>WOXC01004643.1:0-592775 GCA_011680675.1 Gymnobelideus leadbeateri
ACAGGGCAACCCCTGCAGCAGATTGATACCGGTTCTCAAGTATGCAACCTGGCCTGGTCCAGACAAGACAATGAGCTAGTCAGCACTCATGGCTATGCAGAAAACCAGATTGTTGTTTGGAGGTACCCTTCCCTGACCCAAGTAGCCAAACTTACAGGACATTCCCATCGAGTTTTGTATATGGCAGTATCTCCTGATGGACAGGCCATAGTTACAGGGGCTGGAGATGAGAGCCTGAGGTTTTGGAATATTTTTCGCAAAAATCGTTCACCAAAGGAATCTGTATCTGCCCTTAATCTCTTCACTAGAATCCGGTAACTTCCCAGCCCCATACTCCTAGACCGAAGGTAGAGACCCTCAAGACAACAGGTGGCCTTCTAGGTCCTTTCCTGTGGCCTTTTGCCAAGTCCAAGTTTTACAGAAGAAATCCTTTTATTAAGGGGGTTCTGTAAATTTGGATTCAGTCAAAGGGCCACACTTGACCTAGAGGGCTGCATGTGGCCTTGAGGCTGCAGGTTCTCCACCCCTGAACTAGACAGCTGAGAAATTGATTGCAGTGTGAGGGTGTACCCTTTTTTGTCTACAGTTATTTGCAGGAGGAAATTCTGTTTCACAATCCCCTCTCACTTGTCTAGTTTTTGGCCAGCCTTGGGAAGAACCTTAAAAAGCTGTTCTAAGCAGGGTCCATAGGGAGGTTTATCCTAATACTTTGGGGCTTCGAGGAGACTTTGTAGAAGGGGAGGAAAGTATGTGTATAGATACATACATACATTTTGGAATCTTTTTTTAAGAAGTTAAAACCAATTCTTGCCTTTCCTTAACCCTTTGTCCATATTTAGCTGAAAGAAATGGACAATTTCAGGGAAATGGCCTCAGAAAAAGTATCTTGGTGTGTTTCTGTGTCTATGTCTGTGTGTTTAAGGGTGGGAGATAGGAGATATTTGTATCTAGGACTTGTTTCAAAAGCAATTAGATGTTCATTGTCTACTGAATTTAACTTTTAAAGGATATCAAACAGCGCAACCTTCTGTCTTCCGTGTATAATTGTAATCTTACTGTGTTAAACAGTTTGCATTTCTTCCCCTGGAGTTTATTTAGGCCAGTCCAAGGGGAGGCTTATTTCACACGTCAAATCATAAGGCAGAGAGTAGCAGTGGAGGAAAGTAGAAATTTCTCATGCAAAATGATGGAACTGGTATTAAAGAAGTCACCATTCTTTAAAAGTGAATATGTGTGATTGTCCTTAAAGAAAAGCCTGGAGAGCCTTAGGTACTCTGATCCATGTGATGACCCAAGCCTGTTTTTGAGGACCTAGGATGAAGCATATTTCCTACCTCCCAAGAGGGAGTTGATGGACACAGGGAGCAGGGACACGTTTTGGTGTGTGGATACTGTGGGGATTAGTTCTTGCCTTCATACTCGGTTTGTTTTTATCTGTTTTTACTGAGGAAGGCAGGGTGACTATGGGCAGAAAGGCTGGGTGGAGGTTAGCAGTAGTAATGTCAAAAATGCAAGAAGGCCACTGAAATATTTTGAAGTACCTGGAGAAGAGATCAAAGGCAGATCAGAAGGAAGTAGCTTTCAAAAAATGTGTAGAATTCTATACTTTATGAAAAGTAAGCACTATGAAATGGAGATCCATTAATGGAGACCTATAACAATTTTTTGTGTTCTGCTATATGTGTGGAAATGCTATTTTTCTATTTAAATTCAGAATTTTTTAAAAAGTTGGTGTTTTCCTTTTATAAACTTTTTTCCTTGTGACCATTCCTTCCCTAGGTTTACCGTTCATATTAGATTCCTCTTCCTATCCGAAGGTTGTTTCCCTGTTGAGTTTGATATATTTCTATACAAAACCTGTGTCAGTAGTGTTCGTGTCTCTCCTGTCTACTTCAGATCAAAATGATGTTCATCTGATGCCCATTACTCCATTCCTTCCTCTGTGTCTGTACATATTCTTCTCAGGTACTTCAGTTATGAGAAATATTTATTCAATGCTGTCCCAATTAAATCACTAAAACATTCTCTTACTGAGTTAGAAGAAATAATAAAGATCATTTGGAAGAACAAAAGGTCAGGAATTTTTTTATAAATGGGGAAAAGATGTAAAGGAAAAAGATTCAGCAGAATCAGACTTTTAAACTATAAGGTGAGAGAATTGTTGAAGTGTAAAAAATATCGTTTTGATTATTTTAAATTAATGTGTTCTTGTATAAATAAAACCAATGTGGCCAAGAATAGAAGGGAAAACTTTCATAGACATTCTCTCAGATAGGATGTGATTGTGCTGGAATATTGTTGTGGCATAGGAAGTGATGAGCTGGTTGCTTTAGAAAAACATGGAAAGACTTAGATTTATGAAGGAAGATACTATCCACCTTCATGAAACAGATGACAAGATGAAATGAGCACAGTATGATCTTACATATATATGTATATAGGTGTATGTTTATAGATATCTTGTGTGTGTATATATATGCATTTAACTGCAGCGTTTTTGGGGGGTAGGGGGAGAAAAATAAAATAAAAAAGCCCACAGCAAAGAACAAAAGAAAATCTACAGGGAAGCAAAGAAAATCTTGGCAGCTTTGGAAACAGTGTGTAGTATTGTATGAGGTTTTCTTGAAATGGAAATTTATTGTTTTATATCGAATGAATGTTCTGTGCACATTTAAATGCTCTTTTTTCCCTTTTTTCATTCTGTATCCAAGTTTAAAATGAATAAAAAATTTACAAAAATAAAAAAAAAGACAAGCAGCATGATTTCAGAGAAACCTGAGTAGACCTGTATGAATTGATGCCGAGTGAAGTAAGCAGAAGCAGAAGGTCATTGCACAAAGTAAAAGCAGTTATTGTAAGGATCAAAAGTAGCTTTTCTGATCTATACAATGCTCCAAGACAATTCCAAAAGACTCATGATCCACCTCAAGAGAGGGAATTATGAACTCCAAGGGTCTTATCAGCTCCCCTGGGTTCAACGATCATGCAGATGCAAGTGTGGTGATAGCCATACACTACAAAACCCCCCAGCCTCCTGCCCCCCACCCCCAGCCCATGTAAGGCAGGTTAGTGCTCCCTTGAAAGCTACTGAAGCCCTCCTGGAGACTTGACTGGCTCAGGGGAGTAAAGGCTCAGGCTACTGAGATCACCTCCTGGTGGCCTGAGAAAAAAACAGCCAGGAGGTGCTCCAGCAACCTGCTCCAGAGACTGGCTGGCACACCAAAATGGGCAACTCAGGGCCAGGGAAGCTTGGATGGCTGAAGCAGCTCAGGTGTTTGTCCTCTGTGCATCTCCTTAATTCAGCTCCTTCTCCTGCTATGGCCAGGCACGTCTTCTGTGGTTGACTGTTCAAGGACCCACCAGGGTCTCGCTTCATTCCAATAGGGCCCACAAACTAGCAGGGGGCCCAGCCTGAGTCAGACTCAGGACAGAACACAGAAGGCTCTTCTATATAGAGATCTAGCAACCCTAGTCTCTTTCCAGTACCTCAGACCACATCACCAGTTGTCTGGCTTTCTAACTGGATGTCCTGTAGGAATTTCAACATGTCCCAAACAGAACCCAGTGTTTTCTCCCTCCCCCCTTCCCCTCCATGCACCATTCTTGCAAACTTCCCTGTTTCTGTAGAGGGCACCTTTATCCTTCCAGTGACCTCAGTTTGCAGCCTCAGAGTCATTCCATATTCATTCCTCTCACTTGACAAAGCCAAGCAATGGCCCACATCTTGCCATTTCTATCACCACATCTTCTTTGCCTCATTCTCCCTCCTTTTCTTCACCCACACTTCCACTTCATTACCTCGGGCCCTCCTCATCTTCTTCCTGGGCTTTTTGCTGGGCCTCCTGAGTGGTGTCCCTACCTCAAGATTCTCCTTGTGTTAAACCTCCATCTGCACAGCTACCAAAGTCACTTTCCTAAAATGCAGGTCTGACCATAGCATTGCTTCCCTCGCTGCACCCCATCTTACTCTCACAAACTCCAGCGTCTCTCTCTTACCTCTGAGATCAAATACAGACTTTTCTGTTTGTCATGTAAAGCTCTTCATAAGCTATCCCCTTCCTGCCCTTCTGATTCCATCCCTCCATGCCCTCTAAGGCTCAGTCCCAATGTTCCTGGGCTGTTTCTCCTGACCTGTCCCAATCGATGACCCACCTTTCTACCTCTGCACTGGTCTTCCCCCCTACCAGGAATGCCCTCCATCCTCCCCTCTGCCGTCCTTGGTTTTCTTTAATACTGGTTGGGATACTACTGTCTACCTGAGACCTTTCCTGGTCATCCCAGATTTCCCTCAAACTTTGCCCTGTATGTATCTCTTGTATATGTGTCTTATCTGTGCCTCTATCTATGTACATGTGGTCTGCCATGTTAGAATGGAAGATTGTTGAGGGCAGGAATTGGTCATCTTTTCTCATTGTGTCCCCAGAGCTTGGCATAGTGCCTGGACATAGGAAACACAAAGAAACCTAAATCCTTATGGAGTTATTGATAGATCAGGCTCCGTCTTCAGATGTACATTTTAATTGTCTCAAAGGAAGGGAGAACACCAGAACTTGTGTTTATGATTTGTTTCATTTGGGGAAAAGCTGTTCATTCAGGAGACTCAAAGGGTCTCCTTGCACAAGGCATTTGCCTTGTGTTAACACAAGTCATGTTCAGATCATACAAGATTCTTTACAATATAATTGTCTCAAAGGAAAGGACAATTATGTTGTACATCTGAAGACGGAGCCTGAACACCAGAAGCCACTGTGTTTATGATTTGTTTGATTTTGGGAAAAGCGTTTCATTCTGGAGACTCAAACGGTCTCCTTGCACAAGGCATTTGCCTTGTGTTAACACAAGTCATGTTCAGATCATACAAGATTCTTTGAGAGACTCAGAGAACTTTAACTCTCTGAGTAACACTATCAAGTGGGGTATAAAATAAGGAGTCATATGATGTCTGAAGGAATGTCCAAATGGCAGTAGGATTCTTCATAGAAGGTAAGATCCTTCCGAAGCTCCTGGTCATGGATTACATTATTCTGATTATTCGTCAAACCCTGGTGTATTGAAGAACCTCTGAATGAGAACCCCTATAACTTCAAATAGTTTGCCCTAACTCTCCATACAAGGAAAACCAAGTGGATGAGGAATTCATATTGTTCGGACAACTGATTTCCAAAGTGGGCGATGGGCAAAGGTGGATTAACACCCCCCCCCCAGGGTCCATGTAGTAATAATAATTGTTGTGTTTACTACTGCTCCTACTGGATCTCAGAATTGAAAGAGACTTCGGATTCCAGCTGGTCCAATCTAGACTGGAACAAACATCCACTCTACAAAATCCCAGCAAGTGTGATGAGAGGGGATCTACTACCTCCCCAGTCAGGCCATTCCCTCCATTGGTAGGCATTCTTCCATCAAGCCTAAGTGTGATGATGTCTCTGTAACTTTCACCCATTGGTCCCAGAAAGCAGAATTAGGAGTGAGAAGTATGAATTTCTTCCCCATTCCACAGGACAGCCTTTCCAGCACTTGGACAGATATGTCCTTCCCTATATCTTTTTCCTCCTCTGGCCCAAACATTCCTTTACCATCCTGGTCACCGTCTTTGTATTTCCTTTACATTATCAATGTCCTTCCTAAAACAGGTCACTCAGAACTGAACCACACTGAAGGTGTGGTCTGACCAAGGTAGAAAGCAAAAGAATTCTTCTATCCTGAAGTTTGGAAACATTCTTCTTTTCTTAAGACAAGGTGAGGGGCAGCTAGGTGGCACTGCAGTGGATAGAGTACAGTTAGGATTACCTGAGTTCAAAACCGACCTCAGACACTTGACAAACTTTCTAGCTGTGTGACCTTGGGCAAGTCACTTAACCCCAATTGCTTTGCCTTCTCCCCTCCAAAAACAAAACAAAACAAAACAAACAAACAAACAAACAAAAACCTAAATAAATAAATAAATGAAACACAGCCTGAGGCTTCAGGATCTAGTAAATATTTCCCCAACTGTAAGGCTAACATGGAGTTGAACTGGGATTAGGACTTCAGGTTCTGGAGGAACAAAAAAATCCTTCTCCAAAACCAATAATTTCATGCATTTCTAAGTCGCTTCCCTAAATAAACTTCCCATTTTCATGACCCAGGAAAGAGTTGACATTTAAAATTCAGTTTGGTGGTCAAGAGGGCAGACAGTTTCCCGAATTAAAATTAAACAAAATCTCAAAATGTCAGTTTGGGGATCCAATTAAACTGGGATTTACAAACTTGTAGTATTCAAGATCAATTTTCCAATTGAAGTTTTAGTCTTGAAAGCACGATGAAAACTTAACCTCTAGGTGCTGCTTCTCTGAGTTAAAACAAGATTCCTTTCCACACTCAGCTTCAGTTAGTTAATGATCATTTGTTAGGTTTGTACTCGATCCCTTGAGCTGTGGGCATTGCCTTTGACACTGCCTGTGTCAGGGCCCCTGAGATAGAAAGCCTGAATGACCTGGGCTGAGATTTCCTGTACTGGGATGATAGCTGATGTTTCTCCAATTCCTTTTCCTTCTTTCCTTTCTCTTGCCTTTCCTTTTCATCATAGAAAGTGTATGAAGCAACATTTTTTACTTTTTCTTTTTTTGGAGGGGGGAAAGTGGGGGTAATTGGGGTTAAATGACTTCCCCAAGGTCACACAGCTAGTAAGTTTAGTTAAGTGTCTGAGGTCAGATTTGAACTCAGGTCCTCTTGACTCCAGGACCGCTGCTCTATTCATTGTGCCACTCAGCCACCCCTAAAGCAACACCTTTGCACAGTAGAAAATTAAAGTTTTATTTTTATTTTATTTTATTTTTAAAGCAATTGGGGTTAAGTAACTTGCTCAAGGTTACACGGCTAGTCATGATTTATGTGTGGGTGCTCATTTTCTGAGGCTGGTTTCGATCCCAGGTCATCCCAACTCCGAGGCCGGCACCCTTACTCACTGCGCCACCTAACTGCCCCAGAGAATTAACGTTTTAGCCCCCTTAGTTTTTAATTAGTTGGAGATGTCATAAGTTTCTGTAAATCCGAGGGAAGATCCCCTTCCCTGTCTGCCTTCTAACGTGGCCATAGTCAGAAGACAGAAAGACACTTTTGTTTCTTCAAAAAACATTTTTCTCTTTCCTCTTGCCCTTCAGGAAGAAGAAAACCTTAGTTCGACCTTAAACATAGAGATCTCCACATACTACATTATCAACACATAGACAAAGATATAATAATAATCCTAAGGATTCCACACAGACCCAAAGAGAGGCCAGCACATGTGTGGAATAGCAAAGCTTCAGTGACCAATCTTCTAAAAAAATTATTTCTCCTGATAAATTACGCCCTCTGCTCAAAGACATCTTTTGCTGATTCAAATCTTAACCAAGATGAAGGTGGACAAAAAGAGTTCTGGGTAAAATTTAAAGGCAAAGGGAATTGAAACGAAATCTTTCCCTCAAAGCACATACAGATGTTGCTATTTCCAGCTTGACCACAGCCCAGCTATTCAATTCAGACGTTAAAACTGAATAAAGTGATTTTAAAGTTTTAATATTTAATAAAATATTTAAGTAATAAATAGTGTTTATTTTCTCTTTTATTTATATAATAAATATTATTTGTTTTGTTTATTTATTATTTATGTAATAAATATTATAAATAAACAAAATATTCTAACTTATTCTCTCACAGATCAACTACCAGGACCTATAAAGGCCGCATGTCCTTCCAAAACCCTGATACATGCTATAACATGCATTGGACTCATAGATGATTTACACAATAAATCAGATCCCCAGGTGGTCAAACATGCACCCTCTATTAAAGACCCCCCACTGTGGGGAACTAGCCCAGGCTTTATGCAATAGTTTGTTCTCCAGTTATTCCTAATTTCAGAAGCTACAGCTACTAAGACTAGTAGAAACGCTCAAAATAAACATAAAGTATTCAAGATTAATCCTCACAATCTGGTTTTACACAGAGAAGATCCTACTTGTTCAGCATTCGTGTAGAAAGCCACAGAGACCCTAATAGAAACTCTCCCTTCGTGGAAGATATTCTACTTGGCACAACAGAATAAGGAGAATTTCTAATAAGGGTCTGAGAGGGAGGCTCTCCTACCTGAATCTCACCCCTGACATCAACTGTTTTGTTTGAAATTTAACAAAAAGACAAATCAAGGCAGGCTTCTCTAAGCTAAGTTACGATTTATTAATAGGGGCGTTACCCCCCAATAAAGCAGATCTCTTGACCCCTCAAATAGTCAAAAGACACCAAAACTGAAGGTGCAACATATTTTTATGAGCATAGAACAAAGAACAGAGTGGAAATCATTTAATTAACCAGTGTCACAGAGATGAAATGTTACGTCAAAGGCATAGGCCCCACATGTCCTGAGGACCTCCTCTCAAAATCTCTAAGGTATGCCTTTATAAATTTATGGGTCCTAGTTACTGACTGAGGCAGGGTAGGTTTACAGGTGATGAGAGAATTCAATAACACAGCCTTGATTGCTAATGATGGAACAAGATTAGGCTGTTTTAGCTTCTCAAGTATACCCCATAAATCTTTTATTTGGAGGGGGAAGGCAAGGCAATTGGGGTTAAGTGACTTGTGCAAGATCACACAGTAAGTGTTAAGTGTCTGAGGTCAGATTTGAACTCAGGTCCTCCTGACTCCAGGGCCAGTATGCTATTTACTTTGCCACCTGGCTGCCCCTATACCCCATAAATCTTGTAGGCAATGCTGAGACAATATTTTATGAGTGTTAAGACCATTTCTTTAATTAGCAAGGTTAAACTTTAGCCTACATGAGCTGCTTCCCCCAAGCTTCAGAGAAGATACTTCAGGTTCTGACAGAGTATTGTTAAAGTATAAAATCAAATAGAAAATACAGGATGAAAAATTAATTACCGGGGGCGGCTAGGTGGCACAGTGAATAGAGCGTCGGCCCTGGAGTCAGAAGGACCTGAGTTCAGATCCGGCCTCAGACACTTAACGCACACACAAACAAAAACCTAGCCGTGTGACCTTGGGCAAGTTACTTAACCCCAATTGCCCACCAAAAGGCAAAAAAAAAATTAATTACCTCACTAGTTGACACTGAATCAGAGTTGTACTGAAAATGGTTCATGAGAGACTAATGTTAAATTTTCACTCTGAGTGTTTAAACCTTAGATACTGGTAAACACAGAATTCAAGACTTGATTCTTTGTTTTGTGGATTATTCAGACTTAAGAAAGTGATATAGAAAATGTTGATAACTACATATCAAACTTAAAAATATGTTCTGTATGTGTTTTAGCCCCCTAGAGTGAGTTGTTAAGCACATTATTGCATTGAACCGTTAATGACCACACCCTTTGGTGCTTCAGTATTCTTATATTCCAAATCTGTTAAACAACAACTCACTAATCAGATGTTTTAAAAAATAGAATCGGAGTGGCTAGGTGGTGCAGTGAATAGGGCACTGGCCCTCAGGAGGACCTGAGTTCAAATCTGACCTCAGACACTTAACACAAAACTTGCTGTGTGACCCTGGGCAAGTCACTTAAACCCAATTGTCCTACCTTATCCCCGCCAAAAAAAGCAAAAATAGAAAAATCTAAAAAATAAAAATAAAAAAATAGTATCAATGTTGCAGAGTTACTCTAAACCTACCAAAGAGAGATTATTTCTGTTTTGAGAGCTCTAAACCTCGAACATTTATTCCAAAGTTTTTATATCTCGCTTTACTTTTGTTTCACGTCTTAGAAGTACATTTCTGTATTTCCTCTCAGGTACTGGTTCACTTCCCGTTTTTAAAAAAGATAGTACTTGTTAATAAGGTTTTATAATCTCTTTGAAGATTCAGTACATGTGGCTCCTTCAATTGATTCTCTCCAGCCCTTTATCGATTTTTATTCTATACTAGTTTTTTCTCTTACAGTCATTAATTCATTAGCCTTTTTTCCCTTATAGTCCCCCTTCATTTGCCTTCTGATTTATCTTCCTATTTAAATTTATTTTTATGTTTTGCTTCTTTTCCTGTCCTGGTGAAAATACTCACAAAGCTAGGAGATTTAGGGTACACCAGTCTGGGTCCCTGACTTTAGTAGTCTCTTGGGAGAAGAGAACTTCTAGAAGCTGGGTTTTGGTTTGCTTTTCTTTAGTCCAGACACAGTCACACATCCTTGTGTCTTGGCTCTCATTTCTTTCATTATGTGGGCTGCATAAGTATCTACCCCTTTTCAAAGGATGAGAGGATGGAGGATATTCCACAAAGAGATTGTGCAGCCTAGTGGGATCTAAAGCAAGGGCCTGTCCTAGCCATAGAACATCTGTAAAGTTGGGATTCAGTCAAAGGGCCGCACTTGAGGATCTGGAGAACCACATGTGGCCCTGAGGCTGCAGGTTCCCCACCCCTGGTGGGCAGAAGGTAGCCCTTTCCTCCCCCTTTCTCAGTTGGTATCTGATGTTTATGGTTCGATGGAAGGAGGGCAGGGGGTCATAGCAAGGCAGCAAAGTCTCTACAGAAGGAGGAGAGGATCCCAAATTGGGGCTTAGGCACAACCCCACAAGCCAATCCGTACATCCCTTTTTGAAACAGGCAACCAACCATTCCACTCGGGAGACAATGGATGAGTCTCTTTGTTCTTTGCTCAATAAACATTGGAAATAGTCTCCACACAATGCACTGGAATGCTAGCTCCACACAGACTCTGTATAAAGCTCCCTTCATCAAGTTGTTCTGCAACAGCCCACTGAAAATTGTTCCAAGCTGGAGAGGTTTCTGCTTGGCTCCTTCCCATCTTACTTCAGGTCCCTCATAGGGCCTCATGGATCACAGATAAACACACCTTCCCCATGAATCCACAAGGAGAAGTATTTCACATTAAACCATTTCCAAAATTGTCTTTTTTAAACTGCCCCTTCCATTGTTTTTCTCCCAATATTAGATCTTAAATATGCAAGACAGATATTGTGATGGCTCGAGGTGGCCTCAGAGGTGACACCTCTGTCTGTGACATTGGTCACAGCTAAAACATTGCCAAGAGTTATGGACAGATAGACACATAGCTAGATGGATGTCTTTGTTTCTTATGATGCTATTTGTTAATCAAGTATATACTTAGTCGTCATGATATTTATTGAAATTGAGCTAAGTACAATTTCTTGTGGTAAAGGTTTCTCTAGTTCAATGAAAAATTAATGTCTAACAAAATAGACTGTGGTCTTGATTTAATTAGTTCACAAATAAAAGGGATTGCAATTTTATGAATGAAAAATAAATCTTCCTCATAGCCTCAGATCATTAGAGAGTTTGGGATTAAGAAATGAAGTGTAGAACTATGCCTCAAGTGGCAGTCTGAGGCTGCATGAAACAACCAAGGAGTATGATCAGACCCTAGTTCCCATTACCTGGTCCAAAATATGTTTCTGTTGATCCTGGTTAGGCACACTCTGTTCTTAATTATCACTTAGATTTTAAGTTATGCACCAGAAATCGAAATCCTGTTCTTGAAAACTTTTTTTTCAAATTCAAAATCTTATTATTTTTCCAATCAACAAGCCCTTCTTTTCTCTCCCCATCCCTGATGCCCCCACTCCAAATGAACAATTAAAAAAGAAAGGAAAAAAAACCCCTTCAGAATAAATCTGAAAAAAAATGAAAAAAAGAATAAATCTGCATAGTCAAGCCAAAAAAATTCTTCTATTGGCCATTTCCAAAAATGTATGTCTCATTTTGCACTTTAAGGGACACAGAGAGGCAGAGACAGAGAGAAGAGAAAGAGATGGAGAGACAGAGAAACATAGGGGGAGAGACCCACATTCTTTAAGCATTTACTATATGCCAAGCATGATGCTAAGCCCTGGGACACAAATACAAGCAAATACATACAATATGTTGTATTGAATTGTGTTTATTTATTTGGTTAAACAGCTCCCAATTTGATTGGAATCTGGTGCAGGCCACCTGCAAATGGAAGGTCCTGTCAGTGTCAAAGGGGGAACAGAATCACAGTGCAGGAGAGCTGAGTGTTACCTTAGAGGCCATCTATCAGAATCTCCCTAGTTTTACAGAGGATGCAGCTGATGCCCAGAGATGGAAAGGGGCTTCCTTAAGGACACACAGCTAGGAGGTAACCTGGCATAGATTTGAACTCAGGCCCTCTGGCTCCAAATACAACAGTCCTTCCATGGTGTCCCCCTTCAGGGACCAATAATCTTGGTCCAAGAGGTCACAGATTAAGAGTGGAAAGAGCCCTAAGAGATCATCTAATCTACAGCATCTGCTCTGATTTTCAGAACCTTTACAGAATTAAAATAGTTTCACCTCCCCAAAAGGGTGAAGTACGTTTCATTTCCATAGATGTTCCACCCTAAACAAGACTCAACCACACTGATAACAGACAGTAGGATTTGAAATCTGTAAAGGTGATAGATGTGTTTGTGACATTGAGTTTAAAAATCTGTCCTACAGAGTACTGTTGTATTAGGGCAGCTAGGTGATACAGTGGATCAGGCCTGGGGTCAGGAAGAAAACTCAGCTTCATGAGCTCCAATCTGGCCTCAGACACTTAACTAGCTGTGTGACCCTGGCAAGTCACTTTACTCTGTTGGCCTCAGTTTCCTCATCTGTCAAGTGAGCAGGAGAAGGAAGAGGCAAACCTCTTCAGTATCTCTGCACAGAAAACTGGGGTGAGGAAGTCATCTCCAGACTTTTTCAGGTGTCCATCACAATTGAATTTCAGCTGTAGAGCAGAAGGACAATGTTCATGGAACCATTCCTCCAACATTAAAATAAGTGAATGAAAAGTACATTTTTGACCCTGTGGGCACTATTTTAGAGTAATTGTCCCGGGTCTGGAGCTTCCCACTTGCCCTCACTCTGGGGGTGCATGCAAAGAAGGATGCGAAGGCCATTTGGCCAAATGCCGGGGTTTGCTTCCCTTCGGCCCTCTCCCCAATTTGCCAGATGGCATCGGGTGCTCCACAATGACTCGGGGTCACCAACAAGAGGGAGAAGACCACAAACTCCGAACCTCTGTCCAAAATCGGGGTGCACCGAAACCCCCACACCTGCTGAAGTATAATCCCAGGCCTGGATTTCAGCACAATGTGTGTGTCTACTGTTTCTCCTAATAAATGGTGGGCACCCCTCAGCAGGAGCATAGATATATCACACAAAAGGCACTTTTATCATCTGAGGGCTTTTTTGGGGGGGGGTGGGGGCGCAGAACGATCACTGTGTCCTCAGGGACCTGAAAGAACGTCTCCCACTCGGGTGTTTTGCGCCCTCACTCCCTGGAAAATGTCTGTTTGAGAAGCGGCTTTTCAGAGAGGAGGAAGGGCTGGTGGGATAACGGGCTGAAACCCGTATTGTACAGGATCACAGAGCCCTCTCTCTCCCCCCTCCCCTCCCCTCATTGCACACTCAGCCTCTCCCGTGCAAGGTTGTGTAACATCTGCTCCCGCCGGCTGGGAGGTATTTATTTAGTGCCGGGAGGCCGGGCCTCTTCCAAGCTGTCCTTAAACACAAGCAGAGGCGGAGTTTGAACATGGCCCCCATTTTGTACATGGGGAAACTGAGGCCCCTGGCGGGCAAGGCCCCGCCAGGAAGTTGACTCTTGAATTCAGACCCGGGAGTTTCCCGCCACGCAGTTACGTACCCTTGACCCCCCAGCCCGCCCCAGCCCCCACCCTCCCCCCACCCTTTTCCACTGGGAAGCAACCGTTAGGCGTCGGGCGCGCTCCCACTTTGCTACATTGTCCTATAAAGGGCAGGTCAGCGTCATAGTAGGCACAGCGTTCTGGGGAGCGAGAGAGGCGGCAGCTTGGCCGCCCGCTCAGCTCTGTGGCCCCAGCGGTGGCGGCCCGCGGCCTTTCCCTTGCCTTTCAGCCCCTGGGGGCTGATCCAGTCAGAGACCGAGCAGTGGGGCGTTGGCCGTCCAGGCAGCGGGTCCAGCCGTCCAGCCAGCCTGCACAGCCGTCCAGCCAGCGGGTCCAGCTGTCCAGGCAGCGGGTCTGGCCGTCCAGCCAGCCGGCACAGCCGTCCAGCCAGCCGGCACGTCCGTCCAGCCAGCGGGTCCAGCCAGCGGGTCCAGCCGTCCAGCCGGCCTGCACAGCCGTCCAGTCAGAGGGTCCAGCTAGTGATTCTGGCCGTCCAGCTAGCCGGCACAGCCGTCCAGCCAGCGGGTCCGGCCGTCCAGCCAGCGGGTCCGGCCGTCCAGGCAGGGAGCAGAGAAGGCGGGAGTGCCGTTCACGGTAGCAAATACAGCCTGAAGAGTGGCGCCTAGGCCCACTTAGTCCGTGCAATAATGGCTGATTCGCCTTTGGAGGGGCAGGGGGAGGGGGAGGGGGAGCAGTGCAGGGAATTGCCCATGGTCCAAGAGGCGGAGCCCGTGCTGACCTTCCGTGGGCCCCAGATGCGCAGGGGGGAGTGCGTCCTCGTAGACAGTGAGGACCAGAAGGTTAGATACTTGGTGCGCTACGAAAGGGGCGGTGGGAGTGCCCCGAGGGCAGAGTGGGTGGTTGCGGAGGCCGCCCCCGAGATTGAGGAAGAACCCGAGCCCGAGCCCGAGGCCGAGTCGGCGGCCCTGGAGGCCGAGGCTGACTTTCGTCAGCTGGAGGCCAGGCCGAGCGGCAGCCCCAGTCCCAGGCGAGGCCGCAGCCCCAGGCGAGGCCGCAGCCCCAGGCGTAGTTACGGCTCCAAGCAGCGCGGTCTCCGCAGCCGCAGCCGCAGTGGTAGCCCCAGACTCAAGCGCCGCCGCCGCCGCCGCCGCCGCCGCCGCCGCCGCCGCCGCCGCCGCCGCCGCCGCCGCCGCCGCAGCCGCAGCAGCGCCAGCATGAGCAGCACCAGCGCCAGCATGAGCAGCACCAGCGCCAGCATGAGCAGCACCAGCATGAGCAGCACCAGCATGAGCAGCACCAGCATGAGCAGCACCAGCATGAGCAGCACCATAAGCCTCGTGGAAGACGAGATCGTGATGGTCACCAGCGAGGACGACTACAGAAGCCCGTCCTCGAGCCCCGGACTGGGGTGTTCCAGAGCCCCCGGTCAGCAGCCCTCAACCCTCAGAAGCGAGCTCTGCCAGGAGCAGCTCTACCCTGTTGTGGTCATCGGGGGGTGGGAGTATGAGTGGGTCCCCGAGGGTCGCCTGCAGCAGTACTCTACTGTCCACATGCCGCTGGACAGTGATACTGCCCTCCAGATGGCAGCAAAGAGGGAGCAGCAGGAGGACTGCCCCGTCTCGTGGTCGGGGGGCGGCAGCCCGGGCCGCGGGCAGTCCGGCTCACCGAAGCCCAAGTCTGGGGCAGGGAGGGGGTCTGGGGGGGATTTTCAACCCGAGGTGCAGGTCTCCCTGCCCCAGGTCTTGAAGCGCATGCTCCTGCAAGACTGGGAGCTGGTGACCCTCTGGAAGAAGCTCTTCACCCTTCCTGCTAGGAAGACCGTGGACACCATCCTGACCGAGTATGCTTCCTTCCACGAAAACTCGGGCCCTGCCGCCAACAAGCATGCAGTCAACGAACTGATGACCACGATCAAAGAGTACTTTGACTTGGTGCTGGGGACCCAGCTCCTCTACAACTTCGAGAGACCGCAGTATGCCGAGATCCTCATCAGCCATCCCACTGCCCGGATGTCCCAGGTATACGGCGGTGCCCACCTGCTGCGCCTTTTCCCGCACATGGGCTCCCTGTTGGCCTGCACCTCTCTAGGTGAGGGCAGCCTCAGTGTGCTCCTGAACCATCTGCATGATTTCCTAGAATATCTGGCCAGTGAGCCTTCTCTGTTGTGTATTGATCCCATCGATTACCACGTGGCCCCTGCTGGGTACCAGCAGAAAGCTTGGCCACAGCCTTATTAGCATTTCCTGGAGCCAGTCTGTTGGGTATGTCAGCCCACATCTTGCCACAACGAGCTGTTCCTGTATGTGCTTGCATTGTTTGGGGTTGATTTGTTCCTTTACATTTTCCCTTAACGACCTCCCTGGAGGAAGCTTCTTCTCCCCTTGCAAAGCAGTAACTAGTGTTTGCAGTAATGGACATATAGAGGCTGGAATTCCCTGCCTAGATGACCACAACTTGGCATTCTGATGGTTCCATGCCTCAGAACTTAGGACCAGTGACCAGAATCCTTGATTGACGTCTGTTGCCACAGACGGCACCACTTTACCTGAATGGGGGTGTGTCGGGTTACCTGGTACCTGGGGCTGCTTATCTGCCCCTTTTTGCAATGTGACTACGTTTTACTCTATGTGCCAATGACTAACTGCTCTGCTATTTGCCATGCTGACTCCAATGCATAATTAGATGATAGGAGGGAAATACCCATCTGTATTGACAGATGTCTAGGAAAGTTCCTCTTTCAGAGATGTTTAATGCTTGTTGAAAATATATTTTGTTGAAAAAATAAGTGTGTGTGTTTTTATTATTCTCTGAATTCCAATAGAATGTGGCCCACCCAGCTTAGAATCATTTTAAGAGTAGGCTTTCCCTTTGCTGTGGTACTGACCCACTCCGACCCAGTAAGACCCGGGCCTCCCAGAAGGGGAAGCGCTCAGAAATGGTGTTGGGGGGGGGCACATCCTCATTCCTTCAAGGTGATCACACCAGGTTCTCATGGAGGTCCCAGGACCACCAGTAGCTCCTGGGCCAAGGTGATAGGACTGGTTTTTCTGTTGATGCTAGCTATCAGGAAATAGAGGGAAACTGGGGATTTCCTCCTGAGAAGGAAGCTGGAGGGCTCATGGAGTCTTGGTGACAGCTACCCAGTCTTGCTTCTACCTCAGGGCCAGAGGCCCCTGCAATGGGGCGAACATCAGTACCCCAATTAGTACCTTCCTGTTCTCACCCAGTGGAAGGTGCTTCCCATTTTCAGTGTGTCCTGGTGAGCTGGGAGGAACTGGCCATAGTTTGACCAGGGCCCAGGAATCATTACAATGGTCAGTTATGGCCCTGGATCTGCCTTACATATGATGGATCCCTGTGCACCCCTTCTGGACCCACTCAACACACACACACACACACACACACACACACACACACACACACACACACACCCTATAGATTTTTATCACCAGGTCATGCTGAGACTTGGAGCAGCCTCAAGTACTAGTGCCCATTGAGAAGAGGGCAAGGAGAAATGCCAACTCCCAGAACCTCAGCTGGATCTTTAAAAAGGGGACAGTTACACCGATACCACCTACTTTCTGGGGTTATATTAAGGGAAAGATTGTGCAAACCTGAAAGCCTCATGGAAATAGGAGTTTGGAGTTAACATTCACTAGAGAGGGTATGGACAAGGGTATGGCCATTTGAATCCCGTTATGTGCATGGATCCAAATTGCTTTCCAAAATGGTTGTGCCAATTTTCAGCTCCACCAACAATGCTGTCGGCCAGGCCCAAGCATCCTTCATTCCCCTAATTGACTACGACTCCACGTTGGTACCTCCGTTTCCACAATTCCCTTTCCTTGTTGGCTTCCTTTTATCTGTTGTTCTTCAGGAAGTTCACGGGGGCAGGGCTTGTCTTCCTTTTTGCTTATATTTTTATGTATCTCCAAGACTTAGCACAGAGCCTGGAGTATAGGAAACTTGGACTCCTCAAGCAGCTTGGTGGCATAGTGGATAGAGCCCTGGGCCCGGAGTCAGCAAAACCTGAGTTCAAATCCAACCTCAGACACTTCCCAGCTGTGGGACCCTGGGTAGGTCACTTAACCTCTGATTGCCTCAGTTTTCTCTACTGTAAAATGGGTATAATAACAGCACCTGACTCCCAGAGTTGTTGGGAGGATCAAAGGAGATAACTGGAAAGTGCTTAGCACACAGTAGGCGCTGAAATGTTTGTTTTCTTCCTTTCTGAATGCCTACTATTGAAGACCTGAATCTAAGTCCTGCTTCTGACTCATCCTGGCTATGTCACCCTAGGTAAGTCACATAACCTCTCAGTGACCAAGCCAACTCCCTATCACTAAATTATAGACAAAGTGATGAATTACCTTGTGAGAAGGTGTTTCCTTACTTGTAATTCATATACTGATGAAATCACACTGCTAGGGCAGTTTCCCATAGGCTCCTGATTCTGCCTGCCTTGGATATCTGTAACAGAAAGGCTGATTCTAGGCTATTTGTCAAGCCCTACCCTCTGAGCTCACCTCCTATTACCACTGCTTGTAGACAGCTTGAATATACATAGTTCTGTGCAGGCTGACTCCTCTAATACAAAATAAATTCGTTGAAGGAAGAAATTTTAGGTGCTTAATAGCTGATAAGCTGCCTGACTTAACTAGGCTGAACCTGTTTCTTCAGACACAGACCATTAACACAATTAAATAGAGATTGATTACAGTATGTTGACCACAGTAAACATTTCATTCTTTTTTCATTCATTTAATGATGGCCATGTGTTTTATTTTATTCTGTTTTATTTTAGTTGCTTAAAAGTAAATTTATTGATATCTTGCTTTTGCATCACCAAAACTTTTCCCAATATTCTTCATTCTCCCCACTCCCAGAGAGCCATCCCAAAAATGATTATTTGGGAGGATAAAAAGAAAGAAAAACAGGAAAAAAGGGGGAAATGGCAAAAAAATATGGATCAAAAAAGTCTGAAAAGGTATCCAGTATAGCCCACCCCTGGATCTACCACCTTCTACAGAGGAGTGGGGTCGAGGTGAGGTGTCTTCTCATATCCCTGCTTTGGGGATAGGCTTGCCTCATTTAAGTCAGTTAAATTTGATTTGGATTATTTTTGGTGGTTCTTAACATTAACGTTTTTGTAGTCATGTGTGCTGTGTTCTGGGCTCTGCTTTCTTCACTCTGCATCAGTTCAAGTAGGTCTTTACATATTTCTCTCTATTCATCATATTTATCGTTTTTAACAGCAGTCACATTCCAGGACATTCCTGTACCACGGTTTGCTTAACCAGTCTCTCCTCAGTGGGCGTCTGCTTTTTTCCTAGTTCGACTTTGCTCTAGTTCTTTGGTACCACAAAGAGTGCTGAATTTAGGGAAATCTTTTATATTTTATTTCACTTTTAAACTTCTATTCCATGTATGTATCCACATACTTAATGTGTTAGTTGTTAGGCAATATGATTTTTTTCTAATTGGATCACTTCTCTCCTTAGATGCTTTAATTTTGTTTATGTAGAAGTTTTTCAGCATCCAGTAATTGAAATGATCTATCTTTTGTAATTTTTTCTATTCCTTGTTTGGTTCAGAATACATCTCTACTGCTAGGTGCAAGAGGCTCATGGTCTTATTGTCCTATCGTTTTTTGTGTTTGTTTTTTGGGGGGCAACTGGGGTTAAGTGACTTGCCCAAGGTCACACACCTAGTTTTTGTGTTAAGTGACTGAGGCCAAATTTGAACTCAGGTCCTCCTGACTTCAGCTCTGGTGCTCTATTCACTGCATCACCTAGCTAGCTGCCCCTGTCCTATCATTTTTTTCTTGATGTAATCTTGAATATTAAGATCACATATCCATTTAAAATGTCTCCTATAATATGGTATAAGTTGTTGGTTTAAGCCTAATTCTTCCCAGGTTGTTTTTCAGTTTCCCCAGCAGTTTTTACCACATAAGACTTTATTTCCTATGCAATTTATGTTATGAATTTATTCTGTTATTTGTTATTGATTTTTGCTATTGAGTTCTCTTATCTCTGATTCTCCCTTGTCCAGTCTCATCCATTGATCTGCTTCTTTAGTTTTTTAGTAAGTACCAGATAGTTTTGATGACTGCTGTTTCATAACACTATTGGAGGTCTGGAAATGCTATCCATTTGCTGGATATTCTAGCTCTTTTGTTTCTTCACATGGATTTTCTCGTTATTTTACCAGGCTCTATTTTATTGTGGGTCCCTTTGATTTATTGACTGCTGTGGCATCTAAAGTGTAAATTTATCTTGGTAGTATTACCATTTTTTTACATTTGCACTGTCTAGTCATGAGCAGTGAATAATTCTCCAGCTAATTACGTTATCTTTTACCTTTGATGAGAACTTTTCATTGGAATTTATGGAAATCTTCTGTGTGTTTTGGTAGATTGATCCTCAAATATTTTACTCATTTTGTAGTTATTTAGAATGGCATTTCCCTTTCTATTATTGCCTCTTGGGTTTTGTTGTTAAATGGGAATGCTATTGATTTTTGTTACTTTATTTATGGCCTCCAGGCCCTGGAACCTGACCTTGAGGCCACAAGTGGCCCTCTAGATCCTCAAGTGTGGCCCTTTGACTGAACCCAAACTTCACAGAAAACAAATCCCCTTAATAAAAGACTTTGTTTTGTAAAACTTGTACTTACTGAAAAAGTTGCACCCAAGGACTTAGAAGCCACATGTGGCCTCCAGGCCACAGGTTTCCCACCCCTGGCCTACAACTTTACTGAAGCTCTTAATTGTCTCAATTAGAATCTTTGCTGATTCCCTAGAATTTGTAAGTAAACCATCATGCCATCAGCAAATTAGGGAGAGTTTTATATTTTCTTTGGCTCTTTTTGCCTTTAATTTCTTTTTCCTTCTTTATTGCTATTGACAGTATTTCTATCATGGTGTTAAATAAGGATTTCTTACATGAATCACTGCAATCTCCTTGACGTGATTATTATTATCATTATTTTGCTATTTGGGGGGCAATTGGGGTTAAGTGCCTTGGACAAGGTCACACAGCTGGTTCTTGTGTTAAGTGTCTGAGGTGGAATTTGAACTTGGGTCCTCCTGACTCTAGGGTCAGTGCTCTATTAACTGCACCTAGCTGCCCTTTGACATGATTTTTTAAAAATTTGAGTCAATATTCATTAATGATGTTGGTGCTTAGTTGTCCTTTTGTATTATTGTTCCCTGGTTTACTTAAGAGGCTTCTATTTGTCTCACAAAATTAATCTGGTGGGATGCTTTCTGTCTCACATTTGGAGAATTTGTGTAGTATAAATACTCATTGTTCTTTAAAAGTCTCATAGAATTGTTTTGTGAATCCACCAGGACCAGGAGGCTTTTACTTTGGTATTTACTTTCCAGCTCGTATTCTTTCTTCTTCTGAGATTTCATTCGTTAAGACTTCTGGCTTGAGTATTTTACATTTTAGAAGTAATTAAATTGTGGGGGTGTTGTTATTTTTGCTGGTGTGTACCTATGTGTATAATAGGTTCTGATAATTCTCCTGATTGAGTTCTTATTTCCCCTGGCTCAGTTGCTATTTGGTGGATTGGACTTTCTGCCCTCTTCCTTTTCTTCTGATTGGACAAGGGCCTGTCAATTTTACTCATCTTTCCAAACAACTACATTTCTGTAGTTCTCAATGTCGCTGACCTCCATTCTGTTCCTTGAACAAGGCACTATCTGCCAGAATGGTGTTTTTCCACTGGTTCTCTCTCTCTTCTGCCTGGAATACTGCCCCCAGATGACTCCTGCTACCTGGCTTCTTTCACATCCTAGCTCAAATCCCACCTTCTGCAAGAGACTAATGCAGGGGTGGAGTACTTAGGGCCTTGAGGTTACCTGTGGCACTCTAGATCCTCAAGGGTGGCCCTTTGACTAAATCCAAACCTCACAGAGCAAATCCCCTCTAGTCCTCAAGGGTGGCCCTTTGACTGAATCCCAACTTCCTAGAACAAATCCCCTTAATAGAAGGATTTGTTCTGTAAAACTTGGACTCAGTCAAAATGATGCACCCAAGGACCTAGAAGGCCACAGGTGGTCTTGAGGCCCCAGGCTCCCCACCCCTGTATGCCTTCCCTATGAGCTTACCTTTCACTAGCACCTCTCATAGATTATATAGATGTAGATCTGTTATATTACAAAAAGGATTATTTATTTATTTAGGCATTTTGGAAGGCATTTGGGGTTAAGCGACTTGTACAGGGTCACACAGCTACTTAAGTGTCTGAGGCCAGATTTGAACTCAGGTCTTCCTGCCTCCAGGGCAGTGCTTTATTCAAGGTGCCATCTAGCTATCCCCAAAATGGATTATTTAAAGGCAGAATTTTTTTGTACTTTTCTTTGTGTCCCCAACAGTTAGCACAGTGCCTGGGTGTAGAGGCTTAATAGTAGTAGTGGCTTAATAAATGCCTCTTGACTTGACTTAACTAAGCTTGAGCTGTCATTTTAGATACTGTCTAATAGCATGATTAGCTATTAGTAAGTAAAAACTCAAAAACTTTTCATCCATTTTACATATCTATCATCTATCTATCTATCTATCTATCTATCTATCTATCTATCTATCTATCTATTTATCTATCCTGTCTACCTATCTATCTATCTATCTGTCTGTCTGTCTATCCTTCCATCCATCTATCTATCTGTCTGTCTGTCCATTTGTCTGTCCATCCATCCATCCATCCATCCATCCATCCATCCATCCATCTCTCTATCTATCCATCTATCTATCTATCTATCTATCTATCTATCTATCTGTCTGTCTGTCTGTCTATATCTATATATCTTGATACCAAACCATCTTATCAGAAAAAAAATTCTCATTTATTTATTTTTGGGTGAGGCAATCAGGGTTAAGTGACTTCTCCAGGGTCACACCACTAGTGTCAAATGTCTGAGGTCAAATTTGAACTCAGGTCCTCCTGATCCCATGGCCAGTGCTCTGTCCACTGCAGTGCCACTTAGCCCCAGAAAAAATTTATACAAAGGTTTTTTTTCCATCTAATTTGATCGATTGCCTTCTTATGTTAGAGAGATGCTTTTATTTGGTTTATTCACACACTTTTCAGTTTCATGTAATCCAAGTTATCTAGTTTATCTTTTGTAATTGTTTCTATCCCTCTTCTGGTGAAGAATCCACATTCTACTCCCAGCTGAGATAAATATATGACCTCTTCTAATACTTTTATGATATGATCTTTAGTATTAAGGTTACATGTCCATTTAGAGTTTATTGTGTAAATGTGGCATAAGGTGTTGGTCTAAGCCTAATTTCAGACAGACTGCATTCCAATTTTTCCAGCAGTTTTTTTTTAATTAAAAAGTAGTTATTTCCTAAGTAATTTATTTGCTCTGATTTATCAAATCCTGGGTTATTGAGTTCCTTCGTTTCTAATTTTATCCCTTATCTGGTCTCTTCCATTCATCTACTTCTCTATTTTTTTTTAATGAATACCAGATGGATTTGGTGAGTGCTGCTTTGAAAGTGCTATTTTCTCTTTATTCTTTTCTCATTATTTACTTAATATTCTAGCTCTGTAGTTTTACCAAAGGAAACTATTTTAGAAATCAAGCTCCATCAAGTGTCCTTTTGACATGTTGACTGGCATGGTATTTAAATTGTAAATTTACTTTGGTAGTATTACCATTTTTTTTATTACATTGGCACAGCCCAGCCCTGGGCAGTGAATAATCTTGCAGCTATTTAGGCAGTTAAAAAAAATACTGGAATCTATACCAGTCTTTTGTGTGTTTCAGTACCTTGAGGCCCCAATATTTTATGTTTACGTTTTATTATTTATGTTATAGTGTTGTCGGATCCTTTCGAGGGGCCTTCCGGACGCCACGTGGCGGGGAGCGCCGAGCAGAACAAAGCACACTTACACAGCAACTCAGGGGGCAACTCCAACTTTATTTCCTGCTCTTCTACATATATAGCCTATCCTACGCAAGCACTTTCCATTTTGGCTCTTGGCCAATTACAACACCTTTTGCCTTTTAAGGTCAAGCACACCTTAACCCCTTATTTTGACTCTTATCTCGAGATTTCTACCTGGAGCAAGGATATTCCTCGTGGGCCCAGATGTATATCGCTCCTTAGGCGTGGTCAGCTGGGGGCCTAGCAGTCCCTCAAGTGCCTAGAGGGTTAATGGGGGCGAGAGGCCTTGCCATCATCGCCTAAGCCCGGAGGCAGTGCTGTCACGGGTCCAGGGACCTCTCAAGGGCACTGAGGTAAATCCTCATTGGCTCTCCTACATTATAGGTATTTGGAATAAGATTTTCTTTTCTACTATTGTCTCTTGGGTTTTGGTGTTGTTAAAAAGGAAATGCTGCTTATTTTTGTGGATTTATTTCATGACTTGCAACTTTACTGAAGATATCAATTGTCTCAATTAGCATCTTTGCTGATTCCCTAGGATTTCTAAGGATTGTTTTGTTTATTCTTTGATTCCCTTTGTCTTAATTTTCATTCTCTTTTCTCTTTGCTATCAATTGCTTTTCTAGAGTTGCATTAAATAATGATTTCTTGGATGAAACACCATAGCCTATTTGATGGGATTTTATTTGAAGTATTTGAATGGCTATTCATTAATGATATTGGTGTCTCATCCTCCTTGGCTTCATTGGTCCATGGTTTAGTTATTAGGATTCTATTTGTCTCACACAACATGTCCGGTAGGATGCTTTCCTTCTCCATTTTTGAGGATAATTTGGGTAGTAATTTTGGGTGCTCACTGTTCTTTAAAAAGATTCTGCTGTGAATAAGCCATTAGGACAAGGAGAGGAATTTTTCCTTTTGGTCCTTGCTCTACAGACAATCCTGCTTTCTTTTCTGAGATTGGATTCTTTTGGCTCTCTCTTTGGTCTTCTGTTAGTGTGGGCATTTTGTATTTTTGAAGGAATTGCCCTGGTTCGTGTGTGTGTGTGTGTGTGTTCTCTGTTTTGTTGGAATATAACTGTGTATTGGGAAATTCTGGTAATTCTTTTTCTTTCAATTTTGTTGTGATTTCTTCTTGTTCATTTGTTTTTTGATGTCTTGGATTTCCTGCCCTCTTCTTTTTCTGCAGCTTCAGCTGGTGGGCTTTCTAAAGAATCAGCTTCTAATTTTGTTGAGCACTTTGGGAGGCCTTTTGGTTTCCCGTTTATCTGTTTCTCCTTTTTTGATATCTTCTCCTTGGTGTTTATTTTTGTTGGCTTTCTAATTTGTGGCGATTCCTGTCCAGTTCCTTAATCCTCCCATTTTCTCTTTTTTAAAGTATGTTTTTAGGGATATGATTTTACCCATGACAATTGCTTTAGCTAACCTGCACTTTGCTATGCTGTCTCCAGGCACTGTCATTGTCTTTCACATAATTTTGTAAAAACATTTTTCTTTGACTTACTCATAATTTGGAATTTCTTTTTTTTTTTTTTAAAGCAATTGGGGTTAAGTAACTTGCTCAAGGTTACAGGGCTAGTCATTTGATTTATGTGTGGGTGCTCATTTTCTGAGGCCGGATCTGATCTCGGGTCATCCAAACTCCGAGGCCGGCGCTCTTACTCACTGCGCCACCTAGCCGCCCCTTTAGGGCAATTGGGGTTAAGTAACTTGCCCAAGGTTACACCGCTAGGTTTTTGTTTGTGTGGATTAAGTGTCGGAGGCCGGCTCCGAACTCAGGACCTTCTGATTCCAGGGCCGGCGCTCTATTCACTGCGCCACCTAGCCGCCCCTCATAATTTGGAATTTCATTGTTAATACTTCGCTTGGGTCTGTGTCTTTTGTTTGTTCCCCCTGAATTGATTATTCTTTTAATTGACCTATAGAATGTAAATGCTGTTTATCATTTCTGTCTTTTTTCATTTATTTGCAATATGATGGTGGAGGCTGGGAAAGCGATGGGATGTTTGAGGAAGGATGGAAATGTTTGGTCTTTATAGGATGTGTTTAGTATTTCTGCCTCTTTATATTCATTTGAAATATCCCTGTGTCCTAAACTGTGGGTATGTTTGTAAAAGTTCCATGCATAGATGAAAACCATGTTTTTAGTGGTCCTACTCCACCCAAGCCATAAATCTTTTGGCTCAGCCGTCTCCAGTATATATGTTTAATTCTTAATTTTTCCTTTTGTTACTCTTTCTGTTAGATTAGGAAATTGAGAGGAACATTAAAGTCACTTTCTAGGATCATTTTACTCTTTCTGTCTCCTTGAAGTTCAGGTATTTTTTCCTTTCTGTATTTAGATATTGTGCTGTTTGGGATATGGAAGTTGAAGGTTGATGTTGATCTGTTGTTTATGGTAGCTCTGAGCAAAATGTAGTTCCCTTGCTTATTGCTTATTTGTATGTTAAGAATCCTTGTTTTTCCATTGTCTGATAGCATCCTTGCAGCTCCTGCTTTTCTGGCTTCCCCTGCTGCAGTTCAGAAAAGCTGGTGATGTCAGAAGAGCATCCTTAGGAGGTCCAAACTCTGTCAGCACCTGTCCCCAGTCCAAATGGTTTAGTACAGGAGCCCTGGGAATGGCCTGGTCTCTTCTGGGCTGAAGGTAACCAGGGAGTCTGAGGGTCTGGCAGGCTCTCCAGCTCTGTCTGAAGGCCTCCCTCATACCGTTCAACCCAGCTCATTGACAGAGCTGGGGCGGGGGGATAGTTCTAAGGAATCAATGGTGTCATTTGCAGTGAAGTCCTTGGCAAGGCTCCATTAGTGGAAATCATAGTGGCCTACACTGGAATTTGGCCACTTTGAGCACAACCTCAGGATTGCTTCTCTCTCCACTTATCACTACCTCCTAAGGCTTCTCTCAAGTCCCTGCTAAAGTCCCATCTCTTACACAAAGCTTTGCTCAGAGCCTTTCCTCAGATTCCAGCTCTGACTCACCTTGGCCATAGCTTGTTTGTCAGCGTGGTTTGCATGTCGTCTCCCCCATTAGACTATTCGCTCCTTGAGGGCAGGGGCTGTGTTTTGTCTTTCTTTGTATCCTCGGATAAATAGTGAGCCTAACATGGAGTAGAACCTTAATGAATGTTTGCTGACTGACTTGTTCCAATCCCTCCTTTATATTCAGTATGTATCTTAGCTTTTTCGGTATATTCCTTATACCATTGATGGTGGGATTTTTGTTTCCTTATCTATTCTGCCATGCTTTTGATTGTATTATTTATTCCACTCACATTTAAAATCATTTGAGTTAGGTGGATTTTTTCTCTGATTCGCTTTAATATTTTTCTGAATTATGTTTTTTTTTTCCTTGTTGCTCCTCCTCCTGTGTAAATACGGTACTTTTTCTCTTCAGGTATTTTTGCTCAATTTACTTTAAGTCAACCCTCTTCCCAGAGACTCTCTTTCTTAAGCCCAGCCCTTTCATTTGCCACTTACATACCACACACTTCTGCAGTTTTGTTTACCTTTATTTCTATTTGAAATTCATTTACCTTCATTTCTATTTGAAATTCATTTACCTTCATTTCTATTTGAAATTCATTTACCTTTATTTCTATTTGAAATTCATTTACCTTTATTTCTATTTGGAATTCATTTACCTTCTTTATTTTTATTTGAAATTAATTTACCTTCTTTATTTCTATTTGAAATTCATTTACCCTATTTATTTCTATATTTATATTCTATTTATTTCTTCTTTTTATCTACTTTTTCCCTTTTATTTTTCTGTTGTGTAGTTAACTTCCCCCTTCCTCTCTATCTCTTCAACTTTGTTTGTTTTGTTTGTTAGGGGTTTTTTCTCCTTTCATTTTCTCTGCCTTTTTTTTTTTAAGGATCACTTTACTTCATTCTCATCATTTAAATCTTCCCTTTCTATCTGTTCTAGATTGTTATTTTTTGGTTCAAAACCCTCATTTATTGATTTATTCCTTTTTTACTCTCTCTATTCCTCATGGAATTGAAGCTTCTAAGATGCCCATTTTGGGTTGCTTTTTTCTAAACAATTACTATATTATTACCTTGCTGATTTTGCCTCCACTCCCTTTTCCTGATATGTCTGACTTAAAGAAGTGCCAATTCCAGTAAAAGAAAGAGAATAGAAATATTGCCCCCAGTAGAAATCTTCTTATATCCCAGATTGTGTAAACCATCTCTCCCCTCCTCTCAAATTGGAAAAAAAAACAAACCTTGAAATCTCCTCTCTTGGGCATTACCCCTTTACCCTTCTGTAGGTCAGTTACTCCCAGGAATCTCCTGAAGCAGGTGGCTGTTGGTGGATCCACAGCACCATCTCAGAGGTAGTGCTCTCTCAGAGCATTAATCCCTGCAAGTTATACCTATTGCAAAATTCCCACCTCCTGATGGAATACATGTCTCATCCTACAGGAGTATTCTTCAGTGGGATCCCATCCCATTAGTAAATCACGATTTCCCCCCTTTTTTCTCTTTTCAATCCTCCCCCTTGCCACTTCATCCATTCCTCATTGACTTATAATGTTAATATATAATATATAATGTCAATATATAATATCAATATATAATATATAATGTCAATATATAACAAAGGTATATACCTTTCTTTTTTTAATTAATGTATGTTCCCCCTTCCCCTTGTAAACCACTTTAACTACATACTAGAAATTTGGAATGTTGCATCATTAACATCATCTTTCCCATAATTTGGAATGTTGCATCATTAACATCATCTTTCCCATAATTTGGAATGTTGCATCATTAACATCATCTTTCCCATAATTATTCATTGTCCCTACAATTTGTTCTTTGGCCAACTCAGTATTTAGAATGTTATCCTGAAGTGTCTGGGTTCCTGTCTTGTTTGTATTACTATTTTTAATGTGCTATGATATGTAAGGGACTCTTTCTTTGCCCATTTCAGTCCCTCCATTTGTCTCCTCACCTTTTCTCCAAACAGACCCCCTTTCTCAGAGACTAGAGGTTATTTTCTCTTATTGTTTATCATGGACCTTAAGTCACACATTCCCCCATCTCTTTTTTACCTTCTCCTCATTTATGCCCTAGCTTGATTTTTATTTTAGTCCAACAACAACAACAACAACAACAACAAAAACTTGACTGACTTGTTGGCGGGGAAATGGTTTCCTTTATTTCTTCTTCATTTGTAATGAATTGTCTTTTAACATTTTCCACAGAGACAATTTAGATTTCCTCACTCTTTCTGTAAAAATCAAATTAGCTAAATAGTTTCCCCCCTATTTTATTAGCTTTTTCAAAAACCAAGCTCCAAATTCTATTAATTTACTGGTGTTTGTGGGACTTTCAGTTTTGTTCATTTCTCTTTAATTTTTAGAATGTCTAAGTTGGTATTCAGTTGGGGTTTTATGTTTTTTTTAGTTGCAGGACCAATTCATTGATCTGTTGTTTCTCTTTTCTGTTGATGAATGAAATTTGATAAACTTTGCCTTAAAGACAGCTTTTCCTGAGATTTGTCTAGGTTAGAAAGAGGCCTGTAGAGGTCTTCAGGATTATATTTTCACCTTCTTTCTCTCCCTGTAATTAAGCTTACTTTTTCTTTAAACATTTAGAAGCTATGAGTCACTTCCATGCTTCCCTTTATTATCTCTCACAGACTTGATTAGCATAAGTCACACATTCTTTCCCCTCTATTGCTTTACTTTAGAATTCTTTTTATGTATCTCCTCATTCTGAATTTTTGTTCAACGATAACAAAGTCTTGATTGATCTGTAGGTGGAATGATAACTTCATTTCTTTTTCATTTGCTATAAGTTCTTTTAAATATTTCATATTGACAATTTGGTTTTCCTCACTTTTTGTAAAAATCGGACTAGCCTAATGTTTTTTCTACTTAATAGATTTTTCAAAAAAGAACTCCAAATTTTTTCAATTTGGTATTTTTTTCAACAAAGCAACAACAGCCATCAAAACCACTTCAGTATTGGTTAAAAAATGGAGATTTAAATCAATGCAACAGATTAGACAGAGGATAATCAGAAACAATGGGACTCAATGATCCAATGTTGGATAAACTAGAAAACATAAATTACTTTGGAAAGAACTTCTTTTTTAATTTAAAAGAAACTACGGTTATCTCCCCCACATCACAACTTTCCCCATAGTAGTTTTCATATATCATGGGTTGGCATAAGAAATTAAATAAGAACTTTTTGGGGGGAGTTTCATGGAAGTCAAAAATCACATGTGAAGACCAGCAGATGACACAGAAAAAGGTTTTTTTTCATACGGTATTTTAACTTAACATTGACTTACGTATAGTCTATGACCAAACGCTTTACAATAAAGTACTGTAAAAACTCCATAAAATAAAAAGAAAAAAATTCAGACTTCTTCTCTGGTATGAAGAATCAAAAAATTTTACAGGGTTTTCCAGATCATGATGTGGAAGGAATAACTGTGCTTGGAAAGTTGCCTTGAAGAAATTAGGCTTAGACCAACATCTTATGCCATATTCCATAATAAAGTTGAAATGGATATGTGACCTTATTATTAAAGATCATCCCATAAAAAATTAGAAGAGAAGGAGGTCATATATTGCTCACAGCTATTCAAAAAGCAATTGGGTAATTACAAAAGATAAGTAATAACCTTGATTCATAAAACTAAGAAGTTTCTACATAAAGAAAATGAATACATCTAATATAAAAAGGGAAATGCTCAAAATAGAAAGAAAAACCAACATATTTCTCAAATAAGGATTTGATATCAAGCTATATAAACAGTGACTATATCTATAGATATACATAATCTGTATGTTTATGTAGATGTGTATATATGTAAATTAGGCTAAGATGTTGGTCTAACCAACCTTTTGATGCCCCTTCAAACCAACCAATAACCAAAAGTTATTCTCCAATTGATAAGTGGTCAAAGAATATGAATAAACAACTCTCAGAAGAATCGAAAAGTATGGTTTTTTTGTTTGTTTTTTTCCCAAATGCTTTATTAAATTGTGGTTTACATCATTCATTTCTGCCAGATTTTGAGTTACAACTTTTTTCCCCATTTTTTCCCTACCCCTCACCCCAGAATAGCAGTCCCATAGGATATCCCCTCATCGAATCTGCTCTCTCCCATATCTTCTCCCATACCCCCCTCAACTCTCCCAGGAGGGCAAGGTGAATCTCTGTGCCCCAGTGCCTGTACATTTTATTTCCCAATTATATGTAAAATAGTATTGATAATAGTATTTATATGTTTTTACACATTTTATTTTAAAACTTTGAATTCCAGATTCATTCCCTTCCTCCCTTGTCACCCACCCTAACTGGGAAGATAAGCAATTCAGTATATGTAGTGCATGTGTAGCTATACAAAATATTACCACAGTAGATATATTGTAAAAGACTGACTATATTTCCCTCCCTCCTATCCCACCTCCCACCTGGTCCATTCCCTACTTTGATCCTGTCCGTCTTCAAAAGTGGGTGCCTCCAACCTCCCCTCCCCCCAGCATGCCCTTCTCTCCATCCTCCCCCCTCTTATCCACTTCCCCCCTACTCTCCTGTAGGGTGAGATACCCTATTTAGTGTGTATGTCATTCCCTCCCTAAGCCAAATTCAATGAGAATAAGGTTGACCCATTCCCTTTTGCCTTCCTGTTCTTCCCCTCCCTTGTAACCATTTTCCCTTGCCTTTTCTCTATGAGATAGTTTACCCCATTCTGTCTCTCGCCATCTCCTCTCATTACATTCCTCTCTCACTTCTTAATTTCACCTTTTAAGTATCATCCCTTCCTATTCAATTCCATCTGTGCCCTCTATCTATGTATACCTGTAAACACATATACACACATTCAGAATTGAAAAGTATTAACGGTCATATAAAAGAATGCTTCAAATCATCAATAATCAAAAAATGTTAATTAAACATCTACTTAATGTGGGTTCCAAGCACTGTGCTTTTTGTTTCCCCACTGCGGTTTGGGGGATGCAAAGGAAGGCAAACAGCAGTCCCTGCCCTTAGGGAGCTTACAATTGAATGGGGGATAAACTACTATGCACAAATAAGCTATATACAAGATAAAGAGGAAATAATTAACAGAAGGAGGGCACTGGGATGCAAAGGGGCTAGGGAAGACTTCCTGTAGAAGAGGGGAATTTAGCTGGGACTTAAAGGGGAGTAAGGGAAGTCAGTAGCTGGGGCAGAGAAGAGAGAGTGTTCCAGACATGGGGAACAACCAGAGAAAATTGTTTATGGAATAGCCAGGAGGCTGGTGTTGCTGGATTGAAGACTGTATAGGGGAGTGAGAAGATAGGAGGGGGCTACATTGTGAAAGGCTTTGAATACCAAATAGAGCATTTTGGATTTGATCCTGGAAATAATAGAGAGCCACGGGAGTTTATTGAGTGTGGGAGTGACATGATCAGATTTGCATTTTAGGAAAATTACTTTGGTGGCTGAATGGAGCATGGATTGAAGTAGGGAGAGACTTGAGGCAGGCTGACTCACCTACAGGGTATTGCAGTAATTCAGGCATGAGGTGATTTGGGCCTGTACAATAGAGTGGGTGACAGTGTCAGAGGAGAAAAGGGGGCTTATTTGAGAGATGTTGAAATTTAAAAGATGAAATTGGCAGGCCTTGGTAACAGATTAGAGATAGGGGTGAGAGATAGTGGGGAGTCCAGGATGACTCCTAGGTTGAGAGCTTCAGGGATTAGGAGGATGGTGTTGCCTTCTGCAGTAATAGGGAAGGTAGAAGTTGGGTTAGAGTTTAAGAGAAAAGATAATTCTGTTTTGGACATGTTTAGTTTCAGATGTCTACTGGACATCCAGTTGGATATGTCTGAAAGGCAGTTGGAGATTTGAGACTGGAATTCAGAAGAGAGATTGGGGCAGGAAAGACAGATTGGAGAATCCTCAGAATACAGATGTGTAATTAAATCCAAAGGAGCTGCTGAGATCTCCAAGTGAAGTAGTGTAGAGGGAAAAGAGAAGGGGCCCAGGACAGAGCCCTGAGGAACAGGTCCAGGTTAGAGGGCATGATCTGGGTGAGTATGGAGCACAGGAGACAGAAGGAGCCATCAGAGAGGGAGGAGGAGAACCAGGAGAGAGAGGGGTGGCCCAAAAACCTAGAGAAGAGAGCATCAAGGAAGAGAAGGTGATCAACGGTGTCAGAGGCTGCAGAGAGGTCAAGAAGAATAAGGATGGAGGAAGGGCCATTGGATTGGGCAGCTAAGATCATCAGTAGCTTTGGAGAGAACATTTCTGGTGGAACCATCAGATCAGAAGTCAGATTGTAAGGGGTTAAGGAGAGAGAGAAAGAAAGGAGAGAGAAAACAGAGGCACCTAGTATAGATGACCCTTAGTCAGCAGCGATGGAAGGGACAATGGAGGGGGAGACATGGGCATGTTTGTTGGTAGGAGGGAGAGGGCCAATGGACAGGGAGAGATGGAGGATAAGTGATAGAGTGGGGATGATGGAGGGGACAATCTGCTAGAAGAGATGACATGGGATGAGAGCACTTGAACAAGTAGAGGGGTTAGCCTTGGTAAGAAGTAAGGCCATTTCATCATGTAAGACAGGGGTGAAGGAGGAAAGAGTGGTCTAAGGTACCTGAATGTTACCAGATGAGGAAAGAGAAAGAAGAGGGAACTCGCAGCTGAATGGCCACGATTCTTCTCTGTAAAATACCAGGTGAGTTTCTCAGCTGGAGAAGTGGGAGCCATGGGAGGTTTGAAGGGGGATGAAAAGGTTTGGAATGGGAGACTGAATTGACATGCACACACATGTACATGCAGTCGGCCTCAGACCACTTACTAGCTGTGTGACCCTGGGCAAATCACTTCTCCCCGTTTGTTTTAACCCACCATGGAAGAAAATGGCAAGCTATTCTAATATCTTTGCCAAGAAAACCTCGTGGCCAGTACTGGGGTGCTATGGTCAGTGGGGTCAAATGAAGAGTTGAACTTGACTGAACAACAAAACAAGGGAACAACTGCTGTCTTTCTGCTGAGTGAGGCAACATCGCCATCTCGTGTCCAAAACGGTGCTCTCCCGCTATGTTTTTTTTAATTTGCTTTTTTTAGGACAAATGATGCTAACCAGCCAAAGCAATGCACTGAATCCAGTTGGTATTTCTTAAGTGCCTACTGTATGCAAGGCCCTGTATTTGCTGTTATGGAAAGAAATATGAAATTTAGTCCAGTTCAGTGTCCTCCAACCCTGATAGACATACACACATGCACACAAACACATACACATGTGTGTGCGCATGTTTGTGTGTGTGTGTGTGTGTGTGTGTGTGTGTAACATTGGTCTGAAATGGATTGGGAAAGGGAGTAGGGATGGCTCAATGCGGGCAGGTGGGAAGATTATCCCTTGTATTCTCTGGTCTGCCATGTTCATTCCCAGAGGCTGTTTTGGGGGACAGTAAGCTGCTGAGCTATTCATTTTCTCTGAAATGATTTACTAGAAATTAGAGGCCTCCTAACATCTGCAGTGTGATTTGAGAGGCACAGAAAAGTACCCTATTCCCTGCCCCCCAAATCTGTACACTATGGCCCTATTATAGTACGTGAAGGCCTTCTCATCTACCTAGGGTTCTTGGGTTCATGATCTGGGCAGCAGTTGACCACCAGGAGAAAGATTTGCTTGATATGATGCCTCTCAGAAGAGAAGAGGGTCACTGAAAGGGTCATACTGTAGCTAAAGAATTAACAATAGCCATGCCCTTGTGAGTCAGGAGAATTGGACCCTGTGAACTGCTCAGAGAGCATGGGTCTGATATGAATGTGGAACATCTGCCCATTAGACCTGCAAAGTTGCTTTTATTTGCCAGGAGAAGTAGAAGGAATGTGTGGGCAGCAAGGTGGCAGGGCCTGGAGTGAGAAAGACTCTTTCCTGAGTTCCAGTCTGGCCTCAGATACTTCCTAGCTGTGTGACCTGGGCAAATCACTTCACCCTGTTTTCCTCAGTTTCCTCATCTGGAAAATGAGTGGTAGAAGGAAATGGTGAACCATTCCAGTTTGTCTATCAAGAAAACACCAAATAGAGTCATGAGGAGTCCAACAGACTGAAAAACAGCTGAACAATAATGAAAATCTCTACCTAATCTTTGTGAAGTCATAATCCTGGGGTGGCCCTGTGGGTAGGCTATAGTTTTTACTATTTACACATAAACTGCCTGACAGAATATGCAGTATTTGACCCTGACAGCCCCCCACCTCTGCAGTGACCCTGAGGCAACAGGTTTCCCACCCCTATAGCATAATATGTATAATATGCATTATATCAACATATTTTTTCCTTTAATGATGTAAAAAACCTATAAAACAAAAAGAAAAAATTCCAGTTTCTTCTCTGGTATGAAGGGAGGGCCAAAAAGTTTAACCTGGATTGTCCAGATCACAAGGGCTCCCTGTCCCTAACCCCTACATTGGGAAGGGATAACTGCATGTCATTTACCACACATTTATTAAATACCTAACTTAGGCCAGGTGCTGGCTCAATGTCTGGTCCATTAAAAAAGTCCAGTCTTTGTCCTCAAATACTTGCATCCTCCCACAAGGGAAATGACAAACATATGATCAAGTCTAATCCAAGAAAAGCAAAGGAAAGAATCAGATCCAGTGCTCAAGGGAAATTGGATAATCAGGAAGGGCATGGAAGGTATGGAGGAGGCCATCCCCTATGGACCCACCAAGGTGAGAGGTGGTGTGATTGAGTTGGGAAATGGAGGAACAGAATCACAGAAAGTTTGAGCCAGGAGGGTGGACAGAGCCATCCCTGAGCAGGCATCCCTGGACGGGTTCACTTGAAGCCTGAGGAATCCCGTTTGTACAAATCCACACTTGTGAGGGCTACCCCTTAAATCCAGCCAAAGCTTCCTCACTGAAATTTCTGCCTCTGCTTCCTTGTTCTGTCCTCTGGGTCCAAGCAGGACGAGTAATCAATCCCTTTTTCTACGTGACTCACTTTGGAGACTTTAAGGAAGTTCTCATGTCCCCACCGAGCCTTCTGTTCTCCAGGATAAACATTTCCTGTTGTTGCAATGGATTCTTCTACAACATGGATTTGTCTCTTCTTCATTCTGGTTGCTTTCTCCACTGGACACTTTCTAGATCAGTAATATATGTCTTTAAATGTCATGTGGTGGGGGCAGTGGGTGGCACAATGGATAGAGTACTCACCATGGAGTCAGGAGGATCCGAGTTCAAATCTGACCTCAGACACTTGATGCTTACTAGCTGTGTGACCCTGGCCAAGTCACTTAACCCTGTTTGTCTCACCAAAAAAATAAAATGTGGCCAGAAGGTAGAGTGGAGGAGGAAGAGAGTCCCAGGAATGGGAGGGAGGGATACAGAGAGAGGGAGAGAGATGAATGGTCTTATTCCTGAAATAGCCAGGAGGTTAAGTGTCACAGAATCGAAGAGTATGAGTTGGGGTGTAAGATTTCAAAAGACTGGTAAGGTGGGGGTGAGGCCGGGTAGGTGACGAAGGATTTTTTATTTGTTCCTGGAGGAAATAGGGATCCACTGGAGGTTATTGAGGGGGAGAGGTAACATGGTCATACCTGTGCTTTAGGAAAATCACCTTAGTGACTGGAGTGGGGAGATACTTGAGGCAGGTGTGAGGTGATTGAGGGCCTACACCAGGGTGGGGGCAATGTCAGAGGTAAAAATGACAGGGATAAATGGAAGTGAGGAGGTGAGGATAATCCCCAATTTATAGGTAGGCAGCGATGAAGAGACTTGCCCAGAGTCACACAGCTAGTAAGTGTCGGACATAGGATTAGAACTCAGGTCTTCTTCAGTCCAGGCCCAGTGCTCTGTGCACTATGGTGCTCCCTTCTCAAGCTAAGGAATCTTGCCTTTCCCTTAGTCCTTAGCTTTCCTCACCAGCCTCAGCTCTTCTCAAGTTTTAGCAGACCTGACATAATTCCTGTGTCTGCATGAGTCACTATGGAAAAAAAAAGAGAAAAGATCCTGGGACTTGAGGTCAAGGGAGACTTGTGTTCAAATCCTCCCTCTGATACTTTCTAGCTGTGTGATCATACACAGATCACAACCTTTCTAAGCCTCAGTTTCCTCAGCTGTAAAATGGGCACAATAGGAATCACTGCACAGGCTGTATCAATGTCAAGTCCTTTATGGTTCTGGGTCAGATGTCACAGTTTAGAAAAAAGTGGTAGGTAACAAGCTTAGCTGTGTGACTGACCTCATACAAGTCTAGTCACCTTTTTGAGAAGAAGGAACACTCTTGTAGAACCACGAGGAAAATGCTTGGTAACCCTTCCAGTGCTGCTGAAATGTTCTGATCACCATCCTCCTTCTCTGCTCCCTGCCCCTGCCCCCATCCTCCAAACATGTGGGTAACACACTGGGAAGAGTGCTAGCTCAAGAGGAAGGTCACAGGGCCTCTGGGACCTTCTACTGTGTGAGCTTAGACCAGGCCAAGGGTGAGGAATCTGTGGTCTCAAGGCCACTCGTAGCCCTCTAGGTCCTCAAGGGCACCCTTTGACTGAATCCCCACTTCACAGAATAAATCCCCTTAATAAAAATGGATTTGTTATGTCAAACTTGGACTCAGTTAAAAGGCCCCACCCGAGGACCTAGAAGGCCACATATGGCCTTGAGGCTGCAGGTTCCCCACCCCTGGACCAGACTCTTTCCTTCTCTGAGCCTCAGTTTCCTCTTCTTTAAAATGATGGGTTTGGGCTAGCTAACCTTTGAAGTTCCTTCTTGTTCTAGATTTAAGGGCCTTTCAAAAATCCAAGCTGGATCCCGTGCATTCACATAAAAGCAAGTTTTTCCTAAGTGCTGGGCGTTAGAAGATGGCTACATAGCATAGTGGATACAGTGCTGAACCAGAGTTAAGATATGACCTAGTTGTGTGACCCTGGGCAAGTCATTTTACCCTGTTGGCCTCAGTTTCCTCATCGGTAAAATAAGCTGGAGAAAGAAATGACAAACCATCCCAGTACCCCTGCCAAAAAAATCCCACCAGGAGTTACAAATAGTTGGACACTACTGAAATGACTTTTCAACAATAAGGGCACTGGAAATATAAAGAGACTTGGGCCGCCATTGCCCGCTTCCTGGGAAGATGTAGAGTCCACAAACAATGCCAGCTGTACCCAACAGAATGATCTACCTAACATCAGATAAAGGCACTTCCAATGGCCTTTCCACCTTCTTGCCCTGTGGCCCTTGGCCTCCCCGCTCTGGACAGGGCAGCAAAGACAATACCAAGAGAAGGATTAAACATGTTCCTTTTTCTGCCATCTCCAAAGCCCTGCTCCCAGAGGCCTCCACAGAAAGGAAGCCGAGCTCAGACGGAAATTGGGCAGAGCAGGGTGAGTTCACCCGTTCACATCGGCTGACCCTGCTTAGAAGGCTCATTGCAAGGTGTAATGGAAATGCAGATTTAAAGATCTTCCCTGCCCCTAGCTTAAGTGCACCTGGAGCCTGTGGTGGGAGGCTTGTTTTTCAGGAAAGCCCACACCTTGGTGCTTTGTGATTGGGCAGTGGGTCCAGAAGGTTGTTACATTCTCTGAGCCAGGAGAAGGCTATATAAACCCTGAGGAGAGGCTTTGCTTTGGGGCTCACTTTGAGAAGTGTTGTGTGATTTGACCAGATGAGACTCTGGGAAGCCGTTGTTGAGAGCCCCCCGGCTTTGAAAACCCAGATGTTGATGCTTCCCTCTCTGGTAACTGTGATTTGGTATTGATATAATGGTTGGACAGTTTGGAAGCCTGTCTGTTTGATCTGTAAGTTCTGTAACTCTGAAGTTTGGGGTGCTGACCTTTTCCCCTGAACTAGGTAATGTGTGTTTGTTTGATTAAAGTAAGCTTGTTAACCCATTTTGAGTTGCTTTCCTTTTGAAAAGCAGATCTAAGAACCTGTGTTGGCAGTCACCCTGGGGATATTGGGGTGCTTGCTGCTACACAAGGGTGGCCGGCTCCAGGATGGGATGACCTCAGCCATGAGGCATCCTTAGCATCCAGAGAGTGGGCCAGGACGTAGCCAGGGTCTGCAAAGACAAGCCAGAAGTGCTGGCATCCTCAGCTGAAGGTTTGCAGACTCCTCTTCTTCCCAGTCCAGTTTCAGGTCCCCAGAGTCAGCAGAGGCCCAGGTCTTGTGAGTAGTCAGACACAGGGGGCCACCCTCACATACCTCCCTGAGTCTACCCAGCATAACCAGAAAGGGGAGAGGCTGGGGATGGCCTTCAGATCTTGGATCCATCCCAGCCTGGAATAGTTCCCTGCTTTCCTTCAAGACTCAACCCCAATCCCCCTCATGCAGGAGGCCTTTCCCTGTCCTCCCCAGCTGCTAAGGCCTTCTCCCTTCAAATGACCTCCTAATGACTGCATACATCTGGTATGTCTACCAGATGTACATTGTCTCCCCATTAGACTATGGGCTTCTTGAGTAGGAGAACCATGTTTTTACCTTCCTTTGGACCCCTAGCACTTAGAACAGCACTCGAGCCCTGGAATACCGTACATGCTGAAGAAATGGTTGTTGACTAACTGTCCAGGTCTGGGCCAAATCAGTGTCTCAGGCTCTGGAGGTTCAGGAAAGCACTGCCTAGAGGCAGGGGGATGGAGGAGATGACATCCCAAATTCCCTTTGGAATAATCTAAGGGCCTAACACTCAGAGGCCTCTGTGCACAAAAGCAAGGCTGAACTAGGGAAAACCTCTGAACAGGAAGGGAAACACATGCTGATTTTTTTCCTTACTCCCCCACTGGCTGGCACAGCAGTACTACACTTCCCTACCAAGACCTGAGAAGAGATAGGGAAGAGGATTGAGAAACTTGAATCAAGCCCCTCAAATGTCCCACCCGTAACTCACCTCCCACCTCTGCCCCAAAGAGGCTCATGGGACTCCAGAGATAACTCAGGAGGCCTGGGGACACGGAGATGCTTCCCACTCTCAGAACCGTGGGAAGTGCTGACCCTAGTCAGGTCACATCCAGTCCTCAAGAAGGCCGGCAGATGAGCGTCACCACATCCCACCCCAGGAGGTGCTGGAAGTCAGACCCATTGGGAGGCAGTCGGGGAGGGCTACTGCCTGCTAGGAAAACCATCCAGGGAAGCCCTAGCCAGAGCAGCATTTCCACCAGAAGAAGAGCAGTCCAGCCCAGGGTAATCCCCTAAGCTGCAGCACCCCCAGGCAGGCCCCTTTGGAGACTGGTTTCCTCCCTGGCGGTTTCTGCCGATTTCCATGGGCTCTGAGAGGACCTGCCTTGGGTAGAATGCTTTGACCTACAGGGAGGTTGTGGCAGCACTAACACAAGGTAGGTGTCATCAGAGCTGGTGGGACAGCCAGCTTCAGGGAGTGGTCTTCCTGGGGCCACGAGGGAGTGAGGAGTTGGCCATCAGGAGATTTTGATGAGGAGGTGACAGGTGGGGGGGTTCCCTCAGCAGTAATAAAGAGGTTGTTGAGGGGAGGCTTTAAGGGAAATGTTACGAGTTTCAGTGTCTATGGGACATCCAGTTGGAGATGTCTGAAAGGCAGTCAGAGATGGGAGGCGGGAGGTCAAAGGAGAGATGGTACAGTATGGGTAGATGTGAGGGTCATCAGCACAGAGAGGGCCATTCAATCCATAGGGAGAAGGGAAGAAGGCCCAGGACAGAGCACCTGCCATTGGCCAGCACCAACCTGGACAGGGATCCCTGGAAGGAGACAGGGGAGGAGGAGGCCAGAGAAGAGTCAGCAATGTCAGGATGATCCAGAAGGAAGAGGATGCTGCACAGGATCCAGGGATGGAGAGGAAGGGGGGCTTGAGGAAAGACATTGCACCTGGCAATGGAGAGGGCACTGGGCCTTTTTGTCTTGCTCTGTAGCCCCAGGGCTTAGCTTAGCACAATGGCTTGGACATGCTTAGGAGAGGCCCACTGCCTTGGCTTGGCTTGGCTTGTTTTCCCTCCTGCCTCAGACTTAGAGAACCAAGTGGATGGGGCCCTGGGGCCCCTCTGCACTGCAAAAGAGCAGGGCTTCCCTCTGACACTGGCCCCCAGAGTGGCCTCTGCTTGGGCAGAGGGGCTGTGGCAACTCTCCTTCTGGGGCAGCTTTTATGGTGAGCATGTCTGCCTTCCCTTCCCTTCCCTTCTGTTCTTCCCTTCCCAAAGGCCATCAGGTTCTCCCTGAAGATGTGCCTAAGGAATGTGGATGTCAGAAAGCACCAGTTTGTCATGGAGCCAGTAAGGGCCTGATGGGAACCAGAGCCATGAGGACTCAGGGCCATTGGGGCCTTTGGGCAGGAAACAAGAGAGGTCTGCAGAGAAGGGCAAGTGAGAAAGCCGACGTCACTGGGGACCCCCAGTTGTGGGGGTGCAACAGCTGAGGCTTGGCCTCTGGGAGGAGTCCATGGGGGGTAGGTAGGGGCCTCATTGGCAGGCCCTTAAAACAACATGTACAAAACACAGTACATCCGGTCCTCAGAAGAGACTGGAAGGGCTTTTCCCATCCATCATGGAAGCCAGGGACAGCAGGAGGAATGACAGGCTCAGGTGTCAGGGGGGCCCTCTGAGAACTCCTTGAGCCAGAAGTCTGATTGCATCTGGAGCCCAGCCAAGGAGGTCCTTGCTTTCTGAAGCCCACCTGGGGCTGGAGCAGGGTGGAGCTGAGGAAAGCCAGATGTGTGCAGGCAGACCAAGCTGGATTCCACTCCCCTGCAGGTCCTAGAGGCAGCATGATGTCAGAGGCAAGGCCGCCCACTGGAGCAGCAGCCTTGATTGAGGCTGGCCCCCCTGTACACCCCCTGCCCCCAGCCCAGCTGGGGCCTCAGCCTAGCTTGCCTCCTTTGCTCTGGAGTCCAATGCTTTGGTCCTCAGCAGCTTGTGATTGGAGGGCTGGACTTATGGTCTGGGCGGGTGGACAGGGCACTGGAGCAGCATTACCCAGGGGCCCTCTGCCTGTGCCTGCCTGGTTGATGCCAGGCTGGGCAAGAGGGTGGGAGGGAGGGAGGTGCTAGGAAGCTGGCAGCAGCCATGGCCTGTCCTGCGCATGGAAGGGCATTCACAGGGATCAGCCAGCCTTTGCTTCCTTTGCTGTCCTTGAAGGAGGGAGAGGCTGTCCTCTCCTTGAGGTGCTAGGGTCAGGAGGGTGAGAAGCCAGGATGCCCTGCCTCCCTCCTCTCCCTGCCCTGAAGTCTGGGTGCCCTTCCTCTCTTGGGCTTGATCTCTCTCCATTCTGTCTGCCAGTACTTCCCTTTGGGCGTCTCCCCTGACAGAATGGAAGCCCTGTGAGAACAGGGAACATCTGGTTTTCAGTCCATCTCCCCAGTGCCTGGCACAGGACCCAGCCCAGAGTGGGCATTTCATCACATTGCTTGTTTTGGATGAAGTCAGGCCGGGCCATCCCTCAGAATTCAGGCCCAGGAGAGGCTACAACCCTCTCATGAACGTGGAGGGGGGAAGAAAAGGGGCCCTGAGAGCAGCAGCCCCAGAAGGCAGACTGAGCCAGGCCAAGGACTTAGATCAAAGGTGAGGAACCTGTGGTCTCAAGGCCATGTGTGGCCCTCCAGGTCCTCAGGCTGAATCCCAACTTCCCAGAACAAATAAAAAGGTTTGTTCTGCCAAACTTGGACTCAATCAAAGGGCCACACACTCAAGGACCTAGAAGGCCACATGTGGCCTTGAGGCTTCAGACTCCCCATCCCTGACCTAGGAGCAATGGCTGACAGGGCACCCACCCCTTAGCCTCTCTAGAAAGAGCCAGGCCCAGCCATCAAAGAGGCTCTGAACAGGGATGCCACATGCTTGAAGGAAGGGCACTAGAGGGCCAGGCCAAGCCTCTGTCAGCTCTCTCTGCTCAAGGTGAGGGAGGGCCACAGGGAGTGATTCTATAGAGAGGCTGGAGGGAAGGAAGGATCTCAGCCACCTCTGCCGCTCTGGTTGCTGAGCCAGGGGTCAGATCATGTAGTTCTGAGAGAGGGGCAGGAGCTGTTGGAAGCCTCAGATCAGGTGCCACCTCCCCCTTGGAGCCCTCCTTGATTTCCATCCCCCAGCTGAGCTGCAGGGTCTACCTCCTCAAGATGTCCTAAAGCCTTTGCCTGCATCTGCCCCAGAGCCCTCTGGGATCTCCTCCAGCGTCTGATTTCTTTGTATTACAATCTATTAGATTGTAAACTCCTTGAAGGCGAGCATTCATTCTATGATAGGTTTTCTCACCAGCCTCAGAGCAAAACCCAGGGCCTGTCTTCCTAAGAAGACCCTTTGCATGGAATTCCTCCCTGCCTGAGAGGCTCCAAACTTTGCTTTGAGGCAGCTGTGTGACCTTATTGCCCTCTGGGGCCCTTCAGCAGCTCCCGCGAGACAAGGTCCTGCCCCCTGAGCTCTAAGGACTCAGGTAGACCCTCTCTGTTCTTTGCAGACTATGTCCCCACATAAAAGGTTGGGGGGAGGGATGGGGCAGAGTCTTGTAATAGCCCAGTCCAGAAAGTGGGTGCCAGCTCTGCCCATCAAGTCGGGGCAGAATTCCCTACCAGCATACTCAAACTCAGAGCCAGAGGGAGCCTCAGACAGCTCCTCCCCATCTATTTTACAGATGGGTGAGATACAGGGAGGGGACTTGTCCAAGGTCACTCAACAGCTAGGAACAGAGGCCTGGATACCAAGTTTTCTGCTCTCTACAGCACTAGCCCGCACCCAGACACCTGCAGCCCCATCATCATTGGAGGAGGCCTCATCTGGATGGGCTTTTCCCTGATCCTAGGAGGAGGAGGGCCAGCTTTGGGCCAGCCTGGAAGCCCAGTCCTCCTGTGGCTTCTCCCCAGACTCATGTGCTACCTTGGAACCTGCCAGAGACCCTTCCCCAGCCCTTCCCTTTCCCTCAGATGGGAACTTGAAGAGGGGAAGTTTGAACAGACAGTCAGAGTTTTAACTCTCTGGGAAGCCCCCTTACCTGCCTCTTGATATGTTTTTAAATTCATAAAATAAAATCAATGAGATTACTAAGGAACCCTATTATCTTAAAACACAGAAGACACTAAGGACCTGGCTGTCTACTTCCACCTCCCTCCTTTGTGGATGGTAAAGGCCGCTTTTCTGGTGGTGGGGAGACATGATTGCCTTGTGTATCACAGGGTCCCCATTTTATAAAAGAGGAAACTGAGGCTCACCTATATAGTTGGTTTTCTATCAAAGGCCTTCCTGGGTACCTTCACAGTGGGCCCACCTGGGTAAGCCCAGTGCTGGTGATGGCCAGCCACCTAGTCTGGAAAGTCAGGTGACCTATGGAATATGACCTGTCTGAATTTTCAGGATAGTGCCAGGGTTTGTATACATCTGCCACAAAGAAAGCTGAAACATCTTCTGTTTCTTGACCAGCATGCCAGAGTCTCCAAGTCCTACCTCCACCATGAATTGGGCACATGGAAGTCTCACAGGATCCAGCAAAGTCAACTGCTGCCAACTCCTAACCTTCTAATTGCACACTTTTTTTTAAAAAAAAGCAATTGGGGTTAAGTAACTTGCTCAAGGTTACACGACCAGTCATTATTTATGTGTAGGTGCTCATTTTCTGAGGCTGGATCTGATCCCGGGTCATCCCGACTCCGGGCCAGTGCTCTTACTCACTGTGCCACCTAGCCGCCCATATGGACTTTCTTAAGGGACTTTTGCTTAAGGACCTTATCTTTAAGGGATACTTTGCTTAGACTTATTCAATAAGTCAGTCAACAAGCATTTATTAGGTCCTTACTGTGTACCAGGCATTGTGTTAAGAGCCAGGAATACAAAGAAAGGTAAAACACAGTCCCTGCTCTCAAGGAGCTCATAGTTTAATGGGGAAGATAACATGCAAGCACCTATGCACAAACAAGCTATGGACAGGAGAAATTGGAAATAATCAATAAGGGGAAGGAACTTGAATGAAGAGAAACCAAGAAAGGCTTCCTATAGTGGAAGTTTAGTGGGGACTTGAAGTAAGTCAGGAAGTCGGGGAAACCCAGGAGGTAGAAGAGGAAGAGGAAGAGCATTCCAGCCATATCTGATGTCTTTTAGACATCTTAAACTCAACATGTCTAAAACAGAGCTCATTATCTTTCTCCCTAAACCTGCCTGCTTTCTCTATGCTGTGGAAGGCACCACATTCTCTCCCGGTTCCTCAGGCTTACAAGCTAGGAGCCATCCAAGACTCCTCACCATTTCTCATCTACTCATACCCAAGTCGTTGCCAGTTTGCCCTTTGTGGCATCTCCTGAATACACTGCCTTCTCTCCTCTGACACTGCCAACCACCCTGGTCCAGGCCCTCATCACCTCACACCTGGACTATTGCAATAGTTGCTGGTGAGTCTGCCTGCCTCAAGTCTGTTCCCAGGCCATTGTCATGGCCTACATTGGACTCCACTCCCTATCTCCATCCCTTGGGGAATCAATGCATCTCTACATTGTCTTCTATTATTGGATCCCTTAGCCTTTTGTCCTTTCAATGATCATATCTGGTCATATCTCCCACCCTAGATCATTCACATTGTCTGCATCTTTCTCCTCCTGCTTATGTCCTGCTGAATGGAGCTGGGGGAAGTGACAAAACTGTGCTGATTGGGTCCACTACAAATCAATAACTAATCTCTGGGCCCTCTCTGTAGCAAGGAAATCCTTCTACTATTCCTCTAATACATACTCTTTCCCACTCACCATTCCTGCACAGAAAGGAGAGCAGGAGCAGCTAGGTGGCATAGTGAATAAAGCACCGGCCCTGGAGTCAGGAGGACCTGAGTTCAAATCCTGCCTCAGACACTTAACACAAAAACTAGTCGTGTGACCTTGGGCAAGTCACTTAACCCCAATTGCATTTCCTTCCCCCTGCTCCCCCAACTGCTTCTTGCTGCTGCACCTGCTGCCATCACCTCTGCCAACTCAGGCTGGGGCCAGACCAGACAGTGCACTCCTCACTCACTCAGGTCCCAGAGTTCCCCCACTCACCTTCCACACTGGTCTCAGTGTTTGTGGGTTGAGAAGTCCATAAATCACCACAGCTGCTCCTGATTCTGTCCCCTGAGGCCTCCTCTGGCCAGACTGCACCCAGTGCAGTCCTTGCCCAGGGTAGCCCATGCCCATGCAGCCTGCACTCAGGCCTTTGGACTATAGATGGGTTTCACTCTGTAGTTTTGTGGGTTTTGCAGCTCTAGAATTTGTTTAAAGTCATTTTTTACAGGTGTTTGGAGGGGAGCTCAAGCAAGTCCCTGCTTTTACTCCACCATCTTGGCTCTGCCCCCTCAAAACAACTTCTTTATTCAAATATCCCATGGTACCCCTCCAAGCCTCTCGTTGAGGACCCTTGCCTCAGACATCATCTCCCACTATCTCCTTCTTCTCTCCTGTCTGTGGCCCTCTCCATGCTGGAAGATGCATTAAAGCCCTCTCACACATTAACCAGGGCTGAGGAGCCTGTAACCTTGAGGCCACATGTGGCCCTCTAGGTCCTCAGGGGCAGCCCTTCAACTGAATCCCAACTTCACAGGACAAATCCTCTCTAGGTCCTCAAGGGTGGCCCTTGAACTGAATCCAAACTTCACAAAACAAATCCCCTTTAGGTTCTCAAGTACAGCCCTTTGAATCCTAAGTTCACAAAACAAATCCCCTTAATAAAAGGATTTGTTCTATAAAACTTGGACTCAGTCAAAAGGCCACACGCAAGGACCTAGAAGGCCACATGTAGCCTCGAGGCCACAGTTTCCCCACTCCTGCATTACCCCTCTCCATGGCCCCTTAACCTCACTCCCTCCTTTCTTCTCCAGCACAGTGGCCCCCCCAATCGTTCCTACTCTCTGATTTTCAATCTTACGTTTCTTTACCTTCTGCCTACAAACAATGCTTACAAAGGCCTCCATAGATCTGACCATCTCCAATAGCTATCATACTAGCCCTTCTCAATTAAACTCCCAGGCACATAGTAGGTGCTTAATAAATGCTTAGTGATTAACTAAAACTCAATGAAAAAAACATGCTGATACTAGATACAACTATGTCTCAATTAATGCTAATAGGGAATCCTAAGATTTATCTAATTATTTGAATTCACACTATTCAGTTATAATTATATGTAAATATGATCATTGCTTCAAGTCCGATAGAAATCTGGAATGAAAATTCAAATAACAACCACTCTGTGGGATTTGTAATTCATACTAATTGGAACTTAACCACCCCTCCATTTCCTCAATTCTTACTCACTAGTCAGCCCCTGGCGATATGGTTTCTGACCTCATCATTCAACTGAGATGGTGGATGAGCTCTTGTTTGCCAAACCTAAAGGCCTTTTCTCCATCCTCATCCCTCTTGACATCTCAGCAGCCTTTAACACCGTGGAGCACCTTCTGCTCCTCCTGGATAACTTCCTCCTCTCTGGTTTTTGGTGACACCATTTTTTTGCTTCTCCTCCTATCAGTCTCACTGCTCTTTCTCAGTCCCCTTGTCAGGATTTTTAGCCAAGATCCCCTCTGCCTTCTTCAGGCTCGTTTGAGGACCCTCTTCTCTTTTCTCTCTTGACTAGTTCACTTGGGGAGCTCATCAGTTTCCAGGAGTTCAACCATCGTCGCATTGTGAATGATTCTCAGCTCTTGGCCTCCAGAACGGAAACACTAACTTCTTGGACATTTCCATCTGGATGTCTTACATATGCATCTCAAACTCAACACATCCAAAGCAGAACTCATTCTTTACCCCCAAACTCATCCTTCTGAATTTCCCTATGATTACCAAGGCAGTGCTGTGTTGCTCAATGTTTCACAACCAGCTTTCCATAAAATACACTTTTAAGTGCAATCTGCATTGTTAACATTTTGTCCATCATATTCTTAAATGTAAAAAATCAACAAATGACAAATCAAGTCGTTTGCTGATTTTCAAGGTGTAAGTACTCACATTGGAAAAGTAACACTTAACTCTCTGGAAGCTGGCTGGAGTCACCATCCTCCACCTTCTTGAGGTTCACAACCCACTCCATCCTCAGCTCCTCACTTTCACTCACCCCACACAACCACTCGGCTACCAGATGTTGTTTTCTCTCCATCTCCTGTCTCTATGTCTATACTGTCTGTCTCCTAGGCTTGGAATGCTTTCCTTTCTCACTTCTAGACTTATTCTCAGACTAGATCAAAGAGGCTGGGGTTGTCAGGATATGTCCTGCTTCTTCTGTTTAATTTTTAAGAAGTTCTCTCTTCAATCTCCAGTGCTAGCTATGCACTGATGAGCTGGGTTAGGGAAACAGAGAAAGACATTGGCCTTCAAATATCCATGTCAGGGAAACTTCTTTTCACCCTGTAAGGCCAATTATCTTCTGGCCGGTCGTGGTCATTCCCCTCATTCTGCCCTTGGAGTAGGAAAATTTTCTCAAATTCATAAGAAGTCAATTGTATATATAAAATATTTTTATATCAGTCAGTAGATTTGGTAATAGGTTATCAGTGAGCCAGTAGGAATCAGTGTGCAATCACCAGCCCCTGCTGCTTCTGAGGACTGACTTTAATGCATCCTCTGGGCCCAAGTTCATTAGGTTACCTCCCTAGCTTTTGATGTCAAAATCCTCAAACAGTCAAATATGATAGAAAATAGAGCAGAGTTCACAAAGTATTGTCAAGGGTCCAGCCTTAGTTGTGTCTGCTGGGCCCTAAGACCTCAAGAAACCTTCAGTATAGTCTGTAGCAGGAGACCCAGATAACAAGGCTTCCTTGGCTTCTTGCTTTCCTTGTCAATAAGATGGGTGGCAGGAAGACCCACTGAGGCAGTTAGTCCAGAACAACCAGTCTAACACTGGGCCAGAAGCTTGGACTTGCCTGGCTTTTAGGTCATGTCAGAGAGGGCAGAAGAAGTCGGTGCCTTTTTTTAGGGTCACTAGCAACATCTTTTCCTCCCTTCCTCCATTCAGCAAGATAGGGCAGTGAGCAGGCTCTGACATCTGGGGCTTTGATACTGGTGAAAACATGGACTTGTCCTCATGGTTTCTAGGCCTGCTTGTCATACCCAGACTGCTCTAGGGCAATGAGGTCTAACTGGACTCTTGGATACCAAGGAGGTTTCCTGATTGCTTCCTCTGGGTAAGGTTATCCCTGCCCTGCTCACCATGTGCTGAAAAAGAAAGAGGATGAGGCTTGGAGTGAGGAGAGAGCTAGATTTACATCCTTGCTCTGACAGGCATTGACTCTGACTGACATTGGATAAGAGGCATCTGCACTCAAGGCTTACATTTTCCTCCTCTGTCCAATTTGAGGAAGGAAAGGATATTTGGGGGAAGAAATTTTAGCTCTAAAGCGTCATAGAAATGGGACCATTTTATTGCTATTCCTCAAATGAAACTCCATCTCTCAACTCCAGACGTTTTCTCTGGCTGTCCGTCTCCCCTGCCTGGAATGCTGTCACCCCTCATCTCTGCCTCCTGGCTTCCCTGGCTTCCTTCAAGTCCCATTCAAAATGCCTTCTCTCTTTTAACTATTTCCCTTTAATTGGGTCTATAACATTTTGTACATAGTTGTTTGTCGTATCCCCCGTTAGATTGTAAACTGCTTGAGAACAAGTGATGTCTTTTGCTTTTCTTTGCGTTCCCAGTGCTTAGCATAGTGCCTGGCACATGGTAGGTGCTTAATTAATGTTTATTGCCTGACCAACTGCAGTTTTGTCTTATTCCAAACAGATCCAGAATCTGCCATTTCAGTTTGCTACCACGAGATGGCAGGAGTACCTCAATTTTACTCTCCAAATCCCAAGACAAAAGCTTTTTTGAGACTTAGGTGGGGGCTTTTTGCTTGGCCTTGTAATTCTTCCAATGAATAGAAGATAGCTTAGGAGGACCTGGTATCTCAATAACCTTAATAGAGAGTCAGATTGCCACAGTAGCAATCAGATAGTCTGGCATGCTCTCAAATGCTGATTATAAGACCCTCGGTACCTTTAAAAATTACTGACATCTTGTCTCCATAACCCTTTCATATTCTTCCCCCTCTCACCTACCCAGAAAGTCATTCCTTATAACAAAAAACAAAGGCAAATCAGTGTAGCAAAGCTTACCAATAAATCAACAAAGCTGGACATTGTATGTAATATACAATACTCAGAGTACCTCCCTTCCCTTTCCCCAACCACTTGCAAAGAAGCAAGAGATAGATAGATAGACAGACAGACAGGATAGACAGATAGATATATAGATAGATAGATAGACGGACAGACAGGATAGACAGATAAATAGATATATGATAGGCAGATAGATAGACAGGATAGATAGATAAATAGATATATTTTTAAACAAATGATAAATAGATATATGATAGGTAGATAGATAAATAGATAGATAGATAGATAGTGATAGATGGATGATTTAGATTAGAAAGAGATGGAAAGAGAAAAAGAGAGACATAAAGATATGGATGGTTAGATTAGAAAGAGATAAAGATAGAGAAAAAGATAAATGGATGGATAGACACAGACATAGGTCTTTGGGGTCAAATTTAATCATTACAATTAGAGTTCATTTTCTTTTTTCTTCTTTACTTTGCTGTAATCATTGTCTTCCTGGCTCTGGTTACTTCACTTTGCATCAGATAATAGAAGTCTTCCAGTTTTTCTCTGCACTCTTCATATTCATTGCTTCTTACAACACAACAATACCCCATGACATTCATGGACTGCAACTTGTTTAGCTATTCCTCGATCAATGGGTGTCCACTGTGTTTCCAGTTTTTGCTGCTATGACTTTTGGCATATGTGTAACTTTTTGACTTCCTTGGGGCATATGTCCAGGAAACTCTCTAAGTCTATGAATGGCAAAGCACGTGCCAATGTGAGGGAGTTTGTATGCCAATGAAATAAAAAGTCTGGTCTAAATAAGTAATAAGGCATGTGAAAGCTCTAGCTTAGCGTCAACCAGCAACAGAATCTCATGTTTGCAAAATCATGCCTTTGGAAAGGACTTTAGGAGTCTAGTCCAGGTCACTGCCTTCACAGATGAGATGAATGAACTTGCCCACTCAGGAGCCTAGAGAATAAGTGACAAAGTCAGGCCTCTGACTCCTGCATCATAAGTAGTTTCAATCACTGAAGACTGCTAGTACAGGAGATTTTCTGTGTGCATGCACAAGGATGTGGGTTGTATGCACTGAAATAAAATAACTCCAAATCCAGGTATTCTTGTTTTTCTTGTCCCCTGCATTGGAGGCAGAGAACTCTTCCTCTTACCCTTTGTGTGACCTTAGGCAAGTTCCTTCATATCTCAGGGCCTGCCTTTGTTTCCCCATCTGTGCAATAAAGGGCTTGGATAAGATTGCACAATGGATAGAGAACAGAATACGAACTGAGGTCTTCTTGACTCTGATATTGGTTCTTATTGACTGTGTGATCCTGGCCAAGTCCCTTAAACTCCCTTAGTCCCTTCAAACTATGCTTCTTGGGATCCCATGATTTAGACCGACACTTACAGAATCCAGTTATACCAGATGGGAAGGAACAGTGTGAGCCAAGGCACAGAGAAAGGAAAGCACCAATTTTGGCTGGAGTATAGAGCACAGTGAGGGGATATGTGCTAGCCCTGGGATTTCACTGATACATGGAAACCAAGATGAGGAAAGTCCTTTGCCAATGTAGGCTGGCACTTTCTCTACAACTTAAATTTTTTTTTAAAATTAAAGCAATTGGGGTTAAGTAACTTGCTCAAGGTTACACAGCTAGTCATTATTTGTGTGTGGGTACTCATTTTCTGAGGCCGGATTGGATCTTGGGTCATCCCAACTCCAAGGCCAGCGCTCTTACTCACTGCGCCGCCTAGCTGCCCCTACAACTTAAATCTTAAAGAATTTCCTAGAGGACTGAGGTGAAGTGACTAGTCTAAGGTCACCCATTCAGTAGGTATCAGAGCTAGGACCTGAACCCAGATCTTCCTGGCTTCTGAGGCCAGGTCCCTCTATGGAGGGGACTAAACCAAAAAGCTAGGCTTGGGCATCAGATTCCGTGACAAAGAGTTCAGACTTTATTACTTCTTCTGTAGATCTACAATCAAGAATCATTGCAGAAATCATTTATAGACTGTGGACTCAATGATAATGGGATTGGGGGCTCCTGTGGTCAACTATATGATGGAATAACTGCTTTTAGCACAACCCAACAACCTCCAATGAAGAAAATCCATACCAAATCTATAGCAATTAGAGCTACATTCATAGGAAGTGAGACCAAACACTGCACCTAGGTGAAAATAAACTTCATGGGGTGTAACTGAAGCTGCCAACCGAGCCTGGGGTATTTTGTGCAGTGGGGGTGTACACACAGTGGGAGACCTGTCTCCTAATTAGCAGCAAGAACGCTGAGAACACCACCCCATCACACACATTGCTGGAACCAGAGCTCCTTGGCAGAGAGAAACACAGATTTCCAGATATCCATCAGTCTTTTACACACCCCCTCCAAGATTTTCTACAATTCAGTGACCCCGGCCTCCTGGCTGCTCCATGAACAAGACCCTCCATCTCTCGGCTCTGGCCATGCTCTCTGGGTGTCTCCCTATGCTCCCCCTCCTTGGCCCTGACCACTGACCTCCCCGGCTTCCTTTAAGTCCCAACTAAAACCTCACCTCCAACAGGCAGCCCTCCCCAACCCTATTAATTCTGATGCCTTCCCATGTCATTATCTCATCCTTCTGAGGATCTTTGACATTGCTGCCCATCCCTCCTCTTGGTTATTGTCTCCTCCTTGGTTCTTGTGACATAGTTCTATTGTTCTTACCTGTCACATCAATTCTCCTGTTTCCTTTGCATTTTCATCATTTATTTTCTGTCCCTTCAGTACAGATATTTTCCATGTCCCAAGGTCCTGTCCTACACCACCAGCACCTCTTCTTCCTCCTTGTCCTCCTTCTCCTTCTTCTCCTTCTCCTCCTCCTCCTCCTCCTCCTCCTCCTCCTCCTTCTCCTTCTTCTTCTTCTTCTTCTTCTTCTTCTTCTTCTTCTCCTCCTCCTCCTCCTCCTCCTCCTCCTTCTTCTCCTTCTCCTCCTCCTTTCTTCTTCTTCTTCTTCTTCTTCTTCTTCTTCTTCTTCTTCTTCTTCTTCTTCTTCTCCTTCTCCTTCTCCTTCTCCTTCTTTGTCTTCTTCTTCGTCTTCTTCTTTTTTCTTCTTCTTCTTCTCCTCCTCCTCCTCCTTTCTTCTTCTTCTTCCTCTTCTTCTGTTTCTCCTTCTTCTTCTTCTTCTTCTTCTTCTTCTTCTTCTTCTTCTTCTTCTTCTCCTCCTCCTCCTCCTCCTTCTTCTCCTTCTCCTCCTCCTTTCTTCTTCTTCTTCTTCTTCTTCTTCTTCTTCTTCTTCTTCTTCTTCTTCTTCTTCTCCTTCTCCTTCTCCTTCTCCTTCTTTGTCTTCTTCTTCGTCTTCTTCTTTTTTCTTCTTCTTCTTCTCCTCCTCCTCCTCCTTTCTTCTTCTTCTTCCTCTTCTTCTGTTTCTCCTTCTTCTTCTTCTTCTTCTTCTTCTTCTTCTTCTTCTTCTTCTTCTTCTCCTCCTCCTCCTCCTCCTTCTTCTCCTTCTCCTCCTCCTTTCTTCTTCTTCTTCTTCTTCTTCTTCTTCTTCTTCTTCTTCTTCTTCTTCTTCTTCTCCTTCTCCTTCTCCTTCTCCTTCTTTGTCTTCTTCTTCGTCTTCTTCTTTTTTCTTCTTCTTCTTCTCCTCCTCCTCCTCCTTTCTTCTTCTTCTTCCTCTTCTTCTGTTTCTCCTCCCCTCCTCCTCCTCCCTCCTCCTCCCTCCTCCTCCCTCCCTCCTCCTCCCTCCTCCTCCTCCTCCTCCTCCTCCTCCTCCTCCTTCTTCTTCTTCTTCTTCTTCTTCTTCTTCTTCTTCTTCTTCTTCTTCTTCTTCCTCCTCCTCCTCCTCCTCCTCCTCCTCCTCCTCCTCCTCCTCTCCTCCTCACCATCATCATTACCATCCAGTTTTAGAGAATAGTATGAAATTTTACCTGTTCTCTTCTCCTATTTTTATCAAAGCTCATTCTCAAATATTTATTTAGAAACATGAAAACTGACATCTGGTTGCAAAAATGTTTGTACTTTTTGATCCCCAAGTCTCCCTTTTATATCCATACCACAGGGAGCAAAGAACTAACTCTATAAAAACATGTGAAGTATAGGGCTGAATTGAATCCCTTCCTGTGAAGCCTTCCTGGAGATGCTTCTGCATCCCTTCCCTTTCTGGGAGGCCACATGTTCTCTCTCTACTTGCTACAAGGATAGGTTAAAGTAGAAGTGCCTGGTAACCCTAGTTGGTTTCTTGGTCCCTGTGACAGGGGATAAGAGGGGAGCTATGCCAATGGGGAGGAGGGAGCAACTGCATCAAAGAGGATTGGTGACTGAGCCAAAAAGAGCCACCTCCTTGCTAGCCTAGATGAGGAAAGGAGAGAAAAACTCCTCTCCTACTGAGGCAATTTCTTTGTTGAGACACAGCCAATGAAGCTCTCCTTTAGACCTCTAGCATGGGGGTTGGGATGGAAAAGAAGGAGGTTTTTCCCATGAATTAGCTACACATACATGGTACCAAGAACATGGGGGATAGCCTGGACAACGGTATAGAGGTGAGAGATGTATGGTCTTGTATGGGGGAAGGTCAGTAGGCCAATTGATCTGGAGCATAGAGTATATGAGGGTAATAATGTACAATCAGCCTGGAAGGGCAAGCTGGCATCAGACTAGGAGAGGCTAGATTGGGGTGGGGAACCTGCAGCCTGAAGGTCACATGTGGCCCTCTAGGTCCTCAAGTGCAGCCCTTCCACTGATTACAAACTTCACAGAACAAATTCCCTTAAGAAAAAAGATTTGTTCTGTAAAACTTGAACTCAGTCAAAAAGCCATTCTTGAGGACCTAGAAGACCACAGTTTCCCTACCCCTGGTTTAACCCATAGGAGCTAAGAGAAGTCCCAGCACATGTATAGCTTGCATCAAATTGTTTTCCTTCTCAATGAGGAAGTGGGGAAAGAGGGAAAGAGTTGGAACTCGGTTTTAAAAATGAATGTTGAAAATTGTTTTTAAACGTAATTGGGGGAAATAAAAGGCAGAGAGAGAGGGAGAGAGAAGAAGAAGGAGGAGGAGGAGGAAGAGGAAGAAGAGGAGGAGGAAGAAGAAGAAGAAGAAGAAGAAGAAGGAGAAGGAGGAGGAGGAGGAGGAAGAGGAAGAAGAAGAAAGGGTCTGTCTCAATCCCTCATTTCTTTTTTTTTAAACAAATGCTTTATTAACTTCTGTTTTACATCATTCATTTCCGCCAGATTTTGAGTTACAATCATTTTCCCCCCATTATTCCCCTACCCAACCTCCCAGAACAGTAATCCCACAAGATATCGCTTCCTCCAATCTGCTCTCTCCCATACCTTCTCCCATACCCCCATCGACTTTTCCATTAGAGGAAGGTGAGTCTTTGCATCCCAATGCCTGCACATCTTATCTCCCTATTACAAGCAAAGTATTAATAATAGTATTTATATATATTTGAAACATTTAATGTTAAGACCTCAAATTTCAGATCCATTTCCTTCCTCCCTTGTCACCCATTCCCTCTTGGGAGATAAGTAATTCAGTATATGTTGTACATGTCTAGCTATGCAAAACATTATCATAGTAGATATATTGTACAAGGCTGCTTATAATTCCCTCCCACTCATCCCACCCCCACCTGGTCCATTCCCTACATGATCCTGTCCCTCTTTTATAGTGGGTACTTCCAACCTCCCCTCCCCCAAAGGATGCCCTCCCATCCATCCTCCCTCCTCCCATCCCCCTTCCCCCTATCCTGCTGCAGGTTGAGATATCCCATTTAGTATGTATGTCATTTTCTCCCTGAACCAAATTCAGTTTGAATGTGGTTTTGCCTTTTTAGCCTTCCTTATTCTCCCCCTCTTTTGCAACTACTTCCCCTTGCTTCTTCTGCATGGGATAGTTTACACTACCCTGTCTCTCCCCATCTCCTCTTGCCACTTTCCTCTCTCATCTCATAATTTCATCCCTTGAGTATTCTCCCTTCCCAACAAATTCAACCTATGCCCTCTATCCATATATAACTAACCATATACACACACATTCACATATGTATTCATATGACCACACACCCTTCTTCCATTATTTTCATAGTGAGAAAGATATCATCAGTCACAGTTATTGTTTTTCCATATAGGAATGTAAATAGTTCAACTTTGATAAGTTCCTTTTGATTTCTTTTCCTGATTACCTTCTCAGGCATCTCTTGCTTCTTGTGTCTGGATGTCAAATTTTCTATTCAACTCTGGTTTTTTTTCCTCAAGAATGCTTGAAAGTCCTCTATTCCACTGAATGACCATATTTTCCCCTGAAACAAAATACTCAGTTTTGCTGGGTAGGTGACCCTTGGGTTCATTCCCAGTTCTTTTGCCCTCTGGAATATCATATTCCATGCCCTTCGATCCCTCAGTGTAGAAGCTGCCAGGTCCTGGGCTCTTCTGATTGTGTTTCCACAATATTGAAATTGTTTCTTCCTGGCTGCTTGTAGTATTTTCTCCTTGATCTGGGGATTCTGGAACCTGGCTATAATATTCCTGGGAGTTTTCTTTTTGGGATCTTTTTCAGGAGGTGATCAGTGGATTCTTTCAACCTCTATTTTGCCCTCTGGATCTAAAACATCAGGGCAGTTTTCCTTGAGAATTTCTTGAAGGGTGATTTCTAGGTTCTTTCTTTGATCATGGCTTTCAGGTAGTCCAATAATTTTAAATTGTCTCTCCTGGATCTATTCTCCAGGTCAGTGGTTTTTCCCATGAGATATTTCACATTGCCTTCTAATCTTTCATTTGTTTGGATCTGCTTAACAGCATCTTGATTTCTCATAAAGTCATTAGCTTCCATTTGCTCCAGTCTAACTCTGAAGGAATGAATCTCCTCAGTGAACTTTTGAGATTCTTTTTCCATCTGGCAAATTCGACTTTTTAAGGCATTCTTCTCCTCATTGCCCTTTTGGGCCTCCTTTGCCATTTGAGCTAGTCTATTTTTTAAGGTGTTGTTTTCCTCAGTCAGGCTGTTGACCCTCATTTCATACTTTTCCTGCATCCTTCTCATTTCTCTTTCCAATTTTTCCTCCACTTCTCTTATTTGATTTTTGAAGTCCTTCTTAAGGTCCTCTATGGCCTGCAACCCGCTCATGTTTTCCCCTGGGGCTTTTGGAGCAGGACTTCTGACCTCACAGTCCTTTTCCTGCTCTATGCCCCCAAAATAGGAGTCTAGGGTTGCATTTTTCTGTTTCCTTTGCCTTGGCATGTTGCCACTTAATTACTTTACTTGTGGGCTTGTTGCCACACTATGGCTTTAAGGCCAGATAGAGGAATTTTCGTCCTGAACGTGTGGGGGGCAACTTCCGTTTCTGGCAAGCTCTGAACCCACCCACGACTTCCACCCTAGATCACAATCCAGATCCAGGGAGGTTAAAGCAAGAGCGATTACCCCCCAAGACTGATCGCTGGATCTCCCTACAAATTTGCAGGCTGGGAGCAGGAGCTGCCTCTGAAAACTACAAAATGGCGTTTGTCCTCAGAGGCTTCTAGCCCCCAGGGGAGGGAGCCGACGCATTCCCTAATACCAGTCCCAAAGTCCATAGGACACTAACCTCTTACTTTGTCCCAGGCAAGTCTATGTTGATAATTCTGGAGTCGCCACAGCTCCTGGTGTTCTGGGGTTCCTCCAGCTGGCTGCTGTCCCTGCCGCCCTGGGGCTAAAACCTTGGCTCACGCGGACCTGGGCTCAGCTCCTTCACTCTGCACGCTGCCAGGTCCCAGACCACTGCGCTGGTCCTTCCTGCAGGGCTGCTGGGCTGTCCTCAGCAGGAGTTTAGCTTTTCTGTGTCGTTCTGTGGATGCTGGGGCTCCAGAAGTTGTTCAGAGTCCCCTTTTACATCGTTTGGGGGGAATGTGGGGGCAGAGTGGCTTGGATGAGCTGTTTCTACTCCGCCATCTTGGCTCCGCCCCCAATCCCTCATTTCTTACTCTCTACAGTATCATTTGGGAAATTTTTCAGCTCTCCTGGGCTCAATGATTAACTCTGCAGATGATTCCCAGATCTATAGATTCAACCCTAGTCTCTTTACTGAATGCAAGGTCAACATTACCAACTGTTTGTTGGATACTTTGACTTGGATGTCCCTTTGCTGTTGAGTTGTATCCAATTCTTTTTGATCCTGTGGACTATATTGTCCACGGGGTTTTCTTGGCAGATACTGGAGTGCTTGGCTGTTTCCTTCTCCAGTATTCACTGGAAGCAAACAGAGGTTAAGGACTTGCCCAGGGTCACACAGCTAGTAAGTGTCTGAGGCCGGAATTGAACTCAGGTCTTCCTGACTCCAGACTCAGCCTTCTCTTCACTGAATCACTGAGCTGCCCCATTTCAAACTTAATGTGTCCAAAACAGTGCTTATCACCAGACTACTTACTGGTCCTCATTCAAAGTTCTATCTTTGCATTGACTGATTGTCTCTTATACCTGGCATACTCTTTCTCTTCATCATGGTCTTTTGAATCCTTGGTCTTTTTCAAGACTCAGTTTAAGCATCTTCTTTAGTTGGAGGCCTTTTCTGGTTGCCCCATCTGCTAATTAATTCCTTCCCCTCTAAAGTTACACTATATCCATTTTGTATGCATCTTCTATGTATGTGTTAAGTATGTATACACTAAATGAAAAATGAATTCTTACAGCACATCCTCATTCCACCATTAGAATGTACAGTTAGTTATCCCTTTTGCATTGTGACTTTCCCCATCATGGTTTTGTTATATCATGTGTCAGCATAAGAAATTAAATAGGAATTTGGGGGGAATTTTGTGGAAGCCAAAGATGACACATGAAGGCCAGCAGATGACAAAAAGTCCATGACCAAATTCTTAACCCAATTTTTACAATAAAGTACTGTAAACACCCCATAAAAGGAAAAGAAAAAAATTCAGACTTTTTCTCTGGTATGAAGGGGGGAGGAAATTTTATGTGGATTTTCCAGATCACGGGGAGTTCTGTTCCCCTAATCCCCATAATGTGGAAGGGATAACTATACTCTCCTTGAGGGCAAAGACCATCTCCCTGTAAAACTGCAGAGTTTATCACAGTACAGAGTAGGGCCCACAAAAGCCCACTGGTTTATATTTGTTTGACGATTAAAAAGCATTTTGTTCAATAGAATAAAACTTAGCTTTAAAAGGTCTCTTCTAAAAAAGCTTCCGCTCTTCATGTGTTAGGAAAATTCAAGATTCCTTAATAGAGAGATCTTTTACTCTTTGATTCATATTGTCAAGTTAGGTATGAAAGAAAGGGCCACGTGATGACCAGAGGAATCTGCCATTGTAATGGAGGATGTGTAACAGAAAATCCAAATGGAAGGAGGATTCCTAGAGAAGGTGAGGCCTTCCAGAAGCCCCTGGTTATGGATAATATTGCATGGATTCCACCAAGCCTTGAAGTATTGAAGAGCTTCCTACATGAAATCTGTAATAACTGCAGAGAGTGTGATCTAGCTATCCATACAGGAAAAACTAAGTGGATAAAGAACTCCTATTATTTAGATCAGAGTACCTTATAGTGATGGTGAGGGCCTCCTGGGGACACCAAGACTTTTATTGATCAACTAATCTGACAATGAGAAGATGGACCCAATCCTATCCTCCCCAAGATAGCCAATCATGAGGCCTGTGTCCAACACGAGCACACCTATCTTGGGGGATCAACACTCCTCCTTCTGCTATACCAGGTTCATAGGAAGACTTACAAAGCAGAACTAAGGGTGCACTCTACATGATAAGCACAACAATGTGTACCCCTGGGAATTCTGTCCTCTGCGGCTTAAGTATAACCCTTCCAGCAAAAATAGTTAATTTCAATTATATTAATATAAGTATTTCTATTGAGAGATACAGAGACAGAAAAAGACAGAGACAGAGAAATGCAAGATCAAAGACAGACTGAGTATCCTCATGGCTTTGAGAGTCTCACCTGAGATATTTCAGAGGTATAATTTATTGCATTTCCAAACAATAGACACACTTGTAGTCAAGACTGAGCAAGGGTTCACAGTGGAGGTAGTAGTTCATTGAACAGCGTTCTTTATCGAACGAAACAATAGTCACTTAACTTTTAGCACACACTTGGAGATTCATTTTCCTAAAATCATTCAAACCCTCTTTGATACTCCTTTTAAGGATTCTCCTTTTCAGAAGATCAAAGGTGAAGTATAGAGATATTTCTATTAACTGAAGTAATCACAGACTTGTTACTTTATTCTTTTCCTGTCAAGGCATGAGAATAAAGCAATGACTTTAACCAGTTTGAGGTACTTTGCTTTCTAAGTCTAGTTACTCCTTCCCTTTACTCAGGGGTGGGAAGCCTGAGGCCTTAAGGCCACATATGGTTCTGTAGGTCCTTAAGTGAAGCCCTGTGATTGAATCTCAGCTTCACAGAACAAATCCCCTCTAGGTCCTCAAGGGTGGCCCCTTGACTGAACCCAGACTTCCCAGAACAAATTCCCTCTAGGTCCTCAAGGGCAGCCCTTTGACTGAATCCAAACTTCACAAAACAAATCCCCTCTACGTCCTCAAGGGTGGCCCCTTGACTGAACCCAGACTTCTCAGAACTAATTCCCTCTAGGTCCTTAAGGGCAGCCCTTTGATTGAATCCAAACTTCACAGAACAAATCCCCTTAATAAAAGGATTTGGTCTGTCAAACTTGGACTTAGTCAAAGGGCCGCACCCAAGAACCTCGAAGGCCACATGTGGCCTCAAGGCTGCAGGTTCCCCACCCCTGTCTTAACCCATCTTCTGGGATGCTTTCATGCTTAACCTTTTACACAGTATCCTAAAAGGAGAACAATTTTTACACTAAACAACTTTAAAAGACTAAGAACTCCAATGGACACAATGACCAACCACAATTCCAAGGGACCAATAGCAAATGAAGCATGCTGCCTACCTCCCCACAGAGAAGTGGTAGACTGGGACATACAATGAAACATACATTTTTAGACAGGGCCAACATAAGAATTATTTTTGCTTGAATGTGCATATTTGTTACAAAGGATTTTGTTTTCTTTCTTTTTTCCCAATGGGCAAGGTGTGGGGGTGGAGGTGGAAAGGGGAAAAAAGAGTTTTGTTCATTAAAAAAAAAACCCAAATTTTAAAAAACACCTGGGCTTTGGACTAGGCTAATTTTAAATAGTTTCTTAATATTTTCAAAAGAGGGAGCAGGGAGCAGGGGAGGAGACCTTAGCTGTTTCCACAAATGTAAGTGGAAAGAACTTTAAAAAGGAAGTTGAACTCTGAGTATTGGAAAAAGCAGTAGAGAACTTGGACCAGAGAGAATGAAATACATCCTGTCCTCCAAGAGGCTAGACTGCTATGGACACTGGCAGAACTGCTCTCTGCCCCACATGTTTGCGCTTAATTGACTTTCTTAAACAAAAATCACAGGGAAGGTTCAGACTAGAAGGCTGGAGGGGGTAGAAATAGCTGTGATGGAAAGAAAAAACTTTTCTCTGTATCAGATGTTTTTGCTTTTTTTTGTCACAAAGTGGGGCTTAAAGTGGACAGGGGATGACTGATAGAAAGACCAGAAGTATCCATTTTGTAAAATATGCTGGAGGAGGCGAGAAGGCCTTTGGATGGTCAAGTAAGTAGACTTGGTCCTTTGGCCTTTGAGGATCCCAGGTTCTTCTCCTTATAGCCTGACTGGGGGTGGAGGGGGAGGGGAGAGAGAGAGAAGGAGAGAGAGAGTCAGAGAGACAGAGACAGAGAGAGATACACAGAGAGAGACACAGAGAGACAGAGACAGAAACAAAGAGAGACACACAAAGAGACAGAGAGAGACAGAGACAGAGAGAAAGAGAGACAGAGAAATACAGAGAGATAAGAGGAGAGAGACAGAAACAAAGAGAGACACACAAAGAGACAGAGACAGACAGACAGACAGAGACAGACAGGGACAGACAGAGAGAGAGATGAGACAGAGAAAGACAGAGAGATAGAGAGGAGAGAGACAGAGAGAGACAGAAACAAAGAGCGACACACAAAGAGACAGAGACAGACAGACAGAGACAGGGACAGACAAAGAGAGATGAAACAGAGAAAGACAGAGAGAGAGAAAGAGAGGGAGAGAGACAGAGACAGAGAAACACATACAGAAACAGAGAGAGACAGACAGAGAGACAAACAGAAACAGACATAATCAGGCAAACAGAGACAGACACAAGGGCAAAGAGAAACAGAAACAGAAAGATGGAGAAGGGGGAGAGAAACAGACAGACAGATGACACAGAGACAGAGAGATGAACACAGTGACAGAGACAGAACAGAGACACAGACACAGAGACAGACAGTGACTGACAGAGACAGACACAAAAACAAAGAGAGAAACAGCGACCCAGAAACAGAAAGATGGAGGTAGGAGAAAGAGAGAAGCAGACAGAGAAAGAGGTGAGAACATAAGGCACAGTGACAGGTGCCCTGGCTGGGGGGCCACGCCTGGCTTCCAGGCCCTGTCACCTCCCCCCCACCCCCCACCCCCCCCACCGACCTCAGTCTCTTCATCCATATTAGGAGTTCATAACTCCAAGCTGGTTAGCCTGGAAGCCAAAGGCCAAGCTTCTCGGCTTGCAGTCTGAGAGCTCAGAGGGGCCTCAGGAGAATGCAGCCCAAGCCCCAGCAGCCCTGGCATCCCTACCCCACCTTCGCTTAGGAGAGCTCATTCAATCTCCACCTGAGTCTCGCTGAGGGATAAGGAATTCATTACCCCCAAAGCAGCCCTCTCACCCGGCCTTAAGAAGTTGATACTTTACCAATATTATCTCATTGATCTTAACAATAACCCCACGGCAGTGGGGTGGGGGAGGTGCTGTGATCTCTATTTTGCCATTGAAGAAACTGAGACAAACAGAGGTGAAGTGACTTGGCTAGGGTCACACACTCAGTAAGCATATGAGGTCTCATTTGAACTCAGATCTTCGTGACTCCAGGTCCCACGCTCCAAAATCAGCCTTCTGCTCACATTATTTCTATGTGACCTCTGACTCCAAAGCTGCTCAAGGGCTTATGGTAATAATAACCTTTATAGGATGCTTCAAGGTGTGGAAAGCACTCACAGCAATCCCAGAAGGCAGCCATTATTATTCTCCCCATTGTACAGATGCAGAAACAGAGACTCTGAGAGGTAGAATGACTTTCCCAGGGTCACACAGCTGGGAAATGACTGAGGTGGGATTTGAAGTCAGGTCTGACACCCTGGCTGCCAGGAAGAAAGAGCCAGAAGGCAGAGTCATTTCTTTTCAATTCAATAGAGAACCCAGTGGCCAATCCTCTTGTACATAGCACTGACCAAGTCCGGTTCCACTGTGGTTGGAGGGCACCTTGTGTCCTGAAATGCCAAGTCCTTCAGAAGAGGTGAGCACATGTTCTCCCAGAAGGGGCCAGAATTACAAAAAAAGAGCCAACAGCTTGGAAAAAGAAAACAATTCCTTAAAAAGTACAATTGGCCAAGTGGAAAAGAAAGTATAAAAGCTAATTGAGGGAAAAAACCCCTTAAAAGTCAAAATTGGTGGGGAATGGCCAAACAAGTTGTGGTATATGAATGTAATGAAATACTATTGTCCCATAAGAAATGATGAGCAGGTGGACTTCAGAAAAACCTGGGAAGACTTACATAAACTGATGCTGAGTAAAGTGAGTAGAACCAGGAAAACACTGTACATAGTAACAGCAACATTTTGACATGACTAGCTGTGATAGACTTGGCTCTTCTCAGCAATGCAAGGATCTAAGACAACTCCAAAAGACTCATGATGGAAAATGCCATCCACATCCAGAGAAAGAACTATGGAGTCTGAATGTCGATCAAAGCATATTATTTGCTCTCTCTTTTTTGTTTCTTCTTTCTTACAGTTTCTCCCATTGGTTCTAATTTTTCTTTACAACATGACTAATGTGAAAATATGTTTCATATGAATGTATATGGAAAGACTATTATCAGGTTGCATGCCATATTAGGGAAGGGGAAGGGGAAGCAGGGGGAGAAAATTTAGAACTCAAAATCTTATGGAAGTGAATGTTGAAAACTAAAAATTAATTAAATAATTAATAAAAGAATTGGGCAAGTAGAAGCTAATGACTCTATGAGACGCCAAGAATCAATCAAACAAATCCAAATGAATGAAAAAATAAAAGAAACTGTAAAATACTTCATTGGAAAAACAACTGACCTTGAAAATAAATCCTAGAGAGGCAATATCAGAATCATTAGACCTGAAAGCCATAATCAAAAGGAGGATCAGCATCTTTCAAGAAATTATCAAAGAAAACTGACCTGATATTCTGTAACTAGGGGGAAAAATAGGCATTGAAAGAATCCACCAATTACCTCAGGAAAGAGATCTCAAAATAAAAACTCCAAGGAGCATTATAGCCAAATTATAGAACTATGAGTTGAAGGAAAAATACTGTAAGAGTCAGAAAGAAACAATACAAACATCAGGGAGCCACAATCAGGATTGCACAGGATGTAGCAGCTGCAACATTAAAAGATCAGAGGTCATGGAACATGATATTCTGGAAGGCAAAGGAACTAGGACTACAACCAAGAATTACCTACCCAGAAAAATTAAGCATAATACTTTAAGGGGGGAAATGTCTTGCAATGAAATGGAAGAATTTCAAGCTTTCATAAGAAGATCAGAATTGAACAAAAAAGTTGATCTTCAATATCAAGACCCAACAAAAGCCTAAAAAGGGAAAAGAAAACATAAGAGGTTTAATGGAGCTAAATTGTTTATGTCCTTACATGGGAAGAGTATACTTGTAATTCTTAAAAATCGTTCCACTAATAATACTGCTGAAAGGAATAAACATAAAGAAAGGGTATGGGTATAAGGTGAATTTGAGGGAATGACATAAAAATTAATAAATGAGAAAGGGGAGTACACTGGGTACAGAAGGAAGGGAGAGGTAGAATGGAATAAATTATTTTACATGAAGAAGCATGTAAAAACTATTACAGTGGAGGGAAAGATGGGAGGGTGGGCAGTGGGCATCACTTGAACCTTACTCTCATCACTAGTGGATCAAAGAGGGAATAACATACACAATCAGTTGAACATAGAAATCTATCTTGCCAGAGAAAAAAAGTAGGAAAAGAGGAGATTAAGTAAAGAGGTGGGGGGGGGGGGAGGAGGGATTGACAGAAAAGAGGGCAAACCAGGAGGGAAAGGGTTAAAGGAGAGAGAGGACAAACAGGAGGAAAAATAGGGTGGAAGGTAATACAGAGTTAGTAATCATGTGAATATGAATGGGTGAACTCTCCCATAAAATGAACGCGGATAACATAGTGGATCAAAACCCACAATCCTACAATGTGTTATTTACAAGAAACACACCTGAAGCAGAGAGAGACACACAGAATAAAGGTAAGGGGCTGGAGGAGAGTCTATTTTGCTTCAGCTGAAGTAAAAAAAAGCAGGGGTATGAATCCTGATCTCCGACAAAGCAAAAGCAAAAATGGACCTAATTTATAGAGATCAGGAAGGAAACTACATCTTATTAAAAGGTAACATAGACATTGAAGTAAAAGTAAAAGTAAAAGTATGTGCAACAAATGGCATAGCATCCAGATTCTTTTTTTTTAATTAATTTATTAGTTTAGTTTCAGTCAACAAGATTCAATTCCATAGTTCCTTGATTTTCAAATTTCCTTTACTTCCCTCCCCCCTCCCCTCATGACAGCATATAGTACAGTATAGGGTCTGCAAATGCATTCATATTAAACATTATTCCAATTACAAAGGCATATTGTACTAGGTGGGATGAAAGATGGTAAGGAAGAAGTAAAACCAAACAATGAGAAGAACAAGATCATTTAGTTTGCTTCCATCAGGATTCAGGCTCAGTTCTTTCTAGTTATATCTCTGGATGGCGCATTTCTCACTTTCTTGAGTCATTCGGGATTAACTTATATCACTGCATTGCTGAAAAGAGTCCAGTCTGTCATAGTTGGTCATCACAGATATGGTATGTCTGTGATTGTATACAAATTTCTTCTGATTCTACTCTTCTCGCTCAGCATCAGTTTGTATAAGTCTCTCCAGGTAATTATGAAATCCGTCACCTCCTTTCTTATAGCACAATAAAATTCCATTACATTCATATACCACAACTTGTTTAGCCATTCCCCAATTGATGGGCACCCCTTTAGTTTCCAATTCTTTGCAACCACAAAAAGGGCTGCTAAAAATATTTTTGTACATATGGTTCTTCCTCCCACTACTATGATCTCTTTGGGATATAACCCTAGGAGTGGTATGGCTGGGTCAAAGGGTATGAAATTATTTATAATCCTTTGGGCATAATTCCAGATTGCTCTCCAGAATGGTTGGATAAGTTCACAACTCCACCAGCAATGTATTAGCGTTCCAATTTGCCCACATCCTCTCCAGCATTTGTCACTTTCTTGTTTTGTCATCTTAGCCAATCTGACTGGAGAGATGTGGTATCTCAGAGTTGTTTTGATTTGCATTTCTCTAATTAATAGTGATTTAGAGCATTTCTTCATATGCTTATAGATATCTTTAATTTCTTTCTCTGAAAACTTCCTATTCATATCCTTTGACCATTTCTCAATTGGGGAATGACTTGTATTCATATAGATTTGGCTCAATTCTCTATGAATTTTAGAAATGAGTCCTTTATCAGAGACACAAGTTGTAAAAATTCTTTCCCAATTTCCCACCTCCCTCTTGATCTTGGTTACATTGGCTTTGTTTGTGCAGAAGCTTTTCAATTTAATGTAATCAAAATTATCCATTTTGCATTTTATAATGCTCTCTAATTCTTGTTTGGTCCTAAAATCTTCCCCTCTCCACAGATCTGTCAGGTAAACTATTCCTTTCTTTCCCAAATTGCTTACAGTATCATCCTTTACACCTAGATCATGCACCCATTTAGACTTGATTTTGGTGTATGGTGTTAGATAGTGATCTATGCCCAGTTTCTGCCATACTGTATTCTAGTTTTCCCAGCAGTTTTTGTCAAATAGTGCATTCTTATCCCCAAAACTGGGGTCTTCGGGTTTATCGAACAATAGATTGCTATATTCATTAACTGCTGGGTCAGCATCCAGATTCTTAAAGGGAAAATTCAATGAATTACAGCTTCATGAACAAACAAGAGGTAGAGAGCATTACGAAATGGAAAATAGGTCATTTTGATTCTATTAAATTAAAAAGCTTTTAATTTAAAGCACAAACAAAACCAATGCAACTAAGATTAGAAGGAAAGCAGAAAGTTGGAAAACAATCTTTATAGGCAAGTGTGTCTGATAAAGGCCTCTAAAACCTTTTTTATTTAGTATATTCAGAACTGGTCATTTTATCTTCTGTGATTTCCTCTATCCTTTATTTGACCATGAACTCTACCCCATCTATAGGTTCAAAAGGTAATTCCTGTAAGTTTTTTTATAATGATAGGGCCTTTTAAATATGTCATATGTTCATTTGGAGTATATTTTGATTTATAACAAAAATTGTGTTTTACTTAACTGTTTGTATTCATTACAAAGGTTTCCTTTGTTTTTTTTTCTTTTTCCCAATGGAGGGAGAGGAGATTAAAAAAATAAAAATTCCCCTATGCCCAAAGGGCTATAAAGCCATTTAACCTAGCAATACCAGTACTACATCTGTATCCCAGAAGAGATAAAACAACAAAAAGGAAAAGGACCCATTTGTACAAAAATATTTACAGCAGCTCTTTTTTGGTGGCAAAGAACTGGAAATTGAGGGGATGCCCATCAAGTGTTGAATGGCTGAACAAATTGTGGTATGTGATTGTGATGGAATATTATTGTGCTATAAGAAAGGATGAGCAGGATGCTCTCAGAAAAACTTGGAAAGACTTAAATTAACTGATACAAAGTGAAATGTACTGCATACAAAGTAACAGCAATATGGTAAGATGGTCAGCTGTGAATGACTTCTGTATTCTCAGCGATACAACGATCCAAGACAACTCTGAAAGGTTTATGATGAAAAATGCTATCCATCCCCAGAAAAGAACTTATGGTGTCTGAATGCATATTGAAATATAGCTCTTAAACTTTCTTTATTTTTTGAGGGTTTTTTGTCTGTGTTTTCTTTCACAACATGACTACTATAGAAACGTTTTGCATGACTGCACATGTATAACCTGTATCGAATTGCTTGCCTTCTCAATGAGAGTAAGAATGGGGAGGGAGAAAGAGAGAGAACTTGGAACTCAAAGTTTTAAAAAACGAATGTTAAAAATTGTTTTTACACGTAAATACAAAATAAAACACTAAATTCCAAAAAAAGTAGATAAACATTAATTTCCTTAAAAAAAGAAATAAAATTTCCCCAAAAAAGTTGAGGTGACATTTCACTAGTAAAAGATAAAGGAGGCACGTCTTGACGACAATTTTTCTGACAAAGATCTGAAGGTATTAGTAGACTCCAAGCTCAAGATGAGTTAACAGCAGCCAAAAAGGTTAATGTAATCTTGGGCTGTCCGAAGAGAGGTTTAGTTTCCACATCTGGAGTATCATGTTTAGTTGGGGAGCCACATTCTCCAACTCTACCCCCTCTCCACCCACACATAGCTCTTTATCTTAATCCCCTTTAGTCCTGTCTCTCAGCTGGCCTGGAGGCTGGGGAATCCCTGCCAGGGAGCAGCTGGGCTCAGGCAGTCTGGGGGGTCAGCTGGGAGGCTGAGATGGGGGTAGGGGAGCAAATTACTTGGGAAGACCTTTGAAAATAATACTGGCCAGTTGCTAGGTCCTATTTCACAGAGTGTGCTGTGGGTGGGGGCTGGTCAGAAGGCTCTCTGCCCTGGCAGGCCCCTGCCTTAATATTTCCAAGGACTTTAGCTTTTGACCATTGTACATTTATAGACATTAGGCCTGAGTCACCTTTGGCTTAGGGACTTGAACTCTCCTTAAACTTGACCCAGATCTGGGGCTGCTAAAGTGTCTTGACTCTCTTTATTCTCACTCATGCTAGCGATTTCCTCACAGGAATCCAAGTATTGACATCTCAGGAAACAGGTTCAGCAATGGGCTATAGTGTGACCTTGGGTCAGTCCCTTCCCTTTCTCTGAGTCTTATTTCTTTTCTTATATGTAAAATGAAGGGATTGAGCCAACTGATCTCTAAAGTCTCATCTGTTCCAACATTCTGTGATTCTTTTTTTAGATACTTGAAGGATCTGTGAAGGCTTGAAGGCCTATCTGCCTTTCAAGGATGCCTTAGTCCAGTGTTGTTCAGTTGTGTTCAAATCCTTCATGACCCCATGGACCACAGCACACCAAGCCCTTTTATCCTCTACTATCTCCTAAAGTCTGCCCAAGTTCATGTTTATTGCTTCCATGACACTCTCTATCCACATCATCCTCTGCTGTCCCCTTTTCCTTTTGCCTTCAATCTTTCCCAGCATCAGGGTCTTTACCTATGCATCCCAGCTTCTCATTATGTGGCCAAAGTATTGAAGTTTCAGTTTCAATATCTGACTTTCCAGTGAATAGCCTGAATTAATTTCTTTTAAATATGGCCTGATTTGACCTCCTTGCTGTCCAAGGGCCTCTCAAAAGTGAGTCAAGTTAGGGGCAGCTAGGTGGCACAATGAATAGAGCACTAGCTCTCGGACTAGAGTTCAAATCTCACCTCAGACACTTAACACTTCCTAGCTGTGTAGCCTTGGGCGAGTCACTTAACCCTAATTGTCTTTTCTTCCCCTTCCAAACAAACAAACAAACAAAAAAGGTGAGTCGAGTCCAAACAGAAATGGGGGTCACTAAACCATAATAAAGATCCCTGCAGACCACACATTGACTTAGTTTTAATTTGCAACATTATTTATTTTTTATTTATTTTGGTGTTTGTGGTTTATTTTATTCTATTTATTTATTTATTTTTAAAAATTTAAAACAATGTTTTGGTTTTATTGATTGATTTTTATTTTGTTAAAAAGTTTCCAATTACATTTTAATCTGGTTTGGGAGGCACTTAGGAATGTGATGGGCTGAAAGAGATCTGCAGGGAATGTTTGACACCTTTTGCCTTAGCTGATTTTTTTTGTTTGTTTATATTTTTATTTTAAAGTGAATTTCTCAGAGACCGCTAGGCAGTGCAGTGAATAGAGCATCAGCCCTGGAGTCAGGAGGACCTGAGTTCAAATTTGGCCTCAAGATACTTAATACTTACTAGCTGTGTGACTTTAGGTAAGTCACTTAACCCCAATTGCCCTGCCCTCCCCCCTCCAAGAAGTTAAAAAAAGAGAAAATGAATTTCTCTTCTCTCAAAGTAAATGAGAATTCACATTGATATATTGCTTGCCTTCTTAATAGGTTGGGGAGAGGCTGGAGGGAGGGAAACATTTAGAACTCAAAATTTAAAAAGAAAGAGTCTTAAAAAATAATAATTTTTTAAAAAAGAAAATAAAGTGAATGACATTTCCTTTCTTGTTGCTTTCTAGTTAAAAACAAATAAACAAAAACAATGATAAAGAGACAGATGTTTGTACAGGAGATCAGAAATGTTATTTCCCCCACCCTAGAGGAAGTAGGGACCCTGAGATCTTCCTCCCGAACCCAGACTTTCTTTCCCTGGGGAAGCACAAGGCGCAGAGTGCTGGGGGAGGGATGCAATGGGGAGTCTCCCAGGACTGCATCCCTTTAAACTAAAGATTTGTTGAAACTGAATATAGAGAAATGCTAAAAAAAATATTGCAAGCATTAAAAACCAAGTCTATGTATGTAGCCACCAAGGCCCAGCTCCCAACCAAGATGGAGAGAAGAGGGTCACAGACAGAGCTGCCAGAGATCTTGGGGGCTATCCAGGGAAACCCCTCATTTTACAGATAAGGAGACTGAGGCCCAGGGAGGGGAAGGGATTTTCTGAGATTGTGAGCCAGAAGGGATGTCACAGGTGCCAGGTTAACCTCTTTATTTTATAGGGGGAAGAACTAGGGCCCCAGAGAGGTCAAGCATCTTAGCCCAAGTCACACAGGTGGAAACTGAGGCAAACAAGGTACAGTGACTTGCCCAGGGACACACAGCTAGGAAGTGTTTGAAGTGGGTTTGAACCCAAGAAGAGGAATCTTCCGGACTCCAAGCCCTATACTCTAGCCATTGCAGTGCCTCAAAATCACTCTCTCCCCCCTCCAGTAGTATTAAGCATAGTAGGTACTTAATAAATGCTTGTGGAATTGAATTATGAGAGAAGAGTGAATATCTCTCGTCATGCAGAGAATGTGGAATTACTAGGGTTAGAAAGAAAACTGAGGGCACAGAAGGGCATCTCCAGATCTGGCTCTCCTTGGTTGGGCCATCCCTTCCATTCCCTCTGGACAAAACTAAATGTTGCCCCTGTCTCTTCTTGCCCACTCTTTTTCTTTTCCCAAGCCCGGTCCTTCCTTAGAGGCTGTCCAGAGTATCTCCTCTGCTCTTGGGTGACCAAGCCCCCCATGGGACCTGGGAGTCTGGCCTCTTCTCACTTGGGCCTAGATCTGAGCTCAGAGGCTACTGCTGCTCCCTCTGACCTAACCTTGAGGTGGGTACACCCTCAGCTGCTTCCCTGCCCAAGGGAACTTTGTTAGAAGTGCTCTGGTCTCAGAGATTTTGTACTGAGCAGGCCCCTGTCCTGTGCTCCAGGAGCACAGACTGGAGGGGTCACTGGTACCAGCCAGTACTTGCTTTGAGGCCTGTATCTAGTCCTTCCTCTTAAGTTAAGACCTGGAGAATGTCTGGAGCTGGCCCTAGGGCTTTGAGCTCTGGCACGGGTATCCTGGGGTCACATTGGCAGACCCAAAACATGCTATGTTTTTCCTCATCCCTACCAGCTGGGCCGTGGTAAGACCTTTCATCAGGGCTTCTTGGCCAGAGCTGTGATCGTTGGCTTGGTCCAGCATCTTGCTCCCCTGGCAGATAGGGATCTTCAGGGCTGATCCTCCTCCCCTCCCTATCCAGCTCCTTCTCTCCAGCCCATAGAGCCTCATGAGGAATATAGCCAAGCTTCCTTTTTAGTCCTAATGAAAATATGGAAAAACCAATCTTCCTCTAAAGCTTTTTCTGGACTGACCCAAAAGATAGAAACTTTATCAAACTTTTCAGGTAACCACCCTTCCACTAACATCCTTTCCCCTGTTTCTTTTCAGCCTAACCACTTTCTTTTGGAGAAGTGTATCAAGAAGGTAGGTTAAAACAAGTACTTGCTTCCCAGGGTTTTTTTGAGGCTCAAATGAGTGAATATGAAATCAGAAGGCACTTGGCACATAGTAGGAACTTCATAAATGTTTGTTTCCTCCATCCCTAAAGCCCCAGAAAATGGATTAAAGGTATTAACTACACTTCAAGAACTATGTCAGGCCTCATTAAAAGCATTGCTCTCCCTCAGATTCTGAAACATATTAGTGTTTATGACCCACCTAAATGAAGGAGCAGTTGGAGGGAGAGGAAGGGCTAGCTGGGTGGGGAAGGTGGGGAAGAGCCTTTGAGGGGAGGGATCCTAGAAACACCAAGTGATTCTCTAAACTCAGGTTCTGAACTGGTGAATCCTAATGGTCACTTTCACCTTCTCCTGGGATGAATAACAATGAGAAAATTAGAATCCTAAAAATGTGACTTCAAAATGTCTTGTAGGGAGGGCTATGTCTGAGGGCATGAGGGTTCTCTGTTGGCTTGGACATTCTTTCTCAAGGCAAATGATGCTTGAATCCAGATCCAAGAGAAATTAATAGAAATTGTGATCATCCAATTTGTGCCTATAATGCAGGGTATAATAGTTAATATTTTTTCTTCAACAATGAATGTATGCCTTGATCTCTTAAATGGGCCACCCCAGGGTGACTCGATCTTTAATCAACCAGTTGCGTAGCCTACTGGGAAGACCACTGGATTTTGGACTCAGGCACCTTGGGTTTTAATCTCTGGTCTGCTATTTTCTAGTTTTGTGACTTCAGGCAAGTCCCCAGATTCTTCTGGGCTATATGTCCACTGAGAGGCTGAATGAGATGGTGTCCTCTTGTGGCTTCCTCTCAGCTGTTAAATTTCTGTTCATGTATCTGGTCCCACCATATTTAATCAGTCTTTCCTTTATTGGCCCTGGCTGACCTGGTTGAGCAGGATGGGGTAGCAGAGCTTGGGAAGCTAGTGGAAGCAGACCAGACACACACCTGTATTACCTTGGATTACCTCGCCCCCTACTTAATACCTGTGTGACCTTGGACAAGTCTTTTCCTCTCCCTGGGTCTCAGTTCCCTCTTCTGTCAAATCACTGGGTTGGCCTAGATGAAAGGTGGGGAACCTGTGGCCTCAAGGCCACATGTGATTCTCTGTGTCCACAAGTGAGGCCCTTTGACCGAATCTAAACTTCACAGAATAAATCCTCTTAATAAAAAGACTTGTTCTGTCCAACTTGGATTCTGTTCTCATCTGCTTGGTCCAGCATGACCCCCCATGCCTCACCAGACAGTTTTGGAGATGTAGACACTTTAGGAGTTTCCCCTTCCCTCCATCCTATGGACACTGGTGCACAATGATGGCCAAGAGAACTGAACCGGGGAAGCATAAATAGAAAAGCTTTTATTTTGGTTAGTAGGACACAGTGTCATTTGCACTATATTGTTCAGAGGAATTGGGCTGGGGATTTTCTCCAGCGCATGTGTTCTTTAGGCAGCTTAAAGGAATGCATATTTCAGGGAGATTTGTGGCATCCAAGGGTGGTGGTGGTGTGGAGGGGTGTGGTGGGGAGGGAGGCAGGGAAGAGTGGTTTCTTTTACCCTAAGTCAGGGGACTCTCCAGCAGGTCAGACAGGTGGAAGTCTTGACAGGAGCTGATAGCCACCCTCAGACTGAGTTGGGGAGCACCCACTGGGCACTGGCTGCCTGCAGGAGGCTGGCGATGGTATGATGGCATCATCAATTGGGACCAGGTGGGTGGAGGGGCATTAGAGGAGGCACCTTCTTTCCCAGAGCCCTGGGGGATCTCAGCTCCCTCAGCCATGGTGCCCCCTTCTCCCCTGCACCCACCACAGCTGAGAGGCCTCTTGCAGTGAGCTTTGGAATCTCAAGGCAGGGGTTAAAAGGTGAACGCTGTAACAAGAGGATCCCTAGCCCCCTTTCCAGTTGTTGTCCCCTCTCCTGAACTTGACCCCCTGAAGTCACCAGATAGTGGATTTCAAGCTAAAGCATTTGGATCCAAATTCTAGCTCTATTACTTATTAGCTTTGGGACTTGAAGCAAGCTACTTTCGCTTTCTGGGGCAGTTTCTTCCTCTGTAAAAATGGAGGGGGTGGCATAGACAGCTTCTGAGGCCTTTTTGGACTAAAGTGCCCCCAGCTATCCAAAGTTTACATCAGTGTCCCATTGTGTGTGTGGGGGTGATATCAGTCAGGCTTTTTTCTTCTTTGTTTTTCTGGGACTCTGGGAATGGAGCCACTAACAGGGTAGACTTGCCCCAGAAAATGATGGGCCGCTAGCCTGGGGCTGGGGGAGGGGGAGAGGAGAAACTAGACTAACGTTAGCTTGAATGTATAATGTTTGATTGGAGGGAGGGGTGAAGGAACAGTGGGGTGGGGGTTTCAGGCTCTCCAGGCTGGAGGAGGTGGCAGGGCCATCCGTCCAGTGGGGCTATGGGAGGCCTTGGCTAGGGCTACAAGAGAGATCCCCAGGCCTCCCACAGCAGCCAGTGGGAGAGGGGCAGTGAGCCCAGGCTGGTACAAACAGCAGAGCCTTTTGAAGTGTTGGAAATAGGCTGCCAGGCTACCAAGGGGGAGATCAGAGGCCAGGATGAGGGGGGGAGCAAAGACCCCTCCCCTGCTTTGTCTGGGGTGGGGTGGGCAGGCAAAGCCCCTGCTCAGGCTGTGGGATGAGGGATAGAATACAGGGAGCTTAGCTTGATATACAAGGCGGCCCTGGCCCTGGTGCCAGCTGCTTTGAGCATGGCCAAATATTGCCACTGTCGGAGGGGGGTGTTTGCAGAGCTGGAAGGAGCAAAGAGGAGAGGGGCACTGGCCAGCCAGCCAAAGCAGGACCTCTGCAAACACCAACCTCCATAGAGGGAACCCTAGGGGGTGGCCCCTGGGTGGAGGAGGGGGTTGGCGGAATGGTTCCCTGAGAAACCACTATCCATCCTCCAACTTCACACCCTGGGGGGTGAGGGCAGGCGCTGGGAAAGTTGATTTTCAGTAACTGTGTCTTGGAGCTTCCTGCTAAGTCCACTTGGCACCTGAGATGTCTTTCCACCCAATCTGGCTATTAAAAGAGGGACAGGTTAGCAGATGCCTCCCCTCGAATCAGACAGGAATCCCTGAGAAGCCTGAGTGTATAGATGTCATTGCAATTTGTTGCTGTCCTTCCCAATCCTCTTTTCTCTTCTCCCACTGGTGATTGGTGGCCACCTGAGGCCACTGTCCCCCTCTGCCTCTTTTATTCCTTGGGTCTCCCAGGCAGAGTGCTGTAAATCATTGCTCAAAGGTCCCTTCAAGCATTGGGGAGCCCAGCTTTGGAGGGGAGCCCTAAGGGCCCTGGCTGGCACATGCAGTCCCCACCTATGGGGTAGAGGCATGGTGGACCTGTGGGTACATGGCTACATGGGCTCTTACATTCAACTATATACATTGTTGAAAGGCTAGAGTGATCATTTAAATTAAAGACAAACAGAAATATATTAGTATAATAGAAATGTCAGACCAATGCTCCTGGGGAAGGATATGGCTGAGCAGACAGACCCAGAAGAACCTTAGGAAGGGCCAAGAATCTGCTCATGTATTTGTGAAGAGGAGGGTCGAGCTAGGGGGAGGGAGAGCACTCTAGGAGGGAGGTCTACCAGGGCTCAGCGGCCAGTGCTGGCCCCTGGGCATGGGAATGCAGGGGAGGAGGGGGCAGCAGCCACCTTGGGGCCTGCTCACAGTTGTGCCACATCACCAGGCACTAATGAGCCCTAGATATGACAGGGTGGGCATCAGGGTGAAGGCTTGAGACACTTTGTTCCCTGTTTTTCTGAGATTTTTATCTCACCCCCAAGCCTCTCGTTACAGGAGGTTTCCTGGGGTTTTGCGAGGTCTGGACTTTTTTGGCCAATTAGGGAGCTCCAGTTCTTGGCCAGAGAGGGTTGGATGCCTTTAGGGTTCTCTAGACCTCTCTGCCTCTGGAATGGCATCTTCTCCACCCTCCCTGACCCCCTCTCCAGGAGAGAGCACACAGGAAGTCTACCTTTAGCCTCAGTCGGCATTCCTGAAGGAAACAGACTTGACTTGGCCAGCTCTCCCAAGGAGCCCATTCTGAGGAGGCTGGCTGCAATGGGGTGGATTCTGTTTTCTTCTATCATTTTCAATGCTTTTCCGCCCCCTCCTCTCTCTTTCCCTGTGTCCTCAAAACTAACCCAGAGAGGTACATGGAGTTTGAAGGCCCCAGGCTCCCTGCTTTGTGTTGGGGTTGTCCAAGAACAATTGCTCTTGGTCCTTGGAGGTGATGGGGGAGGCTGCTTTGGGCAGGGGCAAGTGGAGGCATGGGGGAGAAACACCGGGCCGGGCAGAGCTAGACAGAGCACTGGCCATGGGGATAATCTCTTGCCCTGGTTTCATCCAGCACGGATGGGAAGGAAGATCAATTTGTGTCTGGCTCATGACCACCCCCCCAAGGGTGACTTGGTCTACTCCTCCCGTGTGGTCTTTGGTTATTTGGTCTCTAAAGTGGACTCATCTCATTCACACAAGGACAACTGGCCAAGAGAGGTGGAGAGAGGAGAGAGAGAGACAGAGAGAGAGACAGAGAGAGACAAAGAGAGAGAGACAGAGAGAGACAGACAGACAGAGACAGAGACAGACAGACAGAAAGAGAGAAAGAGACAGGGAGAGAGAGTGAGACAGAAACAGAGAGAGAGACAGAGAGACAGAGAGAGAGAGAGAGAGAGAGAGAGAGATCTAAGTATGATTGTTGGGCCATGGTGAGATGCTGGGAGTTGGGAAACAGAAATGCCCAAGCAACAGCTAGACAGCCATCAACATGGTCCCTATGCCAGGGTCCTACCAGACCCTCCCACATCTAGATGCTCTTGATCCTTTGGGAAGTCTAGCTTATGATCAATGGAAGAGGCATCCATCGCTGCCAATTTCTGGGCAGGCAACAAGCATTGGAACATTCCAGTTTAATTTTTCCAAATAGTGAGGGTCCAGAGGGGTCAAGCATCCCTTTGCTTCTTCAGCTCTCATATATGGAAGCAAGGGGTTTTCTAGAGCCTTCTCTCCCCTTGCCCCTCACTACCTGACATCAGCAATGGATCTGGAGTTGGTGGAAGTGGGTTTAAATCCTAGCTTTGTCACTTACAAGCTGTGGGTTACTTCCCCTCCTCTGTTTCCATTTTCTCATGTGTGAATAGAGAGGCTTAGACTGCAGTCAGCTTTGAATCTGATCATCCTCTCACTGACCAGCATAATAAGGCAAGGTTTTGTGCTCAGCAAACTGTTGAATTCGATGGTTCTGGTCCAAGGCTGCCTTTGGCCTCATGTGTTGCCCCAAATTGTCACATTAAGTGTGAAGAGCAATCGACTCTCAAGGAGAAATTTCCAGAAATCTCAGACTGCTTGGGGTCCTCTCCTAAAGGGCCTGGTCAACATCAGAGAGTGGAAACAGAAGGGTGGGCTTGCGGATCGCCCTCTCCTTGGCAGGTGCATATGTGGGTATGTTTTTATACTCACAGCCTGGTTTCATTACACAGATCTGAGGCACAGGGACTCCTGGAGGACCCAAAGGGAACTCTGGGAACAAAGTGCAAACATACAGCAAAGTATAGCTCAGGGGTCATCCATAGCCTGGTAGGGCCTATTAAGTGGATGCTGGATGGGAAGGCATAAACAGGGCCCAATGAACCTGATGAAGACCACCAGCAGCATGAGGTAGCCAGGGAGAGTGGAAAGCCAGTGGAGGGGGTAGGGAACTTAGGGGAAGCTTTGACCACACACTGCTCTGACTTTCTCTGTTCAAGCATCTGCTGTTGAATTCCACCAGGGTCTTCCTTGGTGTCAAGGACAAAGAAAGACCTTCAAGGCCTTTAGGTATACTGACTGGGGGGGCGGGGCTGGAGCCCTGCTAGGATGGGTTGGCCATCAATTGTGTTATCTGCAGGATGGTGAAGTCTTATGGTGACCTGGCCTGGGTGTGGTTGTATGGCTGTGTAATGGTTGCAGGGGTGGGGGGCTGTATAATGGATGGATGGGTGATGGGTTGGGGAGGCAGTAGTCAAAAACTGTAAAAAGAGTAGTCTCCCTATCTGGAGTCTGCTTTGATGTAGGGTCTGGGCAGAGACTTTACTATTGAGATTCTCCCTTCCCTATTCCCTCCTTGTACAGCTGGTCCTTGGGACAGTACAATTATGAAAGGCACTCATGGATTGATTCTTGGGGAGGCAGGGCAAGGGTGCTCATGGATTGATTCTTGGGCAAGGCAGGGGTGCTGGGGGACATGGTGGATGCTGTAACTGAGGTGGGGAGGAGCTGGATGGAGGAGGAAGATTGGCCAGAAGTTACACTAGTGAGTCGGAGTACTGGACCACAGAATTGTAGTCGGGGGGTGGGCTGTGGCACTCAAGGGCTGGATCCAGAGGAAGGAGGATGGAGTCCTCCAGGGCGTAGACCAGAGGGTCATCCTCGTCCAGCTGGGCTGATGGCTGGGGCTTCAGAGCCTCCTTCTCCTCGGAAAGCAGCACAGACTCCTTGCTTCGGCTAGCTGCTCTCAGGCTGGTGAAAGAAAGGAAGGTGGTTGAGTAGAGAGTGGGAGGTATCGCATTTCTTATCTTGAGATGAAATGTGGGGATGAAGGCAGGGCCCAGCCATGAACACTGAGGCCCCATTCACATGAGGAGACTCTGGAGGGCTAAACGAAGGGCCAAAGCTGTTCCTGACAGTGGGTTTCCATCTTATCTGGGGATGCTCAGCATTGGGTCCTGCTGTAAATGATGGGTAATTTACAAAGGAACCCCAGCCCAGCCCCATTGCTGATGCTGGTTTGTGTCCCTAGCAGATGCTATAAACGTATTGTTATCGTTCAGGCATTTTTCAGTCACATCTGATTCTCTGTGACCCCATTTGGGGTCAAAAATACTGCAGTGGTTTGCCATTTCCTTCTCCAGCTCATTTCACAGAAGAGAAAACTGAGGCAAACAAGGTAAAGTGACTTGCCCAGGGTCACACAGCTGGGAAGAGTCTGAGGACAGATTTAAACTTAGGTCTTCCTGACTCCAGACCTGGCACTCTATCCACTGTAGAAACACCTAGCTATTCTAGCCTTCAATGGGAATAAGGAACCTGAGTCCTCTAGGTCACATGTGGCCTTCTAGGTCCTTGAGTTCAGCCTTTTGACTGAGTCCATGTTTTACAGAACAAGTCCTTTTATAAAAGGGATTTGTTCTGTGAAGTTTGAATTCAGTCAAAGGGCTGCACTTGAGGACCTAGGGGGCCACATGTGGCCTTGAGGCCCCAGGTTCTCCATCCCTGCTTTAGATATTATAGGTAAGAATTCCCTAGGCATGGTGTCTCCCAACTTTCTCAGTCATCATCCTTAGGGGCAGTTGGGGTACACTAGAGTGAGACATTCAGAGCCAGAAGACCTTGTTTGAAGTCCTGGTTCTACACTTTCTAGCTGTGTGACTCTGGGCAAGTCCCTCACCTTCTCTGTCTGACCTGATTCCTTCTCCTTAAAATGGGGCAAGTACTTTCACTGCCTACTTCCTGGGGTGTTGAAAGGAAAGTGCAGTGTCCATTTGGCTTGTTTTGTGCTTCCTGATGCCTGAGAAAGGCTTATGGCATGAATGTGGGGGTAGAGACTGGGGTGTGCTGGTAAATGTTTAACAACCAGCCCTCTGGGAGAAAATATGTATGAAGGACACGAACATTTTCTCTATGACTTTCTTAAGCCTAGACAATCAGCAAAACAACCAGTCAAGGCTTGATCAATGGCGCTTGCTGATTTCTGAGGCTTAAATGCTCACATTTAGGAAGGCTTGTGAGCTGGCACCAGCAACCCCCCCCACCCCCACCCCCCATTGGTTTGGCATTCTGATGGGGAATAAAGCTTAAAGAGATAGGGCTCTGATGGTAGCGTTTCAGGCATCTGCCAGCAGGTGGAGATTGAGTTCTTCCTTATATCCACCTAGGGCAAGGCTGAGCCTGAAACATTTGAATTCAAATGCCTCAGTTTCTACCTATGTAAAATATAGTAGTTGGATTCTATGGTCCCTAGACATCCCCAGAACTTAACCTCCTATTACTGTGATTGCCCTTGGAAGGTGACTCCATTGACAGTCTGTGGTATGGCATCTTGCTGATAGGGTTTGTTATCTGTGACTACTAATTTTGATAGACTGGGTTCCTCTCAGCACCACAAGGTTACAAGACACCTCCAAAAGACCCATGATGGAAAGGCCTATCCACATCCAGAGAAAGAACTACAGAGTCTGAATGCAGATTGAAGCAAACTACCTGCTCTCTCTCTTTTGTGTTTTTTGTTTCTTCTTTCTCATTGTTCACTCCATTGGTTATAATCCTTTACAACTTGACTAATGTTTAATGTGAAGGTATTTGTAGGTCCTATACTTGATTTCATGCCGCAATGGGGGAGAGGGGGGAGGAGAAGGAGGGGGAGAAAATTTGGAACTCATGGGATTGTGGAACTGAATGTTATAAACTGAAAGTAAGTAAATATTTTTTTTTAAAAAGACATGGCCCATTATTCAGTGGGGCTCTGGGGAGCCCCGGATTTATCTTGTGTGGCCCCTGGCTGGGCCAGAAGATGAAAGCATTGTCTGCTCAGATAAGTGAGGAGGGCCCTGCCACTGTCTCCTGTTCCATGACCTGGCTTGGCCACAGGCCTACAGAGCTGGTAGCTGGAAAGTATGCTATCCCGTCCCTATGTCATTTGGGGCTTTGGAAAGGGTGAAATTTCATGTCTGCTTGAGGCTGGGGTTGGCATTAACATCTCCACTGCCTTCCTCCTCCCTTCCATTGGGCATGTCCAGAATCACAGAATCCCAAAGAAGGAGCCTAAGATCATCCAATACTCCCTTCTCTACTCTCCCTTTTTACAGAGGAGGAAACTGAGGCTCAGAGTGGGGGAAGGAACTTATCCAAGGTCACACAGGTCATCAATAATTAAGATGAGATCTGAGCCTGGGTTCTCTGACCCCTAAGCCAGTATTTGTGCTTTCTCCTTTGGCTTCTCTTCCCCTCCCCTTATTCATGAATAATATATTTCCCCAGTTAGCCTATACTCCAACCACTTGATGTTAAGGCTTCTGTTTTGCTTCTCTTGTGTTCCTCGCCCCCAGCATTTAACTTGGACCTGAGCACAGTTAATCTCCCAGTCTTTACTGGACAGTCCCAGTTTCCAGAATGACCACAGGTGTCAAACTTGCAGGCCACCATGTTAAAATGGCTTTGGGAAAGATTAACAAAACAGATTCCAATCCAGATCATGTTAATGTGTAGTATTCTAAGTCAATACGTGGCCTGCAGGCCTGTTTCTCTTTGAGCTTGACCCCACTGGTGTAGACTGGCACATCTCATGCCCAGCCATTTGTGATGTGACCTCATTATACAGAGGCTTGCAGCTTCAAATTATTTTAGCCAAGAACTCCTGTCTAACCTAACTGAGGTCAGCTTTGTCCAAGCCCATCAAAAACTCCAGCCCCTAGTTCTGTCTCTTTCTCTCCCCTTCCCCAGCCAGCTGAGATGCCCGTCATCAAGTGGTCTAGAACACTGGGCCTTGAGTCAGGAAGATCTGAGTTCAAATTTGTCCTCAGATACTACTAGCTATATGACCCTGGCCAAGTCACTTCATTTCTGCCTGCCTTGGTTTCCTTATCTGTAAAATGAGGATCACAGTAGCACCTACCCCTCAGGATTGTGGTGAGGATCAAATGAAATTATAATTATAGTGTTTTGCACAGTGGCTAACATGTAGTAGGTGTTTAAAAATACTTATTTCTTTCCTTCCTTTCATCTACAGGGGACTCATTTCAGATTAAGTTTGGATTTAGTGTTGATGCCCCCTTCAAAATGGGTAAAAGGAATCAGGCAGAAAGGTATAGGTACCATGGCCTGAGTTTCTGTGGGCATCAGTGTCCAGGGTTGATCAAGTGGCCCTCCCACACCTCCCCAATAATGCGGGTACCAAGAGGCAGTGCCAGGATCCAGATCCAGGCCCCTGCCATCAAATCAGGGCTAGTCTCCAAATCTGGACTTGGAGTTTAGAAGTGGGGGCCTAGGCAGGGCACTAGGAGGAAAGGATAGAGTCAGAGTGCCCGGCTTGGGGCCTCGGGGTTCAGCGACCAGAATTCAAATCTTGCCTCCTCCACTTAGTATCTGGAAGAGAATGAGCAAATGCCTTCCCCTCTCAGTTTGTTCCTCTGATGGCTTCTGGGGGCCAGGAGAATAATAATAGTCACTCTCTGAGGCTCACCAAATCTTGATGCAGAAAGAGCTTTCCCAGGACTCTGGCTACTCAAGTCCACTGTAACTTTCACCTGTGCCCCTCCCATATGGAAATGGGAGAGAGAGGGGAGGAAGGCCTCTCCTGGGCCAACAGGCTCAGCATCTCTGCCCAACATTTCTCTATACTTCCGTATTCTCAGTGGGGTTCCCTATTTACCAGGTAATCACAGTGGGAAGTAACTGAAAACAGAGAGTTATTCTTAAACAGAGGCCCAGGGATATTAAAGGGGAGAGAAGGGGCTTCCTCTTTCTCAGTTTCCCTAGTTAGCTTGGGGGGGTGAGGGGAATGTAGGGCAGGCTGGGGGTGGGCAGTGACTGAGGACAGTGGGGACAGCTGCCTCTGGGGATTCTGGGACAGCATGAGCCTGAAAGAGAGAGACTCTTCTGTTCTTCCCCGTGGCTCTCTATCTCTTCTCCCATCCCCCCAACCCCCGCCCTTCTATAGCCCTGACTGTGGGAGTGACATTCTCTCTGATGATAGTAGGGCTGCCTACCTCCTTTTATCTCAGATGCCAAGTTTGGTGTCTGGTCGGGGGGCATGGGGGTGGGGAAGGCTGGGGCACACACACAGAGCCTAGGCCTAGTGCGAAGCCAAGGCCTGCATTTGCCCTGGGGGCTGAAGGCTTTGGGTCATCAGGATGGAGAGCCAGGCTTGCCAACAGCACAGGCCAATCAGCCTTTAATGAGTATTTCAGGAGTCTCTTGCAGAATAACTCAGATTAAGGCATCTATCTCTATTTTTATTCCACTCTCAGCTTGGGGAAACTACGCAGAATCTGTCTTTTTATTGTTTTTCTCTTCCTGTTGTCCAGTCATCACTCCAGGAAACCTTGGCTAAGTAGAAACCCAATCTCTCCTGTGTTCTGATAAGAAGGGCAGGGCAGGGACCCCAGAGGGGTCCAATCTCAAAGCACCAGAGATCAAGGCCACGAGGGAGCTGGGGGGTGGTTAGAAAGCCCACTTCTGTGCTTGCCAAGAATTCTGGTCCAGATTCAGGTGGGGGGTTGGAGCTGGCTCAGAGAACAGCTTGACCTAGTTAATGGTTCTTGGCCTGCAAGAGGGGGTGGCCTGGCTTGAGCCCCTGTGTGGGCTGGTAGGTGGCTGTAGGTTCTGGCAGAGGGCCAGTTTCTAAGAACTCCTGAGGGACTGCTGTTATATGGAGGCCTCTCAGTCTAATCCCAGGCCCAGGCCCAGGGATGCTTGTTACTAAGGTATAGGGGGGATCTACTATGTTGGTTGAGGGGAGTCTCTGCCACATTTACCTGCCTCACAAGACAGTTGTGAGGATAAAATGACATCATGTATTCAAAGCTATGTTACTTTGTTTTCGTCTTTTTTGACGGAATTCAGATAGAAGGACAAGTCATTAACTTATTTTATGTGTTTGTTAGTAAATGAGAAGCAGTGCTGCAGGGTGGATAGAGAGCTGGCCTTGAGCTTGGAAGCCCTTAGTTCAAGTCTTAGCTCTGACACATACTGGCTCCTTAGGCCTAAGGAAAAAAGAAGGTGCTGATCAGCATGGGTGGAATGACTTTGCACACTGGGAACTCCCAACTAATTAAATCATAGGCCTTGGGTCAAAGGGTTTTTTGGTCCAGATCTAGGATTTCACTGGTTTTTACCAAGGTTGTCTTAGTTGACTGAGGTAAGAAGGTAAGTGATATGCCTAACTGGAGTGTGTCAAAGGACAGACTTGAACTCAGGTCAGTATTGGACTCCTTTAGCAATTCTCTCCCTTCTCCTCCCAGCACTTCTTTCCTCCACATACTGCCTCCCCTCCCCCCATCCAAGGCTTTATGCAAATTATAGAGACCACATTTTCTTGACCAAATTCCAGGAAATGAAACTGGACTAAAGAGGTTCCTTTCGTTATGCATTGTTACAAGTAGACTTTCTTCTCTTGAAAATAGGACAGCTTTAAAAAAAATCCTGTATATAAGGTACCTAGAATTTTAACTCTCATGTTCTCAAAGCATGGAACATTCAAAGACCATTGTCAATGTTAGAACACAGAGCTGCCATGTGAGAATGGGCTCCTCCCATGGGCCTGGAAGCCAATCTTGCTTTTGGCATCCCTGGGGCTCTGTAGAAGGACAGAGATGCTCAGAGCTTGGAGGCCAGACAAGTGGGCACTAAAGAGTACAATCTAATGTCCTGGTCCCAGTAGTCACTCCAAGTTTCATGGACTTGCCTACCTCAGCCTTAGTACCAATCTTGTTCCTTGAGATTATCTCCCAGGAAAAGCTAGATTTTTAAAGGTCATGTACCCTCATGAATGGTTATTGTGGGGTTAATGGACCTCTCAGATGGAGAGTGTTATGGTCACAGTACTTTCTTCTATCTACTCCCTTACCACTGACATTCTTCCCTTTGAGACAATCTGGATCCAGGAGAGAGATGTTCTCAATAAGGGGGACATTTAGCTGGCTAGCCCAAACATGCTCTCACTCCTCAGAGAAGGGAAGGGTAGATTTTCAAAGCCATGTTCCAAGGAGGAGGAGCTGAGTTGCCTGGGGGGGGGGCTTTCCTGGGCTGGGGGGGTGATACACTGGAGGTAGATGTTGAGTAGTGGGCCATAGGTAGGGGAGGGAATGACTAACAATGAACCACAATGGAACAATATTCCCATTTTGTAGATGGAAAGGAACTCCTGATAAAGGACTGAGGATGGGGTAGAGGGTGGGGGGGGGCGGCTATTCCTGAAGGATTAATCTTGGTCCAAAGGCTTCCCCTTGGAAGTAGGAAGCTTACTGTACTCCCTTCCCCATCACCCAACCTATCTAACATGAAACATCTCAGGGGTAAGACTTGAACCAAGGATTTCCCAGCTCAATGCCCAGGGGGCATTACTAATTTTGAGCTGGAAAGGGACTTGGAGGTTATGGGATCATAGATGTATAGCTTAAAGGGACATAAAAAGCCATGGAGTCCAACCCTCTAGTATTCCATGAGGAAATTAGGCCCTAGATCATTTGCCCAGATCACACAAATCACAGATGGGAGAGGTGGGATTTCAACATCCACATTCAGGACTCTTTATACTGGGCTGTGATGCTTCTCATCTAGTCTAACAAGCACTAGGCTATGATCTATGAGCCTCAGTTTCCTAAGCATAAATCTCTTCTACAGTATCCCCAACAAGTGGTCAGCCTACCCTTGCTTAAAGCTCACCAGTGATGGAAAGCTCATTAGCTATTGGCCCAGCCCATTTAAGATCAGACATTCATTTAACTGAATAGGCCTTGGCAAAAGCCCATCCCTGCCCAGCAAGATGCTGGCCGATCCCCTTGAGTTCCTTAGTCAATTCTTGTAGGGAAATGCCAAAAGACTTCTGCATTGTGTTGGGTCCCTTAGGCTGCTTTAGAGAGAATGAACTATTTCTTTGGTGCCTACTGGTGTTGGTTGGGTCCTTGGAGGGCTGTGGCATCATTGAGGAGCCACGAGGAATCATCCCTGACCTGCCAGCAGGCCATAACAAGGAGTGCTGCTGCAGATTCGGGATGGGGCATGAAGGATGGCACTCACTGCCCTGGAAGAGGGGGTAGCCTGGCCCAAGCTCCTGCATGGCCTAGTGACAGAGCAGACTTCAGAGGCAGGGAGACCTAGCTTTAAATGCCCCTTCTGACACACACTGGGCATGTTCTTTGTGCCTCTCTAGGAATCTCGGAGTAGGAGATCCGCATTGGAAGATGGAGCTACCCAGTGGGAGTTACTGCAATGAGCAAGCCAAAACCAAGAACACAAGGAGGAAGGAAGCTTCTAGGAGGCTGGAACTTGGCATCCAAGTGGAGACGGTCAATATGCAGAGGGGAAGGGCACTTTGATCCAGGGGAAGAAGGAAGCTTAAAAGGTAGATGTGAGGAGGGAGAGCATGACAGGCAAGTTGGACCACCTGTGCAAAGAAGTGGAGGTGGGAAATAGAGCACTGAGTTTGGGGAATAGTGAGTAGTTTGGTTTGGCTCAAGAGTAGAATGTGTGTGGGGTGGCTAGGTGGTGCAGTGAATAGAGTACCAGCCCTAGAGTCAGGAGGACCTGAGTTCAAATCCTGCCTCAGACACTTAACACTTACTAGCTGTGTGACCTTGGGCAAGTCACTTAACCCCAATTGCCCTACCTTACCCCCTCCAAAAAAAAGAGTAGAATGTGTGAAGGAACTAAATATGTAATGAGTGAAAGTGAGAAGAGAGAGGCTTTCAGTAGCAGAAGAAGTAGCTTAATCCAGAGGGGAAGGTCAGACTTGGGCTTTAGAAAGCTGGGTAGAGAGTGGGATGGTCAGACTGGAGGTGGGTGGTCAACTCGGGGTGAAGAAGGGGATGGATCTGGAACTGGCCAAACTGGGCCACTGACTAGATCCTAGGGGAGAAAGAGAAGGAAGGGCTGATGACTCAGGGCTGTGAATCTGGGCAACTGCCCTTGATGGAGATAGGGAAGTTAGCATGAGGGGCAGGGGCAGGGATGAATTTTATTTGGGCCACATGGTGTTTGAGATGCTTACGGGGCATTCAGGTGGAGAAGGCAAGGAGGGACATGATGCTTGAAGAGAGTGACCAGGGCTGGATCTAGCTGGATCACTAGAGTCAAGAGTCATCTGAGCAGACATGGTCACTGAACCCACGGAACCCAATGAGGTCACCAAGCCAGAGAGTATAAATTAGGGAAAAGAGAAGAAGATCTGGGCAGGAGTCTTGGGGGACCCCTGGGCTTGGGGGGGCATTTATTTTATTTTAAATTTTTTTTTAATTTTGGAAGGGGGAAGGCAAGGCAATTGGGGTTAAGTGACTCGCCCAAGGTCACATGAGTAGTTTTTTGCGTTAAGTGTCTGAGGCTGGATTTGAACTCAGGTCCTCCTGACTCTATTCACTGTGCCACCTAGCCACCCTTTGGAAGGCATTTATCATGCTCTTCAGTTTCTCATCTCCCCAGTCCCCATTGTACCAGGCTGCTCCTTTCTGTGACAATAGGTAACGGGATGGGTCAGCCAGGGATATATGTACTCACGCCAATGCCATGAGTCCATAGGGCCAGGATCGAGTCTCCAGGCGCTTCATTGAAGGCAGCACCAGCCTGCTCTCCAACTTGTTCTCCTGGGCAGAAGAAGGAAGAGGGGTCAGCAATTTTAAGTGTGACTGTAATGTCCAAGGCTTGAGGATTAGAAAGGTCTTCTATACATTCTCACTAGCTGCTCATCAAGGCACTGTGAGGCAGGTAAATCAAACATAATCATTCCCATTCTAAAGATGAGGAAATGGGCAGCTATCTTCCAGGTCCCATCCATGTACAGTGTTCTTTGTGCTATATCACAGTCCCTCCTCTCTGAGATCCCACTGGCCAGCAAGTAGGCCATGGGAATTGATGCCTAGCAACCAGAAAAAGATCACAGCTAGCTGTGTGACTTTTGGCAAGTCACTTGACCTCTCTCTGGACCTATTTCTTTACTTATCACAGGGCGGGGGGGGGGGGGGGAACTATAGAGGAATGACTCACAGTTTTGTCCTGCTCCTTCCCACACATAAATTACTACCCACCTGGCATTCCAGTCAGTGGGCAATGAGCCAACTTAAGAGATACTTAACCTGAGCCCTGACTTGGTTTGACCGCTCCATTGGATACGTGGAGTCAAAAATCCTGGGTTGGAATCTCTGTCCTTAATAGAGATTTGTGAGTCTCAGTTTCCTCATCTGTAAAATTGATTGAGGCTTTGCTCTAATCTGAGCCCGAGGTGATGGGTGGGGTTGGGGAAGACTTCACAGACCAGGAAGTCCATGCAATGATTGTCTTTGAAGGCTTCCTGAGATCTGGTCCAACCTCCTAGTCTAATCCACCATCTGGCCATACATTGGGCCAGAAAGTCTAGAACTAGAAGGGCCATGTCATGTCAGGACTGGAAGGGTCCATCCTAGAAGAACTACTTATATCAGCACTCCCATTTTATAAATGAGGAAACTGAGGCCCAGAAAGGGAAAAATTATTTCCATCCCAGCCAGTATTCAAACCCAGGCCTTCTGACGTCCAAATCCAGCAATCTTGTCACTATATCCTTCTGTATGACATAGTAGAAAGAGCTTGATCTTTCTAGAACTTGTATTAGAATCTCATCTCTGGTACTTACTAGTGGTGTGAGCTTGAACACCTACTTCAGCTCCCTCAGCCTCAGTTTCCCCATCTGTAGAATGAGGGAGCTGGACAAGACGGCCTCAGATTCTTTTTAGCTCTAGAGGTAAGTTATATATTTGAAGTCCTCTTATTGTTTAGAGTCACAACATCTGTATTCAAAGCCAAGATAGACATGGTCTGACAACAACAATCTCAACAATTTTGTTATGTTTTTTTTTTTGCTTTTTGGAGGGCAATTGGGGATAAGTGACTTGCCCAAAGTCACACAACCAGCAAGTGTGTCAAGTATCTGAGGTTGGATTTGAACTCAGGTCCTCCTGACTCTAGGGCGGGGTGCTCTATTCACTACACTACCTAGCTGCCCCCAATTTTGTTGTGTTTTTAAATAAAGTGTTGTTCAAAGTTCATCTGAGTTGTCCCAGAAAACTCTGTGGTTCCTCTATCTGAAAGTAGCCTACAGCTTAGGGAAGCCTCACCACTGATAAGCTAAACCAGGGGTGGGGAACTGGCCTTGATGCCACATGTGGCCCTCTAGGTCCTCAGGGGCAGCCCTTGGACTGAATCCAAACTTCACAAAACAAATCCCCTCTAGGTCCTCAAGGGTGGCCTTTTGACAGAATCCAAACTTCACAGAGCAAATCCCCTTAATAAAAGGTTTTGTTCTGTAAAACTTGGACTCAGACAAATGGCTGTGCAGGAGGACCCAGGAGGAGGCCACCGGCTCCCCACCCCTGAGCTAAACACTCTTAGTGGTCCTATTGAATGCTAAGATCCAAACTCTCCCTTGAAGCATTTTACCTTCTATGGCTCCCCTGCTGAGTTGGGGAGTAGAAAGAGCCCCAGACTTAGAATTAGAAGTATTGGGATTATAGCCCTGCCCTGCTCCTCACTACCTATGTGAACTTGGGCAAATCATTTCCCCTTGGGGCCTCAGTGTCTACAGATGGACTGGCTGCTCAAGAAAAATGTGAATGGTGGGTCCCAAGGCAGGGTGAATTTTAGACTTAGGGATCCAGAGTGGAAATCAATGTGTCTGAGTTGATTAGAACCCCAAGGAAGGTAATTGGCATTCTTTGGCTTTTAACCACTTTATTTTCTTTTTAAAAAAATCACTTTCATCTAGGAGGGAACAGATCAGGAGGTGATGAGGGTATAGACCCCACTGTGCGCCTGCCCCTATTGTGTGCCTGCCTATGTGTGAGCATGGCACCAGTCCACAATGAGAACCTTCCCAGTCAGAAATTCTGTGGAGATTTTATAGGGTTTAGACTAGAAGGGAACCTGGCGGTCGGTGAGTCTAAACCCTTTATTTTTTTTTGGGGGGGGAGGCTAGACTTACTATGACATTGGTGTAGGGAGATCCCAGCGAGAAAAGTCCCTCTACCAATGCTAATAGGCACCTGCTTGACAACTTATGGCCCAAGAGAGTCCAGACCCTACATTTTGCAGAGGGGGAAACTGAGTCTAAGAAAAGAATGTTGCATATGCAATGGATCTTGGATTTGGACCGAGTTCATGATAATATGTATGTATATCCATATGTGTGTATATACATATGTGTGTTTATGTATATAGGTGTACACACACATATTAATATGTACATAGACACATGTATGCATATACATAAACTAGTTATTCTCCCAATTATACAAAACAACCTGGTTAAAGGCAGTGAAATATAAAATGGTAAAGTAAATAGAATGGTAGGCCTGGAGTCAGGAAGATCTGAGTTCAAATCAAGCTTCAGACCCTTACTAGCTGTGTGATCTTGGGAAAGTCACTTCACCCTGTTTACCTCAGTTTCCTTAACTGTAAAATGAGGATCATAACAATACCTGCCTCCCTTCTATAAGGACCAAATGAGATCACACTTGTACAGGGCCTGGCAAACTTGAGACCCTATAGAGATGTGTGTGCTTTTTAAAATTAGGATTAATTTCCTGCTCAAGTCCCTGCCTATCAAATCTCTCCCATTCCTGTTCTCTCTCTTCCCCTTCCTTCATGTGGCCCTTGCAGGGCCCTGAAACTCAAGCCCCCTCTGTTTTCACAAAAGTCTTGGGAATTCTTAGGCCTTGCACCAAATGGAGAGGGGAAGAAATGCTTACCATCTTCTTGAGCTCCACAGGGACCTCGATGGAAGTCTTGCTGCTCAGGGGACGCATCTGGATGCCATTGCTGTTGTGGGAGAAAGAGAAAATTCAGTCCATGTCATTTCACCAGAAGTCTCTGAACAGGTCCTTAGTAACTTGGGTAATACTCAACCCTCAGGCCTTGCCTTTGGATTTTACTCTCAGCCCTTGTTGATGTTGGTAACTGAGCCCAAGCCCCATCATTGATACCTTGGCTGTTCCTTGTGTGTGAAGGCGGCATTAAGACCCACTGTCTGAATCACAAGAATGTGAGGGCGGGAAGGCACCCCAAGTGGCCATATGGTCCTACCCATACCTGAAAGGAATCCCCCTCTACCGCACTCGAGAAGTGGCCACACGGTTCTTGTTTGAATACTTCCAAGGATGGGCAACTTAGCACCTCATTCCACCAAGTAACATATCAAATCACTGGGGAATTTTCCTGGTGTTAAGCCTAAACTGACCTCTATACCTTCCGCCCCCTGCTCCTGGGCCTGCCCTCTGGGACCAAACAGAACAAAGCCAATCCTTCCTCCATAGGACAGTATTTCAAATACTCAAACCCAACTCTCATTCTGTGTCTTCTCTAGTCCAGGCTAAATGTCCCTCATTCTTTGAACCAGGCCTCACATGGTAGGGACGTGGGGCCCTTCATTTTTTTCCCTCCTCTTCTCTGGACACTCTCCAACTTGGGCCGAGCACAAACCATGTCCTTCTCAAAGAGAGGGGTCCCCAAACTGAATACAGGACACCGGATAGAGCCTGACCAGGACAGAGGAGAGCCGGATAGTCCATATACCAATTATGTCAACTGCAGACAACAACAGTGGAACATGTTTTGGAGAGGCAGTGGGGAACATTGCATTGGACCCCGACAAGTCGGGTGGCTTGCCTTGTGTCATTGCGGAGAACACGTCAAACCATTCAAAAGGCATTTATCAAGTGCCTACTATATGCAAGCACCTATTATGTGCCAAATAACACAATGCTGAGCTGTCTTAGCCTGTCTATGGACATAATTTTCCTTTGTCAGATTGGCTCATTTGGCTCATAGGTAGCAATCTGTGCTTAGCATAGTGTCTGGAACAGGCTCCTTCTCCACCACCTCCCACTCTGGGCCAACTGAGGTCAGGAGAGGGCAGGATAGGAATGGGAGAAGGCAAGTAATCTCTCTTGTGTGGATAGACAGTAGAATATGTGAAGGGAAGTGGGGGTAAGACAAGGATAGAAAGATTTTGGAAGGCCTTGAATGCTGTAATTTTTTCACTGGGGAGTGGAGAGCCACTGAAGTCTCTTGAGAAGAGTATAAGTGCATACTCATTAGGAATATTAACAGGGCAGTAGTGTGGAAGGGAGAATTGGAGAGAAGGGGGAAAGGCTGGAAGTAGGGGAACATTTAGGCTTTGTAATAATTCAGCTGAGAGAGGCCGAGGGCCTGCATCAAGGTGATGGCCCTCTATGTGGGCAGAAGAGGCCAGCAGGGAGAAGGGACTGGTGGGGAGAGATGCTACTGAGTAGAATGATGAGGATTTGGCAAGGTATCGAGCCCTCCCTCTCCCTCCTTTATCCCAGCCAAAACAGGATTGGGACATTGTGAGGAGGACGACGGAGACTGGGAGGAAGAAAGGAGATGGGGAAGATGAGGAGGTCTGTTTGGGATGTACTATGTTAGCTGCCGGGGAGAGATGGGGAGAAGTGGGCAGGAAAGGCCTGGTGGCTCAGGGGGAGAAAAGAGGGGTCATCAACAGAGCTTCAACATAGTGGGGAGCTATCTCCTCTAGACTGAGGGGAGGGCCTTCTTTGTCCTTGGCACTGACATGGGAAGAAGCATCTTAGAATGTCCCAAGAGGACTTCCTCAAAGGAACCATATCTGAACATGCCTTCTATAAGAAATGGAAATTCTTGCTAGACATGAAGCCCTCCCAGTGAGGGTAAGGGAACCCACTACCTCCCAAGGTAGCCTATTTTGCTATGGGCTTCTTTGAATGGAAAATTTCTTTTTCCTTATGTCGATCCCATGTACAAGTTTAGAGAATCCATCCCAAATGTCCCATGGACTATTTATGCCCAACCTGTGGTATAGCATTCCGAGCTCATATTGGTCTGATCAGGCCCAGGCAGACACACTGTACTTTGACCCTGACACAGTGATGTCACTTTGGTCCTCTTCAAGAACAAAGGACAACAACCAATTGTCATTCCATTTTTCTCTCCTTTGGGGACAAGTGCAATGCCTAATCTCTCTTCTAGCATATGATCCTTCGAGAATTGGGAGGTCATGGAGGAAGTAGGGTATGCTGGGAAGAGTATTTGCTCCCAAATCAGAGGCAAATTCAATCAAGTGAATTCAACCTCACCTCTTATGCTGGCTTCCTGTCTGAAGCCTTGGGCAAGTCTTTTAACTTTTCTGCGTCTCATTTTCCTCCCCTATAGAATGAGGGGGCTAGACTTGATGGTTCCTGCCAGTTACACTCTGCCAGACTCAAACAATCTTATAAAGTTCACCTTCTCAAGGCCTTGGTCTTTTACTCTTATGGATTCCAATGTAAACTCTTCCTGTCCTTCTGGATCTATCTCAAGCCTCATCTCCAGGAAGTTCTCCCTCGTTCTTCCAACCCACAACAATCTCTCCCTCCTGGAAATACATCGAGGGCATATAAGACCTTATGTGGTTCAATGCCAAGATGGTCTCATTGAACAGAGAAAGATGGGTAGACTTGGAGTTGGAAAACCTTGATTGAAATCCTGGCCTCACCCCAATACCCAAGTGAATCATTTCCCCTTTCTCAGACCCAGTTAATTCCTCTTTGAAATGAAGTGGTGAGCCCAGATGACCTCAGAGGCCCCATCCAGCTCTAAATCCAGTCTATGAGCTGGAAAGTGAATGCCTAGAATGGTCTTATACTTTTATATCCCCCTTCCTGGTCCCCCTCACAGGGTAGTGAATATAGTAGGAATTCATCCAAAACTTGATGAGATGAATTGAATAAGAATGGGAGCAGGGCAGTTTAGATTTATAGCCTTATTTCTGTTACTTACTTCCCTCTCTGAGACTCAGTTTCTTCATCTGTAAAATGAGGCAGTTAGGCTAGGTGGATCCTAAATTCTTAGACCATAAAATATTTGAGCTAGAAGGGCCCTTTTCTTCTACCTCTTCCTGTGTCAGAGTAACCACTAAAAGCTTCCCAGACCTTTGGCTTCAAGGGACAGTAATGGTCACAGTAACAGTATCTTGCTCACCTGTCTCCCTCAGTGCTCCGGTGAGTAGAGCCGTTGATCAGATTCTCATCCATAGGGCTGGCCTTGAAGTCAAGCTCTTTGTCAAACATGTTGAGGGGGATGTAGTCTTTGCCTTCCTATATAGGCAAAAGAAACATGGCCTGAATCGCAATACCCCATGTCCCTCCCTCTGGCTTCACTCCCTGGGCTGCTCTGGGGATGTGCGCTACAGGTCCAAACCTGCCCAGTAGGAGGCCTCGGGCCTAGATGAGGTTCTCTAGCATCTCTGACAAGGGTTTGGGGGGCTCAGAGATTGACTTGCAATGGCCCAGGAGGGGCTGAACCAAACACTAGAGTCTGAGCTCTGGATCTGCTACTAATCAGTTTCAGTATCCTTATTTATACAATAATGCTGATGAACTAAATGACCTCTTAGCAAATACAATGTAGACTATCAGAGCCTATGGGACAGAAAAGAACATAGAACATAGTTCCATCAGTCATTCTCACTTTTGGAGAGAGAGAGAAACAGACAGAGAGAGACAGAGAGAGAGAGAAAGAGAGTATAGGGGGGTGGTCCTTGACTTGGATTTGGAAAGGTCAGGCAAAGCTTGCATGGGTGACCAGGATTACAAACTGCCTGGGCCTAGACGGGAAAATAGCTATCTTTATCAAGAAAAGATGGCGGCCATACCTTGAGGTCTCTTCCATTAGAGATGGACAAAAGCTCAGTGGCCAGCCTGCCCAATCCCCTTCATTTTACTGAGCCCCACAGAAGTCACAGAGCCTAGATCTGGGGCTGGAAGGGCCCTCAGAGTCTAGCTAGTCCAAGCCTTTCATTTTATGGAGGCCCAGGGAGATGAAGGGACTTGCTCCCAGTCACATGGGGTAAGGGGTGGTGTGGTGGGGCTGGGGTGCCATCTCTAGGCCCTTGCATGCTAGGTGGTTTCTCTTTCTCCTACACTATGCTGCTCCTCTCCCTGTAATCCTTGTGAAGCATAAAAATCATCAACCTCATTTTTACAGATGAGTAGATCACGGCTCAGAGAAATCCCAACTGATTTGGCCAGGCTCATAGCTAGGAAGCATCAGAGACAAGATTGGAACCTGTTTCTCCTGACTCCATGCCCATAGCAATAATTAGAAGGGCAAATCTGATAGTACTACCTTGGGGTGGGAAGAGGGAGGGAGGGAGATATGGGTTCTCCCCAATGAGGCTGGGCATGTGCAATGGAACCCAAACTTCCACATGGCGGTCCATAATCCCCCGGGAGGGGCAGTTCTGGCTTCAGACAGATGCAATCATGGCAGGAGATGGAAGGAGAGGAAAGGGGAGGGGGAAACGGGTCAGGGTGATGGGTGCACAGCTGGTGAGCCCCACATCAAGTGAATGAAGGCCATTCATTGCTTACAACCCCACTCAGTTGGGATGAGGACAGCACCGACTTATTACTATCTGCAACATTAACCCCTTCACTCCCTACCACCTGGTCACAATAGCCTACATTGTAAGTGTCCCAGAATTCAGCACCTATTGGGGGCCGGAACTGAGTGGGATGGGAATCTTGTAGGATGATTGGCCTCTGGCTGAAAGTGTTTACAAAGGGGGAAAACCGTGGCCTTTCACACCATTTCTTCGTCTTCTCCCCTCTGATATTTGTCTGCCTGGGACACTCCCCTCTTGTTCCTCTACCATCCCTATGCTTTTGCTTAATGGAGCAGTCAAATTCAGGACCCTCACCCTACTTTCCCAACAAATTAAACCTTTCCCCTCCAATCTGGTTCTCTTTCTGTCTCTCTATCTTTCTGTCTCCCTTTCTCACTATTTCTATCTCTGTCTCTCTCTGGTGTATGTGTGTGTGTGTGTGTGTGTGTGTGTGTGTGTGTGTGTGTAAGGGTATGCATGGAAATTGAGTTGAAACAATAAGAGGGTCATGGTGCCAATTCAGTTCAAGGTTCAGTCACTAGAAGGAGACTGAATCCTTTCTCTTAAATGTTATGGCAACACACTTGGGTTGGGAGGTGGTTGTAGGAGGGAGTGAGGCTAAGACAGTTGGCTTGGCTTGAGCATATCCAGGGCCATGGGGATGCCAGCTTATGACATGGGAAGCTAATTAAAGAGAATGAGGCAGAGATAAAGGGCCATTGTTACTCCACGGTGTGGGGCTGTGAAGTCTCCCTAATTAGCCTCCAGTATGTTTTGTCTGGCCTGCGTATGTGCATCTCATTTTTTAAATGGAATCCCCGCTCCCCTGCACCTGGCTCCTAGGCCTCCCACCCCAACCTGCTCGTCCTTCCAGGTCTTCCCACCTGGATGGTCCCAGGCTGGTTTTTTCCCTGAGCATCACAGAGCCCTTGTTAGTATAACTGGATCAGAAGGGTGGGCTATATACATACCTGCTGAACACTGGCCTGCAGGAGGTCCCCAAGGCGCTCAACCAGCTCAGTGAAGGTGGGTCTCTCTGTGCACACGCCATTCCAGCAATCAAGCATAGTCTCGTAGCTGCAGTTTGGGGAAGAACACCGAGATAGTCACACCAGGTAACCTGGTAGTTTGCTTTCTACTTTCCTACTATCCCACCATCACTCACCCTGAAAACCACCAGCTCCCAGGCAGCTCTGGGAATCAAAGCATCAAGCGTGAAGCTTAGTCACGTGTCAAGGACCCATAGAAAGGACGATGTCAGAGCAGGGAAAGGGCTTAGAGCTCAGAATGTCAGAGGTGATTGGGGCCTTAAAACATAGAACAATGGAACATTAGTGCTGGGAGGCTTTAGAACAGAGAATGTCAGAGCAGTAAGGGAATCTCAGAGGTTATCTAGTTTAATATTCTCATTTACAGAGGAGGAAACTGAGACTCACTGAGGCTCCAACATTTCCTCATTCCAGGGCCTTCCCTCTGTTCATTATTTCCTATTTATCCTGTATAGGTCTTCTTTGCTTGTTTTCTCCTTCATTAGACTGTGAGCTCCTTGAGGGCAGGGATTGGACTGTCTTTGCCTCTTTTAGTAGCTGTAGCACTTTGCATAATGCCTTATGCTTAGTAAATGTTTCTTTCTTTTTTTTTTTTTTTAAAGCAATTGGGGTTAAGTAACTTGCTCAAGGTTACACGGCTAGTCATTATTTATGCATGGGTGCTCATTTTCTGAGGCCGGATCTGATCTCGGGTCATCCCAACTCCGAGGCCGGCACTCTTACTCACTGCGCCACCTAGCCGCCCCTTTAGGGCAGTTGGGGTTAAGTAACTTGCCCAAGGTTACACGGCTAGGTTTTTTTTTGTTTGTGTGGATTAAGTGTCGGAGGCTGGCTCCGAACTCAGGTCCTTCTGACTCCAGGGCCCGCGCTCTATTCACTGCGCCACCTAGCCGCCCCTGTAAATGTTTCTTGATTGACTTCTGACTCCCAATTCAGTGCCCTTTCCACTCTCCCCTCCATTTGAATGGAGAAATGCCAAATGGGAGTTTGGACAACTATTTATAGGCCTCTTCCAGTTAACTAATCACTTCTGCACTTTTGTTTATTATTGGGCTCTGACTATACCATGTTATCATTAATACTCCAATTCGTCTAAATGAGGCACCCAATTTAGAATTGGGTAAGGGAATCTCAGAGGTTTGAACAAGCAGTTCAAGGACTTTGAACAAATAGTAGGTAGGGAGTCAGCTTCAGAGCTGGGACCAGAAGCTTCCAACAATTGATGTGACTGTGAATAAGTCACCTTACCCTCTCTGGATCTCAGAAATTAGTATCAAGTCAAACCCCCTTATCTTTCAGATGAAAAGTCAAAGGTCCCTTCTCAATCTGGCACTCTTAGTCTTTGAGTCAGTCTATGCTCTGAGACTTCCCCAAATGCCCATTTGGGGCTCTCTTGATCCTAGCAATGATCAAACTTGGGACCCTTGCCCTAGAGGAGAACTTACATTTCTGGAGTCGAATAGTCAGGGGATTTCATCCGGCTGCCTTCCTTGAGTCGGAGGCAAAAATCCTCATCTATTTGCACCCCTGGGTAGGGTGAAGCACCTGTGGGAGACAAACATTTCAAGTTTCAGATATTTCCTGACTATAGGGGGATTCCCAAGAAATGTTGGGAGACCCCAGGCAGAAGCAAGCTGCTGATGGAGAACAGCCTTTAGGAATGAGAATACTTCTGAAGGAGGTGACTTGTATCCCAGTCAGTCTGAGCCAAGAGACTTTGGCCCAGGGCCAGAACTCTGATGATTATTAACAATCAAGGCAGATAACAAGCTAGAAAAAAAAGGGTGGCACAGCATTTGGGATTTGGGAGTCTGGAGGCCCCTTCACTGCCTGTGGAGACCTCAGGCAAATCACTTGCCCCCTTTAGGCATCAGTTTCCACCTTTAGAAAATGAAGGGGTTGGACAAGATGGTCTCAGATTTCTTCCTCAAATTATCCATTCCAAGGTTGCACTCATGCTGGGATCTGGGTTCTAAGGCTTCTTCCCCTTCCAAAACTACTGAACTACACTAATATTCTCTTTATCTGAGACACTCTGGACCACTTGGGCAAAGCACGACTTCTCCAGCGATATTTCAGACTGTTTCTGAGAATGGCTGTGCTGCTGGCCCTCATCAAGGTAGGCTCATCACTGGAAGCAATCCAGCTAACTCTCTTACTGTTTACTCAGTTACGGGGCTAGTAAACAGCTGCCTTTTCCTCTTGGTCTTGAATTAGAGTCTAAAGCCAAGATGGCAGGTGGAAGAAAAATATTTATGGATCCGTTTTGCCATGAACTTGTTACTATGTGCCCTGTGCTAGGCTCCCAAGGTGACAGATTTAGAGGTGGGAACCCAGAGGCCTGGGCTGGCCCTCCCACTGATCCTGGATGAGTCATGGATCATCTCTGAGTCAGTTTCCCCTCTATCTAAACAGGCCAATGGTGAAGAAGGAAGGGAGAGGAGGAGTCAATGCAGCTTGGTAGGAAGAGTTGTAGCCCTGGATTGGCAAGCTAAGTCCCTCCTCTCTCTGGGCCTTTGTAAAATGAAAGGGTCTGGAATCAGAGGGCCAGGTTTGAATCCCAGGATTGCCACTTACTAGCTGTGTGACTCTGGGACAAATCCTTTCCCCTCCTTAGGCAGGCCTCAGTTTTCTCTTTAAAACAAGGGGGTTGGACTAGGTGACCCTTTAGGTCATTAGTTCTAGATCTAGGATGCATTAGATTTTTACCTCTTTTTGAATCTCCTGGCACATAGTAGGTGCTTAATAAATGTTTATTGGTTGATGGGTCCTATGTGTGATTTGAGTCAAGTTGATTTACCTCTCTGAGTCTCAGTCTTCCCCTTTGTAAAATGGGGCCCCTTCTAGCCCTAGTCCTAGGATTCTAGAGTGCTAGGCCTGGAGCCAGGAAGATGACAGATTTAACGTTAGACACTTCCTAGCTGAGCAAGTCACAGGGATTTTTGTCTGCCTCAATTTCTTCAGCTGTAAAATGGATATAATAATAACCTCTACCTGCCAGGGTTACTGTGAGGATCAAAGGAGATAATATTTATTATATTTATTATAATATTTATAATAATAATATAATAATATTAATACTTAATACCATGCCTGGCACATAGTAGTAATAAATGCTTATTTCCTTCTTCCCTTCCTGTGTGTGACCTTGGGCCAGTCACTTTTCCTCTTTGGGTCTGTAGGGGGGTTGGCCTCAATGGCCTCTGAGGTCTTTTCTGGATTGTAATATATGATCCAATGACTGGAGGATTCTGAAAGTGCCTCCCAATTGATTAAAATGGTCTTGAAATATTAGTTATTCTGCTGCTCTATAAGCCTGGGACTTCAGTAATCATCTTTCCAAGGCTCAGGAAGAGCCAGAGAAAGCATGCCCATGGGGGTGGGGGTGGGGGTGAGGGTGGGGGTGGTGCCTTTCATGGCCCAGAGGTGCAGCTGTCCAGCCTAGGAGTTCTAAGAAAGAGATAGGAAATCTTGGATGCCAAACCTCAATATTCTGGAATCTGGTCAGGAAAAGGAAGGCCCAGACTTGGGGGGAAGTGGGGCGGTACAGAGGACACTGCATTCAAAGGCCTCCCAGGGTCTTTCCAGCCCTAGATTTAGGCTCTGATGTGTGACACTGGATAAGTCCCTTCCCCTACCTGGGCCTCAATTTCATCCTCTGTTAAAAGGGGGGAGGGTTGGCCTCAATGGCTTCTGAGGTCCCTTCTGGCTCCAACGTCCCATGGTTCTGTGATTTCCCCACTTCTTACTTCCCCTCCACCTTTAACTTCTCCCCCTCTACATCAAGGGAGTCTCTCAGCACCAGATAGCAGGGGCTGGGGGGCCTGGACCACATGTGTAAAGGTCATCTCCCCCAGCATGCTCTGGCCCTAATCTACTCCTGGGGAATTTGGCCTTTGTAACTTCACAGCCCAAACCTGTGGGCCCCTTGGAACAGTTTATTCCTTTCCCTAGATTGCTATGTTGGGACTGAACTTGCCCTGTCAAGAAGAGCCAAAGGACTTGGTGAGCTCAGCTCTCCTCCTCTATCACTTCTTCCTAATGAAATGTGTTCAGAGGAAAGACAGCAGTAGGGCTGGAGACAGGAGCCTGGAAAGAATTCTAGGCCCATGGGGAAGGAGTAGTATAATCATAGTAACTCATGCATCTCCAAAGATGCTTTCCTTGTCACAATGAGAAAGGTAGTGGGAGCACAATTACAACTAAGACTCTGAGTCTAAACCATAGGATCCCTGATCACAAGCTGGAAGGGGCCTCAGGGGGCCATCAAGTCCAATTCCCTTAGGTTACAGAGGGGGAAACTAAGGCTCAGGGAGGGGGAAGGGACTTGTCCAAAGTCACAGGGAGGAATCTAGATTCAGAGCTGGAAGGGACCTCAGAGGTCATCAAGTTCAATGCCCTCAAGTTACATAGGGGAAACTGAGATCCAGGGAGGTGAAGTTATTTGCACATGGTCATACAGGTACTAAGTGTCAGAAGCAAAACTAGAACCCAGGTCTTTATGACTCCATGACCCTAGCTTTATTTGGTACCACTCAAGTGCAGCGTCTAGAGAATAAGGGACAAGTGACAAAACTATTGTTCTTGGCCCTGCTGTTATATTCAGTTCTGGGGTCACATTTTCAGAAAAACACTGATAAGCTGGAGGATCAGGTCTCCGGAGGGGTGGTATATGCAAAGACATAGAGATGGGAGATGGAGAATGTAATGGGGAATGTATGGAGAATGGTAAGGGGCAGAAGTGGGATTTGAAACCAGGACTTCCACCTCCAAATCCAGCAATTTTTCCACTGCTCCACACTGCCCCCAGCCTCAGGGGGCATTTTTGACAATCTCAGTTTTCTGAGGCATGCTCGGAGCTTTAATACAGAGAGGACAGGAGATGTCCTGTCCCATGTGGCAATTTCACTTCTGCCTGGCATGACTTATTTGACTCAAGGCTCAATTGTGTGACTGGCTTTCAACAGAAATCTTTTCTTCTGTGTCTTAAATGCCCTTTATCTCTGGGACAAGACCTAGAGACAAGCAGCCCTGGAGGAGAGCCAAAACATCCCCTAGAGGGAAGACAAACATCTTTCCATGCTCTTGGCTTGCAATGATCTAGAAAGTTTTGAATGCATCCCCCTGGATACCCAGTGATGTCACATCAATCTCTAATCAAATATTTGTGGCTATTTTGCCCATTCCCAAAGTGGGCACGCCTGGCGACCCTTCATGAAGCCCCTGCCTGGGCCACAGACACAGGGTTTGGGATTTGGAGCCCCAGGAGAAGATTCAGAGCAAATGTGCTCCAAGGGCTGCCTATCCCTAATATTTCTCGGTTTCATCTCCTCCCGTCTAGCCTCTTCTCTGGTTCAGGTCCTCTGGCTTGGAATATCGCATCTACGTCCCTCTGGGCATTCCAGCTTCAAGACCTTACCCACTCCAATCCATCCTTCACCCAGCTGGTCAAAATGAAATTCTCAAAATGCAGATCAAACCTTCTTTTCCCTCTATTCAAAATTCTTCAAGAGCTCCCTATTGTGCTTTGAACGAAACATGGAATTGTATTTTTAAAAAACCCTTGGTCTGCCATTTAAGGTTCTCCAGGCTCTGGCTCTCAACTGTCATCTTACTTCTCTTTGTCCAGTCAAACTGGCCTAATGGTGGCTCCCAGCATTTTAGCTCAGGTTATCCGCTAGAAGGAATTCTCTCCTTACTTCTGCCTTTTAGAATCTCTCATTTCCTTCAAAGCCCAACTCAGAGACACAGCCTCTACAGGGATCTTCCCGACACCCCTGCCATGCCATCAGCTTGGTTGTACTACCTCCCTCTCGAATTTCCTTTGCATTAAGCCCATTCACATTCAATCGCCAACTTGGCTCTAGGTTTGATTAACAAGTGAGTGAGTACATGGGGTGAAAGGTCATGTGATATAGTGGATGGGGCTTTAGACGTTGATCATGCTTTAGATACCTACTAGCCATGGAGACCATGGACACATCCCTGTGCCTCTGACTACTCATCTTTAAAATAAGGAGGGTAGATTCAATTGTCTATGTATAGGGGTGGGGAACCTCTAGCCTTGAGGCCCCATGTGGCCCTCTAGGTCCTCAAGTGTGGCCCTTTCACTGAATCACAACTCCCAGAACAAATGCCCACTAGGTCCTCAAGGGCAACCCTTTGACTGAATCCAAACTTCCCAGAAAAAAAACCCTCTAGGTCCTCAAGTGTGGCTCTTTGAATCCAAACTCCACTGAACAAATCCCTTAACAAAAGGATTTGTTCTGTCAAACCCAAGGACCTAGAAGGCCTCCAGGCTGAAGATTCCTCACCCCTGGTATGAGGTCTCTTTCACTTTCAAACCTATGATCCTCTCTGTTTTGTACCCAATATAAAGATACTTTTGAAATATTTATATAAATCCATATAGCTACCCTTTCTCCTCTGCATAAGGAGAGGTGGGCAGGGGCACAGTTTTTAAGACACCTCTTTCTCCTGGTAATCTTCCTCCCTCTCTAACACTCCTTCTCTGCCTCTTCCAGGTCACACCCCTCAGGGCTCTGTTTTGGACCCTCTTCTCTTCTGCCCCATATGTCCTTCTTCACTTCATCTCATCTGCTCCCATACCATCTCTATGCTGGTGATTCTCAAATCTACTTATCCAGCCTTAACCACTCTACTGACCTCCACCTCCTACGGGCAGCCTTCCCCAAGCCCTCCAAATTCCTTCCTATTGATTATTTCCTATTGATCCTCTATAGAACTTTCTTTGTATATGTTTGCATACATGTTAACTGTCCCAGTAGATTGAGTGTGAGCCTCTTGAGGGCAGGGCCTGGCTTTTGCCTCTCTTTGTATCCCTGAGCCAGCACAGTGCCTGGTGCATAGCAGGAGCTTAATAAATGCTTATTGACTAGTTCAAATAGGTTAACTTTTAACAAGCAAGGCCTTAAAACTAGAGCCATTGAAATTCTGAGGCTGATATAGTAGGGGACAATTCACCACACCTGGAGTTCTAGGAAGGCATTGGAGCTTCAACAGAGGAGTATATTTTCTTGGCTTCTGCTCTGAGGACTGACTCAGCAAAGGTTATTGTAGCCAAATGACTCGTCAGCAGTGGAGCAGCTGGGTGAGGAGCTCTGGACAAATGATGGTGGCCATAGCGAACTGGCCATTGGCCCTCCACATCTGGGACTTGGAGATAGAGCCCCAATTTCTTCCTCTGTCCCTCTCCCTAATGATAACATTAGCTAGCATTTATTTAATGCCTCTTTAAAGCACGGAACATCTTAATCTCATCTTAAACATCTTGAGCCTCACATCAACCCTGGGAGGTCAGTACTACTATTATCCCCATCTTACAGATGAGAAGACTGAGGCAGACAGAGGTTAAGTGATTTGCCCAGAGTCACATAGCCAATAAGGGTATGAAACTGGATTTGAACCCGGGTCTTTCTGACTCAGGCCTAACCCTTTATGTACTGGGCCACTGAACTGCCTCCAAGAGCCCCTCCTTCAGCCTGTGCTACCCAATTGCTTTTGGATCCTGGAAACAGACTGAGGGGTTGGAGCAGTGGTGGCGATTGGGCCTGTCTGCTTTATGGGAGCTATGGCTGAGAGCAGCCAGGTTTGGAGAGGAGTTAAGGATGCTTACCCAAGGAGAATATTTCCCACAGCAGGACGCCAAATGACCACACATCACTCTGGGTAGTGTAAATCTTATCAAAGATAGCTTCAGGGGCCATCCACTTCAGTGGGAGCCGGGCCTGGAAAAGCAAGATAAGAGACAGATAGAGAATGAGGGAGAAGGAGGAGGAGGAAGAGGAGGAGGAGGAGGAGGAAGAGGAGGAGGTGGAAGAGGAGGAGGAGGTGGAGGAGGAAGAAGAGGAGGAAGTGGAGGAGGAGGAGGTGGAGGAGGAGGAGGAGGTGGAGAAGAAGAAGAATTAGAAGAAGAAGAAGAAGAAGAAGAAGAAGAAGAAGAAGAAGAAGAAGAAGAAGAAGAATTAGAAGAAGAAGAAGAAGAAGAAGAAGAAGAAGAAGAAGAAGAAGAAGAAAAGAGAAGAGAAAGAAGGCAGAGTGAGAGAGGAGAGAGAAAAAGAGGGAGGGAGGAAGAGAGAAAAAGAGAAAGGAGAGAGGAGAGAAAAAGAGAGAGGGAGAGCAGAGAGTGGAGAAAAAGAGAGGAGAGAAAGAGAAAGGAGAGGGGAGGGAGACAAACATAGAGAGATAAAGGGGAGAGAGGAGAGGAAAGAGAAGGACACAGAAAGAGAGGAGAGAGAAAGGAGAGAGAGGAAGGAAGAAAGAGAGAGAGAGAGAGAGAGAGAGAGAGAGGAGAGAGAGAGAGAGAGAGAGAGAGAGAGAGAGAGAGAGAGAGAGAGAGGAGAGGAGGGAGCGCACCATGGAATGTGTCATAGCTTCACCAGACCAGCAGGAGCTATGCTTGGGTGAGGGGCAGGGCCATCAGGCTAGCTGGGCTGGTGGTTGTCATACTTACATCTCCTTTCCGGACGTAGTCAGGGTCCTTGTAGATGTCTCTGGCCAGGCCAAAGTCACATATCTTTACCACATTGTTGTCAGTCAGGAGGATATTCCGAGCAGCCAGGTCCCGGTGAATGCACTAAGGAAAACAAAGGGGTGGGGTGGGGTGAAAGGGTGCTTGAAGGGCCATGGCCCTGTCAGGAGGATAGTTGATGAAGGTCTTAGAGATGAGAAGGGCATGTGATAGGGAGATCGGGAAAGGACAGTTTCTGGGAACCTGCCCAAAACAAAGTAAAAGGGACCCTGAGACCAAAGACAAATGAAGAACAAGCTTGGTTCTATCTGAAACTGGGTGAAGGAGGCCCAGTGATGGAATTGACATGAGAATAGCAATATCTCACTGGCTTCTGGTTAAATTAGAGTGGCTGAATGTCCAAAGGGGCAAGAACCATTAGTTAAGAGGCAGCTTGGCATATTTAAATATCAGGAGTGACCCTACTTTCTCACCCTTAGGGAGACGGTCATTAGAATCATTCACTGATCCATTCATTTAATAAGCATTTATTAAGTACCCACTACATACCAGGCCCTGTGTTTGCCTGCATGGGATTGTCCAACTTTTTTATCTGGGGTATAGATGGCAATTCTCTAACTACTAGGGAGCATGGGAGGGACAACACATCAACGGCCTATGTCACAGAAACCCCCAGATCAAGGGAACAGGAAAGTTAATGAGGAGGACACATGCTCACTTTTCGGGAGGCGAGGAACTCCATGCCCTTGGCCACTTGGTAGCTGTAGCAGATCAGATCCTCCAGGGTCAGAGGTCGTTTGGCCAGATCTTCAGAGTCTAGGGAAGAGCAGAGGCCCAGTGAGAACGGTAGTGGCTGGAAAAGGGACCCTAGAGAGCCAGCTTCATCCACCTGGATTGCTAGAAGTAGGGACAGCTAGAGAGGAGGGAGGGGAGGACTGGAAGCACCAATCGACTCCCTTGAGAATTTAATGGTGAGAGGAGAAAGAACAATGGCATTCTCTCCATTCTCACGGACAGCCAACTGTTGTCCCTTTGCTAATGGGATCCCAGTGCATATTATTATACTGAAACCCCAGTGGGACTCAGGGGAGGAGTCTCAGGCTGCAGAGTTTTATAATCTGATGCCAGGGCACAAGACCATCTAGATGTAGGGCATGAAGCAAAGTGTTTCCTAGTACAACTCCAATGTAAATATTCCACTTTTTCCAATGAATGAACCCAAGTTGATAAAAGTGAGCCTAACACAAATTTCTCCCAAGTGCTGGTATACAGTGACTATTTAACATCCCATGACCAAACAAGGTGGAATTGGAATTGGCTCCTGGGTGGGAGCTGCCCACAGTGAGCCTAGGATCATGACATATTGGGTGCCTCACTGCATTTCAATATTAAATGAGAAAACTCCCAATTAAATAATCTTTGACTGGAAGTTACAAGTGCCATAATATCAGTTATGTTTCTCATTCATCTTGAGAAGTATAACAAAATAAGCTGGCTTCCCCAGAAAGCCAGACTTCTAGACAAATGACTATATCTAAATTGGAATTTATACAAAGCTAACAGCACGATAGCTAGCATATTTAAAAAAAATCGAAATAACTCAAGCACTATTAAGGAAAATAATCAGGAACTTTCAACAATTAAGTTGAAATTGTCTTAAGGTTTAAAAAATTTTTTGATCTCATTTTCAATGTGAAATAACATCCTTTTATGATACATAACTACTTTGAATAGAAAATTCACTGGAACCACTTGGACTATCGTCAGCAAAGACAATAGAGACAGTTTCTGAAGGGAAAATGCATAACAGCCCAAATCCAGGAAATGTGATGCTTATCATTCTGATTATTGGTGGAGGTGAATCACTATATCTAAACTGCTATTTGTACAAAGCAAACAGAGCAGACAGCATGAAACTCCGTCTACTGAACCACAATTTTGAAAGTGTACATTCAGAACAAATTGGGAAGACGAAAGGGTTTTCCTAGAGGAAAGTCGATGTTTTTAATAAGCTAAACCAAACTTTTTCAAAAATCATGCTTCTTGGGTCAGCTAGGTGGCGCAGTGAATAGAGCACCATCCCTGGAGTCAGGGGGACCTGAGTTCAAATCTGGCCTCAGAAACTTAACACAAAAACTAGCCGTGTGACTTGGGCAAGTCACTTAACCCCAATTGCCCTCCAAAAAGAAAAAAGATCATGCTTCTACCATCAAAAGGGCTTGCTCGTATAAGTATAAAAAACCTCATTTGAAATGGTGCCATCTGAAGCTACTGATGTAGTTGGAATGATGTCTGGTGATGCACATGCAAAATCAATTCAATGGTTCAAAGCGATTTTGAACGGTTCCACCTGTAGATGGGACAAATTGCCAATTCTTGGCAATTGACTTGGCAGTCGATTAATTGAGAAATGAAAAACTTCCTATTCTGTGTCAAAAGTGGATGAAACAACAGGGTTAAACAGATGCTCATTTGATTACCTATGTATGGGATATTTTTCCAACTCCTGTTGGGGATTTGATACTTTGATGATGGTAATTCCACATCAAGAGAAAATATCTATATTAAGAGGGGGTTTTAATTGAAAATGAAATAATATGGAAGACCTATACTGAACTCTGCACTGAGTGAACTCAACAGAACTAGGACATTAGAACGTGGAAGGAGTCATAAAGATTCTGTAAACCTTCTAAGTCGATTAGGCTAAAGGAGGAAGCCCAGAGCTCTGTGTACTGCCCTTCCTTTAATCAGTCACCATTCAGCCCAGCTTCTCGGGGCTCTCCCCCAGGTTTCAGAATGAGGGTTGGGGAAGGATGATGGGCCAGGGCATTAGCAAAGCACATCAGTGTTTCCTAGCCTGGCTGTTGGGTGGTTACTGGGTAGAACTCACCTTCATCTTCCTCCTCCGAGTCGCTGTAGGTCTTATCTTCAATGAAACCAGAGCTGGCTGAACTCCCAGTGCTTGCCACACTCTCTAACCGCCGCTTGGTGAGCTCCGTGAGGTCACAGTCAGAGTCCTCTGCTTTCTTCTCCCCTTGTTCAGAGGTTTCTTGGGTCTGAGAATTAGTTCCTCACAATTAATCTCTGGCTGGGGAAAATCCCTAGGCCTGGACATGGGAAGAAGCTGCCTTGCCCAGGTCATTAGGTCTTCCTGGGGGTTGGAGCTGCGGTTCCATTTCCCTCTTATCAAAAATGAGGTCACCAGAAAGGCTTATAGCTTTAGATGTCTCATCATGACATCTTGGGGAAGGAGTCAATGGTCCTGCCAGACTCTACTATGCTAAAATGACTCCAAATAGACTCCCAGAAATACACTGAGTAAATGTAAGCCAAGTATGAAGAGGTCTGGCACCAAGTGATGGTGAATTCTTGGCTCATGGCAACCCATGAAACAAAAAAACAAATGGCCATCCGTCCCATCTGGCCCCCTCCTGCCTCTGTAGAGATGGTGATGAGTAGTGGGAAAGGGTAATCCCACCTTCCTAGAACATCTATAAACTTTGGTTAAATGTCTGATCTGTATCTAATGACCAAAGATTGGACATATCAGTGGAAGACCTAAACCATAGCAATCTTGACATTCTCACTAGGGAAATGGGCTGCCCATGTGTTGAGAGGAAGGGGTGGTCCCAGATGTTCTATTGATCTCCTGGTCATATGAAGAAAAGGTAAGGAAGGGAGGCCTCCAAGTGGCTGAGAGGACTTCCTGTGGTGAAATTATGGGACAATATGGGCGAGAGTCACCCAGGATTGCAAATCCTGGTAAAGTTGCTATCTGCCTTGTTGGAAAGACCATCTCCATGGCTGAGATAGCAGTTCCACTGGAGGTGAGGAGAGGGGAGGAGAAGAAAGAAGAGGAGAGGAGAGGAGAGAAGAAAAGAAAGGAGAGGGGAGGGGAGGGTAGAGGAGAAGAAAGGAGAGAAAAGAGGAGAGGAGAGGGGAGAAGAGAAAAAAGAAAGGAGAGGAGAAAGGAGGGTAGGGGAAGGGAGGAGAAGAAAGGAGAGAAGTGAGGAGAGGAGAGAAGAGGAAAGGGGAGAGGATGATAAGAAAGGAAAGGGAAGGAGAGAGGAAGGAAGAATGATTAACAAGGAAAGAAAGAAAAAGGTTTAAGGAAGAGGGAGTAATGGAAGGATGCTGGTGTTAAGGACTAGTACAAAGGTGTCTCAGACTGGAGAATGGGAAACCCCTGGCTTTACTTTGGCTCTACTCCCAATGTTATTGCAAGGATGAGGGTAGGCCCAAATGGGTGCAATGCTAAGAACTTGGTGGAGCAGGTCTTCCTTTGTGTTCAGATTCCACCACAAAGCCCTGCCCTAAGCAGGAGGCCCCTCTGCAGCCCCCTTACTAAGCAGTGATCCAGCTGGTGCTGAAAGCCCTCCAGTGAGGCAGCTTCCACCCCCTTTGGAAGCAGCCCAGCCTGCTTCGGGACAGCTCTCCTTGCCAGGAATTTCCCCCTCACTGCAAGCCTGACACCTTCCCTGCATTAGCTATAGCTCTGTTCTCTGAAGCTAAGGAAGAGGAGATGCCTATTCAAACACTTCAAGGCATTCGTCATTTCCCCAGCCAGAGCATCGTTTCCCCCAGCGGCAGAGAAGCCCAGGAGCCTCTTCCCCAGGGCTGTCTTTACCCGACACCCCTGGATTCCTTATCATTCCCTCTCAGGGCTGAGAACAGAACGGGACATGGAGGACCCACCTTGTAGGCGATGAAGTCTCCTCTCTTCCCTCTAAGGAAGTTGGACAGGTTTCCATACTTGCAGAACTCCACAATGACCATCAGAGGACCTGCGGGGGGAGGGAGTGTTACACACAGTTGGTTGCTTTCCTTGTCTTCCCCTTGGCCCATCCAGTGCCCCCCTGGCCCAACCACCTGGTACAGACTGGGTGCCCACAATCTCCTCCATCAGTGATCTCAAGGGGTCACTAGATGATCGGGATGGGGATTTTGACCAACCAAGGGGTTAGCTCCTGGAACCACAGTTGGCTGGATGGTGAACAAGGAATGGGAAGATTGCCCTCCTGGATGCCCCACTTTAGCCCCCCAGGGCCTCAGCCCTGGCAAATCTGAGGTCCGGGAACATGATACTCTACTGTCTATGTCCCCCTCCAGATAGTACTTTTTTTTGGTTGAAGTCATTCTGGAAGAAGAGTTAGATCTTGCCAACGCATGGAAAGATGCTACTAAATGGCAGTGGGTACCCTTGGGGATTAGGTTTCACTGTTACTAAGATGTGCCAATTTCCCTGTTTCAAAAACCAAACCTGTGTCCACAGCCAGAGAGCAGTACTCCCACCCTCCCTCCCTATAGCCCCAGGGACCTGGGTTTGAATTGCAGCTCTACTGCTTAATATCACAGAACCCTCAGGCAAGTTCCTTCTCCCTCCCTAGCCTCAGTTTCCTTTCCTGAAAAATGAGGAGGTTGGATTAGACAGTCCCTGAGGTCCCTCCCAGTTCCCAATCTATGACCTTAATGAATTATCACAAATTCCAAATTAGTGGAGTGGAAATTCCTAAAAGCACAAACCTAACTGAAGGGCCTTCAGAGCTCACCTAGTCTACCTGTACCCCCATCTTCCAGCTAGGGCACAGAGGACTCTGAGAGGTCATTTGAATTGCCCAAGGCTGCATGAATTTAGGTAGTAGCAAACCCATGATCCTTTGCTGTGGGGAACTCTACACTGGTAGACTAGAACTGTGATGCCCAATCGTGACAGGGAGGTAACTCTGGCTTTGTCCAGGCCAGCCTGGTAGGGCACAAGCTCTGCCAAGTCCTACTGATCTCAAGAGGTTTCAAGTAGGTGACAGTCAGTGTATTTTCCTGAAGTCCAACAGGCCCACCACACATAGAGAAGTAGTCTTGGTGGTGGCCCCCAGCAGCTGAGGACAAAGTGGGGTACGGGGAGGGGGATCAGGGATGATGACTGTCCTGGGAAACAGACAGGATACCATAGCGTCCTCACATCGTGTGGATCACTCCTCTAAAGTCTGACTTTGCAAATGATCAAGGAAGTGATCATTTTGGGGCAGGGGGGTGCAGGGGGGGGCAGCGGTACGTCATTCAGGATATTATCAAGCTGTTTGGTCTTGAGAAATACACATGCAAGAAATAATTGCTCAGGGCAGCTAGGTGGCTCAGTGAATAAGAATGCCAGCCCTGGAGTCATGATGACCCGGGATTAGATCCAGCCTCAGAAAATTTGCACCCACACATAAATAATGACTGGCTGTGTAACCTTGAGCAAGTTACTTAACCCCAATTGCTTAAAAAAAAGAAATAATTGCTCAACCCAGGAAGGGAAGGTACATTGAAGAGATCCTGAGAGGACATTTCTGATGGTCATAGGATCACAAGACCCTAGATCCGGACCTCAGAGGCCCTCAAGGCCAGTCTCCTCATGTTGCAGATGAGGAAACTGAGGCCCAGTGATGGGAAGTGATTTGTACAAGGTCATGCAGGTAAGGAAATTTCAGAGCCTCTAAGTTTCAGATGAAACTGTTTTTACTGTCAAGGACAGGAGAGATCCTGGGCTCCATAAAGAGATCCATCGATCCATGTTCCAGGAATAAGGAGCTGTCAATCCTGCTGTCCTCTGTCCTAGTCTGACCCTGCCATTCGAGGTGCTATGGTCAGTTCTGGGTGTGAAATATTAGACACTTCTCAACCCAAGTACCCAGAGGATGGCAACCAGGTTAGGGAAGGGCCTGAGTCCCTGTCAATTGAGGATTGGTTGAAGGAGCTGGGTCTGGTCAGTCTGGATGAGATAAGACTTGGGTGGGGGAGGATAGCTGCCTTCAAGGATCTGAAAGGCTGACATGGGGAAGAGGGTTTAGCCTTGTTCTGATTGTCCCCTAGGAAAAGTTGTAGAGAGGCCAATTTAGGCCTGGTGTCCAGAAAACCCTCCTACCAACAGGAGTGTCCCCAGGTGAAATGAGCTGTCTTGGAGGCTCCCCTTCATCAATGAAGAGCTGGATGGCCTCTGGCTGGATATGTTAGCCTGGGGAATTTGGGTCAGGTATGGTTGGACTAGAGGGTCACTGAGGTCCTTGCCAACTCTGAAGTTTTGGGAGGGCAAAGTGACCTTTGGAGGAGCCAGGCCAAGAAGTTGGCCAGTGGATTGGGGCTAGCCCTGGAGGCTTCTCCACGGTGCTCTCTCCCCACAGAGAAGTCTCACCAGCTACCTCCTGTTCACCATTGCAACTAGTGCATTTCTGTCCTTCGGGGATATGGGAATGGGCCACGGCATCCTGCTGAAGTTGACTCAGGTCCTCAGGATCTGCCAACGTGGACCTACTCTGTGGCTCTGCCTGCCCTGCTTCTCGGGGCTGGTGGCCCCCATCCTAGGGTCCCCTTCTCAAGCTTCAGGGTACAGGGCTCCCCTAGAGAAGCGACCCTCTCGGGGCATTGCCAGCCATATCAGAAAGAACCAATGTGGCTATCAGAATGAGAGCAGAAACCCAGAGAGGATGGAGATCTCCTTGAGATGGCACAGCTGAGCTTCAGAACAGGGAAGAGGAAAGGCTGTCTCGATTCACACTGCTCTGAGCAAAGAGGTTCAGTGGTTAGGGAGAGGCCCTGCTGTGGGTGTGTTGCCTGGATACAGCGGATCCCCATTAGATCCATGCTCTTCAGTGCCTAGCTTGGGGTATATTTGGAGACTTGCTATTTCACCTGCTCCATCTGTCCCAGTCACAATGACACATTTGGGTAGCTTCCCTTCCTTATGGCCTCTCATATCCAGGATGTCCTCAGCCTCCTACAGCAGACTCCCTGACAGATCGACGTGGGACTTGCTATTGAGTCACTGGGTACCCGCCACCCAGCTACTCAGGCACGGCCCTTGGGGAGATCCCTGTTCATGGGGCTCCTACCATTTAGAATCCATTTTTTTAACACTTGAGAAAATAGTTGAGCTGTTATACACCCTGAGCTCATGGGCCACATGCCCCTCACTGTGTCCAGGACCCTGAGTCAAAGAGCCCTGAGAAGAGTAGCTCCCACCAGGACACGTCTGATCCCTACAGCCCATCATTGACAGGACTCCGGTCATCTTATCTTATCCCTATTCTCCAATCCAGTGACCCTCCCCTCCCCACTCTTCCTTGAACAAGACCCTCTATTATCTCCTAACTCCAGGCATTTGTACTGGCTGGGCCCTCATCACCTCTGCCTCTTGCCATCCCTGGCTTCCTTCAAGTTCCAGCTCAAATCCCACTTTCTACAGGAAACCTCTCTGCTCCCCCTTAATTCCAGGGCCTTCCCTCTGTTTATCATTTCCTATTTATCTTTGTTTGTACATAGATGTCTGTATGTTTCCTCAAACACCTTAAAAGCTGAGACTGTCTCTTGCTTCTTTCTGTATCCCCAGTATTTAGCACATTGTAGGTATGGGTAAGAGGAACCAAGACAGAAAAAGTTGCTAGGTGTTACATGGTAGAGGGCTGGAAATCCTGTGTTTTATTGAGGAGGCAATAGGGAGCCATTGAATATTCTTCACTTGGGGGAGGGGAGGACATGGTCAGATGTGTGTTTTTGGAATATTGATTTGACAGCTGTGTGGAAGGTGGAATGTAGAAGAGAAAGATTAAATTCAATTAAAGTGTGTGTGGTGGTAGGGGAGTAGGGTGGTACTCATTTGGAAGCTGTTGCAATAGTTCAGGTGAGAAAAGCTGGAGGCCTGAATGAGGATGGGAGCTTTGAGTGGAGAAAAGGAAATGGATGTGAGAGATGTTTGTGAGGCAGAATCAACAAGACTTGGAGGGTAGCTGGACACTGGAGGTGAGGGAAGAAGAATCAAGGAATTCCAGCATGGGCAACCAGAAGGGAGGTGGTGTCTTCCACAAAAATGGCCAAGTTTGGAGGAGGGATGGTTTGGGGAAAATGCAAGTATTATCCTGGAATTGTTCAGCTTGAGATACCTTTGGGCACATAGGTAGAGGCAGTTTGTGACCCAGGACTGGAGCCAAAGAGGCAGAGGTGAGTATAGAGATAGGGGGAAGTCATTGATATGAGGATTCTAATGGATCCCATGGAGGCCATAGAACTGCCCAGAGGGAAGGAGGAAGGGGAAAGGGTCCAGAGAAGTCTTGGGCTGCTCCCATTCTCTGAGGAAGTCAGAGATCAGGAGCCAGGAGAAGAAAGCTGAGGAGGGGAGGGCATTGAGGTAGGAAGAGAACCAGGAGTAAACAGAATCACAAAGGCCAAGGGAGGCAAGAGTGGCCACAAGGTGGGGGCCATTGGAAGTCACCAAGAAGTCAAAATTGATGAAGAAAAAGACCAGCAGCTTTGCAAGTTAAGACAACACGGAGTCTTAGGGAGTGGGTTTGCTGGAGAAGAGAGTGGGAGACAAGGCCCTCGAGGCAGTGTCAGTAATCATTCACTACCTTATCTCTGTCTCTCTCTTTTTCTATCTCTCTGGCTTTTTCTCTCAGTCTCTGTCTTTCTCACTGTCTTCCTCTCTGTCTCTCACTGTCTTTCTTTCTGTCTGTCTCTGTCTCTCTGTCTTCTCTGTTTTTCACTGTCTGTCTGTTCTGTCTCTGGCTGAAAAGCAGACAGAATTAGCACTCGAAGCCCCAGTTTACAGTCTAAGAAACTGAGGCTAGAAAAATCATTTGACTAGGGTCATAGTGTTAGTGGCAGGGAGGAGACATCACTGTCATCATCATAGGCATTTCTTTAGAGCTAACTGGCTCACATGACTTCACTGGCCCTTAAGGCAACCCTGATAGACAGAATTCTAGCTATTATTCCCATTTTATAGATGAGGAAACTGAGGCTATTAATTAAGTTAAAGGTGAAAGTCAAAGCTGAGTCTCTCCTGACCGCAAGTCCATCACACCAGCCATGACAACCCATTGATGTGAACTTATTTTTCTTTCTACAAGCCTAGTATTTCCTCCACTTTCTAGCAAAATATCAATTAACAAACATTTATTAAGCACCTACTATGCGCCAGGCACTGGGGATGCCAAGGTGAAGAATAAGGCAGTCCCTACTCATACAGAGCTTACATTTTCATTTTTGTAGACCTAACAGGAGGCAGGAGAACTGAGCTTCTGTTTTGGAAGCTCGACCCTTAATCCTTTTATAATTTACAGGGGGTACAACATGGCTCATTTAGGGGTGTGTGCACTGGAGGGGGAAGAGGAAACCTGATTTGAATCTGCTACAATCTCGAAAGGGCCAGTGGCCCTTGGGGACCATAGGATGATAGATTTTGAAGCTAATAGGTCATCTAGGCAATTACCTCCCTTTACAGATGAGGAAACTAAGGCAGAGGGTGGTAAAGCTGAGCCACCAGATAATAAATAAATGGCAGAGGCGTGATCTGAATTCAGGTCCTCTAACTCCAAACTCAGTACTCCTTGCACCAGAGCACCCTGGGGCTTGGTTGACCACTCTACCTAGGGGTTGAACTCTTACCTCCAGGCTTGGTGCAGGCTCCCAGCAGGTTGACCACATTCAGGTGGTGTCCGATGTGGATGAGGATCTTGAGCTCTGACATCAGGGCCTTGCACTCATTGGACGTTGCACATTCTGCAAAAAAAAGGCCCCAGGGTGGCCATCATTACAAAAGGGGATGTTTGTTTGTCACGGCTGCTGGAGGTGGGGGAGCATCTCAGATCCTGTTTACTGATCCAACTAAGGATGCCAGCAGGAAGGGCCTGAACACAAACACCCTGATGATTAGTGGTTGTACTCTAAAAACAATACCATAAACAGATAAATAGCGCCTTGGGGCCCTCTGGCCTGCCAGTGATCCGAGATCTAATGGTATCCTGGGCCTCCTGTCCTTTTCCTCTTTCTTTCCTTAGAATGCCTCCATGGTGGCTTCCTCTGTGCTTAACCCTTTCAGGTCAAGAGAGAGGCCTAGAAAGGTCATCAAATATATGACCTTTGATAGTTTGGGGAAATTAACTAATTAATCCCAAGAGGGCCTCCAATCTAAATCCAGTTTCTCAATGTCAGAAGGTCCTGAGGTCGATGGCTCATCACCCAATGGTTGCAAGACCATCATGGAAGAGGGAGGGACTGTATGGCTCAAAGTGGCCATTTCTAGGCTCTGGTTGGCTCTTTCTTCCTCATTTCCTTCTTCGCTTTTCCAGTGTTGCTTTAAAGCCAACAGATGGAGTGAAAATACAGGATTAATATCATCTCTTAGCTCAATTTCCCACTTAATGATTTTAGCTCGTCCTTGAGGAGGACTTTGGATATATCTTAACATTCTGTGTTCTAAGAACTAGGGCTGGGAGGGAAACCTTAGAATGAAGATCAGAGCTGGGCGGGGGGGGGCTAGGTATTCTTAGATATCATCTAAGTCCCAATCCTCCCATTTTGGAGAAGAGGAAGCTGAGGCCCACTCAGAGGAGTGAAGTCACTTGTCCCAGGTCCCAATGCTCATCAGTGGCAGAGCAGGACTTAGGACTGAGGTCACCTGCCTCTAAGGCCTCCAACCATTCACACTTGCCTTGCCCCCCTCTCTGCCCAAGCCAAACCATTTTAGCTGCTCCCTGAGTATTACTGAAGAGCTCTCTGATGGGACAAGAAAGAGATCCTGCATGTGCCCAATTCCTTCCCAATTCCACTGGAATCAGTGTCTAAAGAGGAACCTAGATCGAGGTGAACCTTTTTCTAGGTTCCCCTATTGCTGAGAGTCAACACTTCCTCTCTAGTGGGGCCGTGTCACTTCTTTCATTCATGGGCTTTGTGCTCCCTGCAGAAAGGTGCTTTGGGTCTGAACTTTCCAAATGGGCTTAGAGCTACTCAACAACATGACGGATGCCCTGTCCAGACTGTAGTCTACAGGGAGTGCTTAGGCACCAGGAAGTTCAAGTGGAGGCTGGATGAGTCCTTTGTTTCTTGCAGAGTTGCTTCCTGACTAGGTAGGAGGTAGAACCTTCCAGCTCCAAGACGGATTCACTAAAATCTCTAAATGAAACCTAGCTTACTTCTCTTTCTTGGACCACATTCTCTGCTCTTGTTGGGGTATCAGTCTTAAAGTGGCCACACAGGAGGACTGTTTGCCCTGTCTTGCCTGCTGACATTCATAGGGTCAACAGCTTAACATATATGTGTGTGTTTATATACATATATATAGATATATTATATATAAAATTATATACATATTATATAAAACTTTATATAATAAAGAAATATAATGATATTTATATAGTACCTACTATGTGTCAGGCACTGTGCTCGGTACTTTACAATTATTAGCTTATTTGATCCTCACAACAATACTGGGTGGTAGGTGCTATTATCTCCATTTTAAAGTTGGAGAAACTGAGGCAGACAATGGTGAAGTGACTTGCCCAGGGTCCCACAGGAAGGAAATGTCTGAGGCAGCATTTGAACTCAGGTCTTCCTGATTCCAGGCCTGGTGTCCTATGCACTGTGACGCCCTGTAGCAGCCCTCTGTTTTGGACTAACACAGGGCCCTGCACACTGCAGGAACTTAGAAGTACAGGTGAGAAGCCTGTCCCTATTAGCATACAGACAAGTTTGGTATCTGGGTTCTCCACCCTCCAAAGCTCTGGTGGTCTATTCATGCCCAGCCTCCTCAGCAAGGATGCCCCTGGGGGATAGTCAAGGGAAACATGTTACCTTTCAGCATTTTCACAGCCACTGTTTTGCAGGTTGAAGATTTGTCAATGCCAAAGGCAGATGCCTCCACCACCTTCCCAAAGGCACCGTGACCCAGGGTCTTCCCTTCAGGGGTAAGAGGGGAGAATGAGCAACAGGAAGCAGGAAAGCCCCAAGAGGGCAGCAACCATTCCCATGGTACAATAGCATGCATTGTACATGTATTGTACATCCTTGCACCCCAGACACCTAGCAGATTGAGACACTATCTATTCAGGCTGGGGACAGAAAGAGTCATTTAAAGCCTCCCCCTGAGGCTTTAAATGGCAGGATTGAATCTCAAGGAGAATTTAGGGACCTCTACAGCACAGACCTTAAATGGTATCTGGCCCAATCTCCCCATTTTACAGAAGAAGAAAACAAGGCCAAGAAAGTTGAAGAAACTTGCCCAAGTTCATACAGGTAGGAAGTAACAGAATTAGGATTTGAACTTGAAGATCTTATTCTAAAGCTGGTTTCTTTCCACTGAAATCCTTTTACTCCCATTTTACAAAAGAAATACCGGGCAAGTCAGTGGAAGAGGCAGGACTTTACCCCGGGTAACTTCCCCTCCATACTCTACAGATGACGGCATGTCTACAGAATAAGGCTAGCCCTTGGTGCCCACAAGACTCTCAAGAGATAAGAAAAAGGAGCGTCACCCACCCCCACCCAAAACCTGGCCCTGGCAATATTCAAGAGGTTCCATTTCCAGGATGCATTTCTGATCTGAGCCTCAGTTTCCTTAAATGTAAAAAGAGGACAGTAATTACTATTCACACTCAAAGGATGACTAGTAAATGGGAAAGGCTCTTGGCCAAGAACATAGGGCAGAGACTCATTTCTGCTCAAGTGTGTTACCAGATACTTGGAATGACAAAATTCTGGATTCCACCTCCTTCACTCCTATAAGGCTTACTTTTCTCTGGATTTCCTTAGTTACTTCAGAGGGGGCTGGGCAGGCAAGAGAAGAGTATGGGCAACTTACCCAACCGTAAGCGATCTCTGGGAAATTCCCATTTGCTGCTATCATAGGGCAGCTGGTCACATTGCTGGTCGAGAGGCACCTCTTCGGGGTCCATGATGATAGAGAGATAGCCTGTTTTAATGTCAGGGGCATTGGGCTACAAGGAGACAAAGAAAACTGAGTCTTAGTAGGTTTTTATGTTCCCAATGCCCCATGTGGTTCTTCAGTTTCCTAGTCTGTCTTCACTAGCAGCTCAGCAGACCAAAGTCAAATGTTGTCCTTGTGTGGTGGGAAGAACATTGGAAATCTGGATTCTAACCTTGGCTTCACTGTCACATTCACTTTGTGACCTTGGGAAAGTCATTTCCTTTCCCTAGGTGTCAGTTTGTAAAGTGAGTGGGAAGGAACTAGGAAAGGTTCCATCTAGCTCTAGGAGTCCATGTTCTTAAAGTGTTCACAGGTGTCACCCAACTCTAATATTCTATGTTCTAGGTCCCTCTCAGCTTGGGTATTCTGTGGTCTAAGAGCCTTCCCAACTTAAATATTCTATATTCTAAGATCCTTCCCAGCTCTGACATCCTGTATTCTAGGTCCTTCTTAGTTCTGTGTGTTCTAAGAACCCTCAGTATTCTGTATTCTAAGGTCCTTCCAAGTTCTGACATTCCGTGTTCTAAGGTTCTTCCCAGCCCTGACATTCTGTGCTCTAAGAGCCCTCTAGCTGTGACATTCTGTATTCTAAGAGCCCTCCAAGCTTGGGGATTCTGTATTCTAAGGTCCTTCCTAGCTGCAGCTGGCTCCAGAGGGTAGAGTTAGAAGTGGTGGGTAGATGTTGACACCTTCTTAACAGGTGTCCTAGGGCAGAATGGATTGCCTCAGGAGAGAAGGAGTTTCTTATCTTCAAGGAGAGGCTAGCCATTTTGTTGGCCATGTTGGATGACGTTGGCATCATTGATGATGTTGGAGAAGGCGTTTTTGGCCAGATAGGGGTTGGCCTAGTCACTGCCTGCCTTCTGAGGCCTCTTACAGTATGGAGAAACCAATGTTCTTTGCTCCCCAAAATGATGCTCAGTAAATGAGATGACTGGCTGAGCTCTGACCCTTTTCACTGTTGGCTGAAATTCCTCTAATATTATGGGCTTCTTAGCATAGTAAAGGGGACTTAAGAACTGTTCTTGCCCTTGGGAGGAAACAAGAGTTAAAAGGAACATAATTTACCACTTGGTGAAGGACTTAAGCCATCCATCACACCCATATGTTAGAGAGAAGAGCAGAAGCTAACAGTCATAAGAGTGAGCGTATCTATGATGTTTTACAAAGATGATATCATTTGGTCCTCACAACAGCCCTGGGAGGCAGGAGGCAAACAAAGGTAAAGTGACTTGCTCAGAGTCACACACACTAGCATCTGAGGCAGAACTTGAACCCTTCTTGGATCCTGGGTCAGCTGTCTCTCTCTCCTGGGCAATGTCCTCCTCTAGCTAGGGCCAACTCCTCCACTCTATCAAGATCACCTTTCAGAGTTCTGTGGTAACATCCAATGTGAAAGACAGGCCAACTGTGAGGAGGGTGCTGTCACAATGGCCATCCTTAGGGGGCAAATGACATCCAATTTTCAGCCCTAACTCCTTTCCGCCAATACCTAAGGACCCACAGAGGAAGGATGCCTAGCCAAGAAACTAGTCCCCTGCATTGCCAGGACCTTGAATTGTAGAATTTAGAGTTGGTCAGAGTCTCAAAGTTCATCTAACCCCACTACTTCCCCTCCCCAACTTTAAAAAAGAGGAAACTGACACCCATATGTCAGTGCCTCCATGCCCATCCAGTGCCTCCCTTGTACCTTTCTGAGTTTTCGAATGACCAGGGTCAACAGGAGCCAAAAGAGGGTGGCTGCTAGGCCCGTACAGACCAGGATGATGACCTCAACGCTGGAGCGCTCCTCCGAACCTATCAACGAGGCAGCAGGAACAGAAGGAGTGAATAAAAAAAAACATGAGTTCAGGCTAGAACAGATGGAACAAAAATAAAGGCCACCACGTTGCTAGATGCCTACCAGCAATGCCAGGTGCCAAACTCTGGGCATGTGTGCATGTGTGAGGAGTGTGTGTGGTGGGTGTGAGTGTGTGACAGTATGTTGATGCTTACTGAGTGTGGGCTGGGCTTTCTGAGACGGATGGCAGGAGCTTCAGGGAGGAGCTCTGTTGTCTGTTTGGAGTGGAGATCTTAGGGTTCATTGGGTCTCACTTCCTCATTTTACAGAGGAGAAAACAATAGATAGAAAGGGAAAGGACTCACCCAAGGACACTGAGCTAATTAGGGGAAGAGTCAAGATTACAACTGAGGCCAATTAATCAAACAATTAACAGCAAATATTTATTAGGCTCCAAGTGCCAAGCACAGACATAAATGAATTCATTAGCTTTTCCACATTGTGGGGGGTTAGGGACACGGCACCTCAGTGTTTTGGAAAATCCATGTAAAATTTTTTGGCCCTCCCTTAGTACCAGAAAAGAAGTCTGAATTTTTCCTTTTTCTTTTGTGGGGTAGTGATATTATACAATACTATACATATATTTTATGCATTTTTGAGTTTCTAAACTTTTTCTGTGTCATCTGCTGGCCTTCATGTGCTGTTATGCAAAACTCCCCCCAAATTCCTATTTAATTTCTTATGCTGACCCACAATATATTGAAACCACAATAGGGAAAGTGGCAATGAGGAAGGGATAATGATAGTCCTTGCCCTCGAGGAGCTTATATTCTATCAGCAGAACCATCCCATAGAGGAACTTGAGAAGACTGCAAGAAATCATTCTACTTTCAGCTTCTGTGACAGAAGGTTATGGGAGAAAGAGCAGGAGAAGAAAGAAATGCTTGAGATGAATAAGAAGAAATTGTCTAAGTGGTTTGGAAGGGGTTGGCCTTGTTTACAAAGAAGGCTGGAGAATCAACTTGGAGAGGAGACATTTGGAAGAAATTGAGTGTATTTGAAGGAGAACAATGACAAGGCCCAGATTCTGATTCTAGCTTCTGTGAAAGTTAAAGGATGGCATCAAGGAGCACTAAGGAGGCATAAGGGAGAGGAACCTAAAGAGAATTACTTAAAGTGAAGGATAAGACTGAATAGTTGGTAAGGAAAGGTGAGTAAGGAAAAGTAAGTAGGATAAATTGGCAGATAAAACAAATTGATCAAACAGAGAAGATTAAACCCAGGGAGAGGGGACTCTCTCCACAGGCTGTAACTTGTGGAGAAAAGAAGTTGGGTGGGACTATCAAGTGACTATGAGGTGGTAAAATAGTCTGCAAACCCTTAAAAAAGCTGCAAAGGAAGCTTTAAAAACAAGGCTACAAATCTCAATTGATATGGAGAGCAGGATGAATTTTGCAGTATGGTACAATGTTTGTATTCTTGTCATAGATGAGTGGCTGTTATCTAGACCCCAGGTGTAGACTTGTCTCCTTCCTATAAGAGAAGGAAAAGGATGCAGGGGCGAGAAACCTGTAGCCTCGAAGCCACATGTGTCCTTCTAGGTCCTTGGCTGTAGCCTTTTGATGAAGTCTAAGTTGGATAGAACAAATCGTTTCATTAAGGATTTGTTCTGTGTTGTCAAGAACAATGGGAGTTGGCCTTTAAAGGGAGATCTAAGATGGTGGAAGGAAACTTGATCCTTGTCAAGAGGTCAGGGAGTGGAAGGATGTCACACAGAGGATGATGGCAGGTATATACTTGGGGCTCAGAAACAAATCTGACATCCTTCCTGAAAAGGAACAGATTGTTGCTCTAAGAGAAAGCAGCTGTCTATCCTCCAAGGAATGGTATATGAGCCACAGAAGTTATCAGATGAGTGATCATTCAGTAAAGATGATAGAGAGTAGCGCTGGTTTGTGATTCACTGCATGGGAGAATTGAGGCAGACCTGCTACTGACAATACAGAGAGGTCTGTTTTCTTCCCAGGGACCTTTATTCAAGACATACCAGAGAACCTCCCAAGACTGATCCAAATGGATGAACACTGCTCACTTCTGGTGATTCATATGGGCACAGATGATTCTTCCAGAAGGAACCGAAAAATGCTGCCAATGCTTACAAAATCTTAGGCAAGAAACAAAACCATGTGGACACAGCTTGTGTTTTCTTCACTGCTATCCATTGATGACAAAGGGTAAAGTAGAGGAAAATTGATTTGGGAAGGAAACGGTTTGGATTTCTGGACCATGGCTTAGGATACATGGAGTGACAGGCAGAGAGGAAGTGTCCCTAAAAATATCCTGGTAAGAATGTATTGGTCAAGTGTCTTATAAATCTAACTGAAGGGGCTTTAAACTGAAAAGCATAAGGAGGTGAGAAAACAGCTGATGGAAATCCACCAAGGGGAGATTCAATAGTTATAATGAAGGAACACAGTGGCAAAGGTATTGAGAAGTTCATAGGACACCAAATCCAAGAAAGTGCCAGTAAGTAAAACCCATGGCATCCAATCTCAATCACAAAGGCCCAAAGTTTAGGCAACAGGCAAGAGCAGGGCTGGGGAACCTGAGGCCTTGAGGCCACATGTGGCCCTCTAGGTGCTCAAGTGCAGGATTTGACAGGATTCAAACTTCACAGAAGAAATACCCCTTAATAAAAGGATTTGTTCTGGAAAACTTGGACTCCGTCAAAAGGCTGCACTTGAGAACCTAGAAGGCCTCATGTGACCTTGAGGCCACAGGTTCCCCACCCCTGCACTAGAGTAACTAGGGATACAAATGCAGGGGTAAACCTGTGACTAGAATTCAGCTCTGGATGGGTATAGCTTATTCAAAAGACACAAAATAGGTAAGTGAAGGCCATTATTGTATATTCAAAATATATACTCATGGGAGGAAATGCAGTAACCAGACATTTGGAAATGTGGTGGAGAACATTTGGGTAAAGATCAATGGAAGCAGAAACAAAAATAATTTTGCCATATGAGAATAATATTAGACGACCCCCCTTTCCCCAGAGATGAACTTCAAGAGAGATAAGGGGCAAGGTCAGTTTAGGACAAGTTGAGTTTGAGATGCCTATGGTACATCTGGTTGGAGATGTCTAAGAGGTGGGACTGGATGTCTGAATAGAGATTAGGGCTGGATCTATAGATTGAGGAATCATCTCTATAAAGATGGCAACCGAACCTAGGGGATCACTGCTTTGATGGATCAATAACTATAATAAAATGATTATGATTATGATGATGGTAACAGGTATAGAATTCCTATCATTCTTCTGGTAAGATGGAAAATCATTAGTCCTTACTATCTTCTTTGTGACTACACCATCTAGTGCTCTAGGCATTGCCATCTGCCCTACTGATGAACCCTCAGGACTGCTGGGCTTTTCCATTCACCCAGCAGACAAATTCTCCTGGAAGTGTGAGAGTGGGGACTGTCTCACTTTTCAGTTCTCCAGTGTTTAGCAAATAGGAAGGGCCTACCTTTTTTTGCATTCATTCATTTTTTGATTTTGCATTCACTCATTCTGTGATTTTGCATTCATTCATTCAGTGATTTTACATTCACTCATTCTGTGATTTTACATTCATTCATTCTGTGATTTTGCATTCATTCATTCTGTGATTTTACATGCACTCATTCTGTGATTTTGCATTCATTCATTCAGTGATTTTACATTCACTCATTCTGTGATTTTACATGCACTCATTCTGTGATTTTGCATTCATTCATTCAGTGATTTTACATTCACTCATTCTGTGATTTTGCATTCATTCATTCAGTGATTTTACATTCACTCATTCTGTGATTTTGCATTCATTCATTCAGTGATTTTACATTCACTCATTCTGTGATTTTGCATTCATTCAGTGATTTTACATTCACTCATTCTGTGATTTTGCATTCATTCATTCAGTGATTTTACATTCACTCATTCTGTGATTTTGCATTCATTCATTCAGTGATTTTACATTCACTCATTCTGTGATTTTACATTCATTCATTCTGTGATTTTGCATTCATTCATTCAGTGATTTTGCATTCACTCATTCTGTGATTTTGCATTCATTCATTCAGTGATTTTACATTCACTCATTCTGTGATTTTGCATTCATTCAGTGATTTTACATTCACTCATTCTGTGATTTTGCATTCATTCATTCTGTGATTTTGCATTCATTCATTCTGTGATATATCCAGTCAAATCCCCTTATTTTATCCCTAAATTACTATGCTCTTTTCATTATGCTACACTGAACTAGAAGTCCAGTTTCAAACGGAGACAAAGGTAGGGATTCATGAATGTGGAACATTCAGTGCTCAGAATTCTAAGTGGGTCCATGTGAGCCTAGTAGGCCAGAGGTTCTAACTCACCTGCCACAGTAATAAGGGCTGAGGTGCTGACTTGTCCGATCTCATTGGTGGCTTTGCACTTGTAGGTGCCTTCATCATCCTTCTTAGCTCGTTCAATAACCAGGGTATTGTTCTCCAAGGAGATGCCTGCAATGAGTATTGGCCCCTTAGGCATAGAATAGTGTGACTGGGAGCTCCCTGCCTCCAGCACGTGAACTCTTCTCAAGGGGCTCCATGCAAGTGGGAATTCTGACAATTGGGCAGGACATTCCCTGGCCAATGAGGCCTTAGTGAAATTTTCCTCTCTCCATTCCCAACTCCTGACCATCAGCCCTCTTACAGAGAGGCCTTCTCATCCTTCCTTCCTCTTTCTTTCCTTCCCTTCTTTCCTTTTTTCCTCCCTTCTTTCTTTCCTTCCTTCTCTCCTTGGCCACCTAAGTAGGGGAAGGATTCTTATCTCTAATAACAGATAAGATGAGCTCAATCCTATGATCTCTCTGAACCATAGAGACCAGCTAGCCCAATTCCCTCATTTTACAGAGGAGGAAACTGAAGCCCAGGGAGGGGAAGGGACTTGCCCAAAGTAACACATAGAACCCTACACCTAGAGCTAAAAGGAATCTCAGAGGTCATTTAGTCCAATCCCCTTATTTTACTGAGGAAGAAACCGAGGCCCCAAATAGGCTACAGGACTTACCCAAGTACACATAACACTTTATTCTATATTTCTCTTGGGTTCTAGGTGGAGCTGCAGTGGATAGAGCACTGGGCCTGGGGTCACAAAGACCTGAGTTCAAATCAGACCCCAGACACTTCCTAGTTGTGTGACCCTGGGCATGTCACTTTACCCTGTTTGCCTCAGTTTCTTATCTATAAAGTAAGCTGGAGAAAGAAATGGCAAACCACTTCAGTATCTCTGCCAAGAAAACCTCAAAATGGGGTCACAAAGAGTTGGCAACAACTAAAAAAGGACTGAACACCCCCACCATATCTCTACTGTACTTATCACATAATATTGTACATTATCTTTGTGTCTTAGCCTCCTGCTAGACTTTCTCATTTACATTCCATGAAGACAGAGATCTGGTTTTACCTAACCTTCTATAGCCCCCAAAGTCTGCATACATTAGGTGCTTTAGAAATGTTTGCTGTCTGATCATCTGCCATCCAAACATAGCCCTTTTGTTCTTACATGTGGCAAAACCAGCCCTCCGCCATTCCCTTACAGAGGGAGGTCTGAATGCTTTCCTTATCCCTTTCCCCAGCTGTTAGTCCCCTACCCCACTAAATGTTCTCAGTATTTACTCCATATACATCTTGTACTGACTTATCTGTGCCCACATGCTTCTTCCTAGTAGAGTGTAATAATAATAATTAGTATTCATATTTACATGTATTATCTCATTTGATCCTCACACAACAACCCTGAGGGATGTGTGCTATTATTATTCCCATTTTACAGAGGGTAAGTGACTTGCCCAAAGTCACATAGTTAATAAGTATCTGAGACAGGATTTGAATTCGGGTCTTCCTGATTCCAGGCATAGCACTCTAAAGGCTGCCTCTTTAGACAGGAAGTTTTGTGGGCAGTGCCTTGCACACAGTAGCACACAATAAATGCTTATTGGCTGACCGATTGAATCAAGGGCCCCTCAACAAGAGGATGTCCAATATGGAAAGGAGCCATTGCAATTACCCAGCTGGCAATCCTGGCATTTATCTTGTATGTACCTAGTTAGGTATAAGGTGTTACCCCCATCAGAATGCAAATGCTTTGAGGGCAGAGTCTATTTCCTTTCAGTCACCATATCCCTGTCACTATAGCCTAGCCCAGTGTGGGGAATGCAGTAAGTGTTTAATAAATGCTTGTTGCCTGATTACCATAGAGGTGGGCCACAAGACTAAATTCTCTTGGAAGGGACCAGTGTGTAACCCATGTGGGGATTTGCTGGAAATTCAGGGTTGCAGAGCTCAGGGCATACAATGTCCTTCCTTCCATTCAGGGAGACAAGGGTCATGGGATTTAAGACCAGAAAGGCCCTTCAAGATTTCGTGTAAAGCTATCATTCTGCAGCTAACTGGAGCCCAGACAGATTAACCTGAGATCCCACAGGCACTAAGCATTAGAGGCAGGGAGCCAGAGTAAGGTAAAGTGAGGTGTCTTGGGCCTTAGTCCCCAGGCAAATAGAAGCCCCAGCCAGGAGTTTCGTACCTGAGGCTGGTAGGATGGCATTCCCGTTCTTCAGCCAGGTGATGCCAGGTGTTGGAGTTCCCCCCACTTTACACTGTAGCACAATTTTGCCACTGCTATTCACATCCAGGTCAGTGAGGTTCTCGATGACATAAGGCGCAACTTTTTCTGCAAAGAGAGAGAACAAGCATGGGTCATTATAATTGTTATATTACTATTGTTATAATTGGGGCAAGTAGGTGGCTCAGTGGGCCTGGAATCAGGAAGACCTGAGTTCAAACTTGGCTTCTTACACCTACTAGCTGTGTGACCCTGGGCAAGTCACTTTAACCACCACCTGCCTCAGTTTCCCGAACTGTAAAACAGAGATAATAATAGCACCCACCTCCCAGGGTTGTTAGAAGGATTAAATGAGATAATAATTGTAAAGCACTGAGCCCAGTACCTGGCCTGTAGTGGGTACTATATAAATGTTGGCTATTTTAATTATAATTATTAATAATAATCACAATAGCAACTATCACTTATATAGTTTTTAAGGTTTGCAAAACACCTTATGAGTATTATTTCCTTTTATTCTTGCATATTATCCTTATTTTACAGTTGAGGAAACCGAGGCAGGCAAAGGTGAAGTGACTTGCCTAGGGTCACACAGCTAGTGAGTATATGAGGCCACATTTTTAGGCCTTTTTGACTCCAAGCCCAGTGCTCTGTGCACTGTGATGCCCTTACCTGCTGACATTAGCAATATCCTCCCAGTCACCCTCATTTCTAGACCCAGGCTCTCTTTGCCATTCGCTCTAGCAGACTTGTTCAAGCAGTGGCTTGTAGGGTCTTCAGAGGCTTCAATCTAGTTCAGGCCCCTCATTTGACAGAGGAGGAAACTGAGGCCCAGAGAAGGGCAGGTACTCTGGGGTCTTATGTAGGATCATAGATCTAGACCTGGGAGGGCTTCAGAGGCTGTCTGGTCCAATCCATTAACTTTACAGATGTGAGACCCAAGACCCAAAGGAATATAGCTACTGCCCAGGGTTATAGAACCAACAAACCATAGAGTTGGAATCAAAACCCATTTCCTGTGACTTGACCACGAGTTCAATGACCAGGGCTGTATTACCTGGCGAGGGAAGTGGTGTTTTTTTGTTTCTTTTTGAATGGGAAGGTGAGGTAATTGGGGTTAAGTGACTTGCCCACAGTCACACAGCTAGTAAGTATTAAGAGTCTGAGGCTGGATTTGAACTCAGGTCCTCCTGACTCCAGGGCTGGTACTCTATTCACTGCAGCACCACCTAGCCGCCCCTGGAAGTGATGTTCTTTAATCAGTTTTAAATTAATAGCTGGACCCCTTCAAATCATTTGCCAACATTTGGTTCTTCTGAGAAATCTACCCTGAGTCACTGTGGCTAGCAACTGATGACCCTGAGTCTACTAATACTAGAGTAAGGAGTAGGTAGCATTGTTTAACAGTTGGTACATAAGCTTAAGAAAATAATAATGAGATGTTCACTCCATCGGTTATGATCCTTCTTTACAACTTGATTAATGCTTAATGTGAAGGTATTTGTGGAACCTATATTGGACTGCATGCCACCATGGCGGGGGGAGGAGAAGGAGGGGAGAAAATCTGAAACTTAAGGGATTGAGGAACTGAATGTTGTAAACTAAAAGTAAATAAGTAAATTAAAAATGAAAAACTGAAAAAAGTGGGGGGCAGTGAGGTGGCACAGTGAACAGAGCGCCAGCCCTGGAGTCAGAAGGACCTGAGTTCAAATATGACCTCAGACACTTAACACACACACACACACACACACACACACACACACACACACACACACACCAAAGCTGTGTGACCTTGGGCAAGTCACTTAATACCAATTGCCCTACCTTCCCCCTTCCAAAAAGCAATAAATAAATAAAATAAAATAAAAAAACAGAAATGAAAAGAGAGAAGATAATGAGAACTGGCATTTCTATAACAAAACACTACACACACATATTTGAATCTTTAAAACAACCCTGCAAGGTCGGTGTTATTATTATTATTTTTTTTTTGGAAGGCAATTGGGGTTAAGTAACTCTGCCCAAGGTCACACGGCTAGGTTTTTGTTTGTGTGTGTTAAGTGTCTGAGGCCGGATCCGAACTCAGGTCCTTCTGACTCCAGAGGGCCGGTGCTCTACTCACTGCACCACCTAGCCGCCCCCGGTGTTATTATTATTAAATTAGATTATTATATAAACAATTATATCAATATAATATTAAATTAGAATGGGAGCTTCTTGAGAGCAAGAACTCACGATTTTCTATTTGTGTCCCCAGCACTTTGCCATAATAAAAGCTTAATAAAGTCATTGATTCATCATCTCCATTTTACATATAGAGAAACTGAGTCTTGAAGAGGGGAAGTCACTTCTAAACTAGTAAGTGTCTGAGGCAGGCTTTAAACACAGGTCCCCAGAGGGGTTCTTAAAGTGTATAGAGTCCTCCCCCTACCTCACCAGTCTATTTTACAGATGAAGGAACTGAATTCCAGAAAGATTGAGTTGCCAAGATCGAAGAGCTAATCATTGGCTGGGCCAGAACCCAAAGCCAGGTTCCCTGACTCTGATCCCAGGCTCTCCTTGCCGGGGGGCAGAGTTGCCCTGGGCTCTTACCTCTGGAGAAGAGTCTAGCAGTCCTTTCCAGCATGGCCGTGGTATTCCTCTGATTCCAAGCCTTGCACTTGTACTGTCCTTCTTGCTGGCGGGACACATTTCGAATCGTCACAGTCAAGGAAATGGAGTATTTGTTTACTCGCTTCTCGGTGGATGAGATAGGAACCCTTTCTCCAAATGGATTGAACCAAGATAGGCCATCATAGACATATCTGGCTGCTCTGCAGGTGAGCTGTGCATCATGGCCCTCAATTGCCAAGACCTGAGGTCGGGTTTCCACATGTCCTGGTACGTCTGGGAGGAAGGAGAAACATTACTGTTGGTGACCAGAACCTGTCCCGGAACAATAATCCCCTCCACCAATGGCCCCACTTTGGTGATCCCCAATGAAGGAGAACTCACTACTTCCCTGGGTAGCCCGTTACAGTTTTTCCTGATATCAAGTCCTAATTGGCCTCTTCATGCCTTCTACCCATTAGCCCTAGGTCTGCCTTCAGGGGGCTGAGCAGAAGACATAGGAGCCCTCTTCCACATGACAATCCTTCAAAGGTTTGAAGATAGCTATGATGTCCTTTCTTCCACAGGCAAAACGCCCCTAATTCCTTCAAGGAATCCTTATATAGCAGCAACTAAAGGGCTTCAACATGCTGGTTACCCTGCCCTGGACCCTTTCACTGTCCTTCCTAAAATGTGGCTCCCACAACTAAATAGAATGATCCCAATGAGATCTGATTGGGGCAGAGGAGAGAGGGGCTATTTAGCTTTCTGGACAGTCATTGTTCATTCATAAGGAGCTTGTGGCCCACTAAAAATCCCAGATCTTCTTTCAGGCAAATTTCTCTCTAACCAAGTCCCTCCTGCTTCATATCTCTCAGGTTGATTTTTTGGAATCAAAGTGTAAGATTTTATATCTATCAATACTGAATTTCATCTTATAAATATTTGGACTAATATTTAAATCTATCAAGCTCCTTCTGGATTCTGACTCTTGTTGTCCACTCATTTTTAGTTGTGTCTGACTTTTTATGGGCCCATTTAAGTTTTCTTGGCAGAGATACTGGAGTGCTTTAGTGCTTTGCCAATTCCTTCTCTAGCTCATTTCATAGATGAGAAACTGAGGCAAACACATTTAAGTGACTTGCCCAGGGTCACATAGCTATTAAGTGTCTGAGGCCAGATTTGAACTCAGTTCTTCCTGAATCCAGACCTGCGCTCTATCCACAAGTCTATTGTGAAGCTCAAATGAAATGATATTTGTAAAGCACTTAGCACAGGACCTGGTACATAGTAAGTGCCATACAAATGTAAGTTATTATTATTAATAGAGATATGTGTCCTTCTAACATAAACAATGGATATCATTAGGCAAAGAGGAAATATCAGAGGTGGAAAACTTAAGAGACATCCAATCCAAAGTCCAAAGAACAGAAATGACTTTCCCAAGGTGACACAGCGGGCTTATGGAAAAGTATGGTGTAGGACCCAGGTTCCCGAATCCCAGTCTGGTCTCCTTACTGCTCTCCCTACACCACCTCTGTTTATTCTCTTTTCTGTGTTCTGGAGGTGAGGCCTGATAAAGAAGGGCAGCTGGGCCAGGTGTTCAGTGGAGGGGACCTTCGCTGGGCTTTCAGTGGCTTACTCTAGGTGGCTACAGCTTGTGGTAAATACCTCTCTTGGCCAATGAATAAAATAAAAACTGTGGGTGGGCCTCCCCATTGGAGTGCTGGTAATTGTTTAACAACCAGCTCAATGGGAAAAAATGCACACCGACAGATACACTTTTCAGTCGAATTTTCCTTATTAACATTTCCTCCATTACTTTTTAAAATCTAGACAACCACAACAAAACCATCAGTGAAGCCCTAATGTGTGTTGATTTCTGAAGTATAAATGATCTCAGTGAAAATTTAACAATCAGCAGACAGGTTCTCCCTTCCACCCTTCTGACAACAAGAGCCCAAAGGCGATCGATCACCTAAAGCTTTGGATATTAATTTTGACGAGAAGTGTCAGAGACTACCAAAGGGGAGAAGGCCCTTTCTCAGGGAATTCTGCTAAACCATCACACCTGGGCTGGATTGCGAGGACACACACAAGCGCACACAACTTTGCTTCAATCAAGAGTGGCTCCAAATGGCTCCAAAGGAAGGCATTAATGGGGAGGAACAAATAGCAGGTTAATTGGGGGGGGGTGTTGTTCATTTGTTTTTTAATAGAGGTGAGGAGTCAGAATGATAGATTTCCTCCTCAAAAAATAGTCAGCAGTGAATAGAGCACCAGCTCTGGAGTCAGGAGGACCTGAGTTCAAATTTGGCCTCAGACTCTTAACACTTAACTAGCTGTGTGACCTTGGGCAAGTCACTTAACCCCAACAGCTCTGCCTCCCCCCCTCCAAAAAACAACAACAACAAAAAAGATAGCTAGCTATTCACCTCCAAGTCTCTTATTAATCAATGCATCAATAGTAACCACTGCCTAGAATTTATACAGTGCCCATAAGTTTGCAAAGGGCATTACAAATATAATCTCATTTGATCCTTACAACAACTGTGGGAGGTAAATGCTGCTATGATCCCTATTTAACAGATGAGGAGATGAGGAAAATGAGTCAGGCAATGATAACATGACTTAGGGTCACATAACTAGGAAGAATTGGAGGCAGAATTTGAACTCAGGTCTTCCAGACTATAGGTCCTGTACTTGATTTAATTAAGCTGCTTACACAAGTAGAGTGAAGATGATGACAGTGTAAAATAGATACCCAACACCATTTCCTCTTCCTCCCCAGGTTGCCTTGGTTTTTCATTCTGCATTTTTCATTATTTATCTCCATCATGCCCCTCTTGAACCATTGCATCAAGCAATGCAAAACCCAGTTGCTGTATTTGGTTATTGGCATCAACAGGCCCCAGAATTGATGCTGGCTTTGTCTAATCGCCTTAACTCTCAAACAGTGTGGTTTGCAGTTAAGGATTCACGTATCCTACCTTCATGCTGGCACAGAGCCAATGGAGCCACCTGGGATGTACTGCATTATCATTGCAGGGCCACTGGGCCCTGGTACAGGTGCTGCCAATAACCCTGGGGAGGGTGCCAGCCTTGCTCTCTCAAACATGAGGCCCCCTTCAATGTAAAGGGAATACCCTAGCCCAGGAATCAAAAAGCATCAGAGATGGAGAACCAGAGGAGGAGGTAAGCAGACAGTGGCTTTTTAAGCAAAGGCCAACTGGAAGGCACCTTCTGTTCCCTGTGTGATGGCACTTCAGTAACTTCAAAGGCTGCCTAGTGAATCCACGCCAGAGGCATATGGATAGCACTGAGCATCTCATGAATTGGGAGATAAAAACCAGAGGCCCTGGGCAATTCTCTGTGCCATGCCCCTCCTTCATGCCATCTTCCCCAGGGAAGCTGGAGCCCTGCCCAGAGCGTTTACTAAGCCAAAAACCACCATTGGGGAAGGGACGCACCTAGGTGCACAGCAAAGAGCCACTGTGGAAGGTGACTGAGGGCCTCTGGGTATGGAAGACTCCTGCTCATATCTGCTAAGTTACAGCTGACAAATCACTAGGCAGGATGCTAGGCGGGCTGAGACAGTTCAAGGCTCACAATAGCTCTGCCTCTATGAACCCAGGAAATCTTCCTTAAGGGCATGGGACTTAACCCGTCTCATATCACTGGCCATAAAAAAGAAACATAATAGTAACTCAGACAAGCTTGGTGACAAAGCTGATATTAAACACGTGCTTCTGATTACAGGGAGAGAGAGAGACAGAGACAGAGACAGAGAGAGAGAGAGAGAGAGAGAGAGAGAGAGAGAGAGAGAGAGTGTGTGTGTAGGGAAGGGGTGATCGGAACAATGCAATACTCAGTATATATGTTCCTGAAAGATGTAGGCACAAAGAGAGTCCTTCAGAAGAAGTGGCTTTTGCTTGTCAATCAGAAACACAGGCCTCTTTCTTCCCAAGCACAGGGCTCTGGGGGTGGGAAATCTGCCATGTTTAGGCTTATCTTTTCCTTTCCAGGGTTTCTGTGCTCCCAATATATGGGGTAGGATCATAGGGTCTAGGGATGGAAGGGACCATGTAATTCAACCCCCTCATTTTACAGAGGGGAAACTGAGGCCCAGTAAACAGAGGTAGAATTTGAACCCAGGCCCTGACTCCAAAGCCAGGGCTCTTTTTGCTACATGTAATGTTCATCCATTTCAATTAAAAAGGGGGAGGGGGGCAACCGGCCTGCCCTGCCCTGAATTAGGCAGGGAAGTTCCTGCTCCCTGGACCCCACAGGGTGAAAGGGAACTTGAGAGATCATAGAACCCACACTGGGTACACTCTACCCAGATGGGTATGTGCCCACCTCTGCTAAGCCCAACTGCTCATTCCCATGCTGGGATCCCAGAGTCACAAGCATGAGAAAGGGCCCTACCAGCAGGGGCTACCTGGGCTGGGTCTGGGCCTTGGGCTGGGGTGGGGGGGCAGCCCCAGGTCCTGAACTAGGCAATACTTCTCCTGTTGGCCACAGGCCCTCTATCTCACCAGTCTACAGCATAATCCCCACAGCCCAAAGGAGCCACCCTAGATTTTCATCACCTGGGTTTCCTCTCCTCTGTTCCCCAACTAGGCTGTGCAGTCTTACCTGATGAGACAGCAGTCACTGGAGGAAGGCAGAAAGGAAGGCTGACTCCATTTGTATTTACAAGGAAATAATTGGTTTTAATTTCCTGGGCTTTGCTTGGAGATTGGCTTAATTGAAAACTTCTGCCCCTCCAGATTTCTGCCTCAGACCCTTGTCAGGACAGCCCTGCTGACTCTTGGCCAGGCAGGGAGATGGGCTGAGATGACACAGACCCCTTCTCCATGTGCCCTGTAAACATGTCAAGAGCATGCAACTTTTGTATAAATTGGAGATCCATAAAGTGTCAAGGGATAGAGAGGTGGGGGGAGAATGGGGCCACCTTCTCAGCCAATGCCTGGAAAGGAATTAGATGAAAACCAGTTTTCTTTCCTCTCTCCCCCCCTTGCCCCTGGGCCTGTACTCAGAATGTCCCTGTGGGCCACACTTCGGATAGAAGATCCGGGTTAAGACTGACAGTAGGCACTGGGGAGATGACAACAGGAAACCCATATGGACCATGTCACTCAATCTTGGGGGGCCCCATCTGGAGATGAAGACAAGGGGAACGAATGAGGTAATGCCTTTAGGCCTTCCACAGTGGACCTTGGTTAGCCCTGGGAAGAACAGGCTTTCCCCATGATGGGCTGGCAAACAGAGGCCAGGCTAGACTCTGCCACCACAGGGAAACGCTGCTGAACCAGAATTCCTTTGGAATTCACTTCTTGACAACAGAGACCAACCAAGTGGGAGGCAGTATGGTACAGTGGGGAGGGAATAAGCACTTAGAGAGCTCCTATAAGCATTTAGGAATTAATGTCGCTATTCAGTTGGGTCTGACTCTTCATGACCCTATTTGGGGCCCATCTCCTGATACATAGTAGAGGCTAGGGACTGAATCTTGGGAGAGCTACTGAACTGCTTTGCCATTTCCTTCACTTCATTTGAAAGATCAGGAAACTGAGGCAAATAAGGCTAAATGACTTGCCCAGGCTCACACAGCTAGTGTCTGAGGTTGGATTTGAACTCAGGCCTTCCTGACTCCAAGCTTGGCACTCTATCCAATGGGCCACCTACTTGCTCCTATTTATATATTATACAAATGCATTTATACATGTACCAGGTTCTCTCTATCTCTCTCTCCCCCTCTCTCTTTCTGTCTCTCTTTCCATCCTCTCTGCCTCTCCCTCTCTCTCTGTCTCTCTCTCTGTCTCTCTTTCTCTCTCCCTCCCTCTTTCTGTCTCTCTCTCCATCCTCTCTGCCTCTGTTTCTCTCTGTCTCTGTCTATTTCTGTGTTTCTGTCTCTCTCCTTCTCTCTCTCTTTCTCTTTCCCCCTCTCTCTTTCTGTCTCTCTCTCTGTCCTCTTTGCCTCTGTTTCTGTCTGTCTCTGTGTGTGTCTCTCTCTATCTCTGTTTCTCTCTCTATCCTCTTTGCCTCTGTTTCTGTCTCTCTGTCTCTGTCTCCGTCTCTGTCTCTGTCTCTCTCTCTCTCTCTCTCTCTCTCTGTCTCTCTCTCTCTGTCTCTCTCTGTCTCTCTCTCTCTGTCTCTCTCTGTCTCTCTCTCTCTCTCTCTGTCTCTCTCTGTCTCTCTCTCTCTCTGTCTCTCTCTCTCTCTCTGTCTCTCTCTGTCTCTCTCTCTCTCTGTCTCTCTCTGTCTCTCTCTCTCTCTGTCTCTCTCTCTCTCTGTCTCTCTCTGTCTCTCTCTCTCTCTGTCTCTCTCTGTCTCTCTCTCTCTGTCTCTCTCTGTCTCTCTGTCTCTCTCTGTCTCTCTCTCTCTGTCTCTCTCTGTCTCTCTCTCTCTGTCTCTCTCTGTCTCTCTCTCTCTCTGTCTCTCTCTGTCTCTCTCTGTCTCTCTCTGTCTCTCTCTGTCTCTCTGTCTCTCTCTGTCTCTCTCTGTCTCTCTGTCTCTCTCTGTCTCTCTCTCTCTGTCTCTCTCTGTCTCTCTCTCTCTCTGTCTCTCTCTGTCTCTCTCTCTCTCTCTGTCTCTCTCTGTCTCTCTGTCTCTCTCTGTCTCTCTCTCTCTGTCTCTGTCTCTCTCTCTCTGTCTCTCTCTGTCTCTCTCTCTCTGTCTCTCTCTGTCTCTCTCTGTCTCTCTCTCTCTCTCTCTCTCTCTCTCTCTCTGTCTCTCTCTGTCTCTCTGTCTCTCTCTGTCTCTCTCTGTCTCTCTCTGTCTCTGTCTCTCTCTGTCACTCTGTCTCTCTCTAGTATGCCTATGATAACAGGTACTATTAGCATATGCTATTATTCCCCACTTTATAGTTGAGGCAGATAGCAGTTAAGAGATTTGCTCAGGGTCATACAGCTAGGTGTCTCAGGCTGGATTTGAATTCACGTTTTTCTGACTCCAGGGACCATGCTCTGTGCCACCATCTGCCTTGATGATGGATTGGGAATCAAAGGCCCAGGGTTGACTCCCTGGGCTTCAGTTTCCTCCTCTGTCAAATGAGGGAATTGGACTAGTTCCTTCCAGGTCTCTCCACCTCAATGGACCTCTATTTCTAGACAGGCCTGAGTGCTCTCCCCCTCAGCCTTGGCCCTGGCAGTGCCAGTCAGCAGGTGGTAGGGAGTAAGAGGCAGGGGCAGGATGCAGATATGCCCCAGGAGCAGTCGCTGTCTCTATAAACATTAGCCCTTGAATATCCTTGTGGCCTCCCCCCATCCTCACACTGTCCTTTCTGAGCTGGGCTCCCTCTGCAGGGCCATGGAGAACCTCATAACCACCTTCTCCACCCAGCCACTTGGCTCTGAGCACATGATGAGACTCTGGGAGGTGCAGGAAAAGGGGGTCACTGGCCCCCAAAAAGATCCAGCATGAGATGAAGGTAGAGCATGGCCCTGAGGCTCTTCTAAAAAGCTGGACTCCAGAGCTTCCGGGGATTGAGCTAGAATAGACCTCAGTTTCCTCATCTGCCAAATGGGAATAAGAATCCCTTTCCCACTTACCTCAAGGGGTGACCTAAGGCATCTAAGGGCATTATACAGTGCGCCACAAGCTCGGGCCATCAGCTACTGATAGGCCCCAAGGGGACTGTGAGTACTGGGATATTGGAACTCCACCCTTGTCCACCTCTCTGGAGTGACCCTGGACAAGTCAGTCAACTTCTTGGACCTTGGTTTTCTCAAGTGCCAAATGAAGGGTCTCTAACTCAAAAGATCTTTGCTTAGTCCCAGATGTTGCAACTGGAGCCCATTTCCATCTGGATCCTAATGACCACAGCTGGGGGCAGGGTCACCAGGCAGCTGGGGGGCAGCACTCCAGAGGCCAGGCTGGGGGCCAGGGGGAGGACTGTACAACCACCGAGGCTTTCCTAATATTCCTCTGGGAAACACGTCTTTTAAAGGCCATAAAATATCACTCACCAGGACCCATGGTGATTCATTCCATGATAAGCCAACTCACACATGTCTAGTCCCAGGGAATAATATCTCCTTCTCAGGAATACCCACAAGAAGGAACATGAGCTTTAACGGGAATTATGGGATTTCTGGATTTAGGGCCTGGAGGATTTTAGGGGGATCATCAAATCCAACATTCTCACTTTTCACATAAAGCAATTGAGACCCAGAGGGAAGAAGCAATGTATTTTCTGACCTTCAGAAAGTGACAGAGCAGGGGTGGCTAGGTGGCACAGTGAATAGAGCACTGGCTCTGGAGTGAGGAGGACCTGAGTTCAAATCCAGCCTCAGATAACTTAACACTTACTAGTCATGTGACCTTGGGCAAGTCACTTAACCCCAATTGCCCTACCTTCCCCCTTCCAAAAAGCAGAAAACAAAACAAAACAAAAAAAACCAAACAAAAAAAAAGAAAGTGACAGAGCAGAACTTGAACCCAAATTTTCTTGATCAAAACTTGTCCCTATTTTCTATGCTCCTTTTAGGATGGAAGCCAGTAAGAAGGCGAGAGACATGGGGAGGCTTCTCAGTGCTTCCCAGTAGACCAAGTGCTGCTCTACTCTGATGGAAGGAGACCCCACACTGGGAGTTCCCAACTAATACTGGAATCTCGGGTGAAAGTGATCTCCATTCCTACTCTCCCCCACAAAAAAGAAATCTAAAATGAGTTCAAATCTTTCTGTGAATCATAGCTTAGGTCCACCATATTTTGCTGTGTGCCATTTTTTGTTTTTTTCTTTCCATATGCCAAACTGCTCATGACAGACCAGCGAATCACTCAATGTGCAATAACACTAACTATGCAATTGTGGCAGTCCATGTGATCACTGGATACGTCAGGATGTGAGCTTCTCAAGGACAAGGCCAATTTTCTCTTTGTATCCCCGTCCCCGACACATAATAGAGGCTAGAAATAGGCACAGGGACCAAATCTGTGATCCTTCTACCCATTCAGGGTAGTACCTTCTCTTCAACTTGGCATCTTAGAAAATTTCCCAGAGCATTGAGAGGTTCAGTGACCTGCCCAGGGTCACCCAGTCAGCAAGAGTCAGAGGCAGGACCCGAACTCAGGGCTTCTGGCTCTCAGGCCAGCTCTCCATCCATTACCCATTCTCACTGAGTGACATGATCCTGGCAGCAAGGAAAAGAGCACTGGATCTTGACTCACAAGATCTGGGTTCAAGTTTCAGCTTTGTCATTTATTTACTGAAGGCCACAAAATAAATCACTGTGGCACAGAATAAGTTCTTAATTAATGCTGTTGAGTTTAAGTGAATTAAATGTGATCCCACTGAATATGATGCCATGGAATCAGTGTATGCCATCTGTCAATGCATAGCTACCTACTGGAACAAGATGGATTGAACTTGCTCACTGGGCCTGTACATAAGGAACTAGGACTCCCAAAGCTCTAGCTCTCTCCTGAGCTCCTACTCCACATCCCCATCTGCCTGCTGGACATCTCCCCCCAGACGGCCCAGCAGCATCTCAATGTCAGTTTGGCCCAAACCAAGGCCATTCACTTTCTTCCAAGACCTGGCCACTTGTCACCATTCTCCCATGTTCAGTATGTTGGTGTGGCCTTCAACTTTTCCCTCCCCTTCCTTTTTATCCAGCCAATCAGTCCCTATGTCCAATCCTACCCTCCCAACATCTCTCAGATCTGTCCCTTCTCCTTTATTCCCTAGGCTTCAATTTCCTTATCTGCAAGAAATGAGGGGGTTGGCCTCAATGGCCTCTGGGGGCCACACCTTGGATCCAGTGTTCCTCTCTGACCCTCCCTTTCTTCCTCTGGAAGTATTCATTTTTGTAGTTCTGCCTCCCAGGCTTGTGGTGAAGATGGCACTTTTTTACATAGTAGAGCCAATGAGGCTTCCCATAACACTTCCTCAGATCCTCAGCCTCACAGCTTTCCCTTCTCTCATTATAACCAAACCTACTGCTAGCCCCCTGAAACTCGCCTGCCACTTGGAATCCCCTGCCAGGCCCTGTGAGCTCTGTGAGTAGTGGATATCCATCCATTGTCAGTGGATCATGATCCCTGTCAGTCAGGCCTCTCCCTGCCAGGCCCTGTGAGCTCTGTGAGTGGTGGATGGATCCCTCTTGACTGGGCATTTTCCTCCTCGGAAGGACTTAGCAAGAGTCACTGGCAGGCTTGGGAGTTTCGCTGTTCATTCTTTCTTCAGCATCATTTATAAAAATGTTAAGTAAGACCAGTCCCCTCCTAATCCCTGAGGGATCCCACTATTTACACTTCTCAATGGAGAGAAGGATCTGTTTATCCCTTCCCTGTGTCTCTTTCTTCAGGCCAGTTCTCTGTCCATAACAAAACATTCCTTCAATTCCCTGGTGAGTCCACTTTTTAAAATAGCTTTTGGTACAGAACCTTGACAAAGGCTTCTTGGCACACTCCTGTCCTCTCAAATAAACTGTATCCACCAGTCCTTCCTTATCTCTGTGCTTATTTACTCTTGACTAATTCTAACAGATTAGTCAGGCATGATTTCTTTGGTAATTGATTAGATGTGAGAGGCATATCCCTCTCCTCCTGGAAAGTGGAACTCTCTGTTCTAAGAAATGGTCGCTGGGTCCTAGCCAACAACCCTAAAACACCCTGTCCTCTTGCAGGTGGCCAAGCCCAAAGTTCCCAAAGCCCCACAATTATCACCTGGCCTTGCCTGGGCCCTTGGCCAGGCTCCTTTTCATGTCAGTCCTCCAATTCGAGCAGCTTGCCCCCAGTATGGGAACCATATCATTTAAGCACTGAAGTCCTACACACTTCCTTTTCTACTCTCTACAAATGTTTATAGACCAAGAGAGGATTGATCAGAGCATCACAGAATATTGAAGCGAAAAGATGTACATCAGAACAGAGAATGGCAGAACTGGGAGAGACTTTGGAACAGGCCAGACCTGGAAGAATATTATAGAATATAACTCTAAAACATGTATACCGGTACAGAGACAGTCAGAGCTGGGAAGGGCCTTAGAATATGTCATCAAAAAGAGAAAATCACATAATCTGTATTAAAAGACTTGTTCACACTTTGAGGAGTTGGCCATACATGTTCCTTTTTTTTTTTGCTTTTTGGAAGGGGGGAGGGCAGGGCAATTGGGATTAAGTGACTTGCCCAAGGTTACACTGCTAGTAAGTGTTAAGTGTCTGACATCGATTTGAACTCAGGTCCTCCTGACTCCAGGGCCAGTGCTCTATTCACCTAGCTGTCCCACATTTTAACATTTCTATTTTAACTGGGGGCTCCTGGGAATGAAATGCCTTTAATCTAAGAGCTCCATAAGAGGCAAAGCATTTTATAATTATAATATATTTAGAAGGACACAGGTTTGAGACTAGGATCTGCTCTCACATTTAACCTTATGTGACCCTGAACAAGTCACCACCTTGTTAGGCCAATAAAATGTCCTCTAGGGTCCTTCCCTTACAGCTTGGCAATCTGTAGCCTCTGTCATTCTCTCAGGACAATTTCAAAGGGTGCGGACAGTCCCAATGTGGAGGTGGCAGCCCGCTTTCCTCTGCCTGCACACACCCTGAACCCCATTCTTTGTTTACCTGAGACGTAGACCTTCATCATTCTCTCGTCCCTGCCAACCTTGTTGTAAGCCGTGCAGAAGTAAACCCCAGAGCTCTTGCTGGAAGTGATGGTGAGCATACTCAGGGTCTGAGGAGAAAGGGGAGAAAAGGCATGCTGCAGTTAGGACCATGGCTTTGACCACAGGCCATGGGAATGATCTTGGGATGGGACTTATTGTCAACAATGGTCTTGATGGGGCAAGCTAGAGAACCGATACCCACCCTTCACCTATTCAACAAGTTTTTGTGTCCAATACTGTTGGTGGGGAGGAGAATCTGACAATGAATGAGACATGATGCCTGCCCTCAAGAAGCTTACAGTTCAGTAGAGGTGAGACCCTCACATAGTGCTCTGAATTGGAACTACTTATCTGGAGTTCATATAAGAGATCATTTCCGCTGGGCAATCAAGGAGGTACATAATTCCCATAATTCCACAAAAACTTGTTATCTGAGCTATTCAGTCAGTCAGGTAATTAATCATCAATCAAACATCTGTTAAGCACTTTCTACATACCAGGTATTCAGAAGCCCAATTTAGGATTGCCCACCTTTTCCAGTTAAATTTTATGGATCACTTATGACATTAGTGAAACATTTTTGAGCATATGCCTTTACATATGTATATTTATTCATTTATAAAGCATATATATATATATATATATACTATTTTAACCATCATGGACATACTAAAACCACACAAATAATAGAATATTTTTAAAGGTCAAGATAAAGATGAAATATCATTGGATCCCACAGGCGATAGGGAGCCTCTCCATGGAGTAAGCCATTTTAGCGATTTTGGAGGATGTGAGGAGTGGGGATACACTTGAGGCATGCAGACTGCCCCCCACCCCGATGACATGGCAGTTGAGAACTTGGGGGCCTGGAAAGACAGTGCAGCACTCAATGGAAATGGAGAAGCTGGGAAGAGGAAGTGGCCAGGGGTGCTAACCTGATGTGATCATTGATGGTCACAGCCCATATGGTCTGTTTAACCTATGAGACTCACTTGGTCCCAAATGAGGGCTAAGGCAGGCCTCTTACTCACTGGTGATTGCTCCAGAGAGCCCTGTTGATGGGTCCCTGCTACAGCCATGAAGCAACCATGTGGGGGGGGGGTGGCAGGCAGTGAAGACGTGACATAGGGAATGGCTGCACTCTGCTTATTGCCAAAAAATTTTGGCATAAAATCTACAATGATTATACAGTGAAATATGGTATTCTAAGGCTTCTTTCAGCTTTAACATCTTGTGTACTATGTTCTAAGTGTCCTGTCCGGCACTGCCATCCAAGATTCTACGTTCTATGGTCTTGTTCAACACTGCCATCCTAGATCCTACATTGCAGGGTCCCGTCCGGCACTGCCATTCCAGATCCTATGTTCTAGGGCCCCATCCAGCACTGCTGATCTGAATGCTATGTTCCAGAGACCTCTTCCAGTCCTAACATTCAGATAACAACAGATATACCACAAACTGGCCTGGGGAAACAGTATATCCCAGGATACTTCAAAACAACTGACAGATACAGTTGTTGAGTGGCACATTCATGCCATCAGAACTCCTGAAAAACGTTTGGAGAACGGGCAAGTGAGATGCAGCCTGGAGAAGGGCCCACTGGGCCAGATTTTTCAAAGAAGGAATACGGTGAGTTCTTCAAACTATGAGTTGCTGACTGGACTGTTTTGTCAAAAGGGATGGTCTGTGAGCATCTTGAAAGGGGAGCAGTGATTAATAAGCTCCGACATGAGCAGGTCATGCTAGACCAACTTCATTTCCTAGACTGGTGGCTCACAGCATACTCAGACTTAAGCAAAGCCTTTGACAGGCACTCCTTCTCCCCTTAGGAACAGGAGAGAGACAGAGGGAGACAGAGAGACAGAGAGACAGAGACAGAGAGACAGAGAAGCAGAGACAGAGCAACTAGCGGCAACCACACTGGCATCCATCCCCAGGATGGCTGCTAGCACAGGTCCTTAGATCTGCTAGCTGCTCAAGGGGTCAACAATCTTTCTTAATCACATTCACTAGTTCAGGGGAAAGGTGAGCACCCTGAATGTCAGAGAAAATACAAGCAGAGAAATAAAGACCAATAGACAGGGCTCTGACTGCCTGAATCAACTATACACTTTACATACATCCCTGGATGGAGAGAGCCTTCACATCTGAGCAGTTGGGGAGCTCAAACATATGGCCACTCAGAATCTCAGGCAGGGAATCACAAGATCCTTCTCATGAGCGAGCCCCCAAAGCAAAATATCAACTCAGAGTATATATACACTTCTCTGAGTCAGAAGGCATCTCAACCCTCCTGACTCAGTGCCTAATTAGAAATTAGCAAAGGGTGTGAAAGCCTCCCCATAAGCAATCCTCCCTATGGGCTAGGAAGATCTTATATCTTATTAACATTACATAGACAGAGACAAAGAAACAGAGAGACAGAGACAGACAGAGAGAAGCAGAGAGACAAGCAGAAAGAGATAGAGAAGGAAGAGGAAAGAGAGAGAAGAAAGAGAAAGGAGAGACAGAGAGGGAGGGGAGGAGAAAAAGAAGGGGAGGAGAGAGAGAGAGAGAGAGAGAGAGAGAGAGAGAGAGAGAGAGAGAGAGAGACAGAGAGACAGAGAGACAGAGAGACAGAGAGACAGAGAGACAGAGAGAGAGAGAGAGAGAGAGAGAGAGAGAGCTCAATGACCTGAAAATGAGTGGAAGCTTCCCAAGAGAAAGGACTGTGCCTTATTCATCCCTACATGGAGTGTTAAAGGGTCCCCTGAACTCGGCTTTTTGAGCTGCCATATTTTCCAGAAACTAGCAACATAAAGAGGCCTGAGGCTACAGTCAGAGGGCCTGGATTTAACTCCTAGCTCCATTAATTACTATCTCTGTGACCACGGGCAAGTTCCTTTCTCTCTTTGGGCCTCAGTTTCCACACCTGTAAAGATCTGAAGGAATCTCCTATCTCAGGCATTTTAAGTTCAATGTTCTAAGGCAAGATGCCTTCCAGGTCTGACATTCTAACTGTTGGAATAAAAAAAGCATTGATGTTGGTATCAGAAGTGTTGGGGATGAATCCCTTCTACTAAAGCCCCTCCCATCTATGGCACTGGGCCTGGATTTAGGAAATCCTGAGTTCAAATTCAGACTCAGATACTTACTAGATGTATTGTCCTGAGCTACTCATGTCACTGCTGTGGGCCTCAGTTTCCTCAACTGTAAAACATGGATCACAATTGCACCTACTTTCCGGGATTGTTGTGAGGATCAAATGCAATAATATGGGCAAAGCACTTAGCACAGAGACTGGCACACAGTAGGCACTTAATGAATGCTTAATAACTCTCCCCCTCATATCCCATGTTCTAAAACCCCTCCCAGTCCTAACATCCCTTGTTCTAAGGGCCCTCCTGGCTCTGACCTTCTCTGTTCTAAGGCTCCAATATTTTGATAAACTCTGTTCCAAGCCCCACTGCCAGCTCTAATATTCTGTGAATCTATACATTACCCTCCAAAACAAGATGCATGGGGACTCAGGAGGGTCAGATATAACTGGGCTGATTCAAAAATAGGCCTTTTCTTTGGGTGGAAAGAGCAAACCCTTCAAAGAAAATCTTTTGGTTTTGTTTGTTTTCACCAAGCCCCACCTCTTGGAACTCGCCTTCTTCCCTTTCCATCCATCTAAACCCAGGAGATGTGACACTCTATACTTATGGCCAACATGGCCCTTCCCTGCACAGGTGAGCCAGAGCACGGCCATTACCTCTAGGTGCTGCTACTGTCCCAGCCCCTGCTGATCTGTCCCCCCAGAACGTTGCCCTTGGGTCACAGAGCCCCCAGAAGCATGACTCAGTGTAAGGAAAGCTGGCCCTCTATGGCTGAGTTGCCCAGAACACGGAATATATCCACAAGGAACCAGGCCACTGTGGGCCAGTTAACACAACAGAACTGATTACATAATGGGGACAGATGTTTCCACAGCTGCTAGAAGCTGTTTCCTTTTTTATCTAATGCAAAAGCACCAGTCGCCAGTCTTCATTCAGTATTTCTTGATCGTGTTTATAGATTAGGGTAATTTGAATTAAGTCCTGACCATTTTCAAGCCCAATTAACTTTTTTTCTAGCTACAGCAGGGCAGCTAGGGGGGATGCCACAGTGCACAGAGTGATAAACCTGGAGTCTGGAAGGCCTGAGTTCAATCGAGCCTCAGATACATCCTAGCTGTGTGACCCTGGGCAAGTCACTCTACCTCTATCTGACTCAGTTTCCTCATCTGCAAAATTGGAGTCAAAATAGACCTCCTTCCCAGAGCTGTTGTAAGGATCAGATTTGTAAAGCACTTAGCATGGTGCCTGGTACATAGTAGGTGCTATAATAAATGGCAGCTATTATTATAATTTGTAGCTGTCTTTATCGAGTTAGAATCATTGGGCATGTTATTATTTTTTATATTGCCTCCTTTGCTCTATAGAACTTTGGATGAGTTTTCTCTCTTGATGGAATATTATTCTATAACAAAGAATGATGAATGTGAGGAATATTTCTTCATTTGAGCTCATGGCTAGACCTGGTTTTCTCTGTCCCTCTCATTCTCTCCTAGCCCTCCTGCCTTTATTCCTCCTCCCATACTGCCCTCCAGGCTTAGAAGAACTCACTTTGATCCAAATTATCTCCAAATGCTGTTCCTTTAAAAGCCAAACCCTTGGGGCCGCTAGGTGGCACAGTGAATAGAGCACCAGCCCTAGAATCAGGAGGACCTGAGTTCATATTCGACCTCAGACACTTAACACTTACTAGCCTTGTGACCTTGGGCAAGTCAACCCCAATTGCCCTGCCTTCTCCCTCCAAAAAAACAAACCAAACCAAACCAAACCAAACCCTTCCTCCCTCCAAGAGTCTGTATCAGACAATGGCATATTTCTATGGTGCTTGGTGCAGCACCTGGCACATAGTAGGCGCTTAATGCTTGTTTCCTTTCCTTCTTCTGAGGGCGAGCACTATTGGGGAGTCAAAGACCTAGGTTCCGATCCTACCTCAGACACTAGACGTGCGACTCTGGGCAAGCCTTGTAACCTATCTGTGCCTCTCCTTTAAAGTGAAGCGCTTTGACTCAGTGGCTCTAAGGTCCCTTCTGGCTTGACCAATGACAAAGGCACAGGATTTGGGGCAGGACAATTCTCTTCCTAGGGTTAGTTTCAGCAGGTATTATGATGAGTGTGCTCTCTAAGGAGCAGGGAGGAAGGCAGACCCAAAGTCAAGAAGATTCCTATTTCTTATCCTGCTCTTGGCACATACTAGTCATGACTATGGATGAGTTACTAACCTCTCTCTGAGATTCAGTTTCCTCACCTGTAAAAAAAGGACTTAGTCCCTATAGTGACTGGTCAATCAATGAGTAGCTGTTTGATGCCTGCTACATGCCAGGAGCTGGGGATATAAGCACCCCCTGAAATAATGCCTGCTCTCAGGGAATTGGCATCCTATTGGGGAGGGCACACCTAAGTATGTAGAGAATAAACGCAGGCAGAAGCAGTCCAAGACAGTTGAATCCAAAGTAGTCTGGGAGGAAAGGCCCAAGCAGTTGGGGGCATCGGCAAAGTGTAAGATGAATGTTTACCAAGGTTTCATGGAGAAGATAACACCTGAGCTGCATCTTAAAGGAAAATGGAGAATCTATTGGAAGAGTCCAAGGAGCTGAGCCTTGAAAGAGAGCCTCAGAAGGAGAGGTGAGGAAGGAGTGCATGCCATGCATGCCTTGTAGATGTGGGGCACAACCAACCCAAAGACACAGAGATTGGCCAGTGGAGCATCAAGTGTGAGGAACAGAGAGAAGGTCAGTTTGTTTGGATCACAGAGTGCACAAGGTAGGCCAGAAAGATAGCTTGGGGAGAGGTAGTAAAAGCTTTAAAAGCCAGTTTTTTTTATCCTAGAGACAATAGGGAGCCACTGAAGCTTCATGATGAGGTGGAGTAGCATGTTCAGACCTATGCTTTAGGAAAATTCTTTAGCAGCTGTGCGGAGGATGGTCTGGAGAGGGAAGAAGCTGGAGAGGAGCCAATTAGGAGGCTGCTACAGGAAGCCAGAGAGGCCCCTCCTTTCCAGGGTTGTTGGGAGGCCCCAGTGAGATAATGTATGGAAAATCCCTTGAAAACTGTAAAGCTCATCATTATTAACCCATCTCCAATCCATCTTCCATGCAGATGCCAAGTGAATATTCCTAAAACCTAGGTCTGTTCATCTCCCAGCTACCTTTCCAGGTTTATTCCACATTATGCCCCTTAATGCACCCTATAATCTAACTAAACAGACCAATGCATTACCCATTCCCAGGACTCAACATTTTCTCTTCTGACTCCATCCCTACCTTTGCAAAGACTTTGCCTGGAATGCACTATCTCCCCATCTCTACTCCTTAGGATTCTGAATATCCTTCGAGGCTCAGTTCACTTGCCTTTCCTAATCCAGGCTCTGTGTGATTCTGGACCCGTTGCTTCTCCCTGAGCCTCAGTGTCCTCCTTTTTAGAAAGACTGACCCCTTCCAACTCAAGAAATATTATTCTAGGATCCTCAAAGAAGCCTGTAGGTTAGAGAGGAAGTGACTTGCCCAAGGTCATTCTGCTAATTAGAAGCAAAACCAGACCTAGAACCTGGGCCTATATCACAGTCAGGGATGGCTCCTTCAGAAGATTGAGATCATCCCAGAAGGCAAAAAGTAACTGGCTTGTAGAGCCAGATGGTCAAATCTTAATGGCCCTTCCCAGTTCCCCGTCTAATGCCCATCCCCTCCCCACACTGGCCTGGCTAGTCATTCGCCAGTAATGATCGCAAACAGGTATAAAGCCGTGGCTCAGAAATGAGGGAGGCAAATTTGATTACCACACAATTCCATATGTTTATCTGGGCAGTGTTTTGACACTGAGAAAAGAGACACACATGTTAAAAGTGGGCCAAGGCACCAAGCTGCATTCCAGATGTCTATACTGGGTGTTTTAGGACACATGTGATTGGAATCAGAGCTGGAGAACAGAGTAGGATGCTGAACCTGAGCTGAACGAACAGAGGCACAGAGATTTGAGAGCTGGAGGGATCTCAGAGGTTGCCAAGGTCAATCCCCTCATTTTACAGAGAGGGAAACTGAGGCATAAATAAAGGAAGTATCTTCCTACAGTGGAAAGCTCTCCCCCACTTCCTCAATATCCTCTCCATCCTACTACTTACTCCATTCTCCTTCCTAAGATCACAGATTTAGAGATGGAAGGACCTTAGACATTACATAGTCCAACTTGGTAGCCCAGAAAGAAGTGGTAACATGGCTCAGTGGTAGAGCCAGAAGGTGAACTCAGATCTTCTGACTCCAACCCTAGGAGTTTCTTCTCTGTACCCATTTCTAACCCCTGTCAGGTAGGCCCAGGACTGGGCCCCACCAAGGCTTCCTTCTCTCCTCATTAGCAAGGACAACTGGGCCCTCTTTGTGGGCTTTTGAAAGAGCCTGACCTGGGGGTGGCTAGGTGGCACAATGAATTGAGCACCAGCCCTGGAGTCAGGAGGACCTGAGTTCAAATCCATCCTTAGACACTTCACACACAAAAACTAGCCGTGTGACCTTGGGCAAGTCACTTAACCCCAATCACTCTCCAAAAAAAGAGCCTGACCCAGATATATCTTTCAACTCCTTCCAGGAGCCAGCTTGTCTGCCCACTCACTGCCCTGGAACCCTCAGGTGGGCCCATGTTTGGGAGGAGGAAGAGCAAATGGGCCTGGGGATCCAAAGCTCCTGTTCTCTTCCATCTGTGTGACTGGAGGCCACGGAGGTGAGCCATCCCAAATACCTTGTTGTGGGCCTTGGACTATGGCCGGATAACACGTATGTGGTTAATGGCAGCAAAAGACCAGTAGCTAGGGAAGGGATTTTAGCACTGGCAAGCAGAGCCAGGAATGGAAAGATTTCTGGGTTGGGAGTTAGAAGACTTTTGGAGTTCAAATCCTGGCTCTGCCACTTATTCCCTATGTGGTCTCAGATCCTGGACTTCTATGGGCCTCGGTTTCCCCATCTTACAGGTGGAGAGGGTAGGACTCAATTACCTCTAAGGTCCCTTTCAGCTCCAAATCTATAATATTATGATTTTTACAGAGAGGAAAACTGAGGCTCAAAGAGAGGAAGCCACTTGGTGCCTATGGTCACACAGCTAGTACATGTGAATTAATTGGTAATCAAGTATTTCTCAATCATCTACCCATGGCTCAGGTTCCAGAGATGCAAAGTTGTTGTAGAAACTCCTTAAGGGCAGGGACTGTTACATTATTGCCTCTATTTCCCCAGAGTGTAGCACAAGGTCTTCCACAGAATAGGCTTCTGATAAGTGCTCCTTCAATTGAATTCCAGCATTGATACTTGGGTCACTCAACCTTTGGCAAACTGAGCAGAATTCTAAAGTAGAGGGCTGGAAGGATGCTGGGTAATCCTTGATCTCTTTTTTGTGAGGGAAAGTATCCAGTAACAGAGAAAAGGGCCTGAATTTAGCTTGTCCTAGTTCAGAAGGGGGTCCAGAAAGGCCCCTCACATCTTGATTATTCTCAGGCCCAGCTTGACAAGGCCAGATGAATGACTTGTGGAGCTATGTGGGGATTAAAATCGTCAATTTCCTCGACTATTTATTTCGGACTGGACACCCAAAGTCTGAAGGTCACCAGTTTTCCTCAATGCTTGGGGGAAAGTGATACCATGGAAAAGTGGAGGAGAGGCCCTTAGCTAAGCCCAAAGCTTCCAAAAGGAGGCTGGCAGCTTTGGTTCAGAACACAATGGGATGCAGGATGAAATCAAAGCTGGGCCTCATCGGCTTTTCCTCTTAATAAGAAGCCATTTTCATCAAGGGACATGTCCTGCGGAGAGCTATTGCCTCTGGGTCAGATGGGAGTGAGTCTAGTTGAGGGAGGGAGGGAGAAAAGGAGGAAGGGAGAAAGGGAGAGAGGGAGGGCCAGGGGCTCCCTTGGGAGCTGGGACCTGCTGAAATTGACCAAGATTCTAGATCTAAGAAAAGGAGAAGGGACTGTGCAAAGGTCACTTGGATAGGATGAAAGAGGAAGAGAAGGAGGAGGAGGAGAAGGAAGAAAAGGAGGAGGAGGGAGGGAAAGGAGGAAAAGGGGGAGGAGGAGGAAGAAAAGGAGGAGGGGGGAGGAGAAGGAGAAGGGGAGAGGAGGAGGAAGAAAAGGAGGAGGAGGGGGAGGAAGAAAAGGAAGAGGGGGAGGTGAAGGAGGAGGGGGAGGAGAGGAGAAAGGGAAAATTCAGGTTCTTTGACTCATTCCTGAAACAATCACGGGGCTCTTGCCTTGGTACAGAAGGAGGCAGTGTCAAGGCCTGTATAAAGAAGACAGTATGTAAAGGCAGAAGATCTGGTTTCTAGGCTTGGTGATGCCACTGTGTGCCAACACTGTGCTAGGCACCCTGGTGTGATACTGACTGGGCAGTTCACGTCCTCCTCTGGGCCTCAGTTTCCTTCTCTGTAAAATGGGACTAATAATCCTCACACTGACTCTCTTACAAGGACATTCTGAAGAAAATCCTTTGTAAGCCTGCTTCTGCACTTGCTAGCTTCGTGACTGATCACTTTGTCTCTTATGGTCTCAGTTTCATCATCTGGAAAATGGAGATAATGATCCCTGTTCTGCCTTCTTGCCAGTGATATAGGGAAGAATGAAAGAATGGGTGGGGATTGTTTTGTAAACTATAAATCACTGAGTAATTGGGAGATCTGATTTTTATCAAATATACTTCTGCCCCACAGGTGGCAGCTTTCTTAAACCTGGGTTCCAATCTACATGGGCCTTGTCTAAACCCCTCCACCTTCCCCCACCCAAATTCCAATGTGCCATAGTACTGAGAGTTGTGACCTCAGAGGCAGGAAAACCTAGTTTGAGTTTTGCCTCATTCTTCATCCTTCACCCTCTCTCTTTCTTTTTTTTTTTGAGGCAACTGGGGTTATGTGACTTGCCCAGGGTCACAAAGCTAGTATGTGTCAAATGTCTGAGGCCAGCTTTGAACTCAGATCCTCCTGATTTCAGGGCCAGCACTGCACCACCCACTGCCCCTGTCCTTCATTATCTAAGAGGACCAACGACATCATGGGTTGATGTCTTGATTTGTGAATGTAAAATGGATTTAACTGAGGCAGAATTTAACAAAGTTGTTAGCCTCACTCTCTCTTCCAGAGTCACAGTGGCAAGACAGAAATCGGGACAACTGTCAATGGCTTGGGATTCAATGGGGGCCCTTGGTGTCTCTGATGTCTGATAAAGCTCTAAGTTCTCTACAATATCTACTTCAGCCACCTTCATGGCCATTGGATTGAATATTTCCCATCTGCCCATTCTACCAGGGGAAGTCTTCACAAACTTGGGGTAGACACCCCCTCCCAACTCACTGATGGGTCTGAAGTCTATCAGTTACCCTCAGTCTAGTTTAGCCAGTCTTGTGAGACAGTCTTACCAGGGCGTGTTGCTATGCAAGCTACAGTTTCTTGAAGCCACAGGTGAGGGTTGGGTGCTAGGTGGGCATCAAAGGTAGATGAACAGCTCTGAAAAGGGCTTGGTAGCCCTCCCACCAGAGGTGCTCCCTAAGCTAGTTACTGAACCACTCAGGTCTTGCAGAAAAGGTGCCAAATTGTATTTGGAGAGGGAGTTTACTCATCTGGGAATTCCCTATACCAATTATATCACAGACCCAGACATCCTGTGATTCTGGGATAGCATCAAGGGCTAGGAACCCCATGCTAGCTAGCTTTCATCTCCTACAGCCCAATTCTGGCCACTGGGCCCTTGGCCACTAAAGCAGGGCCCAGGTCTGAATGACACCCAAGCTCAGTGGCATGTACCCACACTGCTTGCTGATAATGCATAAAGCAGGAGTGAAAGGTTCAGATCAGTCTGGTTCCCTATTCTCCCTCTCTGCCACCCCCACCCCCAGCTCCCTAGTCTGTTTTATATTAGACTCATGGTATGAAAGCCTTCCTGAGAATTGCCAGATGGCCTGACCATCCCAGGTAGCCCCAACCCCTGGGCAGCTGTTAACCCAGCACTTGGTCAGACTAGCCCAGGGGCCTAGCAATTACTCCAGGTATGAATGGAAAGGGCAGTGTGACTGTTTGCTGCTAGGTATCAGCTCTCTGGAGCCCCAGGAAAGGAATGGGTGGAAGGAGGAGGCCATTAACAGAATCACTGCTGGGCCCTTGGCCAAGTACATCCCTCTTTGCTACCTCAGTTTCCTCGTGTGAAAAATAGCTATAATACCTGTCTTTCTGCTTTCCCGTGTTTTCAGGGAGATTTCTTTTCCTGGAGGATCCCAGATTTCAAGTTGGGAGCAGCCTCAGAAATCACAATAGTCCACCCCTCCCCCCTTTCAACTCAAGATCCAGTACCCCATGTGTGACTTTGCCACTTCATTCCTCTGGGCTTCAGTGTCCTCCTTTGTTAAGTGAGAGGTTAGGTTGGCTGACCTCCCACGTCCCTTCCAGCTGAAGATCCAGAATATTATAAAGCAAAGTGGGTGTCGAGATGCCCCCAAGCCACCTGAGAAGGCTGAATGGGAGTATCAGGGCATCAGCTTGTGAGTACGTGAGTGCAGAACAGAGTGGAGACACCTGACTTGTAGAAGAAGAAGCCTTGGCTATTTATGCTAAAGATCTCCAAAGAGGCTATGGCAGCAACAACAGCAGCCTCTGCAGCTAGAGGGCGCTGTAAACAGAACATAAGGCCTGGAGTCAGGAAAACCTGTGTTCAAATTTCACCTCAGACACTTCCTAGCTGTGTGACCTTGGACAAGTCACTTCACCTCTGCTTGCCTCAGTTTCCTCAACTGTAAAACAAGGATAATACTGCACCTCCCTCCCCAGGTTCTTGTGAGGATCAAATGAGATCACATTTGTGAAAGTGCTTACTTACAGTGCCTGGAACACAGCAGGGGCTTAATAGATGCTTGTCTCCTTCCTCCTTCTAAAGCTCTGAATCCCTCTCTATCTTTCACAGCCCATGCCCACTGCCACCTGCTTCAGGAAGCCTCCAGGGATTTACTGCTCTGACCTCACCTAACACAATACTTAAATTTCTCTGATCGGCCACTGTCGTAGACCTTGTTTGGCTTTGTCCCAGAGGGCTGAACCAGAAGCAATGCATGAAAATGTCCAAAAGACTTGTTTGGGCTCAGTGTCAGGGAAAACTCCTTGGTAATGTGAGCTGTCTCAGCTTGGAATAGACTGCCTAAAGAAATAGTAAGCCCCCTTCCCTGGATGACCAGAGGGCCACTTGACCGGGCTACTAGAGGGGGATCTTTAGTGAGATGCCCTCCCTCCAAGTTGGAAAGGCCCTGGGCCTTCTGTGTAAAACACTAGAAAGCTGGAGATTACCCTCAGCTCTCCTGCTTACCCATCTCAGACTCTCCCTGCTACTTCACAGCACCCCAAACCAACCAATCATCCTCCACCTTCCAGACCTTACCCTCCCCATCACCCTTTCCCTGTCCATTCAGATTGGAGGGCTGGAGGCTAGAGACTCCATGGTGGGGTTTTTCAGGTACCTGGCCTTGGGGGGGGGGGCTGTTGCACTTGTTAAAAATGTTACACAGTGGATACAAGTGGCAGGGAGGGTATTAGACTGCATGACATCTAAATTCTTTGAAATTCTATACCAAACTATTCCATGGTCACCTCTTTTGTAGTCGCTTGACCCCCGCCCCAACTACCTGCGATTGCCATTCTCCTCTCCCACTCCCCAGAGTCCAAGATTCCATGACCCCCTAAGAGCAGCTGTGGCCATAGGCATCTCAGGATGTAGACACACTTGGGATGTTCTCAAGACTCCATGGTAGGCTTGACCCTTGAGGCCCCTGATGGGGGCTCTTTAAAGGGGAAGGCGACATCACCACCAAAAAACTCAATGTTTATAAATGGCCAAGACTTAACCCAGATCCCAGGCCTGGAGAATTGCAGGAATGTGAGAAGTTAGCAACTCACTGTTGGTGTCAGGGCCTGGGAAGTGGGGCTAAGGCCACTCCCTGCCTGACCCAGCTCATGTCTGGGCTGTGAGGTCATGAATACCGCCAGCACGGCCCACCGGAAACATACCTTGTTCCTATCCCCACTCGATATAATCGTCTCCTCGATAGACTGGATTTGGTTGACATCGTACAGGTCTTTTTCAAGAATTGCTTTAGAAAGCTCAATTCTCTTCCCTCGTTCTCTGCACCTGGGGAAAAGAAGGGAAGGATTTACAGTCTTGTTATGGTTACTGTTCACTAAGCACATCATTAGAACCAGATTCTTCAAGCCACCTGAGTGAAGACACACCATGTGGGCTTCGTCTCACTTAAGTTAAGTGGCAGCACTGTAGGCCTGATGTGTGTGTGGGGGGGGTGGCGATGGCGATCCTGCCTGTACCCATCTAGCCTTTCCATTTCTCTTTCACTGGTCCCAAGCTCCCATCCCCCAGCATAGCCCATTAGACCCATGAATTCTAATTGTGAGAAAAACAGCGCCCAAACAGTTCTGTGGCATAGTGGGGAGACTGGGATATAGAACTAAAAGACCTGGATTCAAATCCTGGCTGTATTACTTGGGCAAATCTCTTCCTGTCTCTGGGTCTCAGTTTCCCCCTCTATCCAATGAAGGAATTGGCCTAGGTGGCCTCTGAGGTCTCTTCTATTTCTAGAGTTAGGATCCTGTGTCTGACCATGGGCAAATCCCTTCCCTCCTTGGGCTTCAGTTTGTTCCTCTGTTAAAGGAGGGAGGACTCCAAAAGACTGGATGGTGTGTGTGATGTGTGACCTTGGGCAAGTTCCTTCCATTTCCTGGGTCTGCTCAGACTTGCACAAACACAAATAATACAAAGTATATATGATAAGTGAATGCAAGGTCCAAACCAAATGCTCCGTGAGATCCAAGGGGCAGAGGGGCTCGGGGCAGCCTTCCTGGGTCCCAGGTGGCATTAAAGCTGGATCTCAATGGGTGGAGAGGAATTCAACAGGTTGGGGAGGAGAGGGTATTGTCTGCTAGGGAGGTAGCATGGCTTAGTGGACAGGGCACTGTCCTTCCACTGTCCACAGGGTACTGTATGTAGAGTCAGAAAGACACAAGTTCAAATCCTGTCTCAGATACTAGCAGTGTGACCCTGGGCAAGTAACTCAATCTCCTGGACCTCGTTCTTCTCCTCTGTAAAATGAGAGCCTTCAGCTTGATAGCTTCCAGCATCCTTTCCAGCTGTCAATTTAGACTCCTCTGATCTGAGGCAGGATGTGAATTGAAGTCTTGCTGACCCCAGTGCCCTACTAACTATAACTAAGGGTGAGGAACCTGCAGCCTCAAGGCTACATGTGGCCCTCTAAGTCCTCAAGGGTGGCCCTGTGACTGAATCCAAACTTCACAGAACAAATCCTCCATAGGTCCTCAAGGGCGGCCGTTTGCCTGAATCCACACTTCATAGAACAAATCCCCTTAATAAAAGGCTTTGTTCTGTCAAACTTGGACTCAGTCAAAAGGCTGCATCTGAAAACCTAGATGGCCACATGTGGTTTCAAGGTATAGTGCAGGCCCCCATCTCCTCTTGTCCCAACTATGGCCACAGCCTCTTAACTGGTGTCCTTGACTCAGGTTTCTCCTCTCTCTTCTAAAGTTGAGATCTGAATATGTTGCTCTTCTGCTCAAGAAATGTCAGTGGCTCCCCACTGCCCCTAAGATAAAATACAAAATTCCTCAGCTTGGCATTTAAAGCTCTTCGCATCCAGACTCCAGTCTACTTTTTCTAGGTGTACTGCAATTGTTTTGTTGTTGTTGTTCATCCATGTCCAACTCTTTGTGACCCCATTTGGGATTTTCTTGGCCAAGACACAGGAATGGTTTGCCATTTCCTTCTCCAGTTCATTTAACAGATGAGGAAACTTCCAAACAGGGTGAAGTGACTTGTCCAGGGTCACACAGCTAGTATCTGAGGCCAAATTTGAACTCAGAAAGATGAGTCTTCCTGACTCCAGGCCAGCACTCTATCCAGCGCCACCTAGCTGCTCCAGATTGCATTTTACTCTCCTTCAAAAGAGATAATTGATCAAATGAGATCACACCTGTAAGTGCTTAATAGAGTGCTGGGCACACAGGAGGTGCTTAATAAATGCTTCTTCCTTTCCCTTTCCGCCCTCTTTGTGCAAGCCAAAGTCACCTTGCTCACTATTCTCTGTACAAGGGTTGCACACTGTCCCTGGAATGCTTTCTCTCCTTTCCCTCTCAGAATCCCTAGTTCCTTCAGGGCTTAGCTTAGCTAAAACACCAGCTCCCTTAAGAGGTTCCTCCTGATTCTCTCAATTGCTGACACCCTGCCCCAATCATAGTGTTCATTTTGTATAGCTTGTATTTCCATATTGATAACAAGTTTTGGCTTCACCCTCTCCTGCCACTGAATCTGAACTCCTACAGGGCAGTGACTGGCCTAGTCTTGGGGGCCTTGGAACAATGCCTAGAACATAGTAGTTGCTTAATAATAAATGCTTGTTTATTGATTGATTGGATGGGAGGGGAGTGTCTCATCTCCCCAACTTGCTAAATCAGAATGGGGAGACTTTGCTCCTGGGGCTCCCTCTTTTCCCTCTGGGAGGAATGTAGGACTTGGAAGGGGGACATGGGAAAAACCCCTGGCACCCTGGACCCTGAAGTAGCAGGAGGCTTAAGAGGGAGCTCTTTGGGAAGGCCTTAGCCCTCCACACAGTGCATCAAAGGGCAGATTTATAGGGGTAACTATCTATAGCCACCATCCAGAACAAACCCTGGTTAATTTCTCAGTATATTGCAAGTAGCCGATCTATCTTCCCAGCAGAGAAATATGCAGAGAGGCTGTCATGAGCAAAAAATGAGACTGGGATATTTAATAAATGGTGATTGCTAACATCAGGGGAGGGCGGCTGCCTGTCTCCAACTGAAGGATGGTGCTGGCCAATTAAGCAGTGCTCCTGGGTTGCCTGGCCCTTCCCAGCCATTGGACTGAGCTCTCTTCTGCCACACAGAAAACAAACTCAAAGACCAGTCCGGTGGCAGAGCAGTCAGTGTCTGGCCACTTGGCCCTAGCTCATCCTCAGGTGCACATAATGTAGCAGAACTTCACCCCCTCCCTTAATGGGTAGGCACCTCTTGGTCTAAGGACCAGCTTGGCTAGGAATAGACATCTGTTTCTCCCAGGAGTCTCCCCCCAGACTGGGCCATTTGGTAGGGCTAGATAATGGATGTATTGATTCTGTAGTGGGAAGAACTCTGGATTTGGAGCCAGAGGACAAGCATTCCAATCTTATTGCTTTGGGCTTTATTTTGTTCCTCGGTACCATGAGGTAGCTCGGTCAGCTGGTCCCTTAAACTCTGACATTCTATGACCTTGTGGACAACTAAAGTTATCAGGGAACAATCTTCACACCGCATTATCGTCTTCACCCTCATAGTTTACTTCCATTTCCTCAGATGTCTGGGCCCATTTTATGCATGAGGAAACAGAGATCAGAGAATCAATAACCTCTCTAACTTGCCTAAGGTAAGCCAGGCAGGCAAGAGTTGGCATTCAACCGTAGGCCTCCTAATTTCCAGTCACCCCAAGAGCCCACAAAGCACCCACTCTGCCTGACGGGGGTTAGCTTTCCTATACACTTTGGTGTCAGGTTTAGGCCTTTGCCCAAAGGTTAGAAAAAGATACCTGAATGCTTAATATGAACGTGTGTATGTGTGTATATATGTATGTATGCATGCATATACATATGTATATATGTATGTTGTGTGGTTGTGCTTATGTATATACATATGTATATGTGTGTGGTGTGGCTGTGTGTATGTATATATGTATATATATGTATATATGTACATGGTTGTATCTGTTGTATGTATATATATGTATACACATGTGTATATGTGGTGTATGGTTGTGTATATATACACATATACATATGTATGTGTGTGTGGTTGTGTGTGCATATATGCATATACATATATATATGTACATGTATGTGGTTGTATGTGTATGTATATATATATGTATATGTGTGTGGTGTGTGTCTGTGTGCATGTAATTTATTTTTAAAATTTATAGTGTTCTTCACCTGGAATGGGTCTCCAGAGGTCCTCTTATCCAACCACCATATACAGATCAACGTCAGTCAGAGGAGACTTTAAATAACATTCAATCCCATCATTTTATAAATGGAGGGCCAAGGTCATAAGGCAAGGGAATGAGTGAGAAAAAACTTGAATCCAATGAGTATATTGCCTCCTCATAGATGCCTAGATTTATGGCATCCCCAAGCTAGGAGAGACCTCCTGAGGCACTCAGTACAATCTGTACTCAAGCAGAAATATTTTCTACACTATCTGTGACCACTGGGTATCTGGTTCCTGCTTGAAGACTCTAGTGAGTGGAGGAGCTCACTGTCTCCTGAGGCTGCTCATCCATTCCACTTGGGGACATGCTGCTCCTGATAGTAATACCCAATGCGGTGATGGGAACTTTCCCACCACAACTCTGGGAGGTAAGGAATGTGAACTGTGCTGTCCCCATCTGACAGATGAGGCAACAGCTGGATCTGGTACCTGCACTCCCACAGGGCCTTGGCCAATTGGGTTCAACAAGCCTGTGTAAAAAAGAGAGCATCCGGGCTTCTTTTTCTGTGTGTATGTGTGGGGGGGTGAGGGATAGAGAGAGACAGAGAGAGAGACAGAGACAGACAGACAGACAGACAGACAGACAGAGACAGAGGAGAGAGAGACAGAGAGACAGAGAAAGAGAGAGAGAGAGGAGAGTGAGAAAGAGAGACAGAGGGGGGAGGGGGGAGGGGAGGCAGGGAGGGGAAGGAGAAATACAACATATAAGCAGAGAAATCAAAACAGAATAAACACAAAAGCAAGCCAATGGACGAGAACACCAAGAACTGGGAGTTTAGGGTGCTTTGAGCTTACAATGTGCTTTGCCCACATTAACTCAGAACAGAAGGAGCCCAAGGGTTAAAGCTGTTCTTTTGCCTCCATCGAAGAAGATGGGAGTTCCTAGAAGCAGTGGTGAGGAGGGAGACCTATTTCCTTGTGGTTATTCCTCTCCATGAATGTTTGCACGTGGCACCAGGTCCAGACAACCACAACACTCCATCTCCCATCTCCGAACCTTTATCCTGGCTATCCCATGCCTGCAATGTCCCTCCTGCTCACTTCTGTCTTTCTGAATCCCTAGCTTCCTTCAAGACCCAGTTCTAATTCCACCTTCTGCAGGAAGCCTTTCCTGGACCCCTCAGCTTCTAGTGGCCTCTTCTCTGAGATAACTTTTGGTAAAATTTGGTCAAATTTCAGGTAAGAGGGTCATGTGATAAAAATCCTGCTGGAGTTGGGTAGAGGCCAACTCATCTTACTGAGAGTCCTAATCATTTTAGGATGTTTTTGCCCTTGAAACCCATGGTACATGTTGCCTAGCTCAATGGGCTAATAGAAACCAGTGTTGATGGTCTGGGAATGGCCAACAGAGAGGGAAAGAGAGCAAAGGAAATGAAATAGTGCCAGAAGTGAGGAGGTGGGTGGATAAAACTTGATCATTTCCCCCAAATATCCTTCTCTAGCATTTAGTGGGGAGAGATAAGGCCCCCTGAAGGGCTGCAGGGGTAGCTAAGACTTCAAGGGCTCAGGGAATTTAGCTAAAAGGGGCTCTTTCATGGCCAGTGAGTCCCTCGGGATAGAGAGCTCACCTTGAAGTCAAGAATATCTGATTTCAAATCCCATCTTTGACACATACTGTGAACACTTACCTTTCAGTGGACAGGCCAGTTTCCAACTTATTTATTTCTCTCTGATTTTCAAATTTTCTTCCTCTGCCTTATTTTGGGTTTATTTGTTGGGTTTCTAATTTTTAAAAATGGATATCCTGTTCATTAATCTCCTCTATTTCTCTTTTCTTGATATATGTAGTTAGGGATATGATTTTTCCTCTGAGAGCAGCTTTAGCTGTATCCCTGAAATTCTGGTACATTGTCATATCATTATCATTGTCTTTCCTGTAATTATCAGCATTTTCTGTGCTTTGTTTTTTGCCTCCCTTATAATTTAGGATTTCATTGCTCAGTCTCCACTTAGGTCTGTGTCTTTAGTTTGTGCTCCTGAATTGACTGATTCTTATCTTTATTGCCTTCTGGGCTGTAAAGGATATATATGTGCCTTTTTGCATTTATCTGTAATTTCTCTGGCCCCCAAAACCTGATCAGTTTTTGTAAAAGTGCCATACAATGCAGAGAAGTATGCACCTTCATTGGTGGTCTTGGGCAACTCTCCTACAAAGGTACCGATTGGGGTGGGAGAAGGAAGGAGAGAATTTGGAACTCAAAATTTTAAAACAAATGTTAAAAATTACATGTAATTAGGAAAAAGTTAAAAAACATTAAATAATCTCTTTTTAAAAAAAGGTACAGATTTGCAATATCCATCAGCAAAGAATATTTTCACACTTGTGTTCCACAAATCACAGGTGGGGAGCAAAAATAAACCACTCCCTAACCTCTCACATGGGTGATGTAGTCAAAGCACGTTTGTAAGCCTCAAAGCAATAGGAAATGGGAGTCAGAGCAGCTTCCCTGTCCCAGGATAGTTGATCCAAACATGGGCTGCCATGCAGTGAGGAGAACCCACAGGCCTGGCCCTGAAAAGGTCACCTACTTGTGCTAGGGTTTTGGGAGGAGAAGAAACCCAGATACTTACAAAGCATCACTGGCGATGCAGGGCTCCCAAGCCCATCGGAAGGTTGGTGGTGGGGTACCACTTGCTGTACAACGGAGGATATGTTCACTGCCCAGGAACACTGGTTGAGTCTTGTTCAGGTCTGTCTCCTTTTCATAGATCTTGGGTCTCTCTGGAAAAGAGAGGAAACTGTCAGTAAATAACAGTCACAATCTTGACCCCAGGAAAACAGGAGCTCTCCTTCCCTGGAGAGGGGGGACCTATGGATGGGGAATACTGAATATGCTGTTGGACAGTCACTGTGCTGGTTGATTCTGCTTAACTCTTTGTTTGGACAGGTTCATCAGTGAGGAGGAGCCTATTGGGAAATGACCACCTTAGGATGGGGATGGTGGCTGAGGAAGGCGCCTTAGGGAGAACGCTTCAAAGCAATAGTGGCCAATCACCTGGTCATGCAACTGGGGGTAAAAGTGGGAGATGTCCTGGAAAGTCCCCTGATTTCTCCCCATTCTCCCACAACTCCTATTGGCAAATGTTTGTATAAGCCTGATGGCCTAGTGCACAGGAATCCAGCTTCACCATGTGAGGTTGCCTGCCATAGCAGACAGCAGGTGGACCTAGAAGTCAGGAACCTTTGGGCTCAAAGGACTTCTGGATTTAGGTCCATTTTTATCATTCAATCATTGGTCCATTAAAGAGGTTAGATCAAGGCCCCTCCCAGCTCTGACATTCCCTGTTCTAAGGGCCCTCCCAGCTCTGACATCCCCTGGTCTAAGGGCCCTCCCTACTCCGACATTCTTGCTTCTGCCTTCTGAATTAATCTAACAATATTGCCACTTTCAACAGCTCCTAAGTCCAAATGCCAATAGGGATGAGGCCTGTGACCTGAGTCAGAGCCCTGAGCTTCGTGGGGTAATGAGAAAGAGGATGATGGTGAGGCTGATGGATTAGCCACGTGCACCAGCTCTAGGAAGGCAGCAGTGGGCTATTGATGCCTCAGAGCTCTTGTTTAAGCCAAATAGATTCATCTTTTCACAGGAAATTAAACATCTCAGTCAACGGATGGACCTTTAAGCCCCACAGTGGCAGCTGGTTTGTAGCAAAATCTCTTAGCAAATGGTGGGCTGGGCAGACTGAGGAAACCTTGTGTGTTTTTACTGATACTCCCTCCAACCGCCACCACCGCCTTCTGGGGATTAGCCAATACAAGCCAGAGCCCATTTCTCCTCTGGCCATCTGCCTCCAACACCCCCCTTACTTCCCCCACTGGGACTCTAGAGCTAATCCCATCAGACTCTGCCATCTTTCATTGGCCACTTCTCCTGGCTACCACCTCAGGCTCCAAGAGGTCTTCTGACCCCCATGAGCAAAAATACATCACGTAGGAGGCTTTGAATCAGGATTCTGCCACTGCCCAACCCCCCTACACACACACACACACACACACACACACACACACACACACCAGGCAAATGGCGGCAGGTATAAATAACTTTCATCCTCTTGGGATTCAAGAATGACTCCCCTTTAATACACATCTCTTCTGATAGATTCATCTGAGATAATTGCTTGGGCTGGGGCCTAATTCATTCCTTGTGTGTGTCACAGTTCAGAACTGGGAGGGGCCCAAGAGAGATCACTTCATTTGTAGAACAGGGGGAAACTGAGGCCCAGGGAAATGGGTGACTTCCCCAAGGTCACCCAGGTAGTAAGTGGCAGACTTACTCAGCTTCTGCTGAGGAAGAGGGCAGTGAAAGGTGGGGAGGATGGGGGAAGCAAGGATCATTTTCTTTTGGATTACTTTTTCTGCCAGCAAATCAATTTCAAAGAGAGGCCAAAGCCTGGGACCTTTGAGATCACTTTGGCTCCCAATTTTAGAGAAGGAAACAGGCCAGAGAAGGATGTATTTTCCCAGGGTCATACAAAAATTAACACTGAAAGCCAGGATTTGAACCTAGGTTCAAACCCACTTTTCTCCCCTACACCATGTCTTGAAGGGTCTTCCGACCTCTAGTTGGGAGGGGGGAAGAAGACAAGCTCAGGAGTCAGAAGATCTCCATTCCAATCCTACATCAGGTCTTAACTGTGTGACCTTGGCTACATCACTTCCCTTCCCTGGGCCTCTGTTTGGACTAGACAGTTTCTGAGGGCCCTTCCACTTCTGGATCTAGGATCCTAGGAAAGGACCAATCCTGCCTCATTTATACACAAGGAAAGGTCCACAATATGTAGAGTCACACAGCTAATGAGTAGCAGTCATGACTGGAATTCAGGTCCTCTGACTGATGTCAAGCACAGATGGGGCTCTCACTACCATACCACATTGGCTCCCTATGGACAGGTTTTCAATAAGATGGTATCTGGGGGGGGGGAGGTGGTGTGCGCCATAGAACTACACTAGAAATGGATGGCACCCCTCTGAGTGGAGATTCCCTGGCCTGGCTGAGCCCAGCCTTTAGAGCTCCTGAAACTGAGCAGAAACCAGCTGAGGCCTTGTTTTCCAATTCAGTGACTCCTGCCTGGAAAGTCCAGTGTTCTAGCTCATTTCTTTGTCAGGTCCCTTGCACCAAGCATGCTCCTGGCTAGTTCCACATGGCTTAGAAAGAACAGTTCAGTCCAGTCACAGGCTTCCAGACTCCAATAGTCAGCCTTGCCTGGTAATATGGAAGTGCTGCCCATGGCTTAGTCAAGGTAATCTGGGCAAGAGCTGCTGTTTTGGTAATTAACCATAACTTGGTTGGAGAAATTTGGCTGCCAGCCTCAGTTAGAACCTGGAAGAAATGGGCCCTGGAAGAAAATTGAGCGATCACTGAATATAGCCATTCCCCACCTCTATCTCCACCCCTTCATTTTACAGATGAGGAAACTGAGGCCCGGGGAGGGGAAGGAATTGACCCAAGGCCACACATAGGAATACTGATCTAGAGCTAGAAGCAACTTCAGACATCATCTATTCCAACCCCTTCTGTTTCCTAAAGAAGAAACTGAGGCCCACAGGGGTAAAGTGACTGGTCGAGGGTCACACAGCTAGTAAGCATCAAGAACAGGATTTAAACCCTGGTTTTCATGACTCCAAATCCAACAAACTGAAGCAACCAATTAGGAAACCCACTGGAGCTAGGGAGCCATCCTCTAACCTCCTCCTCATCTTCTCCCATTTTCACAGCTCTTCTTGCACAGAGAGAGTTTGTCCTGAAGTTTTTAAATTTGCCCATGGGAAGGAATGGGATAGGGGAGGCAAAGGGATTCCAGAGCAAGGATGCAAATGCAAGCAGGGAGACTAGGTGGCACAGTGAATAGAGCCCTGGAGTCAGGAGGACTTGAGTTCAAATCCAGCCTCAGACACTTGACATTTACTAGTGGTGTGACCTTGGGCAAGTCACTTAACCCCAATTGCCCTGCCTTCCCCCTCCAAAAAAAAAGGATGCAAATGCAAGTGCCCTGTGTATATGTGGCTCTCCTGACCTCTGGGAAGGAGTTATTCGGGGTGCATGGGAGCTAATTTTTATTTTTACTTTACACAAAATATGTATTTATATTATAAATGTATGTTTAATTTAAGTATATAAATATATATTTACTTTACATTATAAATATATGCTTAAGGCTTGAAGAAATGAGGGTTGAGCCATGGGGGCCATTGGGAGGGAGGGATTTGCAACCCTTTGCTAGTCAGTTTCACCCCCAGCTACCTCCTAGGTTAGGTTCCTACATCTGAAACTAGAAGGGACCTTGGGGGCCAACTAGACCAATCTCCTCCTGCTAGAGAGAAGCTGAAATATATCTTGCCCTCTTCTCAGCTCCTCTGGTCTTTGGATCTCTTTTTCACAGCTTCTTATTCTCTTTGGGAGGGTGGCCACAGCACCCCTTCACTTACCCTGATTTCTCCAACAGGGGCAGTACCTTAATCCTGCTTTTCCAGTCCTTCTTCCCCCCTCCCCACTCCTATGGCCATTGGACAGCGTGGGGCAGCAGAGAGGTTCTAGATAAAGGATTCAGGAATCTGCTACTAACTAATGAGGGAGAAAACAAACATCTCTATAGTACCTACTCTGTGCCAGGCAACAAACATCAGCTCATTTGACCCTCTCAACAACCCTGCGAGCCTGGTACTATTATCATCTCTATTTTACAGATGGGGAAACTAAGGTAAGCAGAGGCGATGTGACTTGCTAGCTAGGAAGTGTCTGAGGCCAGATTCTAACTCAGATCTTCCTGACCCCCCCCCTTAGTGTTCTACCCACTATAACACCAGCTACCTCTAACTAGCTGGCAAGTCCCTTCTCCTCTCTTGTGGGCCTCAGTTTCCTCACCTGTTAAATGAGACTATTTTACTAGATAATCACTTAAAATCCTTTCCAGACCTGTGACTATCTTTCTGCTCGAAGGTTCCTTTCAGCTCTGACATACTATATCCTAGGAGTCCTTCCCACTGCACCATTCTCTGTTCTCTGTTTTAATGGCCCTTCTAACTCTACCATTCTCTGCTTCTACACGAGGGAGGGACCCTGAAAAGGGCTGTGCTAATCCCACCCCTGTGATAGCCAGGCAAATTTAAGGCAGCCACAGAAGGGGGTGAACAAGGAAAGATAAGACATGGAGTTGACCAGGCCTAAGGGACTCCTTGAGCTCTGTGGTGAGGACAGCTGGGATCCTGCTTGACCTCTCCCCCAGGAAGCTGACCAGGCCAGCTGCCAGCCCAGCCCTGGGGTAACAGCTGACCTGCCCAAGCAGAGGAAAAGACAGGCGGCTGCCAAGTGTCCCCTCTACAGTTTCTTTCTCAGGTTACATTTGGGAAGTCACCCTGACAAGCTCAGCGTGCCTGATAGCTCCCAAGGAGGGCCTTTTCCCCCTTCACTTCTTGGGGAGCCCATTCAGCCGGACGCAGGTGACAATGGAGATTTGGAGTAGATCTTCTTAAAAGAGTTGAGTGGCTTCCTTCCTATCGGGTCACAGGAGAGAGACCTGTCACAGACTGTCATATCTAATCTCATTTACAGCAGAGGAAAGTTGTGGGGCTGCCCATGTTGCTGCCAGTGTTGATGGGGATAAGTGAAGGACTTGTCCTAGGAAGTAACTTGGGGCCAAACTATTGAGAGCCTTGAATGCCAGGCTAAGGAACCCAAACTTTAGTCTTTAGGCAATAAAAGGTTATTGCACATTTTTGGTCGGGAGAATGGCATTAAAATGATAAAACCATGGAATTTCAAAGCTAGGAAAGACCTCAGAACAGAGAACATCAGAGCTGGGAGGGGCCTTAGAACAAGTAGAGCTGAAAGGAAGCCTAGAATAGAGAATGTCAGAGATCATGCAATCCAACCACTTCATTTAACAAAGGAGAAACAGAGAAATAGAGCCCCAAAGAGGGGAGGTACCTCTCCCATGGGCATGCCCAGGTAATAAACAGCAGAGGTAGGGTCTGAAACCCTTCTATAGACTCCAAACCTAGTACTTTTCACCCCACAGTAGGCTGAAAATTCCTTGAGGATGGCTAGCAGGCCCTTCCTGATAGATGGTCCAGAACCCATTCCTTTCAAGGACCTTAACCCTGGGGCTGGGGGGTGGAGTGGTGACAGGGCAGGCATCTTGGCTCCCAAGAGCTTTTTTGTTTCAGCCACTCAGGATAGTGGGAGTGGGGATGGGGGGGAGGGGGTGTTGAAGAAGTTCTCCAGATACTGACAGCAGCTGGGAGGCCTCAGTCTAGAAAAAAGGGGGCTCAGTGGACTGCTCAGGTTATCAGAAGACCCAGATAGTACTTCACAGCTCTGTAAATGGGCCCCCGAGGACAGGAGAAATGGCTCCCTATGGGACTAAAACACAGCCCTCTCTTTCCACTCTCTTGCCACTTCTATAAGCAGTGTGCACTGGAATCCAAGGGCTGGAGGAGCCCCATCCTTGTTTCTACTCCATCCTTAGGTACTGAAAGAATGAACCAATGTTGGGGCAGCTAGGTGGCTCAGTGAATAGAGCATGGCCCTGGAGTCAGGAGGACTTGAGTTCAATTTAGGCCTCAGACACACTAGCTGTGTGACCTTGGGCAAATCACTTAATCCCGATTGCCTTCCAAAAAGAAAAAAAATGAGCCAGTGTGATTGTTGAGCTGCTCTCAGCAATCTTTGATAGATTTTGTCAAGAACTGAAGTGGTACCAAAGGATGGTTAGTGAACACCATAAAAGGAAGCAGTTACCAAAAAGTACCAACATTGCTTCATCAAGAAAGGACATCTTAAATTTCTCATGATAATGGTTTTTTGTTCAATTCATAATAAAAACAAATCAATTTCAATGAGATGTTAGTCAAAATAGCGATGTAATTTTTTCCCCATCCACATTCATAGAGCCCCTGAAATCTATTCATGTGCACCTTGGATTCCATGGAGCCCAGGTTAAGAAGCCCTGGTATTGATATAGCTTCCCTAGATTAAAGGAAAGCTTTTGACAGAATCTCTCAAACTATTCTTATGCAAATGATGAAGGAATGTGGGCTCAATCACAGCACAGTTTAGTGGATTCAAATCTGGTTGGCTCAATGGCCATGACCAAGGAATAATCCACCAATAATGGTCTGCGATCAAATTGGAGGGAAAGTCTCCAGTGGGGAAGTTAGACAAATTCAGGCTTGACACAACTTGAAAGTAAGAAAATATTCTTAATAATTAGGATTATACTGTTATGTTTCAGGAGGTAATGGGTCCCCCCTCACTGAAGGTCCCCAAGTTTAGATTGGATATTTAACAGCCCCTTTGTAGAGGTTATTTTTTATTTTATATTTTTATTTTATTTTTTTGCTTTTTGGAGGGCAATTGGGGTTAAGTGACTTGCCCAAGGTCACACAGCTAGTATTTGTGTTAAGTGTCTGAGGCTGGATTAGAACTCAGGTCCTCCTGACTCGTACTGGTGTGCATACTGGCTGGTACTCTATTCACTACACCACCTAGCAGCCCCTTAGAGGTTGTTATTGAAGGGGTTTTTGCAAGGTCATTTACATCTCAGAGATTCTGTGGGGTTGTCTGGCTGTAGAAAGGCTCCCACAAATTCAGACAGCAGCGAAGTAGACTCAGAGTTGAGAAAGATCTGGATTCAAATCCTGCCTCGGACACTTACTGTGTGACCCTGGGGCAAATCCCTTCAGTGTTCTATGCCTCAGTTTCCTTCTCTGTAAGATGATTGTGCTTATACTAGAAGATCCCACCCAGCTCTTTTTTTTTGCCTTTTGTGGAGGGCAGTTGGGGTTAAGTGACTTGCCCAAGGTCACACAGCTAGTAAGTGTTAAGTGTCTGAGGCCAGACTTGAACTCAGGTCCTCCTGACTCCAGGGCTAGTGCTCTGTTCATTGCACCACCTCACCGCCCTGTTGAACTCAGTTCTTTATCCACTTCATCACCTAGCTGCCTTCTCCCCCTCCCCAGCCCCCCAATTCAGAAAGTGAATTTGTCTTTGAGCTGCATTGCTTCCAGAAGCAGGAAGGTAATGATCCTGCTGTACTCTGCCCCACTCAGCCCCCATCTGGACAGCTGTGCTCCATTCTGGGCAGTGGAGTTTAAGAAGGACATTGCTAAGCTGCAGAGGGTCCAGAGTAGTGGGGATAGGGAAAGGCCTGGGTCCCGGTCATATGAGGATTGCTTGAAGGAACTGGGTATGTTTAGCCTGGAGCAGAGAAGACTCAGAGAGAAAATGAGTTATGTATTCAAGTATTTGAAGGGCCGTCCCATGGAGGAAGGATCAGACTTTTTTTTACTAGGCCCCAGAAGGCTGGAGCAGCAGCAGTGGTGGGGGAGGTACAAAGAGGCAGTCTTGGGCTGAAGGTCAGGGAGAACTTCCTGTCAAGGAGCACATGGGGCTGCCCTGACAGGCGGTGGGCCCCCCTGCTTGGGGGCTGGCTGCCTATCTGTCAGCCCTACTATAGCGGGGGTTCCTTTCTGGGCATGGGCGGCCTAGAAGGCCACTGTGCTTCCTCCCAACCCTCTGATTTGGAAATTCAGGGAGAATAAGTTGATTGCTGCTGATTTTTTCTCTCTAAAGTCATTGGTGGTGGAGGGCTGGGGGTGGGGGTGGAGGAAGGGGGAGGGGAACCAAGCCAGAGAAAAGGAGTAACAGGAAGAACCCAAGATGCATAGTTGAGATTTTTGGCACTATCCCTCCCCCCCCCACCACACACACACCCCTCACTCCCCCTGACCCCTCGTCTTCTCTGCTTCCTTCCAAGGTGATGGAAATAGCTGCCATGATTTTCTCATTATACGGGGCTCTCCCGAGACCCCTGAGGTCTGCCTGGAAGGTCAGCGCCCAGGCTTCAGTGGCACACAGAGCCTGTGGCATTGTCACAGGACAAAGTTGCTTGCTTGGCCCCACCTCTCAGCTGGCCCCCATGTGGCATCAGAGGAGGGGGGGGCTGTACCTCCCCATTCTGGCACACGGATGGGCCCTACAGGAATGGCCTAGGAAACTGGGCCCAGCCCACCCCCCAAACCCCCAAACCTCCTCATGACCCAGAGCAAATGCTGGCCCTAATTAAGTGTGAGGGATAGAGAGCTTGAGGAGGAGTGGATTGTCAGGGTGAAGGCCAAACAACTCACTGGAGATGGGACGGGACAGGGCAGGGAGGGGCAGCGAAACAGGGGTTGGGTTTGATGATTCCACTTTGGCCCCCCCAGGAAGACAAGTGTGCACTGGCGAGCTGCTCTGGCCTAGATGATGGAAAACAATTTCCCAGCCACATTTTGGCTGAGGAGCCACTTCCAGAAGGAGAGGGGGTGGGATTTTTCCCCTCCTCTAAAATATTCTGGGAATGGCTCCCCCCATCTCTTTAAATTTGATGGGGGTGGGGAGGATTAGGAGAAGAGTTACATGATGCTGATGGGGGGGGGCTGCCTCGTGAGCTATTTCTATAGACAGCCAAGATACTTACTATTAATATCACCCAGTCAAGCTCGTCCTACCATAGACCGCTGCTATTATTAACCCAGGAGGATTCTATCCCAACAATCACATTATTATGGGCCTAGAATTATTCGTATCAACAGTATTCCATTCTACAGATGTGGAAATGGAGGCATTGAGATGAAAAGAAGTTGGGTTTAAAGGGAAGAACACTGGATCTGGGGTCTCGAGGGTCATTTGACCACAGATTCAAAGCCAGCTGGGAAAACTGAGGCCCAGAAAGTGAAGGAACTTGTTCAGGGTCACACAGGAAATAGGTAGGCAAGGTGGGAATCAAACCTGGATATACCACAGGGCCAAGAGATCTGGATTCAAATCCTGGTTCTGTTACTTAGCCGGATATGTGACCATGGGCAAGTTGCTTCAACTGTAGACCCCTCACCAGCCCTGTTCTGCAGATGGGACTAATTCTTTGTTATAAACGAAGTACAGTAGCTGTGTGACCCTGGACAAGTCACTTCACCCTGTTTGCCTCAGTTTCCTTATCTGTAAAATGGGGATAATAATACCACCTATCTCTCAGGGTGGTTGTGAGAAACAAAGGAAATAAATATTTGCCTTGCCTCATAGTAACTGCTATATAAATATCAACTACTCTTGTTTCTCTGTTACCCAAAAGGCTCAAGAGATGAAAAGGGACTTACCTAGGGTCCCACAGCTCTATCATTCTTAAGTTCTAATTAGCCTGGCTCCATTTGAGAATCTGAATTTAAGCCTCCCTCTCCTCATGGCCCAGAATCATGAGCAAGGCCCCCAAAAGTCAGGGTCCTCCAGAGGACACCCCAACACTAGGTCAGTTGGGGGAGTGCTATTCCTTCCCCAAATTCAGGAGGCAGAGGAGAGCTGGGCTGCCACCCAGATGTTCTGGGTGACTGTTTTGGCATAGGGCTCCCGGCCACAGGGCAGGCATCTCTCCAGCCCTACAAGGAGCCTGTTTCCTCATTTGCATTCTGGGGATAAGTTGATGAATTCAAGTTGCCAGGCAACCTGGCTCTTCTCCACCATAGTCACGTGGCCTTGGGCAGGTCACTCCCCTTCTTTAGGAGGAAGTTTCCTCATTGGCAAAATGGAGATAATCATTTGAGATTTTCCTAAGGATGGAAAGAATACCTAGAAACATGCTGCTGACTCGCTGGGTGACCTAGTGTGACAAGCTGGGACTCAATGATCATCACAGCAATAACAACAAAGATGGGCCCGTACCTGTGATTTCAATGGCTTAGACTGAGAACTCCATTTCTACCAATGCAGGTTAACACTTTCTCTGCAACACAGAACATTACACAGCTACGCAGAGCTGGACTGTCACACTCAGCTTGAAACAGTGGGCCTCAGAAAACCACATCTTAACATTACCTTCAGTTTTTCAAAATTATCAAAGTTCTATGCAGGGTTGGTGAACCTGAGGCCCGGAGGCCACATGTGGCCTTCTAGGTCCTCAAGGGTGGTCCTTTGACTAAGTCCAAGATTCACAGAACAAATCCCCTCTGGGTCTTCAAGGACAGCCCTTTGAATACAAACTGCCCAGAACAAATTTCCTCTAGGTCCTCAAGTACGGCCCTGTGACTGAATCCCAACTTCAGAGAACAAATCCCCTTCATAAAAGGCTTTATTCTGTAAAACCTGGACTCAGTCAAAGGCCGCACTCAAGAACCTAGAAAGCCACAGGTAGGCTTGAGGCCACAGGTTCCCTACCCTTGTCCTATTTTATTTATACTTCTGCTATTAAATAGTTCCCAATTACATTTTAATCTGGCTTAGGCTACACTCCTGGAGTGCAGTGGGCTACATGCTGTGAGAACCAAGTGTCAAAGCTGGTACTCCATCCATTAGGCTCCAAAGAACCTCACAGTTCACAAAGCACCTTCCTTTCAATGCCTTGATGAAGAAGGTGGTACAGATATGACAGTTATCCCCTCCACATTGCAGGGTAAGGGACACGGCACCCAGCAAACTGGAAAATTCATGTAAATTTTTTTTACTTCCCCTTTATACCTAAGAAATCTGGATTATTATGGTATTAAAAGATAAACTATATTGATATTCTATAATATTAAACATATAATTTATGCATTTCTGAGTTTCTAAACTTTTTCTGTGTCATCTGCTGGCCTTCACATATCATCTGCACCTTCCGTAAAACTCCTCCAAAATTCCCATTTAATTTCTTATGCTAACCCACGATATATGGAAACTTGGATGGGGATAGCCGTGATGTGGAAGGGAGAACTGTATTATCTCCATTTGACAGACGAGGAAACTGAGGCTAAGAGGAGAAAAGTGATTCACTTAAGCTCACACAGCTTGGCGTTGAACGCAAAGATAATAAGAATAGTCCAGACAAGAGGTGAGTGGTGACTGCGTGAATGGATCAGGGCCATACAGGAGGAATGTTGGAAAGACAGAAAGGATAAGGTGAGACAATGGATCTGTGGAGTAAGGTGTCAAGGATGATTGGGAGATTAATGGTCCCTTCAATAGTAACTTCACTCCCTAGGCTTCCTCAGTTTCCTTAGCTGTAAAACAAGGATGGTTGACTAGATGGTCTCTACAGGTCCTTCTAACTCTAGAACCATGAACATATTAATGAACCATTCTCTGAGGAGCTTCATGGGAAGCCTGACAGAGAGCTCCCATCAGGATGTGGGGCAATGACAGGGCCACTTTGAGTCACTGTAGCCAGCCCTTTCCTTGACTTACAGATGCAATCACAGGGAACCTGGCAACTCACCATAGACAAGTAGTTGGATGGTTCGGTTTTCATAGAGACCATGCTGGGTGTTGCTCAGGACAATGGTATAATTCCCAGAATGCTTCACTTTCACATCGCTGATGGTGAGTCTGTACCGTAATGGGTCAGAATGGTATGTGAGGTTTTCTGGGATCAGCTGGCCATCCTTGTACCTGTCAGGAAGGGGCAGAGGCAGGGGCAATTATGAGGGGGCTCTTTAGACACCTTATTATACCTTTAGACCCCAGTTACACATCCCCTTGGGTGTTTGAGCTTGTCACAATTCACCACAAGGAAAGGGACGAGATCATTTTGCAAGCTTTCCCATTGATGGGAAAGCAGAGCAGCTCCAGGTGTTAACAATAAAGGCCCTGGAACAGCCAATGTATTCATTTTTGTGCTGTTGTTCAGTCATTTTTCAGTCATGTCTGACTCTCCGTGACCCCATTTGGAGTTTTCTTGGCAAAGAGGCTGGAGTGGTTTGGTTATCGCCTTCTCCAGTGTATTTATTTAACAAGGAGTTATTAGCCCCTCGTGGGGTAGGCACTGAGTACAAAGACACAAATGAAGCAGGCCCTCCTCTCAAGGAGCTTACATCCTATTAGGGAAGGGATGACGTGAACCCAGATAGTGACATTCAACATATGGGTCACAGAAACACAAAGTGATCTCTCTGGCCCAGTTTGGCATGATTTGTCCCTTCCTGAGGATCTGGGTGGAGAGAGGGATTTAGAGAGGAGAGGAAAGGAGGGGAGAGGAGAGAAGGAGAAGGGAGAGGAGGGGAGGGGAAGGGAGAGGAGAGGAGAGGAAGGGAGAGGAGAGGAGGGAAAGAGAGGAGAGGAGGGAAAAGGAAAAGAGGGAAAGGGAAAAGAGGAGGGAAAGGGAGGAGAGAGGAGGGGAAGAGAGAGGAGAGGAGGGAAGGGGAAGGGAGAGGAGAGGAGGGGAATGGAGGGTAGAGGAGAAGAGGGGAGCAGAGGAAGGGAGGGGAAGGGAGATGAGGGGGGGAGGGGAGGAGAGGAGAAGAAGAAGGGAAGGGAGAGGTGAGGAGGGGAAGGGAGAGCAGAAGGGGGAAGGGAGAGGAGGGGAGGGGAAGGAAGAGTAGAGTAGGGGAAGGGAGAGAAGGGAAAGCAAGGAGAGGAGGGAAGGGGAGGAGAGAGGAGGGGAAGGGGAGGAGGGGAGGGAAAGTGAGAAGGGAGGGGAAGGGAGAAGAGAGGAGAGGAAAGGAGAGAAGAGGAGAAGAGAGGACAGGAGAGGAGAGGAGAGGAAAGCCAACTTACCAGGTGACATTGGGCCTAGGGAAGGCATCCACTCTCACAGACAGCTTCTGGGTACCATGGCCAGCAGTGGTCTCATAGACAGTGTTCCGTCTGTAGGTCACATTGATATATGCTTTCTCTGGAAACAGAATGTGAGCAGAAACAAGGCTTAGGAGGACATCCACTGCATAAACTAGGCCTTTGTGGGTCTTGTGCATTTCAGTGAAATAACAATGATGAGTCCTTCAACCAGCATTTATTAAGCACCTGCTGCATGCCAGGCTGACAAGAATGCACCTGTCTATTCAGGGGCAACATATACAGAGAAAAATTAATCCTAAACACATATGAAGTCATTATGCATGGGAGGGCAGTAGGATCTGGGGATATAAGGATGACCCTTGTGTAGGGAGGCACTTGGACTGAACCTTGAGGGATACGAAGAGGGGAAGGTGAGAAGGAACATTTCAGGCACAGGGCACAACCTGAGCAAACTCATGGAGAGAGGAAGTGAAATACTGTATATGAAGACTATCAAGTAGGCCAGTTAGACTGGAATGCAGAGTTTGTGAAGAGTGCTGGGCCTGGAGTCAGGAAGACTCATTTTTGTGAATTCAAATCCAGCCTCAGACACTTCCTAGCTGTACAAAGTTACTTCATCCTGTTTGCCTCAGTTTCCTCATCTGTCAAATGAGCTGGAGAAGGAAATGGCAAACCACTCCGGTATCTTTGCCAGGAAAACCCCAAATGGAGTTATAGGGAGTCAGACATGGCTGAAATAACTGAATGACAACAACAAAATTTGCAATGGGCCTGAAAAGGAACACTGGGGCCAGAGGGTGAAGGACCTGAAATGTCACTGAGAGGAGTTTATAGAGAAAGGCTCTGGAGCTGCTGGGGAGGAGGGGATCCAGGGAGAGCCTGGAAGCAGGGGGCCAATCAGGAGGTTGGTGCATTGTCCTGGCTTCCCTGGCCCCCTTCAGGTCTTACTTTCAGATACACCTTCTCCAGGAAGCCTGGCCCAGTCCATCCTCTCTAATCTTCGGGCCTTCACTCCTGGTAAACCCCAGCTGATCCCATATGAAGCTGGCTTGGGCATAGTTGTTTACATGTTGGCTCCCCCATTGGACTTGAAAGCAAGGACTAGCTTTTGCCTCTCTTTGTATCTTCAGGACTTTGTACAGTGCCTGGCACACAGTAGGGGCTTAGTCAATGCTAGCTGCCTGACTGAATAAGTGAGAGGTGATGGAAAGGTGGATGTGATAAAGGAGAGAAGGGGAAGGGTGGGAGACATGCTGTGGAGGTCCAATGGACCGGACATGGCAACTGACATTTTTCAAAAAGAACAGCAGTGAAGGGAGAAAGAGTGGAACATAGCAGCTAGTGGTATAGCCCAGTGGGGTCCAACTCAAGTAGAGATGGGGCCACTCAACTGCACACAAGGATCCCTGCAGGTGCAGATTAACTTTGAAAACCATATAACATTATCTATGTTCTTTCATGTTTGTATGGCTCTGGCTGCACTTAGGACCGCTGGGGACTATACCAGTCAGGAGATACCTCCACTCTAAAGAGGTAAGAGCAGGCTCATTAAAGGTATCAAAGGGACCAGAGTATTCCTACAGTGGAGTAGCTCAGAGAAGGTCAGAGCTTAGAAGGCCTTTAAAACAGGGAAGGTGAGGACTGGGATGGGCCTTAGAACAGGGGGTGTCAGAGCTGGGAGGGGCCTTAGAACAGGGAATGTCAGAGCTGGGAGGGGCCTTAGAACAGGAAATGTCAGAACTGGGATGGGCCTTAGGACAGGGGATGTCAGAGCTGGGAGGGGCCTTAGAACAGGGGATGTTAGAGCTGGGAGGGACCTTTAAAACAGGGAAGATCAGGACTGGGAGGACCTTAGAACAGGGAATGTAAGAGCTGAGAAGGGCCTTAGAACAGGGAATGTCAGAGCTGGGAGGGGCCTTAAAACAGAGAATGTCAGACATAGGACGCCTGTAGAACGCTAAATTGAGACTGTGGCCTACCTAACACAGTGATGTTGATGCTGGTCTGGAGGCTTGAGCCATTGCCTTCCTGACATCGATAGAGTCCATTGTCCTCCATGGTCACATTCCAGATGGTCAGGTTACTGTAGCTTTTGTACACAGGGGTCCTTTGGTCCATGTTCCTCTTAACTTCACAGCATCTGGGATTTGCCTTGTTCTGTGAGATGGGCAAGAGCACAGTCAAAGCCAATTGAACCTTTCCAGGTCCCATGAAGTGTCTGCTGAGCTCCTCCCATGGACCCAGACCTGAGCTAGCCTCGGGGGAGGGCACAGACATGACTATGGCTCAGGCCCACCATCAGGTATATTATACCCATGAAACAACTGGAACCCAATAGGAGTTTCTTTGAAAGGTGATCAGGGCCCAGAATGGGAGATACACATCAGATAGGCCTTAGCACAAAGAGCCCTTGGCTAGAGGAAGAATGAGGTTGGGAATACAGGTTTCTTGACTGACAATAGCCACATGTAACCCCTGTGATAGCATTAATGAGTATCAGAGGTGGGGCTCAAGCCCAGATTGTCTTAGGGCCCTTCCCCTCTAAATTCCAAAAACCTACAAATCAGAATTCTGTTTTGAGTTGAGGAGGTAAAGAGGTCACATCACCTATGGTGCCATTTTGCATAGGGCAGGCTCTCATTAAAAAAGAAAGCGCTCAAACTTGGGGAAGGAAATGCCCAAGAGCGAGGCCCAAAAGCCACAGTCACAGAAAAGTGACTGCTGGTGTGGGTGTAGAGGCAACCACACTGGCATCCCCAGGATGGTTGCTAGCACTGGTTCTTAGATCTGCTTTACTAGGAAAGATAGCTATTAAAGGGTAAATAATCTTTCTTAATTATATTCACTAGTTCAAGGGGAAAGTCAGCACCCTGAATGTCAGAGAAAATACAAACAGAAAATATAAGCAGAGAAATAAAGACCAACAGACAGGGCTCTGACTGCCTGAATCAACTATACACTTTACATACACCCCTGGATGGAGAGAGCCTTTACATCTGAGCAGTCAGGGAGATCTGAACATATGGCCACTCAGAATCTCAAACAGGGAATCATAAGATCCTTCTCATGAACCAGCCCCCAAAGCAAAATACCAACTCAGAGTATATATACACTTCTCTGAGCTAGAGGGCATTCCAACCCTTGGGACTCAGTGTCTAATATAGAAAGTAACAAAAGGTGTGAAAGCCTTCCTACAAGTAAGTCTCCCCTAAGCAAGTTTTCTTTAATAGGCTCCAGCTGAGGCCTATTAGCCCAGTCATGGCTAACAGCTAGCCATGGCCAAAATGGTAGGAAACAACCACAACACAGGCCAGTTGGTGAGACTTTAGAACATGGAGAAGACTTAGAATCCAGAATGTCAGAGCTGGGAGAGACCTCAGAACACAGAGTGCCACAGCTGGTAGAACCTTAGAACAAAGAATATCAGATCCAGAGGCCTTAGAACATAACCCAGAGAATGCCCAATCCAGGAGGACCCTCAGAGTACAGGGTTTGAGCTGGAAGGGACCTCGGACTCTACACCATCAAATGCCAGAGCTAGAACCCAGCACACATATAGATGGCTGGAACCCAAGGAGGTTCTAGATGCAGAGGCTCCCAAACTTACTTAGCCTACCAAACCCTTTAAAAATTACTCAGTGCCCCGCTGGATGTGGTTAGGTTTGGGTAACCCTTATTTTTATTCAACAAACCCCAATTGCACCAGAGGCTATTACTGCCCCCTGGATCATTGCAATGCCCTCCCCAGGGGGCAATATCACCCACTTTGGGAACCTATGTTCTAGAGCATCCAGCACAGATGGCTGGCAGAGGGAAGGAGCCTGGACTGGAGGTCTCACCCCTTTCCTCTTGTACTCCCAATCAAGCCTGATGCGCCCATTGAACGTGGTCTCAGCAGTACAGGTCAGGCTCAGGGTTTCTCCTGCAAGCAGTTTTTGGTGATTGACTCTGATGGAGATATTCCCTTTTTTGGTTTCTGGAAGACAGAATAGAGACTTTAACTCTCCCCTGGCTGGGGAAGAAGCCACGAGCCCATCCCACTGGAAAAGGAGACAGGTGAGAAAGAAAGGAACACAGCCCATTCCTTATCCACATCCCTCACTGATGGAAATGTGGAATGACAGATACCGCAATGACTCCAGAGGGCTGGGAAAGAACTTTCAAAGCCATTTATAGCCAACCACATGGCACCACCCCCCACCCCCAGTCAAGGTTACAAATATACCATTGGGGTGGGTGGGGAGGGGATTCTGGAGCATTACTATAACGTTCAATTCCAACAAATATCTATGAAGTGCCTAGTGTGTGTGGAGCCCCATGATGGCCATTGGGGGAGGTGAGAAACCACAAAGTAGAGATAAGACCTAATCTGTGCCCTCAGGAAGCCTAACTTTATTAGCTCCTAACTAGGTTTAAATCTAAACATGAATAACACACAATACTATATAAGGACATGAGAGGTACCAAAAAGTACATGTGGTCCAAGGGGTAAGTGGGAAAATCAGGGTGTCCACCTTGCAGGTGGTGGCATCAGAGTTGGACTAAAGGATGAACAGGAATTCTACAGGTTGAGTAGGGGAGGGCATTGTCTCCCATGGAAGCAGCATGATATGATGGAGAGGGCACCAAAGGGCACCAAACATGGGAGTCAGGAAGTTCTGGGTGTGGATCCTGCCTCAGATACTCACTATAGCTGTGTGACCCTACGCAAGTCACTTAACCAGTCCGAGCTTCAGCTTCCACATTTGTAAAAGGAGGGTTCTTAAGCTTAATGGTCTCTAAGGTCCTTGCAGGTTCTAAGGCGAGGGGTCCTATGAACTTTTGTTACCAGGAAGTCTGATCTTTGATTGTTCCTGAATCTTCCAGGAACTCAACAGGGCATAGGGTTTGGAAGTGGAGAGGCTACTAGGAATGAGAGATGAGAGTTACAAGACAAGCCAATTTCAGCTAGACATAGGGGAAAATCTCATAACAGTTATTAGTTCCAAAACTGAAATCAGCTTCCTTAGGGGAGAGTGAGCTCCCTGTCCCAGAGGTAGTCAGGATTGTGGAGAAGATTCATGCTCAGGTCAGGACTGGATTCTGGGACCTTCTTTTATAGTGTTTAATAACTTTATTAGGAAGCTCACCTTTGTATAAAAACCCTAATCCCTCGTGTTTCCTCATGGCTAAGTTGGAGAGGACAAATAGATCTGTTTCCTGTTTCCCAGGGCATAGGTTTCCCTAAGTTCTCAGAAATTCTACAGCTTCTTTTTTTTTTTTGCTTTTTGGAGGGGGAAGGCAAGGCAATTAGGGTTAAGTGACTTGCCCAAGGTCACAGGGCTAGTGTTAAGTGTCTGAGGCCGGATTTGAACTCAGGTCCTCTTGACTCCAGGGCCAGTGCTCTATTCACTGCACCACCTAGCTGCCCCTGCAGCTCCTTTTTCTGGAGTTCTCAGATGGATATAAAATTGAAGGGTAAATGACTTGTCCAGGGTCATGCAGCAGCTAGTATGGTCAGCAGCAGCAGGAGAACTGGAATGGGGGTCATTCTAACTCAGGTACTCTATGTCATGCTGTTGCCTCCAAATACCTAGAACCAGCCTAACTACCAAGGAATTGTCTTCTAACATAATGTATACCCTATGATTGAGGCTTAAGGACACATGAAGATCTCATTCCAGGTGGTGCTCCATGTGTGCTGAGGTCCACTCACCCACTTTCTGGGGCAGGTAGAGGGAGACATAGGTCTTCCCATTGACTTTTGTCACACACTGGAGCAGACTGCTGAAGAACTGGAAAGATGGGCGGATGACCGTGAAGCCTTTCTGTGGATTCCAGTCCTTGCGTGTATAGTTGAACTTGCCTGGGTAGAACTGTAGGAAGAGGGAGACAGATGAAAAGATCTAGCTTGGTCCTCAGTATTAGCACAAACCAAGCTACACAGACTAAGAATGAGCTCTCAAACATGGTGGGAGAGTCAGCACCATGGAGGAGAAAGGCTATGGAGGTGGAGGCCCTGGGGGTGAAGCCTGCCTCCAGTGCCTTTGTTCCTCTGATAGGACTCAGAGCTGGCAAGGACCTTCAAGAGCATCTTAGAGATCACAGGTTCAAAGCTCTTGAGCTGGAAGGCACCTTGGGGGTCATCTAGCCCAAAGGGGTCAAAACTGAAGCAGGCACTGCAAAATTCCCAAGTATGACCAGAATCAGATTCAAATGTCATGGAGAAATGGTTAGCAAAAGCAGTACAAATACAATACAACAGAGATAGCGTTCATTTGTGGTTATCGAAGTCAACATGGGTCCCCCACTGGTTCTAATTGAATCCCTTCAACCAACCAACTAGGAAGCTTTCATAGAAAGACACAAGTGAACTAGTCCCTGGCCTTGAGGGGCTTTCATTCCAACAGGGTAGACAATATATGTGTGAACATGTTGACAAATGTAGAACATATAGAAAACATGTGGTACATGTAGTATAGCCACATATAGAAACACAAAACACATGTAGAACATGCAGAAACATAAGGCACACAGAATAGACATGTATAGAAACATCATATGGAAGAGACATGCATAGAACACAAAGAAACATAAATCACCTATAGGATGGATACATATAGAACCCATAGAAATCTAAGACATGTATAGAATAGAATAGACATGAGGTGATGCCTTGTAAAGTTTACTGCCTATCTATGGTCATTTGTTGCTATTAGCAGAGATTGTTGTTCAGTTGATTCTCTGTCACGTCTGACTCTTGATAACCCCATTTGGGGTTTTCTTAGCAGAGATACTGGAGCAGTTCAGCCATTTCCTTCTCCAGCTTATTTGACAGATGAGGAAACTGAGGCAAATAGGGTGAAGTGACTTGTCCAGGTTCACACAGCTAAGAAATATCTGAGGCCAGTTTGAACTCAGGTTTTTCTGACTCTAGGATCAAGAGTTCTATCCACTACACAGTGCTACCTAGCTGCTGCATTAGCAGAGAAGCCTTCATAAAATATGACCTCTTCTGCTTCAGCCTTTTGGTTAGATGCCATTTTTACTGTTGTACATATTTGTCCATACAATTGATTCTGGGGGGGGTACTTTGAGATCTAGAAAAAGGAAACTCCTTGAGGTTGGGGCCTTTCATATTTGTCTCTCTATCCCCATAAACTTGGCACCTGGAAGGGGTTTAATAAATGCTTGATGGATTAATTTATCCAGTCTAGTCCTGACCCACCCTTTTACAGATAAGGAAGATAAAGCCAGTGAGGCAGAAGTTAGAGGAAGAAACTGGCCTAGATTATAGGAGCTCTGAGGTCTCCTGGTTCTGATGTTCTGGGTTCTACTCCCAGTTCTAACATTCCTTGTTCTAAGGCCCTCCCAGCTTTGACCTTCTCTGTTCTAAGGGCCCTCCTAGCTCTGACATTCCTTGTTCTAAGGTCCCTCCCAGCCCTGACATCCCCTGTTCTAAGGTCCCTCCTAGCTCTGACCTTCCCTTTCTAAGACCCCTCCTAGCTCTGACCTTCCCTTTCTAAGACCCCTCCTACCTCTGACATTCTCTGTCCTAAGGCCCCTCCCAGTTCTAACATTCTCTGAACCCAAGGTGGAGCAGAAACAAAGCTCTGAGCATCACTTATGCTCAGCCTGTTCCGACTGCTTGGGAAATGTTTGGCTCTTGCCTTCTTCTTAGAAGGTTAGTGCATTGGGAAAGACAAGCAAGGATGTCCCCCTTCCCACCCCACCCCTTTTGTCCTTTCAAGGTGAAATTTGGCTGCTGGCAGCCATTTAATTTGGGAAAAAGGATGTTCGAAATTAGCTGGGTCCCTTCCTTGACTGGAGCTTCCTCTTGGCATGGGAAGGAGACATGGAGGCTCCAAGCAGTCACCGAGGCTGGCTGGGTGCGGCTGGCCGGCCCGCCCTCATTAGGAGGGGATGGAGGCTGGTGGCAGGGGCCAGCTGGGTGCATACCTCTGCTGCTGACTGCATCCTGCGTTCCCTTACCAGCCCTGTTATTTGAAGCTGGGTCCCCAAAACACAGGGGCACCTTCCTTTTCCTTTTGAGACAGCCCCTCCTGACAGGATTAGAACTATCTTAGGGAGCCAGTTTTTTTTAAATCTCACTTTAATTAATATCTTTTGTTTTGACATCATTCTCATTTCCAAAACTATGCCTTCTCCTTCTCCTCCCTGGCAAGCCATCCTGATAAAGAAATAAAAGAAAGAGGGGGAAAAACAATTTATCAAAACCAACCCACACAGTAGTCACATCTGAGAGTATATGTACTCTTCAATGCCCATAGTCCACCTCTCTAAAGATGGGAGGGACACCCAATTTTCTCCAACCCTTTTGGATCCCAGCTTGGTCATTTTAATTACAGAGCATTCGGTTTGGGGTTTTTTGGTTTATTTTTCAAATTCTTCCATTTATGTAGTTGGAATCAGAGTGAATATTGTTTTCCTGGTTCTACTTATTCTACTTTGTATCAGTTCATAGAAGTCTTCAGGGGACATTCATAAGCAATACCCTGGTATGATAGGAAGAGCCAGAAGACCTGGGTTCAAGTCCCAACTGTGACACTTATGGCCTTAGCAAGTCACTTCAACAATCTAAGTCTCAGTTTTCATCTCTGTAAAATAAGGGGCTTGGACTGGATTAGCTGTGACTTATTAACTGTGACTTTGGACAAGGCACAGGGGATTGGACTAGCTCCTCTGGAAGGGCCATCTAGCTTGAAAACAAATGATCCTATGACCTCTCAAGCCCCAGTTCCTTCAGTAGGAAAATGGACTAATGCTGCAATAGAAATGTGAGTTACTTTCCTCAGTAATTGGTTATTCATAGGCAGGAGGATGAAGGACAATTTGCCCAGGTGGCCTGGGCCAGCCCAGATAAGGACAATGGGGATGATTTTTTAAAATAAGGAATTTTTTGGCCTTTGGCAGTATTTAAAACCAACCTCAACTGTCAGAAACAGGCTTATAGAGTCATAGACCATTAGGAACAGGGAAGGGATACACATCTTCAGTTATATAAGGAGGACCAAAATACCTTGAGAGATAGCATGTTATGTTGGAAGGGGGGTTGGGATGAGGGAAAGAAGAACAAATAAGCATTTATTAATCACTTTCTATGTGCCAGGCACTGTGCTAAGCACTTTTTACAAATGTTATCGGGAGGTAGGTGCTATTATGGTCCCCATTTTACAGTTGAGGAAATCGAGGCAGACAGAGGTTAGGTGACTTACCCAAGGTCATACAGTAAGTATTTGAGGGTAAATTTCAATTTAGGTCTTTCTGACTCCTGGCCCAGTGCTCTGGCCACAGAGACACCTAGCTGCCTCTAATAAACAAAAAATATTAGGGGGGAAAACATCAGACTTGGTATTGGGGGACCTAGGTTCAAATCTTGGAATTGATTTATTTTTGTTGGATGACCTTGGGCAAGTCATTTCCATTCTCTGAGCCTCAGTTTGTCTGTTCCTCTATAAAAGTAGGGGTGATAACACTTACACTACCTTCTTCACAAAATTGTTATGGGGAAAGTACTTTGTAAACTTTAAAACCATAGATAAATGAGATCTGGTTGCTATTCTAGGGGGAAGCTAGGTGGTACAGTGGATAGAGCTCTGGGCCTAAAATCAGGAAGACCTGAGCTCAAATCTGGCCTCAGAAGCTTACTAGCTATGTGACCCTGGGCAAATCATTTCACCCTTTTGGCCTCAGTTTCCTCATCCATAAAATGAGTTGGAGAAGGAAATGGCAAACCACTCCCCTATCTCTGCCAAGAAAACCCCAAATGGAATCATAAAGAGTCAGACATGATTGAAAAATGACTGAACAACAGGTTGCTATTATTGCTGTTGTTGATCCTCAAAAACAGATGTCCCTGCCAAGTTTGGGTAGGCCTGTCAAAATGCTACTCCCTTGCATTTTCCTATGGAGGTTGCCTCAGAAGGGATTTGGGCTGGCTCAATAACATGGCTTTCTTGCATAGTATCTGAGGGAAGCTAATCAACTGGACTAGACATGGATTGGATGATCAGGTGAGGATTGTGGTGGCAAAGACCCTCTTAAGAGCACTCCAAGGAAAGCTGGAAAAGAAACACAATAATCCTGTCTCCCACGTCTTCCCTCCACATCTCAAGACATCTTAGATTTAAGCTCTAAATAAGGCTCTCTAAAATCCCAAAGGAGTCACTTACAAGATCCAGCTTGACATTTAGGTCAGGGGAAGTGACTCGGCAGGGCACAATCACCTCCTGTGCTCCAGAAAACACAGTGATCAACTCTGGCTTGTCATAGTATCTTTGCACAAAGGGCTGGCTGTCATCTGTGGGAGAAAGAAGATAGGTGATGAGTTCTCAGCGCTTATTCTGTGGCTGTCGAATCCCAAAAGAATAAAAGAAGGAACAGGTTAGTCTTTAAGTTTCTCATGAGTATGTTTAAAGAGATCAGTGCCCATGAGTAAACAAAAACATTTTTGAATTCACATTCACATTACCTCCCTAGCAGGGACCTAGATAAAGGAAGTATTCTCAAGTACTGACCCCTTGAGGTGAGGTTGTTTGAAACAACTACAGAAGCCGACCTTTGTTTTGTGACAGTCTGGACATCAGGCCTTGCTCCAAATATGACAGTCCTGTAGTCATGTATCATTAGTCATGATGGGCACAAGTCATCCTAAAACATAGCCAAAATATTCTGGCACAAAGGGGACACAAATGGAATGGGTAAACATAATGCAAGCCATCTTCTGGGCATTGACAAGCTTCCTGGGGGCATGAATGGAGCTCTGCCAGCTGCTAAGGGAATGCCAGGGGCCCTAGGCATTAAAGGTTCTTCTCTCACATATTTTTCTAGGAGTCCATGAGTTATCCTTACCATGGCCTATAGACAAGTTATTCAGGGTGATGGTCAAAGGGCCTTTGGCCCGCAGTATCCCCTTGTATAATAGCCTTGGACATCACCTGCAAGGCCTAGCTCAGTGGCAAGTAATCTGACTGGTTCCAGACAGCCTTAAGAATGGTGACAGCTAGAGAAAACAGCAGTATCCTGAGCCCCATCATAGACCTAGAGAGAGAAGGCCACACAACTGGCTGAGGGCTGTGGGGAGGCCAGCCCCAAACCTCAGCCTGGTAAGAGACAAAAATGAAGCCCACAAAATGTCAGATGTGACAGAGGTCTTGGAACACAGAAGGTCAGAGCCAGGAAGGTTACCTTGGAACTTAGAACAGGGAGTGTCAGAGCTGGGAGGGGCCTGAGAATAGAGAATGGCAGAGCTGGGAAGGATCTTAGAATATATCTTGTCAGAGCTGGAGGTCTACCTTAGAACCTAGAGCAGAGAATATTGGAGCTGGGAGGGGCCTTAAAACATGGAGCATAGAATGTTAGAACTGAAAAAAAAAACTTAGAATGTCAATCGCTTATGTTCTAAGGGCCCTCCTAATTCTGTTTTCTCCTCTGTAAAATGATGGCATTAGAGAAATCTGAAGAGATAGCAGAGCACAAAGTAATGTAAGGATAATTATCTGACCCACCTCAAAGACCCTGAGCTGTAGAAAGCTCAGTAAAAGCAGGAAGAAGATGAATACCCCATCAGGAAATGATTTGTGTGTGTGAGTGTGTGTGTGTGTGTGTATGTGTATGGTGGGGGGTACTGAAGACCACCTTACCAGCAGGCTGCTCATGGGACTACCATCGCTCCCAGCCTTCCCATTCCATATGCTTGCTCCCCACCAACCCAGGATGGCTGGCTCAGGGCACCCTCCCAGTGGCTGCCATTTTGGACACCTCAATTTGGAAGCTAACCTTTTTCAGTTTCCTCCACGGGTCAACTATAAGTCAAGACAGAATTATTCAATGCTGATGATGTGTCAGGCTCTGTGTTGTATGTTGAGGGTAAGAATTGTATGTTGAGACAAGAATTAAATGGGTTCCTGTCCTCCAAGAGACAACAGGTGCCCATCCCATAGAAGGAGAGGGAGTTAAGTAAAAGTTCACTGGGGGCAGGAGAGTGCTGGGCTGAGTTAGGAATGGTCTCATGGAGGAGGTGTCATTTGAGCCAAAATTTAAAGGAGCCAGGGGATTCTAAAAATTAGGCAAGAGCAGAGAGTATATTCCAGGCATGGGGAGCTGGCTGAACAAAAGTCCAGAGACAAGAGATAGTGTCCCATGTAAGGAAAAGTAAGCAGATCAGTCTGGTGAGACTTCAAAGTGTGGGAATGGGAGTGATGGCTAGTAAGGCTGCAGAGAAAGGTTGAAGCCAGTCTGTGAATGGCTTTAAATGTCAAAAACCAGAGGAATTTGTCATTGGTCTTAGAGGTAACAGGGAGCTATTGGAGTTTCCTGAGCAGAAGAGTGACTCAGTCAGATATGGACTTTAAGAATATCACTTGGGCAGCTGTATAAAGGATGATTTGGAGACAGAATATTGGAGGGAGAGAAACCAAACAAGAGGCTGTTGAAAAGGCAAGAGATGATAAGAGACAAAGGTTGTAGTGTTTTAATGCTGAAGAAATGACCAAAGGGCAGGCTGGAAGATGAAGAGGGGCAGTTCGACACCTTTTCCGGATCTGTGGGACATAATGGACCTCAGATCTTTAGGGTACCTTCTGGAGATGCTATTTCCTTCCTCTCCTTGCTCCTACAGTCTCTAGGCCTTGAGTGGCTATTGGATCTTAGGCACCACTCTGTTCAGAAATTCTTGTTTCATTCATTTGTTTTGGCTGTTTTCATCCCTGCTTCTCTTCTTTCCAGACCCAAGAGTACAGCTCCCAGCCCATCCACATGTGCTCACTCTGTGGCAGTCCTTATTCATGACCTCACATAAATGCAATACACCACAGAACCTACACCCATCGGGTGCTGGGGTGTTGAAAGGGTCATGATCTCCTATAAATGCTACATATAGGACCTTCACTCATGAGGGGAGAGGAAAAAGGGTCATAGCTTTCCATAAATGCTATACACCAGATCTCCATTCATCATGTGGGTGGGGGAAAGGGTCATGGCCTCCCATAAATGCTACACATGGGACCTCCACCCATCATGGGAGGGGGGATTCCTCTAGATCTCATGACATTGCTTTTGCTTAGTGACCTTCTTTTTTGTTCATACTAACTTATAATTTGGGCAGCTAGGTGGTACCATAGTGAATAGAGTGCCAGGCCTGGAGTCTAGAAGACCTGGGTTCAAATCCAACCTCAGACACTTCCTAGCTATGTGACCCTGGTTAAGTCAGTTTACCCTGTTGGTCTCAGTTTCCTCATATATAAAATGAGCTAGAGAAGGAAATGGCAAACCACTCTAGGATCCTTGCCAAGAAAACCTTAAATGGGGTCACAGAGTCAGACACAACTGAAAAACAAGAACAACTTATAATTAATAAACATTTTTAGATTTGTGAAGGGAGAAAGCTGGATAGAATGGAAATGAGCCTAGAGGATACCAGAACTGAAGGGGCACTCCTTACACATCATCAAATCAACCTTCAGGGTCTGACTTTGGGTCCTTGCTTAGACATTTGTAGTTGTATGACTTCAGGCAAAGCACATACCTTCCTGGGACCTCAAGTATTCCCCTCTCTTGAAGGAAAGGTTTGAGTATGTGTTCTCCAAGGTTCTTTTAACTCTGACAATCTATGACTCAATGTGTCTGCTTCCTCCCTCCACAAATATGTCCTATTGGCCCAGCTAAGAGAAGCTGGATTCAATGGATTACGGATGGCCTTGGAGTCAAAAAACCTGCTTTGATGTCTTGCCTCAGACACATATTGGTTTTGTGAGCCTGGGAAACCTCTGGGTGTCCTCCAGGTAAAGCTCCGAGACTATAAATTGAAGAAGAATAGTCAATCTACGCTGATCAAGGGAGTGGGATGGCAGGACTAACCAACCCTCCCCAACTAGACTGGAAATCCCTTGGGGACCAGAACAACATCCTAATCTTCTTTTGATCCTATGGAGTTCCTGGCAGAGTGAATTATACACATGGATAAAGCTTGAAACATGTTTGTTGAATGACAGAAGGAGCAAAGGAAAGGATGAATGAAAGATTCCTTCATTTGCTCAATCCAAATCAAACCTCCCCCTTAAGGTCTTAGATTCCTCCTTAGGTTCCTGGATTCTGAGTATTTAGAGCTAGAAGGGACATTAGTAAACTTGTAGATCAATTATCTCATTTTACAGAAGAAGAAACTGAAGGCTGTGACTTATCTAAAGTCCCACGGCTTTGTTATGCAGTAGCCTTGTAATGTTTCAGCAAATCCCTTAAAGTCCTGAGCCTCAGTTTCCTACTCCATAAAATGGTGATGAAGGAAAACTAAGAGCTAGAGATCCCATGGGGCAGTTTTCTGTCCACTACGTCAAATAATACAAGTTTAAAAGTCCCCAAATTCAGAAGTCTCTGCAATGGCAAGAAGACCAACTCACCATCCCATTGGTCTGGGCACTCTAGTGGAATGATTTCAGGAATGTCCAGATTGGTTCAGAAGAGCAATCAAAGAAATGAGAAGAGATCAAAGAAGTAAGGACTGGAATAAGCATTCTTCCTTCCTTCCTTCCTTTCTTGGAAGGGGGAAGTCAAGGCAATTGGGGTTAAGTGACTTGCCCAAGGCCACACAGCTAGCTAGTAGGTGTGTCAAGTGTCTGAGGCTGGATTTGAACTCAGGTCCTCCTGACTCCAGGACTGGTACTCTATTCACTGCAGCGCCACCTAGCTGCTGCTGGACTAAGAATTCTTAAAGTGAAAATCAACAAGTTTAACCAGAGACTAGAAACCTTAGAACAAAAGATAGAATGATTTTTCCTATCAGTAGATTCTAAAAGGGAAAAAAAGACAATAGAAAAGTAATACCAAAAAGAGGAGACAAAGAAGGGAAAAAAGTATTTTTTAAAAAAAGAATAGAACAAAAGAGCTCTACAAGCTCTATAATAATACTGAAGTTGAAGATAGGCTGCAGAGAATTAATCTATGGATTAGAAGTCTTCCTGAAAAATACCATGAAAAGAAGAAATGAATGCCATACTCCAAGAAATCATACAGAAACCCCACCCAGACCTATTGGAAGCCAATGGCTAAGCTTGAATCAAGGAAATCCTTAAGACATCAGCAGAAATAAACCTTGAGTTTAAGTTGTCAAGAAACATGGCTCAATTTTGCAACAATATCAAAGAACAAATCTTGCATGCGAGAAGAAAAACAAAAACAAAAAAAAAACTTTGCTTCTAAGAGCATCCTGGGATAATTCTGGAGTTACAAGAAATCCAAAATTGGAATGAGACATTCCCTAGAGTAAATGACCTCAGGTGAAACCCCAATATAACAAATCTCAAAAGGGTAAGCCAAAACATCAAAGAATATGCTCATGAAAAGGGACCCACTTGAATCATTTCCTCAAAGGAAGCCAGGTGATTCAGGTTTTAAACTTTCAGGCCGACCAAACTGAAAGGTAAATAGTTTCAGGTAGTAATGAAAGACTAAGAAATGAAATGTTGGGCAGCTAGGTGGCACAGTGAGTAGAGCACGGAATCTGGAAGACCTGAATTCAAATCCTGACACCTTGGGCAAGTTACTTAACCCCAAATGCCCTTCCTTCTCCCTTCCAAAAAGCAAAAAAAAAATGAAATGTTTATTTTCATGTAGAAATGGTGACATAGAGACACAAAGGTGGGGGAAGAGGAATAATTTTATTTATTGCTAATTTAAAAAAAAACTCACAGTGTGTGAGTGACAGTGAAAAGGCAAAGTCTACACTACCAAAATTATTCTCAAAAATAGGGACAGAAGGCACTGTGCTGACTGCCCATTATGATGAGACAAAAATGGCTCCGATATCCAGAAAAAGAACAGACAGAGATCTATAAACCCATCTCTCTAATGAACATTGATGGAGAAATGCTAAATAAAGTCCTGACAAGTAGACTCACAGAAACACATTCAGAAAATAATTCCCGGTAACTGAATTGGAGTCATACCAAGGATGTAAGAATGATTCACAAACAAGAAAACAATGAACTTATGTTTGCTGATCACTAATGTGGAAATGAAAAGCAGTGGCTCCTCATCTACCTCTAAGACCAACTGGGAACTCCCTTTTCTGACATTTAAGGTTCAGCGCACGCGTGCGCACACACACACACACACACACACACACATATACCATGTATCTATAAGTGTATATAAATATACTGATCAACCAATAAAAGCTTATTAAATACCTACTATGTGCCATGCACTGTGCTAAGCACTATATGTTACATATATATCATTTATCAATATATGTAAGTATATATATAGATATATACACATATGCAATATACATATGTAAAGCATCTCTCAGACTCTAAGAGGCAGAGAAAATAACAATTTGCATTGATAGAGGAAATTTCTCACTGGGAGTTCCTTGCACTGATAAAATTACAAGTCTGATCAAATAAATAAGGAAATAAACAAATAAAAGCAAAATTAACCCTATAAATAACAAAGATTTTGAAAATCACAATTATTTCAATGGATACTGAAAAAAACCTTTGATAAACTTTAAATCTCATCTGTTACAAACCCTAAAAGCAGAGAGATTGAAAGCCTCTTCTTTAATATGATCCAAGGCATATATTTAAACCCAAGAAACACCATAAGTTTTCCCAATACAAACAGGGGTAAAGCAAGGATACCCAGTTCTCCTGACTATTATTTGACATAGTTCTCAAAATGCTAGCTATAGTGGTAAAATAAGAGAACAAAATGAAATATGTAAACAATTATAGTGGTTTAATACTAGCAATGAACTTCCTCAAAAGGTGGGGAGTTTCTCCATCACTGGATGTTTTCAACAGAGGTTAAATGATCCCTGTAAAGGGTGTCATAGAGGGGATTCTGGTTCAAATATGGTTCAGACTGAACCTTTGGAGGGCCCTCCCAGCTCTGGGATTCTAGCTGATGAGTGATGTGTAATGAGGAGACCATACAGTCCAGCACAAGCATTGGGAAGGATGAAGGGGCCCAGGGATGGCTGGGTGAGGAAATTAGTCTCCTAATGGAATCGACAGCTCAGTCAGGAGAGGCAAGGGGCTCCACCGGTAAGGGCCTGAAGCACATTTCCAGGAGAATACGCCTGCCGTGGCGTGGCCCAGGGGTCGGAGGAGGCGGCCATGGTATGCTCAAAGAGGAAATTAGAATTCCAATTGGAGCAATGAGAAGGGCTTGGCCCCAGACGGCCCATCACTAGGGAGGTGCTGGAGAAAAGGACCAGGTGGGAGGCACCTTCCTCTTCAGCTGGAAGGAAAGGGCCCCCAAAGCCAAACCTCCCACCTCCAGCTCAAGTTTCAAGGCATCCTTGGGAAAAGGCCTTAAATGAGTCCAAAAGATAGGGAGAGAAGAGGAAAGTGAAGCAGGCTCTAAGCCCAGTCTGGGGAAGGACACTGGACTGAGTCAGACAACCTGGGTTCAAGTTCCTGGCCTTTGACACTTAATAGCTGAGGGATGAGGGGCATGACTTCTCTCTGAATTTCAGTTTCCTTTATGTGAAAAATAGGGATAATCCTTGTACTATCTAATCCACAGGATTGTAGTAAGGAATGTAGAAAAAGCTTGAAAAGCTTAAACCGTTACAGAAATATAAATTTTATGGGAAGGGGATAGTCTTTTTGGTGGAGGATCTCCTAACTCCCTCCCACCTCCCAAGCTTTCTCAACTCCACTGATTTCTTCCTCATCCATGAGCTATTAGGAGGCCAGGGAGAGGGGCTGTTTAATATAGCAGAAGAGGCAGAATTCAAAGTCAGGTACTTTGCCAAAGCTGGTGTTTTCCTCTTGTTACTCTGGGACCCTGGGCAAGGCATTTCTGGGTTTCAATTTCTAACATCTCTGAAAAAATGAGAAGGAAGGAAACACGCCTTTATTAAGTGCCTACTATGTGCCAGGTACTGGGCTAAGCACAAAAGTGCATTGTAAACAAAGAGTGTCTCATTTGAGCCTCACAGCAACCTTGTGAGGTTCTCCTTTACACATAAGGAAACCGAGGCAGACAGAGGTTAAGCAAGTTGCCCAGGGTCATATAACTAGTAACTATCAGAGGCCAGATTTGAACTCAAATCTCCCTGATTCTAGGGTAGCACTTTATCTACTTTTCCACTCAGACATCTCTTCCAGCTTTGATATTCTCTGTTCTATGATCCCTCCTGGCTCTGCCTGACTCTTCTAAATTTAGATCTAGAATGAAGGCCTCGTTCAAAGCAGTAGTATGGTGAAAAGAGCATTGGTTCTAGATTCAGAGGGCTTATGTTTGAACCCAGCCTCTGTCACTTCCTACCTTCATGACCTCAGGAATGTTACTTCATTTTCCAGGCCTCAGTTTCCTTTTTTTTTTTTTTTGCTTTTTGGAGGGAGGTAGGTAAGGCAATGGGGGTTAAGTGACTTGCCCAAGGTAACATAGCTAGTTTTGTGTTAGGTCTCAGGTCCTCCTGACTCCAGGGCTGGTACTTTATTCACCGCACCACCTAGCCACCCCATTTGGTTTCCTTTTCTATAAAATGAAGTGCTTAGACTAAATAGCCTGGAAAGCCCCTTCCAATCCTAAATCTATCCTAAATCTATGACCCAGCAGTTTCATTTTTCAGAGGAGGAAACTGAGGCTTTAAAAGGTTAAAAGTCTAGTTCACAGAGGCTTAAAAAACTAGGATTCAAATCCAGATCCTCTGACTCCTTCCTTATCCATTGTCTTCCCATCTTCCCATGCTGCTTTAGCTTGGATTTTGGTATTTTCTAGCCCATGAGGTATACTTCCCTCTTCCCTCTCACTAACCCTAGAAAGGTGTTGAGTCCATCCCTGTGATTGGCATAAAGGGGGGCAGGGAAGTCACACTCACTTTTGATATAGACGTACACCCTGGTCATGAAGCTTGGGTCCTCCAAATCCAAGTTGTCCTTGTAGCTGCAGGTAAAGTAGCCAGTATCGCCGGCCGCCATGCTGAAGATGGTGAGTTGGTTGCAGATTAGCTGGGCATTATCAGAGCACCGGCGCTCAGATATGCGATAGTTGCCACTGGATGAGCTATTGCCCCAGTGCCAGGCTAGTGGAGCAGACCCCCTGTTGAAACAAAAGAGAGAGACACATTCTTAGTCAAAGCTGGGATAGGAGACTCATTCTGAAAATGGAGCCAGGACAGGCTCAGACTTCCTATGGTCAGTGGCAGATGGAAGTCCCGTTGGGAGAGTGAGCAGGTACAATCTAAGATGTGTAACAGCCCTGGGAAACTGAGCTTAAAGGCAGCTGGGATCCCCAATGTACTCCAAGAGAGCAGTGGGAAGTCAGTAAGTGGTTCACTGGCTCCTGAAGGGTTTTCTTAGAAAGAAGAGGGCCTCCCATTTACTCTGTACTCTCCTGATTGTGTTTATTTATATGCACATTATTTCCTCCATTAGAATGTGCCATCCCTGAAAACAGGAACTATTTGGGACTTTGTCTCCCTAGCAAGCACCTAGGATAGGACAGAGTACACAATAAGTGCTTAATAAATGTTTGACTGATTAATTGACTGGATGGAAGCCTAAGTGCCTGCTGTTCAGGCCTTCATCACCTCCCAGTAATCTCCTAATGGGTCTCCCTGCCTCCAGTCTCTCCCACGCTAATCTATCCTCCGCACAGCTGCCAAAGTGATTCTGAAAGCACAGACCTGCCCGGTCACTTCCCTTCTTGGTGAATTCCAATGATTCCCTATTACCTTTGGGGTAAATTACAACTCCTCTGTCTGGCATTTAAAACACTTCCCAATCTGGATTCAACGGAATCTTTCCAGACCGATTCTCCATTACACCCTTCCTCTTCACCCTCTCTGTTCCAGCCAAGCTGTCTGTCCCTCTGGCTGTCCCTCACACATGACGTGACTGCATTGGCTGTCCCCGTGCTTAGCATGCTCTCCCTTCTCACCTCCCTTCTTAGAATCTCTAGCTTCTCACAATGTACAGTTCAAGGGTCACCCACTTCCTACATGAAACCTTTCCAGATTCCCCACCAACTGTTACCACCCTTCCCATCAAATTACTTTGCATTAATTTATTATCTATCTATCTAGGTGGCGCTGTAGTGGATATAGTACCAGGCAGGCCTGGAGTCAGGAAGATCTAAGTTCAAATCCAGCCTCAGACATTTACCAGGCATGTGACCCTGAGCAAGTCACTTCACCCCATTTGCCTCAGTTTCCTCAACTGTAAAATGAGTTGGAGAAGGGAATGGCAAACCACTCCAGTATTTTTGCCAATTAAACCGTAAATAGAGTCACCAACAGTCAGACATGGCCAAAAAGACTAAACAACAAAAATCTCTCTATCCAGATATCTATCTTCTAGTGTTGTCTCCCCCAAGGAAGATAAGCTCCTTGACATCTAACGTTTATAGAGTGCTTACTATATGCCAGGCAATGTGCCAAGTGCTTTACAAACAATCGAGTTTGATCCTCACAGCAGCACTTGGAGGTAATACTCTTATGACGCATTTTACAGATGAAGAAACCAATGCAAACAGAAGTCAAGTGACTTGCCTAAGGTCACACAGCTAGGAAGTGTCTGGGACTGGATCAGGTTTTCCTGACCCCAGGCCTGTCTGGTGCTCTATCCTCTGCAGCACCACCTAGGTGTCCCTGAAGGCAGGGACTGTCATCTTTACCGCTATCCTTGGCATCAAACACAGCAACTAGTATATGGTAGATACTTAATAAATGCTTGTTGATTGGCTAATGAAAAGCTCTACCTTAAGCATTAGGACAACTGTGAAACTTAAAAGATGTGCAGTCCCTGACTGCATGACACTCTGACTTTTGTAAAGGAATAAGACAGAAACTCAGGAATGGTTGAATTGCATTGCATTCTCTGCACAGCCTAGGAAGATACTGTCACATTGAGTTAAAACCTCTCTGGCACCCAAATGCAAGAGAAAAAATGGAGTGATCTCAATTCTCCTTTGTCCACTATGGAATATATTACCTTCCTCCAATATGCTTGCCTCTGGTCATATTAGTCTCCTGCATTTGTATCAGGGAAAGGATTGATTTCCCATAGCCTTCCCATAGATGCAGCACCTTATGCCCTGATGCTTGGCTAGGCCGTGGCAGAGGCTCATAGAATTCGGAGTTGGAATGGTCCTCAAGGGCTCCATGGTTCCACCATTCTCATTTCACAGAGGAGGGAGCTAAGGCCTAGATTGGGGAGGGGAAGGACCTTTGCCACCTCCTTTCTTTAGGGTCACAGATGAGCTCAGATTCTAACTCATGTGCTGGGACTGCAAATCCAGGGTTTTGTCCACTCTACCACATTGCCTGTCTAATTTACTTCAATTAATTCAACAAACCTTTATTAAACAACTACTTTATGCAGAACATTGTGTCTGTGTTGGGAGAGGTATAACATTTAGATGAGACCCACCCCAGCTTTTGACCAAGATGGTTTCCTGAACAGAGGCAAGCTGCCTAGCGTCTACTTGTCTACCTACTCCATCAGAAATCTGAAATCAAAATGATTGTGAAATCTGGTGAGAAACAACAACTGATGATTTCTTCTACCCCAGACCTGCACAAAGAGCCATCCACTGTGGATCACCCTGTCTTCCTTAATGCTCTCTTCTCTCTAGGTTTTCAGGACATACCTCTCTCATGATTTTCCTCCTCTGTTGGCTCCTTCTCTGTCTCCTTAGCTGGATCTTCTTCCAGATAATGCCCTTGAACCATAAGTGTTCCCCAGGGCTCTGTCCTAGGTCCTCTTCTCTTCTCCCTCCATCCTACTTCACTTGGTGATCTCATCAGTTCCCATGGATTTAATGACCACCTCTATACTGATGATTCTCACATCTACCTTTCCTGACCTCCAGTCTCCCATCCCCAACTGTCTTTCAGTCGTCTTGAACTGGTTGTCCAGTAGACATCAGAAACTCAACCCCAAACAGACCTCATTATCCTTCCCCCCACACCTTCCCTGCCTCCTACCTTTTCTATTACTCTTGAGCACTCTGCCATTTTCCCAGTCCCTCAGGCTCACAACCTAGGAGTTAGCCTGGATTCCTCACACCCCCAGCCCCAAGCTACTGTCAAAGTCCTGTGGATCCCACCTTTGCAGAGTCTCTCAAATACTCTCACTTCTCTCCTCTGACACTCACACTGGTGCAGGCTCTTATCACCTTACACCTGGATTATTGCAATAGCTTGCTGGGTGGGGGCGGTCTCCCTTTATCAATTCTCTCCTCATACCAATCAGTCTTGAATTTAGCCTCCAAAGGGATTTTCTTAAAGCACAAGCATGACCATGTTACCCCTCCCCCTCAATAAACTCCCTCTCTATTGTCTCCAGGATCAGGTACAAAATGGTCTGCTTGGCATTCAAAGCCCTTCATGACATAGCTCCCTCCTGCCTTTCCAGTCTTCTTAGCCCTTCCTCCCCTACATGAACTCTTTGGCCCAGTGACCCTGGTCTCCTGGCTGCTCCACCAAGAAGACCCTCCATCTCTGGGCTCCAGCCATTCTCTCTGACTGTCCCCCAATTCTGCCCCTCCGCAGCCCTGAACACTGACCTCCCCAGCTAAATCCCACCTCCTATGGGCAGCCTTCCCCAAGCCCTCTGAATTCCAGGGCCTTCCCTCTGCTCATTATTTCCTATTGATCCTGTATAGAATTTGCTTTCATTATATATTTGTTTGCATGTTGTCTCTCCCATTAGAATATAAGCTCCATGAGGGCAGGGACTGTGCCCAGGGTAGTCAGTGTTGCAATAGGAAGGAAAGTGAGTCAGACACTGTGCTAAGTACTCTGCAAATATTATCTCATTTGATCTTCACAATAATGCTGGGAGATAGGAACTATTATTGTCCACATTTCACAGCTGAGAAAACTGAGGCAGAGAGGTTAAATGTCCAAAGTCACACTGCTATTAAGTGTCTGAGGCCAGATTTGAATTCAGGTCTTCCTAACTCTGGGCCCCGTGTTAATTAAGGCCCAACTAAAATCCCACCTACTACAGGGAGTCTCCCCAATCTCTCTGAATTCCAGTGCCCTCTCTCATTATATCCTATTTATCACTATATAGCTTGTTTGTACATAGTTGCTTGCATGTTGTTTCCTCCATTCGATTGTAAGCTCCTTGAGGGCAGGGACTGTCTCTTGCCTCCTTTTGTATTTCCAGAGCTTAGCACTGTGCCTAGCATATAATAGGTGCTAAATAAATGTATATTGACTAACTGAGTGATCCAGGAGCCTGCCACAGTTCCTGAAAGGTGTGGAGGGTGTATTTGCAAAGCCAATGCTGACATAAGCAGACAAGCCTCTGGCCTCTCTGAGAAAAGCCAGAAATACAGGTAGCCTGCAAGTCCCTCTGTCCAGTGGAAGCAAAAATGGAGAGGCCTCCAGGAAAGCCCAAGGATGGAAGGAAATCTTGGAAACACCTGAAGATCCCCTGAAATTCCAGATCTCTGAGCTCCAGAAAGTTTCTAAGCCTTGGAGGTAGAGGTCAGCACAGGAACCCAGAATGTAGGGCACAGGAATCCAGAGTAAGCCCAAGCAGGACTGCCCACACCACCCCCTCTGCATGTTTCCAGTTCCTTCAGGACTGGGGTTAGTCACTCTTTTATCTATTTTTCTATCATCTGTGCTTGGCACAGATGGAAAGGTGAATTAATGGTTGTTCATTGACTGAATGAGCTACTGTCATTAGGCAGGGATACATACATGACAGAACTACAAAGAAAGCAAATACTTTGTGGTACAATGGGAAGGCTATTGGCTTGAGTCTCAGAGGGTCTGGTGCTCACTACCTCTACAACCTGAGTCAATCATTTCTTTTCCAGGGCCTCAGTTTCCTCTTATGTAAAATGAGAATGAAATCAAAGGGCCTCAGAGGTCCCTTCCAGCTCTAGTCCTTCCCAGGACTTTCTGGTCACTCAGCAAACTCATGCCAACACATAGCTCCCAACTATGAGTCTTCTCTAAGACGCCTTCCTGGAAATAAGGTTGGGGTTGTGTAAAGAGTTCTGAGAATATTCTGGGAAAGTAGCACTGTGGTCCCTGGGAGTCCCCCGAGACTCTGGCAGGCGATTCTCACGCCTTGGACCAGCTGTGACACTCCTAGACACAAGGTCTCTCCCCTGCCATCTTCCTGGGGAGAAATAAGCAATGCATTGGACTCTCCAACCTCCTGACTCATTTCCCTCTCCTGTCTTCATGGCCTGGCCCCTAGGGACCCATTTCCTTGGGCTCTTAATCTTTGGCACATTGTGCTAGGAAGTGGAGCCCTGCCAGGCATCTGTAGGTACTAGCAAAGTCTGGAAATTCAGTCTAATCCAACAAGCATTTATAAATACCTCTTAGTGTAAGGTCCTTTGCTAAGCAATGGGGTCACAAGGGCAAAAAAGAAACAGGATCACACAACTATTAAGTGTCTGATGCCAGATTTGAACTCAGATCTTTCTGATTCTAGGGTCAACACTCTATCCACTGCACCACCTAGCACTTTAAGGTTTGAAAAGCCCTTCTTCAAATGTTAGTTGTCTCACCTGAGTCTCACACCGACCTTGTGAGGAGCCCCCTATGTTACAAATGAGGAAACCGAGGCAAACAGGGTGAAGTGACTTGCCCAGGGTCACAGAGTTAGTAAGTATGTGAGGCCATACTGGAACTCAGGCAGATGAGTCTTCCTGACTCCATGCCTGGTACTCTATCCACTACAGCATCCCCCTAGCTTCCCTCTTATATATGACACTCCAGCAAAAAAAATTATCCCCTCCCCAAACCCAACCTTCTACTTCCCATACTTATCCACCTCATTTCCAACATGTGGAACTCTATCTCCTCAACTCTACCTGCTATAATACAATCTATCCCTCAAGGTCCAACTCAAAGGCCACCTCCAAGAAGTCTTCCTTAGTTCCTCAAGTGGTAAGTTATCTTTCTCTCTTCTGATCCCATACTGGTTTGCTCTCTTAAAACTCCTTTGGATCCCATATCATTTGCTCTTTTTACACCCTTGCTGCATCCTGTTCTTTATTATGGTATTTGGGGTCTTTGTGTCTTTCAGTTAATGAGTTCTGATTGATGTCTTTATTTCTACCAGAGGGGCTAACAAAAGGATTTACTGTTGTTGTTGTTGTTGTTGTTAGTACTGATATTATTTTTATTATTACTAACAACAATAATAATCACGATAATTATAAATTAATGTTAAGTGTCTGAGGGTAGATTTGAGCCCCAGACACTTAACAATTGTGATAATAACTCACATTTTTAAGCTTAAATACCTAACAAGCAAGGCAGTACAGGTGTCTTTTTGTATCTCTATTTGATGGATGAGATAACTGAGGCCCACAGAAACTGAGTGACTTGCCAAAGGTCACCCAGTGAATGCTCATGGTCCTCATTCAGAATTCAATAAAACTGACCAAACCCCTAAGCATCAATTTCCAGCATGTAGGATATTCAACTGCATGTACCCTGAGCCCATAATTTACCCTGGAAGCTGGCTTCTTAAAACCAATTCACACCAGAGTTAGGAGGATCTAAGTTCATATCTAGCCTCAGACACTTAACACAAAAACTAGCAATTGTTTGTCTTGACCTTGGGCAAGTCACCCCAATTACCCTCCAAAAAGCAAAAAAAAAAAAAAAAAACCAACCCAAAAAACAAAACCCCGAATCCAAACCAAACTGAATCTTGGCTTTCAGCTGAATTTCAAAAAAGTCCAGGGCAAAATAAAAACCCAAGCCCTCCCAACAAACTTCAGGTTCTGCCTTGGTTCTCTCAAGAGAAATGAAATAACATTTCCAAGAAGTACTTTCTATCCTGTAGCTCCTTAAGGATGACCAAGTACTTCCATTCTCTAAGCCTTGGTTTCTTCAAAATAGCAGAAGGAAGGGGTTTGAAAGGGTTATCATCCCCTTCAGCAGATGAGGCAAGGTCAAGGGCAGGGGGTGGGCATGTGGGTGAGGGAGTCACAACTAAGGGCAGCTTAATTAAATTAAACTTAATTTATCTTCATTTTCTAGCTTGAAGAGAAACTAGGGCACAGGAAGTTGAAATGACTGAGAATGATTAGATTTAGAGTTAAAAGGACCTTTAGAAAAGCATGCTGGGAAGAAATAACTAAAGCTGTCAGGCCTGGAAGGGGCCTTAGAACATAAAATGTAAGGTGACAGGATTGTAAGACCTACAGCTGGAAGGGGCCTTAGAAAATAAAATGCAAGGTGACAGGATTGTAAGACCTACAGCTGGAAGGGGCCTTAGATACCATCTGGACCAACCATCTCATTAGTTGTTGGGTTTTCAATCTTTTCAACAATTTTTTTATGCTTTAGAATTTCTTTCTGCTTCTCCAGAGTCAAACATGGTCTCTATAAGTCCTCAATTTTCAGTTTTGAGGGTTTTTTTTCAGTTCTTCTCATTTACATTGTTGTCCTTGTATATATTATTCCCCCATTCTGCCTGCTTCACTTTGCATCAGTTCATGGAAGTCTTCCCAAGTCTTCTATACATTCTTCATATTCATCATCTCTCCTGGTATAGTAATAGTTGAAAATCTTCATGTTGCACTGTGTTTGGGCATTCTCTATTCAATGGGCATCTACTTTGTTTCCAGTTCTTTGCTACCACCCAGAACCTTGTCATTTGGTAGATGAGGAAACCAAATCCCAGAGTGAATAAATATCCTATTCAAGGTCGGGAGAAAGAGATTAGGACTGGATATGTAAGTCTGGGAGTCATCTTCATAGAGATGTTAGTGGAACCCAAGATGAGATAACCACAATCCTACCAAATATATCCATTACACATGAATTTTAGCCTATCAGTGTCCAAGAAAGAACAAGATGTAAGATTCTTGGACTCTACACTAGGGTAGTCTCATGACTTGGCCAAGAATCTGCAATCATTTCTCTGGGTGCCTTTGTACCTCTGGTTTCTTGGTGATATGAAGGCAGGAAAAAAAGAAATAATTTTTGGATAAGTCTCAAAATTGAGGCCTATCAACACCTTCACCCTTCAACCCAATGTGCACATGCGCGCACGCGCGCACACACACACACACACACACACACACACACACACACACACCTTTTGTCATAACTCAGTGGGAAGATCTGATGTTGGAAAGGGTAGAGGGGTAGGGAAGGCCACCCTGAACCTTTGGTGGTTATTTGCATAAAAGATTTTCCCTCCTTGAAGAATTTTTAGCTGCATCAACAGAGGTCTACATAGTTCCACTATCCTCTGCCTTGCTCAGACTCCAGATAGAATAAAGGGCTCAGGTCTGGGTGCCACATTTTTAGGAAGGGCACTGATAAACTGGAGAGTGGGCAGAGGGAAACTGACTAGCAAGAGGGAAAGACCTTGAGTTAATGTCCCATGAGAATCAATTGAAGGAAATGGGGATATTTAACCTATAAAGAGAAGATTCAGAGGAGTCCCTAGGATTGTCTTCCAGGATCCTAAGGGACTTTTTGTGGGAGAGAGATAAGCATTATTCTAAGGGCAGGCACTTAATATATGCTTATCAAATCAACTGAATTAGAGCAATGAAGTAAGTCACAAGGGCGCAAAGTTGGGTTCCATGTCAGAAAAACATCCAGAATAGCTTGGGCTGCCTCAGGAACTGGATGACCCCCTGTCATGTATGTTGTTGTAGGAATTTGTGTTTGATCAGTCAACAACAGGCATTAATTAAGTGCCTGCTGCATGCTAGGCTTTGTGCTAACTGATGGGGAAAAGAAGAAAGAGAAAACAGTCCCTTCCCTCAAAACACTTACATTCTAATGGGAGAAGACAGCATATATTCATTAGCAGAGAGAAGAAGATAGAAGGTAACCTTAATGGAGATGGCCCCAGCAGCTGGTGAGATAGGGAAAGGCCTCCTACAGGAGAAGGCACTGGAGTTCAGTCTTTTTTTTTTTTTTTTTAAGCAATTGGGGTTAAGTAACTTGCTCAAGGTTACACGGCTAGTCATTATTTATGCGTGGGTGCTCATTTTCTGAGGCCGGATCTGATCTCGGGTCATCCAAACTCCGAGGCCGGCGCTCTTACTCACTGCGCCACCTAGCCGCCCCTTTAGGGCAATTGGGGTTAAGTAACTTGCCCAAGGTTACACGGCTAGGTTTTCAAGGTTACATGGCTAGATTTTTGTTCATATGGATTAAGTGTCGGAGGCCGGCTCCGAACTCAGGTCCTTCTGATTCCAGGGCCGGCGCTCTATTCACTGCGCCACCTAGTCGCCCCTGGAGTTCAGTCTTAAAGGAACCCAGAGATTCTATGAGCTGGAGGTTGGGAGGGAGAGAATGCACTCCAGGTGTGAGGAACAGGTATGGGGAGCAGCAAGGAGACTGCCATGACTGGATCAGAGAGTCCAAGTAGGGGAATATGAGAAGAATGAAAAAGCAAGAAGGACCCAGATTGGGAACAGTTTAAAAATACTAAACAAAAAAAGTTTATATTTTATCCCAGAGGTAATAAGGGGATCATTGGAGTGTACTAAGTTGAGAGAGGGACATAGTTAAGACCTATGCTTTAGGAAAATCTCTTCGGCATCTGAATGGAGGATGGATTTGAAAGGGAGAGATAGGGAGGTCAATTAGAAGGCTACTATAGCAGTCCAGGTGAGAGGCAAGGAGGGAGTGGAGAGAAGAAGATGTAAATGAGGTATGGTAAAGAGAAAGATATCACAAGAGCTGGCAATTGATTGGCTATGTGGGGTAATTGGAGAGAAGGGAGGATGATGCCAAGGTTGTGATTCTGAAAGGCTAAGAGTGTCCTCGAGAGTAAGAAGGAAGTTCAGTAGAGGTAAAGGTTTGGGAAGAAAGAGAATGCATTCTATTCTAGACCTGCTGAGTTTGAGATGCCTGTATCTCAAATTCCTCTATCTATGGACCTGTTGAGTTTGAGATTCCTAGGCTGGGCTGGATGGTTCCTGCGGTGCTTTTCTGCTTTCCCTTATGTATGAAATTCCATTTCCTACCTCCATGATTTTATCCAGGCTATTCTCCATACCTGAAATGTTTATCCTCCTCATCCCCAGTTCTTGCAATCCCTACTATTCAAGTCTCCACTTAAGTAGCTTTATATTTAGTTATCTACATATAGAGTGTTCTACATACCCTCCCCCTCCCCACAATGCAGTAGAATGTAAGCTCTTTGAAGGCAGGGACTGGGCCATTTTTCATTTTTCATTTATCTTTTTATCTCCAGCACGTAGCAGTCACTTATTGAAATGAAGTAACTTCTGAGCTAGGTAGGACTTGGCTAGATACTCTCTGACCATGACAGTCTGGGATTGGGGCTAGAATAAACAATAGGCCCAGAACTTTCTCCAGTTTCTCCTCCTTCCAATCCAAGATTAGAGGCCGGGAGGTACTGATGGATATTTATACTTCCTGCTATTGTTCAAGTTCTCAAGCAAGTTGGGCCAGGCATGAAGCACCATATAATTACAGGGAATGAAAATCATATAGACAGCTATATTGGGCTCTGGGGTAGTAGTATTTTTTCAAATTTCTTCTGAGAATAACTCTTTTCATATTCTTGGGATAGTTTAGGGATTAATTTGGGAGGGGGGTGGTAGAAAGGGAGCCACCATCAGCACAAAGTTCAAGTTGTAGGTTAGGTCGATGGTGACTTAAGGTAAACCCTAGATGGAAACCATATCTAAGCTCATAAAGGCTGGTGGGGGAGGGAAGGAGAGATAAGAAAAATGAGATAGAAGAAGGGGGGGTGACATCATGGAACGCCAGCTCTAGAACAGGAAAAATGCTCAAATGCCATCTTGTCCCAACCCTTCATTTCACAGATGAGGAAATGGAGGCAGACAGATAAGTGACTTTAAAAAATGCTAGAGAAGATGGCGGAAAAAGTCAGGAACTTGCCTGAGCTCTCCAAAATTCCTCTTGAAATAACTTTAAATAATGCCTCAAAACAAATTCTGGAGTGGCAGAACCCACAAAACTGGGGTAAAACAAATTTCCAGTCCAAGATGGCACAAAAGGTCTGTTGCACTAGGATGAAAGCGAAATACAGTCCAACGCAGGCCTCACCAGTGTAGGCCAGTCCCCAGCAAACCAGGAATTGGCCCTGGGAGCGACTGAATGAGCAGCATCGGTGGTGGGACCTCTCAGACCACAGAGAATAAAGAGGTCACACAACTGGTCAGAAGGAGATTAAAAGGGATCTCTTTGCTGGCACTGAAGCAGGACTCTGTTGCTTTGTCTATACTCAGATCTGGGTCCTAGTCCTGGGTGGCAGTACCAGGGTGAGGAGGAACACTAGCACACCAGAGCTTGTGGCCACAGTGGAATGGGAACCCTCTTCACAATTCAAGGGCAGAAAAGAATGCTTGTGGTCACTCACAGACCAGAGCACAGGCCAGGAAAGTAGTAAACCCCTTTCCTTAGATCAAACCACCTTGGAAGAACTGAAAACTTTTAGGTCCCTAAAAGTATCTCTGAAAACAATTGCACAAAGCCCCTAGAGTTTGGGACAGTGTCCACTCAGCCCCCAAAGCAGAGACCCACTTTAGCAAAGAGTTTAAAGTCAAGAAATAGACTAGGAAAATGAGCAAACAGAAAAAAATTCTGACCATAGAAAGTTATTATGGTGACAAGAAAGATCAAAACACACACTGAGAGGAAGACAACAAAGTCAAAACTGCTAAATCCAAAGCTTCAAAGAAAAATATGAAAAAAAGGGGGGGGGCAGGGGTGGCTAGGTGGCGCAGTGAGTAGAGCGTCAGCTCTGGAGTCAGAAGGACCTGAGTTCGGATCCGACCTCAGACACTTAGCACACACAAATAAAAACCTAGCTGTGTGACGTTGGGCAAGTTACTTAACCCCAATTGCCCTCCAAAAAAAAAAAAAAGCAAAGAAAAATATGAATTGGTCTAGTGCCATGGAAGAGTTCAAATCAAGTAAGAGAGGTAGAGGAAAACTTGGGAAAAGAAATGAGAGTGATACAAGAAAATCATGAAAAAAGAGTCAACAAGCTTTGTAAAGAAGGCACAAAAAATACTGAAGAAAATAATAACTCAAAAAAAATAGGAACAGGACAAATGGTAAAAAAGGTACCAAAATTCAGTGAGAAGAAGAATGCCTAGATCTAAAAGTAATAATTTAAAAATTATTGGAAGTTTAATTTTTAATAAATATTTAATAAATTACATGAAAGCCAAGATAAAAAAAGGGCCTAGACATCATCTTTCAAGAAATTATCAAGGGGGGACAGCTAGGTGGCTCAGTGAATAGAGCGCTGGCCCTGGAGTCAGAAGGACCTGAGTTCAGATCTGGCCTCAGACACTCAACACACACAAAACAAAAACCTAGCCGTGTGACCTTGGGCAAGTTACTTAACCCCAATTGCCCTCCAAAAAAGCAAAAAAAATGATCAAGGAAAACTGCCCTCATATTCTAAAACAGAGGGTAAAATATAAATTAAAAGAATCCACTGATTACCTCTCAAAAGAGATCCCCAAATGAAAGCTCCCAGGAATATTATAGTGAAATTCTAGAGCTCTCAGGTCATAGAGTAAGAAAGAAATAATTCAAGTATTGTGGAGCCACAGTCAGAATAACACAAGATTTAGCAGCTTCTACATTAAAGGAACAGAGAGCTTAGAATATGATATTGAGGAGGGCAAAAGTGCTAATATTACAACCAAGAATTAACTACCTAGCAAAATTGAGTATAATCTTCCTTCAGGGGGAAAAATGGATATTCAGTGAAATAGAGGACTTCCAAGCATTCCTGATGAAAAGACCAGAGCTGAATAGAAAATCTGACTTTCAAATACAAGACTCAAGAGAAGCATAAAAAGGTAAACAGGAAAATGAAATTATAAGGGACTCAATAAGCGTACACTGTTTATATTCCTACATGGGAAGATGATACTTGTAACTCATAAGATCTTTATCATTATTAGGACAATTAGGCATATACATAGATGAGGCATGGGTGTGCATGGGTATCTAAAACAAATGCTAGAGTATATAATTCAATGCAGAACTAAGCATCCCTTCTCTGACACCTACTGTGTAATCTTGGGCAGATCACTTCCCCTCACTTCAGTTCCCTCCTCTGACATTTTACAGTGCTATACACCTATGACCCAACCTGGTAAGTGGTGGGGGTTAAGCAATTCCATCTCTCCCAGCAATCTCATCTGGCCCAGATTGGTGAACCCTGTTTACAAACCAAGAACAGGGCTGGGAGGTCTGGGATCATCCAATTTTGATCTAGAACCAAGCTTGGTAGTCTTCTAGTCCCCTCCCTCATTTTCTTTTACATGTGAGATGGTGACGTAGTGACAACAATCTTTAGATGATGCTTCACTGTGACAGTGAGGAGACCCTGAGTCCTAGAAGGCCATCCCAGAGGAGCATAAGCCCTTGTTGGGCCTACAAGTCTGGATCAATAGGTTTTAATAATGGTCTCTAGGACAGGCCCATTGCCTCCCAAGCCACAGACCAAGCTGTGGAAAGACCTCTCAGAGCTATCCACATTATGAAGAAACTTCAGCACAGAACTTCCAGAAAGGAAAAGCAGGACAACTGATTACAAAATAAAACATTCAGCTAGTCAAATGTGTGCCAAAAACAAAATAATAACAACAACAAAATGACCCAGCAGTCTGTCGAGTCAGTAAAATGTCTTCAACCTGCCCATACACCACTCAGTTATTTGTTTTCCATGCCCTAGGGCAGTAGTTTCCAAACCTCATGGATTGATGCTCACTTTTTATATGCAAAAACCCATCATCGAATGCACATGCTTTGCATAAAACAATCTGCATAAATTGTTCTCTTAAACTGAATTTTATTCCAATAAAATTAAGAATTTTACAATTTTATCCCACAAAAAGTTAAATGCCCACTAAAAACAACATAACCACCACAAATATTTATTAATTGAAAAAATCTTTTACAATTTTCATATTTATGACTTACAAAAGTATGATGTCATGGACAGAGAGCCAGAAAGTCCTGGATTCAAGTCCCTCCTCTGACACATACTGGCTGTGTGACCCTGAGTATGTCACTTAACCTCTCAGGGATCCAGACAGCTCTCTTATGTTGCAGAGAGGTTGGCAACCTTCCTTAGTAAGGGAGTTTTCTCATCTAGAAGTTCCCTAGGCCAATGAAATCACAGGCCCGGTCTGGTTCTTCATCCCTACCCTTAATTTAGAAAAATAATACCATAATTCCAAGCTTATTAACATGCTGGGTGGGCTTGGTTTTGGGCTCCATGTTTCTCCAAGTATACCATCGTTGATGCTGTTGACCCTCATGATTCTTCTTCTACCATGGCTTGGGAGCCAATATTTTGGCTCTACCAGCTGGAGCAGACAGCCTCATTTCATACAAAGATGTCAATAACAATAGTAAGAGTCACATTGCTTTGCTTAGCTAAAACATAAGCGAATCCCCAAATTCAAACTCTTGCATTTGGTTCATTGTGGTGTTTTGCTCATTGTCAGCTGAAACAAATCTCGCTCTTGCTGCCTTTGATCTGAATTTGGCTTTTGTTGATAAGAAGTGAAGGTGACAAGGGAGGAAGGGAATGGATCTGGAATTCGAAGTTTTAAAATCAAATGTTTCAAATGTATACAAATACTATTATTAATACTATTTTGCATGTAATTGGGAGATGAGATGTGCAGGCATTGGGGCACAGAGATTCTGTGTTTTCTACTGAAAAAGTGGAAGGGGCTATGGGAGAAGATATGGGAGAGAGAAGATGGGGTGAGGGGATATCTTGTGGGACTGCTATTCTGGGGTGGTGGGTAGGGGAAAACGGGGGAAAAATTGTAACTCAAAATCTGGCGGAAATGAATGATGTAAAACATTTGGAAAAAAAGAAGTGAATGTATTAATGCTGGATCTGAATTCCATGATACCCCATCATTCTGGTGACTGTCCCATGCTAAATCCCCAGGAGTTTTCCTCCTGGGACCCCCACTTGAACCCTCTTTGGAAAACTCTACACAAGGGTGTGACAGTTGGCAGCAACCAAAGAAGAACAGACCAACTAAGATGAAGTAGGAGCTGCCCAAGCCCCCAGCTGTCTCTAGCCTTCAGCTTGTCTTCCTACAGCTGTCCAAAGAGCCTTGAGCTGGGCCATTTTCAGACCTGTAGGCAAGGGCTATCTTCAGCCAATACATGAGGCCAAATGTGGCATGGCTCACACCCTGGAGCCTTTCCTGATCTGCACCGTGCCTCCTTCCCTAACTACTTTAATCTCATCGGACTTACTGTTGTTGTCGTTCAGACACGTCTAACCCTTCGTGACCCCATTTGGGCAGAGATACTAGAGTGGTTTGCCATTTTCTCCTCCAGTTCATGTTCCAGATGAGGAAACTGAGGCAAACAGGGTGAAGTGACTTGCCCAGGGTCACACAGCTAGTAAGTATCTGAAGCTAGATTTAAAGTCAGGTCGTCCTGACTCCAGACTGGACACTCTATCCATTGTACCACCTAGCTGCCCCCTTAGATTTATTACATATATGTATGTAGCCATATGTATGCCTACATACATATATGTGTGTATACACATTGCTGCCTCCCTCAGGAAATACAGCAATTGTGCCAGGTGCCAGGCCTGGGGCTGCGGGCACTGATTCAGAACCAGACTGTCACATCAGCTGGGTTCCCTGGAGAATGAGGTCTTATTGTGGGAACCCAATAGCTGTAGTATCATAAGCTCTGAACTCTAGAGCTGGAAGGAGCCTCAGAGGTCTTCAGGTCAACCTCTCATTTGACAGAGGGGGAAACTGAGGCCCAGAAGGGGAGGTGACTTCCAAGGTCACAAAGTAAGAATCACACTTACTAAAGTGGTGGAACTGGGATTTGAACTCAGATCTTGACTCCAGCTCCTGTGTACCACACTGTCAGGATTAGAGGTCCTTGTGGTGGCATGACTATCTTGTGTCCATGGGTTATTAGATGGCTGAGAGTCCCTTTCTCCACCCCACTCCTTCCTGGAGAGTTAGCAGGAAGAGAAAGGGAGGATGCAGCTACCAGGAACACTGTTCCTGAAACCAAAGCCCCAATCACTTCTCTGGGTATCTCCAAAGGTACAGAGGAAGGAGAGAGCCAGGAAGAGAAAGAGGAGGAAGAGGAGGAGGAGGAGAAAGAGGAAGAGAAAGAAGAAGAGGAAGAGGAGGAGGAAGAGGAGGAGGAAGAGGAAGAGAAAGAAGAAGAGGAGGAGGGGGAAGAGGAAGAGAAAGAAAAGGAGGAGGAAGAAGAGGAAGAGAAAGAAGAGGAGGAGGAAGAAGAGCAGGAGGAGGAAGAAGAGGAAAAGGAGGAAGAAGAGGAAGAGAAGAAGAGAAGGGAGAGGAAGAAGAGGAGGAGGAGAAGGAAGAAGAGGAGGAAGAAGAGGAAGAGGGAGAGGAAGAAGAAGAGGAGGAGGAGGAGGAAAAAGAGAAGAAACAAAGGGAAAAGAAGACTGGAACGCACTGGAAAGGAAAGAGCCAACCAGCTGGCAAAGCAGCCCTGAAATACTTTTTAAAAATTAAATAAATAAATCCAAATAAATAGATAAATAAATAAATGAATGAATGAATGAATGAATAAAAGATAATCTAAAAAAAGAGTTAACACTTTCCATCTCCTTGCCTCCACAATGAGTTGCTGCTGCAATCAGGAAAACTTGGTGTCTCCCCATATCCCCTTGCCCAGTGAGGCCTTCAGAGGGTGGGGAAGGAATGCTGCCAGAAAGCCCCCAGAGAACACTAGGGCCCAGGCAGTCCAACTTATGTCACCGAAGAGGGAGAATGTGCCAGGTTGGCATGCAAGCTCACATAAGTCTGAAGGGGGTCTCTCCCTAAAACACATGATCCAAGGAAGGTTCTCTGGCTACTCTGGGCATCAGCTGGGAGGTCCGTTCAAAGGGATGGCTAGCAAAGCATTCATTCAGTCCTTCAATTAAACACATGCCATGTGATCAGAGCATGACAGATAGATTAAATCGAAGGGCCTGGGCTTTTGATGGAGTCTGGGTGGAACCTTAGCCTTGCCATAGGATAATACCTCCAGTCTTAGCATCCTCAGAGGCCAGCTATTCTGACAGAGATGGAAACTGAGATGCAGGGAAAGGGAGTGAGAGATACAAGACCACATATCGAATCCAAGATCGAAGGCTGGAAGAGACCTAGAGGTCCAATCCCTCCTTTTATAGTGGAGGAAACTAAGGCCCAGGGAGGAGAAAGGACTTGCCCAAGTCACACAAGCAGTATCAGAATTGAGATTTGAACCTGGGTCTCCCTGACTCCAAAGTCAGCCCTCATTCCGCTAGCGGCAGGAGAGAAACAATGAAAGCTTCTTTATGATGGGTATGACAGCAGTTCTTAGGTCAGTGTGAATGAGACTACGGGAGCCCCACATCCTCTAGCTTGACCCTTGACTTTCTTATCCTTACCTGCAGGTTACATCAAATGGGGAACCGGCTGGGATCACCACTTGATCCCCCAAGAAGCTCAGTTTGGGTTTCATCAGGGTCTCTTCTTTATTAGCAAGACCTGGACCAAGAAAAGAGAATTACTTGTTACTATCAATCTTTACAAGATAGGTCAACATTTCATTGCAGAGCCATGAATCATTTCATCAAAGAGGCCTCATAAGTATTTACTGACTGATTGGCGGAATTGTGTTCTCCAGGAAAGTAGGATCAGGTGCTGAAAGGGACCTTAGAGACCCTTTGAGCCAAGCCCCTCATTTTTCAGAAAAGGAAACTGAGGCTCGGGGATAGCAAGCGATGCACCCAAAGTCACACACAGGATCACTGATCTAGAGCTGAAAGGGACCTTAGAGACCCTCTGAGTCATTTTACAGAGAAGGAAACTGAGGCTTAAAGTATTCTTGCCTAAGATCATATAGCTTGAAAATTTCAGAACTGGAATTCAACGCCAAAATTTAGTGCTCCCAATCATTGCACAGTCAGGTCTCATCTAAACTTTGTTTCAGAAAAGGAGGAATCAGGTTTTTTTGACAAACATTTATTAAATAGCTACTGTGTGCTGGGCCCTAGAAGAATCCCAAAGACCACTGCTAAACTCAAGGCTTATTACAAAGGATCACAGAATGTGAGTTGGAAGGGGCCTCAGAGAACATTCCCTTTATGGTCTGCCCCTCACCTGACTGCAGAGATCTCAGGAAAGCCCTGTCCTCTTTGGCCCAGGCCATGAAGCCTTGGGCTCCTGGCTCCTGGGTCAGCCTTTTGGGGCCAAAGCTGTAGCCAGCTCTCATGGTTCCTTCACAGGATTGCCCTGCAGATACTTGAAGACAGCTGCCATGCATGTACCCTGCACTGTTCCATCCCCCACCTCCAATCAAATCTTCTCTTCTCCAGGCTAAAAATACCAGATTCACAGCCTCCTAGATCTAGAGCTGGAACAATCCACAGAAGCTAGCTTGGCCAAAATCCTCATTTTATAGAGGAGGAAACTGAGGCCCAGGGATGGTAATGACTCATCCAATGTCACACATAGGATCACCAACCTCAGGCCATCTAGTTGCCCCCTCCCTTATTTTATAGATGAGAAAGTGAGGCTCGGGGTCTTGCCCAAGGTCACACATGCTAGCAAGTGATGGGTGTAGGGTTTGAATCGAGACCCTCAGACTCCAAGCCCATTGATTTTTCCCCACACTGCATTTTTTAGTCCTGATTCCGGGTATGGAATGTTATGACCCTGGGGAAGTCACTTCGTGTACCTGAGATTCAGTTTCCTAATCTGCAAAATGTGCAGCAGCCCCTATAGAGTGGGTAACGCAAGGAAAGATCTTTGTAAACATCAAAGTGCTAAAGAAAAGTGGCCTTGTAGAAAGGAACTGAGAAAAAAAGCACCCACGCATTTGGCTCCCAGGGTGGGATGGCAAGTTACCTATCATTTACATTTTATCTGCACCATCAAAGTGCAGAGCTGTTCTACAGGCCTTGATGCTTCCTGGTTCCAACTCTTCATCAGAGCTCCCAGGACCCCCCGGTTAAGGGGCCCATCTCTGGTGGAGGCTGGGTGACTCAAGAGAGAGACCCACCCATCCTTATGCCAGGCAGGGCCAGGCAAACCAGCCTGAGCAGAGCCTACAATCTTGGCCCTGGGCCCAGGACCCAGAAGCTGTCACCTATCCTTCCCCAACTGAGGAAAGCATTGAAGGAATCTCTTGCACCCCCCAGACCCTTCTCTTGAAGTCCTGGACCTTTCAACCCTCTTTGTGGTGAGACGGAAGGGGGACCGGATTTAGAAGCAGAGCATTTGGGGATGAGTCTCACCTTGGCTGCATACCTGCTGTATGGCTATGGGTGAATCACTTTAACCCTTTGGAGACTGTAAATCAAGGAGCAATGGGTCACAGTATCTTAAAGTCCCCTTTCAGCTTGGACATTCTATATTCTCAGGCTCATCTTAGTCCTAATATGATATGATCTTGTGGACACACACATACATATTTCCCCACAGTGCCAGAGTCTATAGGCATAATGATGCTATGTTCCAAGGAATTTCTTCCTCTATGATAGGTTGAATGCTCCTAGGTTAGGGCTCTTTCCAAGCATTAGGACAAGATGCAATGACAAGGCCCAGAGGTCAGCCAGTCCAACCCATTCTCTCTTGCTCACTTTCCTATTTCTGTTGAGGACCCTGCCATTCTTCCCATCATCCAGGTTCTTCTAGTAAAGAAGCTAGCAAATAGTATGGTTTGAAGATACCGATCATGAACTCCTGGGAGTGGCCTCTGCCTTAAACTCTCTGAGCTAGAGGTAGAGAAGAAGCACCATCAGCCCCAGGCAGGTATCCCCCAGACTGGCAATGTGTGGTCTATGTGGGAGAACATGAAATAATCACTCTGACCAGGGAAGCCTTCCTGAAAGATGTGGGCTTGAAGTTGACTCTGGAAGGATAGGTAGGGTTTGAAGGGATGGAGAGTATTTTTCCTGGATAATCAACATGAGCATAATAAACACACGTTGAAAAAAAAAATAATAAACACACATTGGATGGAATGCTGAACCAGACTTAGGAAGCTGAGTTTGAATCTTGCCTCAGACACTTACTAGTTGTGTTTGACCCTGGTCGAATCACTCACCCACTGCTTGCCTTGGTTCCCTCAACCAAAAAACAAGGATCATAAAAGCACTACCTAGGGGTGGCTAGGTGGTGCTGCAGTAAATAGAGCACTGGCCCTGGAGTCAGGAGAACCTGAGTTCAAATCTGGCCTGAGACACTTAACACAAAACGAGTCGTGTGACCTTGGGCAAGTCACTTAACCCCAATTGTCCTCCAAAAAAGCAAAAAAAATAAATAAAAGCACCTCCCAGGGGTTTGAGGATCAAAAGAGATGATACTTGCAAAGTACCCCCCAAACCTTAAAATACTATAGAAATATTAGCTATTATTATTGCTGTTATTCTTTACCACTTTATGGTTTGCAAAGTACTTTACAAGTATTATCTCACATGATCCTCACCAAAACCTTGGGAGGTAAGTGTTATTATGATCCCCATTTTACAATTCAGGAAACAGGCAAATAGCAGTTAAGTGATTTGCCGAAGGCCTAGTGTCTAAGACAAGATTCAAACTTAAGTCTTCCTGATTCCAAATCCAGGGTTCTATCTATTATGCTACCTAGAGATCATACAGGAAGTAACAGTCTGAAATTGAAAAAAGGTTTGCCCTCTGACTCCCCCAAATCTTATTTTCTTTCCACTAGGCCACACTGTCCCTTAATAAATAGATCCCACTAGTATTCCCACATAAAAAGGGCAAAAATAATAGTCCCTAACCTTGAGGAGTTCACCTTTTAATGGGGGGGGGGGCACACCGAAATAAATGTGTCCATACAAGATATATACAGAGTAGATGGTAAATAATTTTACAGGGAAAGGAGAACTGGGGGAGGTCTTCTGTATTGCAAATGTTTAACAGCCATAACAAAAATAATTGCTCCAAATCACTAATACAAAGAGAAACATAAAGCAAAACAACCCTGAGGATTCACATCACACCTGAAAATTGGCAAAGATGACAAAAGATGGGAACAGTCTACGTTGGAGGGGATATGGAAAAACAGGCACACTGATACATTGTTGGTGGAGCTGGGAACTGGTTCAAGCATTTTGGAATTACACTTAAAAAGTTATCCAGGGATCCCATTGGTAGGCATATACTAGAAGGAGGGGAGGAAACACAATATACACCATAATATACACCAAAGCATTCAGACAAAATCACATTTTCTATGGTAACAAAGAACTGGAAACAAAGCAAATGCTCATTATTTGGGGAACAGCTGAACAAAATGTGGTCCATGGAGGCAATGGAATACTTCTGTGTAGTAAGAAATGATACACATGAATACAGAGAAGCCTAGAAAGATCTACATGAACTGATGCAAAGTAAACTAAGCAGAGGCCAAGAAACAACATATAAAAGGACCACAACAATGTAAATGAGAACAATGAAATAAAACAGGATGCTGAATAATGATAATGACCAAACTCAGCCTGGGAGAAAAGATGAGAAAATGCCCCTCCCTCCCTATTTTACAGAGGTACGCACTATATATTGTCAGACTTGGTTGATAAATTGGTTAGTTTGCTAAATTGCTTCTTTTCTCTTTCTTTTTTAATCTTTGTTACAAAAGGTAGCTTACCGGGTAAAGGAGGGGAAGGGAAAGGGATATCTTTGGTAATGAAGGTGATGTTAAAAAAAAGAGGGTATCACTTTAAAACAATTAAAACTGTCCAAAAGTGGAATGGACTGCCTTGGCAGGTAAGGAGTTCCCCATCCTAGGAGGTTTTGAGGAGAGACTGAATGACTAGTTTTAGAGTATGTTATAGAGAGAATACCTGCTCCATTAAGGACTGGACTAGATGTCAAGATAAAAAGAACCTGATCTCAAGAAACTCACATTCTACTGGGGAATGAGCTGCTACCTAGATAATCTCTAAAGTCCCTTCTGATTCTGAGAATGTGTGACTCAGTGAGGAGGAATGACATCAGAGGAGATAGGAAGTACAGTAGAGAAAACAGTATTGAGCTCTCAAAGACTGGTCACTATTTAAATTGATTATGTACATACACATACACACATATACATACATATATATATTTTTAATTGACAAACACTTGTTTTTCTCTCCCTCCCAACCCTACCCCTCTAACTAAACTAAACCCCTCTAACAAATATGAAGAATCAGGCAAAAAAACTCCTGAATTAGATGTGCTCAAAAATATATCCCTCATTCTCCATCCTCAGTCCTCTGGAATCATGGTTGGTCACTGCATGGATCAGAGTTCTTAATTCTTTCCAAAATATTTATCTTTGCAATGGTAAATTTTTCTCCCGGTTCTATTCATTTTGTACCAGTTCATACAAGTCTTCCAAGGTTTCTCTGAAACTGGCCATTTCATCATTTCTTATAGAAGAATAATAATCCATTACATTCATAATACAATAATTTGTTCAGCTATTCCCCAATTGATGATACTACTTAGTTTCTAGTTCTTTGCCACTACAAAAAGAACTGGCATAAATATTTTTGTAGGTGTCTTTTTCCTCTTACTTTGATCTCTTTGGGTATATAATTATAGTGATATCACTGGTATGTTTAATTTAGAGATTTTTTTTGTCCACAATTCTAAACTGATTTAAAGAAAGGCTGGACCAATTCATAGCTCCAAAAGTACATCAGTGTGCCTGTTTTCCCACAGCTCCTCCAACATTAGTCATTTTCCTTTTTTGCCATCTTTGCCAATCTAATGGGTGTGAGGTGGGACCTCAGAGTTGCTTTAATTTGCAATAATTATTAGTGATTTGGGGCATTTTCCCATCTGACTATTGATAGCCTGGATCCCTTCCTTTGAAAATTGCCTGTTCACATCATTTGGCCATTTATCAATTGAAGAAGACTAATTATTTTTATTACACTTTAGAAAAGTTGGATCATCAAAAGCATTCCAGTTATCCCAAGCAGCTTCCCAAGGACACAAGAGTCCATCTCTTAGGCATAAAGATTTTCCCCAAAATGCTGAATGACTGAAAATCATGGAACACCATGATACTGGAAGAATCACAATTGTAAATGCCCCAAGGGGAATGATGCAGGATGGATCAACACAGACCACTGCCAATTACCAAGGATGCCTTGTGCGTGAGAAATGATATAAAAGATGTCACCAAGGATGTGAAGTGATGGGAAAAAAGGAGCTGAGTAGGTCATGTGATGGAAGTGTGGATGCCAAATCTCTTTAGAGTTATACAAACATCCAGGAAATATTTCAAGTCTCAAAGCAATCAATGCCTTTGGCACACAGGGTAGATGCTTTAAGGAGTTCCAGAAAGACAAAAATGAGACAGAATGGGAGTATATAGAGTCCAACGTACAGCTACAACATGGAAGAGGTGCGTGAGTAATCATCAAGGGTTACAAAGAACTTTTTTTACAACCTGTCAGGGACAGAGGGAGGCAGTGATCATTCTCCCATTTTTGAAAATAACAAAGAAGAAAAGTAGCTAGGAGGATGGGAGTTAGGAGTCAAACATTGGTCTCCTGACTCTGAAGTCCCTATCTAAAGCCTCTGACCTCATGATCATCCAAGGCCTTCCAGAAAATAGGAAACAGTGGGAGATGGTCATCTGTCAGGCCTATGCCTGTCTTGCCCAGTGCTCAAGGGTTGTTTGAACAGGAGAGATGGCCCAGGGGCACGCTTTTCAGCAGCCTTACAAAATTTTTTTGCAGGGACAAGGGTTTTTAAGTGCTGGTGTTTATGTTCCTTGAATACCAGTTTGTGGGAACCTTTACTTTGGCTGATGGGAGGTGCATCCAACTACAAGGTCTGGGCTTGGGGTAGGTGGAGAGAGGAAAGAAAGGATGATCACAGACTTAAAGTGGTGGAATCAAGAGGTGGAAGGCCCCTGAAAGGTTATCTAATTCAATCCTCTCATTTTACAGATGGGGAAACCAAGGCCCAGTGAACTAGGTAACTTGCCTCCTAGAAATTACCTCAGAGATCATCAAGTCCCACTTCCTCATTTTACAGGGAAGGAAAATGAGGCCCAGAAAGAACAAGTAGCTTGTCTAAGATTGCATAGCTTATACATGGCAGAGGCAGGTAGCATTCCTCCAGGGCAGTCAAAGGGCCAGAGGAAGGCCACAGGGGAAGAAATAGGCCCCAGGAAGAAGCCTCCCCAGGTTCTGGGGTGGGCTTGGGGTGGGGTGTAGCAGCAACCACACTGGCATCCCCAAGATGGCTGCTAGCAGAGGTTCTTAGATTTGCTTTACTAAGACAGCTAGCTGCTTAAAGGGTCAACAATCTTTCTTAATCACATTCACTAGCTCAAGGGGAAAGTCAGCACCCTGAATGTCAGAGAAAATATAAACAGAGAAATAAAGACCAATAGACAGGGCTCTGATTGCCTGAATCAACTATACACTTTACATACATCCCTGGATGGAGAGAGCCTTTACATCTGAGCAGTTGGGGAGCTTGAACATATGGCCACTTGGAATCTCATGCAGGGAAACACAAGATCCTTCCCGTGAGTGAGCCCCAAAAGCAAAATACCAACTCACAGTATATATACACTTCTCAGAGCCAGAAGGCATCACAACTTTCTTGACTCAGTACCTAATTAGGAATTGGCAAAAGGTAGTAACATCTTCCTACAAGCAAGCCTCCCCTATGCAACCTTCCCTTAATGGGCTCCATGTGAGGCCTATTAATGGGGGGGGGGGAATCTTAAATCCCAGGGGGCAGAGACCTATCCCCACACTTAACCCCCACCGCTTCTTTTCTCATCTGATGTTCACTAGAGTTTTCCAGCCTACTGTTCTATTGCCCTAGGCTTTTGTTTTTTCTTCCAGGTGGCCTAGGGTAGCTCCAAGAAATGGGCTCACAGATGGCTCTCTTCACAATTCTGAGAGTCTGAGAGGGAACAGATTACTTCGCCCATTTTACGGATGAGGAAACTGGGATTCTGAGAGAGGAAATCACTTGCCCAGGGTCATGTAACTAATAAGCATTGTATTTAAAAGAGGTACTATTGGTTAGCATCTTGGCTTTAAGAACAGGCCTCATTCTACTCCACATTTTGAATTGTGCTAAATTAGCAGTTTGTATAACCCTGAGAAAGTCCCTTAACTTCTCTGAGGTTCAATTTTTTCATCTGCAAAATGGGTGGGTTTGGACTCACTGGCCTCTAAGCCCCCTCTCTAGTTCTGAATCAGGAACCAGGAGAGAGGAAAGATAGACAGAATAGTAGAACTTCTCTTGAACACCTGCCCCGGAAATGAAGAAGCAAACTGATGAGTAAAACCCAGGGGAACTGGGTCCAGACAAGCTGCAGGGCAGGGTTCAGAGGGCTTCACAGAAAGAAGCTTTGGCCTGCAACTGAGCGATGCCCCAGGAGCTTACATGGAAAGGATTCTGTTACCATAGTAACTGAAGAACTCAGAAACAACTTCACCGTCGCTGAGAGTAAGGGAGGAGGGGGGAGAAAGGAACTGGGGGCAATTGGAAAGGCCTGCCCCCGTGTCTGCCTATGGGTAATCCAAAGGGAAAGATGAGACCCACCCGTAACAGCTAGGGAGCTGGCCTCAGAATAGGCAAAACCTGCCTTCCAATTCTGGCTGAGTGACCCTGTGAAAGTCCTCTAACTCCTCAGAGCCCTCTTCAAGGCTAGAATTTGGGGTACTAGTGCTGAAATGCATTGGGAAAGGAAGTTTCCCTCCCTGGAGTACCCCATATCAATGGAATCACAGGGCCAATCAAAATCACGTTATGTAATAAAGCATATAAAACTCCTCAACACCACACTCCAACTAGATAATTAGTGTAAGCCTTTTAGGCCCCATTTTACAGAGGAGGGGCTTGAGGCAGGAAGTGGGGACCCAGGCCATCGTATGTGATTTTGTAGCACAGCTTATAAACAGAATTTTGGGGCGACAGACGGAACATTGGACTTGAACTTGGGGCTCTTGGCCAAATTTTCCACATCCTGTATGTAGCCCTATCTGAGCAAAACTTGTTCGATGAAGGTGAGTGACTGTGGCTAATTAGTTGTTACTAATAAATTGAAAAGAAACCCAAGAACACGGGGTGGGAAGAAGAGTAGGTGCTAAGGAACTGCTTCAGAATGCACAGTCTTGTTGCTGTGATTCATAAGACCGAGAATGTTGGCTGAGGTGGAAAGAAACTTAGACCAGAGCACTGTGCCTGGATGGGTCTTTAAAACATTGAACCTGAAGTGCTCTACTTTAAAGGGACCTTACAACTTACAACTGGGAGGGGCCTTAGGACGGGATGTCAGAGCTGGGAGGGTCCACAGAACAGAGGTCAGAGCTGGGAGGCACCTCAAAACACAGGACATAAAGAATTCACAGGACATAGAATTCTTCTGGGAAGAATTCTAAATAAAGACCAGAAAGGGGAAAAGGTGGAAGGCATCTCAGCAAAGTTCTGCTTCCCCACACCCCCTCATCGGAAACAGAGAGTGGGTGCACCCTTTAAGGATGCAGGCTAAGATGCTTCCTTGTCCAGCCAGCCCAAAGCTGAGCTAGGAGGCTGGGGGTGGATGGAGAGGTCTGTGGAGTCTCTTACTTCCCCAACAACTTCCTCTGTAGCTAAGCCCAGGACCAGGGTCTGTTGCCTTTCAAGTACACTTTCTGACATGAGTCTGTAGACTAAGCTGAGAACAATTCTCATGAACAATTGCCAATCTCTCGTCTACATAGCACTCAAAGCCAACTCCCGATCCTAGGGTGCTGGGCTGTGGCCCAAGAAGCACCCCCAGCCTCCTGATGGAGGGGGAGAGTGACTGACATGGGGATGGCCACTGGAGCCTGGAGCTCCACGGGGCACTCTGATGTCCACTTCTGTCTGTTTGGGGAACAGGGCGCCTCTCACTCATCTCTATGGCACTACTGGGCAATCTTCCCGGGTGACAAGGAATTGAGCTGAGGCTGGACCAGCAGCTAAGCGGCCAGGTGTGCAGGCCACATCATTTGCCCATCTAATTTCTGCCTAGATGGCCTCTGGGTCCAGCTTGCAGAGGAGCAGAGACTGGGCTCTGTGGTGATGCTGTGCATATCGAGGAGGAGGCAGAAAGGACACACACATTACCTAAACTCCTGACAGTAACACTGAGGGAGGTTGAACTGAAAAGAATGCCAGTTGCAGAGTCCAAGGGCCTAGATTCAAACCCTGGCTGTGGTACTTCTATTGGCATGGTCCTGCACGAATCACTTCCCTGGGCCTCGGTTTCCCCTTTTGTAAAATGAGGAGGTTAGATGTGATGTCCCTTCCAGCTCTAGGATTGGATCCTATAAAGGGGAAAACCTCACTTAACCACAGCTAACCCATATTAGGCACATTTCTCAAAATCTGATCTTCAATTCACTTCCTTACTCTCCCAACACATTGTATCATGACTCTTCATGGGGAGGGACTTTTTTGGGGAGAAGGATGAGAGGGCTTGAAACCAACAGCCTCCAAAATTCCCAATCAGTCAACTGACAAACACTAAGAACGGACCCATTATGTCAGGCACTGGTGCCAGATCTAGAGATGAAACAAGGCCTGCCCCATAGGAATTGACTTGAATTCTCTCAGGGAGAAATCATGCATACATACCAATATGATACAAAATCTACATAAAGTGAGACCATGTCTGACCAGGAAAGGACCTCAGAGGCATACTGCCCAACCCTCTCATTTTGCAGGATCTAGAATGGAGCTCTCTTCCTGACTCCCAGGCCAGTGGCCTTTCAACCAAGTAGATGAAGTTTGGTCTCCCTGTGGGACAGGGGGCACTGTCCCCTGGTCTTATGACTCGGGACAAGCAGCTAAGCAAGGATGGGGCCACTTGGGCCTCACAAGCACACCAACTCCTCAAGTCCCACCCCAGAGAAAGATTAAGCTGTTCGTCAGGGCATAGCTTCCAAGGAAAGGAGAGTTTCTGGGAACAGGCAAGGAAAAGGCTGCCCTTGCGCAGATGTTGCCTGTTCCCCCCAACTCCTAACGGGCAACAGAGAATCTATAGGTCTGGGAGGATTTCTCCCCTCCCCAGGGGAGCCAAGTCCCAACAGAGGCCCACTCTCCATGCCTCTGGGCCTCAGGAAACTTTGAGAAGTCAGAGAGGACAAGACTTTGAGGAAGAGAGATGATTCCTGGGAGGGATGGGAAGACACATGTAGTCAGTCACAGCAAAGCACTCCCTCCAAGAGAACAGGAGCCATCTTCCTTCTGCCAGGGCTGGACCACCACGGGTAGGAGGTTTTCAATCCGTTCTCTAGGCCAGGGACAAGGCCTGGCCAGACCTCAGGGCCCATCAGATTGGTCTCTCTTTCTCTACTCTCATCATCCTGTCTATAGCTACCAGGCTTTCTTCCGTGACTGCTTCCCTAGGAACACCATAATTGTCTGCCCCCTAAATATCATGCCCTGGGGCAACTCCCAACATTCCTCTGGGAAGGAGCACAGGAGAAAGCTGGGCAACCTTGAGCCCAGCTGCTTGGTTTCCCTGGGCCTCAGTCTTCTCCCTACAGTGACGGATCTGGGGATGGGGAGTGGTTTAATCAAGGATAGCGACCATTGGGCCTTGAGGCCACATGTGGCCTTCTAGGTCCTTGGGAGCTGCCTTTTGACTGAGTCCAAGTTTAACAGAACAAATTCTTTTATTAAGGGGCTTTGTTCCGTGAAGTCGGGATTCACTCAAAGGGCCACACTTTGAGGGCCTAGAAGGCCTCATGTGGCCTTGAGGCCCGAGGTCCCCATCCCTGGATGGTTTTAAAGGCCCCTTCTAGCTCTGACATTCATGCTGTGTCCTAGGATGGAGAAGACAATATGGGGCAGTGGAATGATGTAGAAGGATTGAAGGAGGGGTCATTTCACCTCTCGGGGACTCAGTTTCCTCATTTGTAAAATGTAAAATGTAAAAATCCAACCATGACTGAGATCTATCCCTTCCAACTCTGAACCACTGATCCCCTGTAGGACTTTGTCCCAAAGTAGTAAGATGTAGTCAAATGGCTTAGCCGGGGTCCTCCAGGGCAGAAAGGCCCACTGCTCTGATGAAGACGAGGATATCTTTGGGTGGGAGTATGGGCACATGTGAGCTTTCCTTTCTATCAAGCCTCATCTAAGTTCTTTCCAAGGGAAGAATGTTCTTCCTCAGCCAGACCAACCACTGGGATGGGCAAGTAAAAGTTAGGCCGCTTTGTCAGAGGCAAGTCTGTTTGCTCTTCCCCCAATACCATGGTGTTGTTTCTGCCCAGACACCAGCTCCCAGGGTGCAGGCCAGCCTAGGGTGAGTAACACCCAGAGAACAGACTAGTTATTAACAGGGAAATGAGGGGGAGGAAGCAATTGTTTTTTGTTTGTGGCCTTCTTCTGGACAAGAACATAAAAAAATGGGGTCAAAACAACCCCAGCCTATTTTAGACTTGATATCTTAACTAGATTCTCAACCATAGGCTTTAGACTAAGTGTGAAAACTCCTTGTTCACTTTCCTACTCTGTATAATGGGTGAATCGATAATGCATGCCCGCCCCTAATTCAATACCCGTAAAAGATAACGAATTAGTCACATGGACTTGGGGTCTCACTCTCTGGGATCTTCCCTCCAGTGATACAGATTTCAGCCCATCTGAGCCTATGAATCCTGTCTGACTCCATCTTCTTTGTCCTTTCATAAGCTTGTGACTGAGCAGGAGGTGGGAGGAGGGTGCACCCCACCTTCTCTGGACCTCCCTCACTTACATCATAGGATGTCAGAGGAACATTTTTGTTAGACCTTACCCTCAACCACGTGAATGAAAAAGCCACTCAGATGGACCCTGTTTTGTCTAGGTTGTCTTGAGTGGGGGTAATCTGGATAAAAGAGAAGTCTTTTTGTCCAAGACTGAATCATCAGTCACATCTCCCAAACCCTCATTCAGATAAGCCCACCCCTCATTTTAATATTCATTCTTCTCATTAATTTTTAACTAATCAGAGTTGATTGCCCCCCTCAGGAACACCCATTCTTCCAAGGTCATATAAGCATTGAGTGGGTTCCATGATGGGGTCTTTGGCATTCAAGAGTGCCACTGACCCCTTTCATTAATTACCTGCTAACATAATTAATAAAATGATTACCCAGAAAAAAGCCACCCAGAAAAGTTAACCAACATGAAGTGACCAAACACTAGATTTGGGAGCCAAGGTCCTATGTTTGAGCCCTCCTACCTCTGGCATTTTTTACTGATGCTGATACTGAAAGTCACTCCCTCCATGCCTCAGTTTCCTTCTTGGTATTTCATGGCCTCCATGTAGCCAGTTCTGGCAATCTTCATTCTGGGTTCTAAGACTTTGCCAGCTCCAGCTGTCTACATTCTACAAACCCTGGCAACTCTAAAATATGAGGGCTATAAGCCCAGCTGTTAACTGCCTTCTTAAGGAAGTCTGGCCAGATGGACCAACAACAACAATATTAATAGCTAGCATTTATATAAAGCTTTTAAAATTTGCAAAGGGCTTTACAAATGATGCTAACTCATGGGATGATTTGAGGTAGCCTCTGAGTCAGGAAGATTCTTGCCATTAACTGGTTGTGTGACCCTGGATAAGTCACTTAACCTTTGTGGCCCATGAAACTCTCTAAAACTGAAAGTTGAGGATGACATGCTGGGCAAAGCTGGAATTGAGATTACTATTATGCTTTAAGGGCTAGTCATGCCTCTAGTCAGACTTGGCCTATGTCTCTGGTTATGACAATCTGGATCGTTTGGTTAAAGAGACCAGTCAATTCAGCCCTACCCCCAGCCAGACTCATTCCTTTCCTTATCTGACCAGGTGTTGGCATTGACCAGTCCTTGAGCTGAACTAACCCATGCTTATGAGGTCAACTATTTGAATAGAACAGTGAACTGACCAAATCGACTTCTAATTGTTCGACTAATTAAGCAATTGGTTGATTTTAACTGACCTGCTGTTTAAGACAGAATAACTAAAGGAACGCAGAGGGGCCCATTCCCCAAACAAGCAGTTCCAAGTGAAAATGGTTGGCCAAAAAGGCCTGATCCCAGAGAAAGATCTCCCACCTCTCAAGAAAATGCCAAAGAAACAGCACACACACCTGCCTTCTGGGAACTAGCCTGGGATCACCCAACTAGCCAGGCTGACTCCAGCCTCCACCCTTCACTAAATCACGAAATAAGCTTCTGAGGTCACCTCCTGACCCCTGGAATGTTGCATCTGCCCGGTTTTCATTTGGGCCCCATCTACTCTTAGCTGCCTCAGGCCCCCTCCACTGAGACCTGGGGCTGCCAGTATCTTCAATTATGGCTTTCACAAACATCAGTCCAACAAATAAAGGGCTTTAGGAGGCCAAGGTTTGGCCAAAAGGCAAGCCAGGAGGGCATTTCCGGGGAGCCTCATAGAGAATCCCAGAAAGAAAGCAGGAGCCTGAAGGACAGATGGAGGGGGTAGCCCAAGAAGCCGGACCAGAGAACGGTGAGCTAGGCAGTCAGGCTTGCTGTCTGGGTGACCAGCTGGGGCTGCTGCTCATGTTTTCCCTTCTCAAGACCTCAGCACTGGGGAAGAAACATCTACATTTGCCAAAGGGGGCCTCGTTAAGCTCTATTCATCTTGACACAGCTCAGCCCACGTTCATTTGTGTGTTGGGCAGCAGAGATGAGAGAATGTTGGATCCCAGAGATGGAATGTTTTCCTGTCCCTCTTAATTAAAACCATAGCATTTAGAGGATGTCAGAGCTGGAAGGAGCCTCAGATCATCTCCTCCAGCTCTGTCTTAAATAGATGAGAAAGCTAAAGCCCAGGATATCAAATGACTTGTCTAAGATCACACAGCTAGTATGCAGTAGACCTGGGACTCTAATCCCAGGCTTCTCCAAGTCATAGTCAATGGTGCTCCCCCCCACTCCTGACCCTTACTCCAGTGGCACTGGTGACACTGGACAGTGATACAGTGGCACTGGTTCTTGGTCTCCTCCCACTCTGGATTTGTTGGAAAGAATGGCAGGCACTAGCTGGATGCAGGGAGTGCCATTTCCAGCCCCAGCCTAAGCCCAACTACTGTGTATTTATTTTGTAATTACTCTCTATACTTATATAGGTATAGGTTGTCTTTCCCTGATAGAATGTAAGCTCCTTGAGGGCAGGGACCATTTCACTTTTGTCTTTCATCCCCAGCTAGTACAATACTTGGCATAGATAGGCACTGGATGGATGGATGGATAGATGAAAGCATGGATGGATGGATAGAGGGAGGGAGTGATGGATGGATTGATGGATGGATAGGTGGATGAATTGATATTTGGATAGATGAGTAAATAGATAGGTGGGTGGACAGATGGATGAACAGATGAGTAGATGGATGAATGGAGGGATGAGTGGGTAGATTGATAGCTGGATGGATGGATAGATGAGTGAATGGATAGGTGGATGGATGGATAGATGAGTAAATGGATAGATGGATGAACAGATGAGTAGATGGATGGATAAATGGATGGATGGATGGATGGATAGATAGATAGGTGGATAGATGGATAGATGAGTAAATGGACAGGTGTATGAATAGATTGATGAACAGATGAGTAGATGGATGAATGGATGGATGGATGGATGGATGGATGGGGGGGGGGATGGATGGATGGATGGGGACCTAGACTACATGTAAGCTTTATGAGAGCAAGGGTTGTTTCATTTTTTGTTCGTGTTTCCCCAGCACCCAGAACAGCATCTGGCGCAGAATGGACACAGCACAATGATTGTTGATTGCCTGATTTGATCCTAGCTGGGCCCTGAAATTGAACAGCTCCTTTGAGTTCTTCCCTGCTGGCAGATATTGGCATTGTGGGGACCCTCTTCCAAGCAATCCTCCCCAGTCTGTTCATGAAAAGATAGTCACTCTGACTGAAACAAGTCTGGGTCAAAATGCTCACCTTTTGTAAGACGGGTGGAAGGCTGCCAGAAGAAATCCAGACAAGCTCTTTTGAACACCACTGTCTGGTGCTTGTTAATTTTGAATTCAGAAAAAGTGGCCTCCCAGCTGCTTAAGTGCAGGGCCCACAAACTACCAGGAGGCTGGAGTCGGACTGCCAGGAGATCTCATAGGCTTCTATTGCAGCTCTCTAGGACAGCACAGGATTCAGAGCTGGAAGAGCCCTTAAAGACCCTACAGCTCAAGTCCTTCATTTCCAGAAGAGGAAACTGAGGCATAGTGCATGAACACAGCAATGAGCCTAGTCAGGAGGACCTGAGTTCAAAGGCAGCCTTGGGCGTGGCCTAGCTGTGTGACCCTGGACAAGTCACTTCATTTCTGTTTGCCACAGTTTCCTCAATTATAAAATAGGGAACATAACAACACCCACTTCCCAGGGTTGTTATGAAGATCAAATTAGATAACCCTTGTAAAGTACTTAGTACTTAGACGATGAGTAAATACCCATTCCCTTTCCTTCTCCCCCTTCCTAACAGATATTCAAGCCAATCTTTGTTGCCACTTGCACCACTCCACTGATCTGGTCACATCACTTTCACTCAAAAATCTGCAATGGCTCCCTACTGCCTCTAAGCAAAGCTTGTACTCCCTTGCCTAGAACTCAATCTAGCATGCTTCTGGTAGCCGTGCTCTGCCCATGCTCCCCAGGCACCTTACCTTCAAGCCGAGACAACATATTCTGTTTCCCCCACCACTTTGCCTTTGCAAAGTTCCCATGGCCTGAAATGCCCTTCCTCTCATCCTTATTGCTGAATTCCTAACCATTCTTTAAAGCTTAACTAAAATGCTGCTTTTTACCAAAAGCCTTCCTTGGTTTCTGCCATCAGTCAGAGTTTAGCCCTCTCCCCCAGACTTCACAGCATTTTGTCTTTCATGTGTTTATGTCCTGTCCAAGTCTTATGGAAGTTTTGCTCCTCTCCCAATCCCTAACACTCTACAAGAATGAGCTTAAAAATAAATGTTTGACAAATAAATTAATATTTTGATGAACATTTCCAGGAAGGTTGGCATTCCTGGGGTGAGGAGAGGATGTGAGCAAAGGTGCACAGTTAGGAAAGTCCAGGGTATGTTTCAGATGCATTTGGTTTGTGGAGAAGCCATGAGCAATGAGGCCAAAATGGCAAAGTGGAGACAGGATGTAGAGGGCCTCAAAGTCAAGCAGAGGGGTCTGAATTTTATCATACCAGCAACAAGGAGTCAGGGAAGATGGGCCATGTAGACACATGTGGAAATGGGATGAGAATCACAGTCAGAAAACCAAGGTTTCTATTGTGTATCCCTGGGCAAAATATAGTTCCCATTTTACAGATGAGCAAACTAAGGTTCAAAACAAGTCTGTGGGGTAGGCAAGGTGGTGCAACAGTTTTGGAGTCAGAGGTCTTGGATTCCAATCCCAACTCTGATACTCATTGTCTGTATGACCTTCAGTTGGTCATTCCCTCTCTCTGGGTCTCAGTTTTCCCATCTGCAAAATGCAGCAGTAGGACCAAATGGCTTCTGAGATCCTTTCTGGCCCAAGAATTCTAATGCTATAAATATGAATATTTATATTCATATTTATATATATATATATATATATATATATATATATATATATAAATATGAACAGCCTCATGATAAGGGAAAGTTCCCAGCCTCCTCCAACCTCACAAGCAGCAAATTATTCACCTTGGCTCCCTTCTCCAGAGAAGCAGCCTGGAGAGCTTTTTATCTATGGTCAAGTCCCTTCCTTTCCCTTCCCTTCTCTGCAAAGGTGTTACTGTCCCATTTTACAGATGAGCAAATTCACAAATCGGTAGGAACATGGGTGAGGAAATCACTCTGTATAGCATTTTAAACAATTCCAGATTCGACCCCAGGTCCTCTGACTTCAAGTTCTGTCCAGAGTCTACACTACACAGATGCACAAAGCAGTTGAATCTGGGATAAAGAACACAGGACTTTGAGTCAGAATACCTGAGCTCTCAGAGGAGGGAGGCCTGCTTAATTCCTGTGTGACTTTAAGCAAGTCACTTCATTGTATCCCAGAACTCCCTTGAAGGACCCTCAGCTAGTCCAACGGGGAATCCCCCCTGAACCATGCTTGGCAAGTGATCACCCAGCCACTGCTTATAGATTTTAGACTGGAGAGAGTTCGTCAGCACCTGAGGGAAGCACCTCCCAAAGCACCTCCCAGCACCTCCCAAAACCTCCTGAGGGAAGCACCTTCCTCCCACCATAAAAGCTCTAATTGAGAAGATATGCCCCTTACATCCAACCTCACTTTGCCTCTTTTCATCATCCTGGGGTCAAGTGCTACACATCTAATTGCTCTTCAAGGAATTTTCCTTTCAGATACTTGAGGTCATTATTATACTTCACCTACATCCTCTCCTCTCCAGGTTCACCATTGCCAGAAACATCCATTAATCTTCATGTGGCATGAACTAAAAGGAACGAAATGTGGGCTGACCAAGGCAAAGTAGGGTGGGCCTAGAACCTCCCTACATCGTGGCCTTTATTCATCCTGCCTAAAACCAGAGCAGCTTTCTTGGCTGCATGTCACATTGCTGAATGATGTGTCTGCTGTCCACTAAAACCGTCTTATCTTTTTCAACTAACTTGCTGTCTAATCATCTCTGCTCACCCCACCAACGTTCTGCTTGTAAATTCTGGTTTCTGAACCCAAGTTGGCAATGGAAATCGAATGTTCTCTGACTATACCACATTGTCTCCCTTTCCCTGAGCTCACCCAGGATAGATACTGGATTTTTCCAAAGGGTGTTTGTTGGGGCGGCTAGGTGGCGCAGTGAATAGAGCGCCGGCCCTGGAATCAGAAGGTACTGAGTTCGGAGCCGGCCTCCGACACTTAATCCGCACAAACAAAAAAACCTAGCCGTGTAACCTTGGGCAAGTTACTTAACCCCAATTGCCCGAAAGGGGCGGCTAGGTGGCACAGTGAGTAAGAGCACCGGCCTCGGAGTTTGGATGACCCGAGATCAGATCCGGCCTCAGAAAATGAGCACCCACGCATAAATCAAATAACTAGCCGTGTAACCTTGAGCAAGTTACTTAACCCCAATTGCTTTAAAAAAAAAAAAGGGTGTTTGTTACTAACAGCTAAAGCAGAAGACTCAAAACAAACTCCGAGGTTCAAATCACCAAACTGCTAGAAATGTGAGGTGATAGGTACACTCTGGAGGTTGGGAGAAAGGCAACAATGAAGCAAAGGCTCAAATCGCTGGGTATTTTTCAGTACAATTCCCTTAGAAATACAGCTACTTTTATCAGTGAAAACAAAAATCAAACCAAAGTCAACAAAAGCAAGACTGACCTAGCAGATCCACAGTACAGCAATGAATAAAGTCCGTGCAAGGTCGGTCTCCTTGAATTGTCGAACATCTCAATTCCATGATAGTGCCATCTGCCATTGTCCCCATCAGCAGGCCAGCATAGCTCAGGACCCAAATGAGTGGGGTTGGCACACTCCTCGCTATGTATGAACATGCAGTGTCAGGGTGGAAGTTAAAATGAACATGCTATTTGTTCTATTTTTCAACAGTATTCATTTAGGTAATAAGTTGGGCTTCCTCTCCTCCAAATACTGTTTCTTTTAAAATACTGAAGTAAGTCAAGAAAAGAGAGCTTGAGATTTTCAACAATTTAAATTTGTTTTAAATTACTATCATCTTTGATTTTCTGAAGGAAAATAATATCACTTCCTGACTGAGTAAATCTGTAACTAGTTTGAAGAGAACATTGCCTGGAGGAGCTCAATCTAGTACAAGTGATGACAACAGCAACAGTTAAAGTAGCAGAGATACTGGAACACAAGGGCAAATTCAGATTAGATAACCCACTATCTGCGTCACTGGGATTCACGAGTACTATTTCTAATGGAGAAGAAAGGTCAAAGGATATGAACAGGCAGTTCTCAGATGAAGAAATTAAAGATATCTATAAGCATATGAAGAAATGCTCTAAATCACTATTGATTAGAGAAATGCACATCAAAACAACTCTGAGGTACCACATCTCACCAGACAGATTGGCTAACATGACAACACAGGAAAATGACAAATGCTGGAGAAGATGTGGGCAAATTGGAACACTAATGCATTGTTGGTGGAGTCGTGAACTGATCCAACCATTCTGGAGAGCAATCTGGAACTATGCCCAAAGGGCTGTAATATTGTGCATATGTTTTGATCCAGCAATAGCACATAAAAATGAGAAAGGGACCCATATGTACAAAAATATTCCTGCTATGCATGGGTCCTTTAAATGCATGAAAGCTAATAAATTGAAATGACATCTTGAGAGTAGACATACAGAATAAGTGTTCAAGACAAGATCAATTTTTCCAGAGATCATAAGATCATAGATTTAGAACTGGAAGGGAACTTGGAGATCCTGCAGGTGCAGAATCACAGGGTGTTGAGGCTGGCAGGGACCTTAGAGGACATCAGGTCCAACCTCCTCATTTTGCAAATGAGGAAACTAAGGTTCAGAAAAAATGAAGTGACTTACCCAGGATCATAGAGCTAGTATCTGAACCAAGATATGAACACAGGTTTTTATGCTTGATACCAAAGTATCAGTCAGCCAATTGATTACCAGGCATTTGTTATTATAAAGTGTGTAGAACACTGGACTTGGGAGTCAGGAAGACCTGAATTTGCATCCTGTCTCACTTACTAGCAATGTGACCTTGGGCAAATCGCATAAGTGATCTGTGCCTTAGTTTTTTCATCTGTAAAATGGGGAGTATAATAGCACCTACCCCATAGGCTTCTTGTTAGGATCAAATAAGATAACATATGTAAAACACTTTGTAAATCCTGAAGTGCTATATAAATGTTAGCTATTCTATGATAATAATAATAATTATAAGAGGTCACAGTCTCAGGAGGGGTGACAATATGTAAATAGCAAGGCACACAGAAGTTAGACCTAGAGTAAATGACAAGTCATAGGGAGGACGACAAAGAGACAGAGATAAGGGGAAAGGCACGGGGAACAGCCAGGCAAAAGGTATGGAGACAGGAAGAAGGCTATCATATGAAGGGATTGCAAGCAGGCCAATGTACCCAGATCAGAGGATAGAGGGGGCATAAAGTAGATCAAGCCCAGAAAGTGTAGATTCTGAAAGCTGTTATCTATAGGCCTCAATGAGCTCAGTACCTGGATCACAATTGCTCTTTCCTCCCCAACTTCTGCCCGCTAACTAGGGGACATCAATATACATAGCAATACTCACTAAAACACCCTAACCTTCCAATTCCTCAACTTATCCACTTTCCATGACCTTCTTCCTCCATCCCCCCTCAGTCACATACAAACAGAGTTGTATCCTTTGACCCTGCCATCACCCACAAGTGACTTCCATGGTCATGACCTCTGAAATCCCTTTATCTGATCACAATCCTCTGTCACTCCATTTCTCCCTCTGCCTTGCAACCCCAAACCCTCTTCTTCACTCTCACTGCTACCTCTTTCCCTCAGTTCTTTCCCAAATCATCACCCTGGACTGGCTACATTCTATTCCCTCCCCAATCTTGACCCCTTGGTAAATCATTTCAACTCTATATGCTGTCATCTCCTCTTGAGTCTCTCACCCCTTTATTATAGATCTCATCCTGCCAAACCTCAAACTTGGACTGTTCCCACCATTAGCTGTCTGTTCCTATGCATGAAGCTGGAGAAAATCAGGAAGTTGTCCTGACTGGGTCCACTATAGATTTTTGTTACAGAACCTCATCTGGGCCCTCACTGTTGCAAGGCAATCCTATTAGACCTCCCTAATCAATTCACTCTCCCACTCACCACAGCAGTTTTTCTAAACCTTTTCATCCCTTCTGAAATTTCTCATAATTCCTCCTCCCCACCCCTAGTTGAGAACTTTGCTTCATATTTTATTCACAAAAACTGAGGCCATCTCAAATCACTCAGATGCCTTTCCACTCCCCATGAAGACATGGCTCTACCAATTCCCATCTGGATGCTGATGATTCTCAAATCTACCTAGCCAGGCCTGACCTCTTTGCTGACCCCCACTCTCACATCTCCAACTGCCTTTCAGACATCTCCAACTGGATTCCAAAAGACATCTGGAAGCCCTGCAGTGGCTTCTTCTAGCACCCAATTAGCTGCCCCCACCCCCGCCTCGGAAGCTGTCATTGGTGTTTTTAAGAACTTAGTGTTGGCTTGTCCTCATTCCCAACAAATAGATTCAATCTTGGCTTCAGAGAGTAAAAACATCTCCCAGCCTGAGCAACAAGGCAAGGAGCATCCAGGAGGGAAACCAGTTCTTGATTCAAAACAGATTTAGCCATCAGAAGCACATTTTTTTCCCCTGATGGCTGAATTCAACTGCTCCCACACTCTTTCCCCCTCCACTCCTCCACCTCGCCTGTCGCTTGAGGAGAAAGATGAGGGAGCTCCCCTACTCCCAGCCTGGTCTCACTGAAACCTGGGCTCCCTAGGAAAAGGCCATCCTGTGGGCCCAGGTGCACAGTCTCCTCACAGGCTGAGCTGAGCCGTGGCCTCCTCCTTCTGCAGAGATATAGCAGCAACTACTCTGGCTAGGAGTCCAGACTCCTAGGTCTGAATCCTGGCTTGGCCATTTGCTTGCGGTGTGACTATGGGCCATTCATCTCCTGTCTCTGGCCTTCATTTGCCCCTCATATACATCACCGGGAGGTGACACAGGCTGAACTCAGATGCTCCCAAATCCAGCCCTGAATCACATGAATGCTGTGCCCCTTTGGAAGCCCTGGGCAGTGCTGGAGGCTGAGTGCCAGGCTCTATCCCCTGTGGCTCTGAGGAGCCGGTTACCAAGGGATGTTCTCGAAAGTTAACTAGTGAGGAGTTTTCTTTTTTAAAAAATTCTGTATTCTGAACTTAAAAATTAAAATAAACATTTCCATAACAAAGTAGAATAGGAAAAAAGAGGATTACACACGAAACTGCAAAGTCATTATGTACAACTTGCTTTTCCTTTTACATACATAATAGTTAGCATATAATTTTCTTTTTTTTCCTCTCCCACCCTGAGATGGCTACCATCAGACACAAATGTGTGTGTGTGTGTGTGTGTGTGTGTGTGTGTGTGTGTGTATAACCATATTATACATCTATTTATCAGTTCTTTCTCTGGATGCATAGAGCATCTGCCTTCATAGTTCTTTTATCACTAATTTGGGTATTTATAATAGTCAAAATGACTTCGATGGCTCAAAGTCACTCTTAAAATAATATTGCTACTACTATATTCAATATTCTCTTAGTTCCACTCATTTCACTCTTCATTATTTCATGGAGGTCTTTCCATGTTTATTCTAAAATCACTGAGCTCATCATTTCTTATGGAACAAGAATATTCCATCACAATCATATACCACAACTTGTTTAGCCATTCCCCAGTTGATGGACATTCTCGCAATTTCCAGTTCTTTGCCACCACAAAGATAACTGCTATAAATATTTAGAACACGTAGGTTCTTTTCATTTTTCCCTGATCATCTTGGGAAACAGACCTAATAGTGTTATTGCTGGATCAAAAGGGATACACAGTTTTTATACATCATTGGGCATAATTCCAGATTGTTCTCCAAAATGGTTGGATCAGCTCACAGATCCACCAACAGTAAATTAGTGTCCCAATTTTTCATATCCCCCTCCAACATTTGTCACTTTCCCCTTTTATTATTTTAACCAATATGATATTTGTAAAATTATATCCCAAGGTTGTTTTAATTTGCATTTCTTTAATCAATCATGATTTAAAGCATTTTTTCATAAATTGTTTTGATTTCTTCGTCAGAAAACTGCCTGTTCATATCCTTTGGCCATTTATTAGTTGGGGAATGACTCATATTATTGATTTGATGAAGTTCTTTATATATTTGAAACATGAAACATTTATCTGATAAACTGTTTATAATATTTTCCCTAATTTTCTGCTTTCCTCCTGATCTTGGTTACATTTGTTTTATTTGTACAAGACTTATAAAATTTAATGTGAACGAAATTATCCATTTTATACCTATCTCTTGTTTATTCATAAATTGTTCACCTATCTATAAGTCTGATAAGTAATATATTCCATGTTCTTCAAATTGTCTTGTAATATCTCCCTTTAGATCTAGGTCATGTATCCATTTTGACCTTATCTTTGTAGATGGTAGAAGATTGGTCTATGCCCAATTTCTGCCAAACTACTTTCCAGTTTTCCCAAAAAAAATTTTTCCCAAATAATGAATTCTCACCCCCAAACTTAAGTCTTTATACTTGTCAAACACAAGGTTACTATAGTCATTTGCTGCTGTAAATTGTATGTCTACTCTGTTCCATTGATGTACTTTTCTATTTCTTAGCTGGTACCAGATAGTTTCAATAAAGACTGCCTTCTAAGATATAGTTTAAGATCTGGTACTACTAAACCTCCTTTCTTTACATTTCTTTCATTAGTACGTTTGACATTCTTTACCTTTTATTCTTCCAAATGAACTGTGTTATTATTTTTTCTAATTCAATAAAATAATTTTTGGTGATTTAATTGGGATGTCATTGAAAATATAGATTAATTAAGATAAATTTTTCATTTTTATTATATTGGCCCTGACTACCCATAAACAATTAAAATTTCTTTAATTAATCTGATTCTATTTGTAGAGGAAGTTCTTCATAATTTTATATTTTTTTATAATTTTTATAATTTAGTTCAGATAGTTCCTGTGTTTCTCAAGTGTAACTCCCAGGTATTTTATCCTGTCTACTGTTATTTTAAATGGGGTATCTCTTACTATCTCTTCTTTTAGGGTTTTCTGGTAATATATAGGAATGCTGATGATTTATGTGGGTTTACTTCATATCCTGCTACTTTGCTAAAATTATTGTTTCAACTAACTTTTTAGTTGAGTTTTTAGGATTTTGTATATCATCTGCAAAAAGAAATAGATATTTTTGTAAATACTCTTCAATTTCACTTAAACTGTTAAATTTATTAGCATAAAATTGGGCAAAATAACTCCTTAGAATTGCTTTGATTTCATCTTTGCATTATTGGTATATTCTCCCTTTTCATTTTTAATACTAGTGATTAGTTTTCTCTCTTTTAAAAAAATCATATTAACCAATGATTTATCTATTTTATTGTTTTTTTCCATAAAACCAACTCCTAGTTTTATTTATTAATTCAATGATTTTCTTACACTCAATTTTATTAATCTCACCTTTAATTTTTAGGATTTTTAATTTGGTGTTTCATTGGAGATTCTTCATTTGTTCTTTTTCTGTTATTTTCTTTTTTAATTGCGTACCCAATTCACTGGTCTGCTGGTGAGGAGTTTCCAAGAGCTATAGCCCCTACTAGTTGAAACCCTAGGAAAGAAAGACCAGTTCCTGCCTGTTCATGGTATAGGATTCTCTTCCCTCTCTCTGAGGCACTCTGCTAGCTGTGTGACCTTGGACAACTCACCACCCCTTTCCTGTGTGAAATGAAGGGGTTGGAATGCAGTCTCTTACAACTTGAACTCCTAAAATCTTATGAGATTGGTCCCAGCCTGGGGGCAGCAGGAAAGAATCCCAGGATCTCCAGGGAAGAAGGGGCCTCATGGGCCAGCTAGGCTAACTTGCACCTGAACAGGAATCATCTGTTAAAGGAACCAGACGTCCAGCCAACGTGTGAAAACCTCCAATGAAGCCGACACCTCCTGAGGCCACCCATTCCATTTCTGGACAGCAATTTATCCTGATACCAAGCTTCAATTTATTTCTTTGCAGTTTCCTAGTTGAAATGATCCTAGCATGTATTGCTGCCAAGCTAACTAAATCTGCCTAAATCTAAACCCTTCCAACATGTGAACAGAGACATCGTGTCCTTTGAGTCTCTGGGTCTCCCATTTCTCCAGCATGCCATGGAGGAGGCCCTATCTACTTTGGCTGTTCTCCAGTCTTATCAATGTTCCTCCTAAACTGTGTTTCCCAGAACAGAACTTAAGATCTGGCAAGATCAGAACTCAGGTGGAGGTATATATTTTCTGGTGGAGCCAGGGGCCAGGATCTAGAAGTGAGGGCACTGTGGAGGAGGGAAGAGAGCACTGGATTTGGAGTCAAAAGACTTGGATTGGAATCACGACTCTTGTTACCTGTGTGACCTTGGACCAGTTCCTTCCCCTCCTTGGACCTCAGTTTCCTCCTGTGTAAAATGAAGGGATTGGAGTAGCTGGCCTCTGGGGCCTCTTCCAGATCTCAGTCTAGGACCCTATTATCCACTGGGGGACAGGGAAGAAAGGCCAAGAGGGATCAAGGAAGAAGGGAGGATGGAGGCCAACCCCAAAGCAATCAGTCAATAAGTAAATAAACATTTAGTAAGTGCCTACTATGTGCTGCCTCCTTCACCACGAATCTCCACAGCATGCTCCACTCATCAAGACAAGACATTTCATTCCTTTCTAATAAAGTCTCTGTAGTCAGGGCTCCCCATCTTTAATCAGACTCAGTATTGCTCAGTAGTCCAGTGAAACCTTACAAAGAAGACTGGAAGGTATACAGAGGCCTGGTTCAAAGCAGGCCTCTGCTCCTTCCTGACTGGGGGCCATTGGTCTCTCTGAGAGAAGAGGTCCAGGGCCTGATGGTCTCAGAGATCACTGTCCTCTCCAATGATGGGCGTTAAGGCCTGCCTGCCTGAGCAGGGCTCCAGTGGGGGAAGGAGCTGAGGGAGGGGGAGAAAAGGGGCTGGCAGCAGGAACTGCCGGCTCTCTTGGGGAGAGAGCAAGGGCAAGCCCAATGGGGGAGCAGCTGTTTTTGTCCCAATGCCTTTGTTTAGCACCTGAATTGCTTTCCCAGGCCCTGCAGCCCCCAGGTCTCAGCACGCAGCACTGGTGGGGGGGGAGCAGCAAACAGGGGCGGGTGTGGATCCCATTATGAGTTAGGGCCCTCTGGCCCAAAGCCCATGGGGTGAGTGGGAGAAGGGCTACAAAGGGGCCCAATGCATTCTTCCCATGTCCTGCCCCACCCCTGCAGGGGAAGGGCCCAGCTTGGCCCAGGGCCAGCTAGGAGCCGAACATAGGCTTCTCAGCCATTGACTCTGGTGAGAACTTTTTGTTTTTCCACTTGTAGGTGCAGTGATGCTACAAAGACAACAATTCTGTGCTTCAGAATTCTGTGGACCTAGATCTCAGAGCTGGAAATGGTCTTGGAAATCACTAAGTCCAATCCCCTCATTTTACAGAGAAGGAAACTGAGGCCCAGGGGAAGGGAAGGTCACACCAATAGTACATGCCAGAGGCATGATGGGAAGTGAGGTCTTCCAGACTCCAAAGCCACTGTACCAAGCTATTGATTCCAGGATTCAACAGCGGCAAGGGGAATCTCTATCTAACAGTCCTGTCTTCACCCAGCTTTGACCTAGAAATCTCCTCACTACCTTTCAGGAAATATATCACAAGAGGGGCATAGTGCTTAGAGTCAGAAAGACTCAAAGCCCACCTCTGACACCAGTTAAGTGACCCCAGGCAAGTCTTTTATATATATATATATATATATATATATATATATATATATACATATACATACATATATGTGTGTGTATTAGATTTCTTACATCTAAACAAGAATTTTAAACATTTGTTCTTTTTTTAAATTTTGAGTTCTAAATTACCTCCTTCCTTCCCCTCCTCCCTCTCTATGAAGGCAAACAATTCACTATAGATTATACATGTGCAGTCATGCAAAACATTTCCATATTAACCATGTTGCAAAAGAAAACACAAACCAAAAAAAAAACTCACAAGAATAATAAAGAAAATTTTTAAAAATTATGTTTTTCTCTGCATTCACAGCCATCAGTTCTCTCTCTCTAGGGATGGATAGCATTTTTCATCATGAGTTCTTTGGAATTGTCTTGGATCGTTGGATTCCTGAGAAGAGCCAGGTGGTTCATAATTGATCATCACACCATGCTGCTGTTACTGTGTACAGTGCTCTCCCGGTTCTGCTCACTTCACTCAGCATCAGTTCATGCAAGTCTTTCCAGGTTTTTCTGAAGTCTGCCTGCTCATTGTGTCTTAGTATGATAGTGTTCCGTCACAATCATATACTACAACTGGTTCAGCCAATCCCAAATTGATGGGCATTCCCTCATTTTCAAATTCTTTGCCACCATAAAAAGAACTGTTATAAATATTTTTTATACAAATAGGTCCTTTTCCCCTTTTTTATCTCTTTGGGATACAGACTTACTATTGCTGGATCAAAATTAATAGCACTTATCCCATAGGCTTATTATGAGGATCAAATTAGATAATATATGCAAAGAGCCTTGAAACCCTTAAAGTTTTATAAAAATAATACTTTTATCATTATATGATTATCATATTTTTCTATTAGTCACATTTTAATAAATTATATTTTTATATTTATTGTCATTGCCTACTTATTAGATCATATCCAACTGGCCCAAAGACTAGGGTTTCCCTTGGGTGGACCCTCCTGAGCCCCACCATCCCAGTTTTATAAATAACCCTTTGAGCACAGCTCCAAATTGTTCTCTAGAATGAATGGATCAGTTCACAACTCCACCAACAATACATTAATGTCCCAATTTTTCTACACCCCCTCCAACATTTGTCATTTTCCTTTTCTGTTATATTAGCCAATCTGACAGGTGTGAGGTAGTAGGTCAGAATTGTTTTAATTTGCATTTCTCTAATCAATAGTGATTTAGAATATTTTTCATATGACTACAGATAGCTTTGATTTCTTCTTCTAAAAGCTCCAAGCAAGTCATTTAAGATCTCTGGATCTCAGTTTCCTCATCTGTTCAAGGAGAGCCCTCTGTGGTTCCTTCTAGCTCTAGAACTAGGGTTCTATGTGTCATCTTGGGCAAGTCACTTCCCCTCCCCAGGCCTCAGTTTACTTTTCTATAAAACGAGCATCTTCACTTTAGAACCTGTGGGGTACAGAACTGACCACAATGCTCCAGATGGAGATTACTCACGGCAGAGGCCAGTGGACCCATCACCTCTTTATTCCTAGACATTCCTAGACAATTCTTATTGTCTCTCTTAATGCAAACTAAAAGTCACACTCACTTTTTGGTCAAGGCAGCTTGCTGTGGTGGATCAAATGCTAGACTTGGTGCCAGGAAGGTCCAAGTTTGAATCCTGTCTCACTTACTAAATATGTGATCTTTGACAAGTAACTTGGTCATGGTAAGCCTCAGTTTCCTCATTTGTAAAATGAGGCTATTAATAGCATTTATCCCATAGGCTTATTATGAGGATCAAATGAGATAATATATGCAAAAAGCCTTTCAACCCTTAAAGTTTTAGAAAAATAATACTTTTATCATTATATGATTATCATATTTTTCTATTAACAATAACATTTTAATAAATTATATTTTTATGTTTATTGTCATTGCCTACTTATTAGATCATATCAAACTGGTGCAAAGACTAGGGTTTCCCTTGGGTGGACCCTCCTGAGCCCTCCCATCAGTGACAAGGGCAGCAGATGAGTCCAGGGGTCCAGGGGTCCATGGCTACCTCACCTGCTGCCCAGCCCCCTGAGTCTAAGCCCCTTCTATCTCTAGTGGGCTGGGGCTCAGGTCACAGACATACATTCCAGCACTAGTCCCTTCCTTCAAGTCTTCCCAACTGAGTAGAGCATAGTAGAGTTAAATCAATGTGGGCACAGGCTTCAAAAACATTGAGCACTTTCTGGCTGCATATTTCTTCAGTCATTTTTCAGTTGTGTCTGACTCTCTGTGACTTCATTTGGTGTTTTCTTGACAGAACTACTGGGGTGGTTTGCCATTTCCTTCTCCACTTCATCCAAGAGATGAGGGAATTGAGGTAAACAGGGTTAAGTGACTTGCCCAGGGTCACATAGCTAGTAAGTGTCTGAGGTTAATTTTTTTTTTGCTTTTTGGAGGGCAATTGGGGTTAGGTGACTTACCCAATGTCACACAGCTAGTAAGTGTGTCAAGTGTCTGAGGCCGGATTTGAACTCAGGTCCTCCTGACTCCAGGGCTGGTGCTCAATCCACCATAGTATCACTTTGCCCATAGCACACCATTATTTCTTAGAAGCTGTGGCTGTATTAAGGTGGACTTTTAATGTGATTTAAAAAAAAGGAAAGCACAATGTAGCATATTATGATTTGCTAAACAGGTCATTAAAACTCTCTAGGGATTGGATTGGTCAGTGTTCAGCACATTACTTGGCACATAGTAGATATTTAACAAATGTTTATTGACTGACTGGATGACATCTAAGGATCTTTCCTGCTCTAATAGTCCATGTTCTATGATCTAGAACAGAGATTCTTGCACTGGGGTCTGTGAATGCTTTTCTTAATATTATGATGACTGTATTTCAATATAATTGGTTTCCTTTGTATTTTGTTTAATGTGTTAACAAACATGATTCTGAGAAAGGCTCCCTCCATAGGCTTCCCCAGACTGTCAAAGGTGTTCAAGGCACAAAAAAGATGATGGACCTTTGATCACACACGTTCTGTATGCCTGATACACAGTAGGCACTTACTAAAAGCTTGGTAATTGATTGATGGATTGATTGAGTCTAAGATAATTTAGGGCAGTGAAAATGAGCTCTGGGTTGGGAGTCAGAGGCCTTAGGTTCAAATCCCATCTCTGCTATCTACTATATTAGTGTGACCTTGGGTAAGTCACTTCTCCTCCTCTGTGATAGACTCAATGATCCCAGCTCTAAATCTCTGATCCTATGAAGTCCCCTTTTATCTATGACATCCAATTTTCTAAAAGTGCCTCCCAGTTTTAAGCCCTGTGACCCTAGTTATGTGTTTGATCACAGATGCATACTGGGCAAGTCTTTAGTGAAGAATCAACTGTGGTTTTCCATTATGTTTCTGATTGATTTGCTGATGAAAATCACTGAGAATGCCCAGGTGTATTTCCTGGGCTGAAGACCATCTGACCCCCTGAAATGTGAGGTCAGAAGTCTCCAATAGGAGTTTTCCAATTATGTCAAGGTCTTGCTCTCATCAGTGGTCAGCAAACTCCAGTCAGTTGTCCAGTTCAAGAGACACATCCCTCTGAGCTCATCCAGGTACTCACAGACAAGCAGAACTCTGCAAAAGAGCCCCTCTCCCGCAGCTATGAAAAATCAGGCCTGTCTTCTCCTGGACCAGAAGCTTAGGGCCAAGCCCAGGAAGAAAAAGCCAGGCCTACAAAAGAACTTGGCTCTCCTGTGGGCATGGAAATGCAAGAGGAGAAAGAGAGGGGAGTAATTACCTGAACCTGCAAGGAGCAGTTTTGAGGGCCCAAACCCAATTTGGGGTTTTCTTAGCATGTCACATTTACAGGCATTATGTGGAGGAGGGGCTCATTTCTAGACAGCCAGTGCTGTGCAAACACCGGGGTCAAAGGAAATATAAGAACCAGCAACAGATGCTTAAAATGGGAGGGAAGGGACAAAGTGGGGGAGGGGGTGTCTTTCTGTGATCTGAGCACAGCCCCGGGGCTTTTGCAACTGCTCCCGGATGGGTGCACCTCTACCGTCATCTGCTTCTGCTCAGTCATTCATTTGTTCACTCATCCACTCAACAACAGTCATAATGGCCAGCAGTTCTATAGCTCTTTAATGTTTGCAAAGTGCTATGCAAATATTATTTCCTTTGATCCCTACAACAGTCCAAGGAGGTAGATGCTGTTATTATCCCCATTTTACAGATGAGGAAATTGACTGAGACAGTATTCCTGAGAATACTCAGATATTCCTGTCCCCCAATCCAGTGCCCTATCCCCCATGCAATGCTGCTTCCCGTTTTGACACCTTACCAAGGTCCTGTTTTGCATGAAGCCTCTTCTGATCCCCACTCCAACTGCTAGTGCCCTCCCTCCCAAACCCCAAACTCACTCTTCCTAATTTGCTGTATTTCCTTTTATAGGCACTTGCTGCCTTCTCAACTAGAAAGTCAGCTTCTGAAGGGCAGGGATTGTTTAATCCCCAAAGTCTAGTCAAGCAGCATCAAACTCAAACAGAAATGGTGGCCATGAAAGTGTACATACATACAGATCCTTATGGGCAGCAGACTGCCTGAGAAAACCACATATTAACATTATCTATGTTCTATTATATTTTTATTTACATTGGCCAATAATTTCTAATTACATCTGAATCTTGTTCATGTTTGATACCTCTGGTCCAGCATAAGGCCTGGAATCTAGTAGGTATTTGATCAAATTCTACAATGTTCAATTAAAGTCAACAAGTGTGTATGAAATGAAGGGCCCTCTGTATACACAGTCATGTGCTACCCTTCAGGGAGCTACCACAGAAAGTGCAGAAAGCATGCTGCTTGCTTTCCAGGGCCATTTTCAAATATTGCATGTAGCAGGTGCTAAAATGTTTCTCTCCTTGCCCCCCCCCAGTGCCTAGAACAGAGTTCCCACAATACCTGAATAGGGCAGGCTGGGATGTTTTTATCATTATCATTCATGGAAAAGAACTGTAAAGGTTTTTATAACCAAGTCCTTTCTCCAGCACGGATAGGGTGGAGCCCCCACTTCCCACCTTGGGACTCCAACCACCTCGTCCTCCTCCACATGATGCCTGAGGAGGCAGAAATGACACTTCTGAAGAACTGGGATGGGAAAAGCAGCTGGTCCAGACTGAGCCAACACGGAGGAGGCCCATGTTGGGGCAGCTGCTCTGAGGGATCCATTCTCAAGGCTTGGGGAACAAAACCAAATCTCAGAGCTTATTATTAGCCCACAAAAGGTGACCCAGAGAATTTTGGAAACTACCAACCTCCACCCTTGTTTTCCCATCTCTATCAAATACTTATGAGAATAACCTACAAAGAACCTCCTTGGAGATGGTACCCAAGGGTAAAGAGCTGCTGTAAAGGCCTGCCCCTCTTGCAGGGTATCCCCTATGCATGTCAAAATCATTCAAGATTCCATGAAAGACACAGAACACAGGAGAGGCAGGGGGACTAGTGAATAGGATGTTGGACTTCGAAGGAATGATGAGCTCAATGATGTTAGAAAAACATGGAAAGATACGCACAAAATAATGAAGAGTGAAACAAGCAGAACTAAGAGAATGTTGTATATGGTAACAGCAATATTGTTCAAAGAACAACTGTGAAGGACCAATTATGACTATTATTATAATGACTATTATAAATACTCAAATCAACTACAAAGGACCCATGAAGGAAGATGCTGTCTATATCCAGAGAGAACTGATCAAGAGAAGTATGGCTTTAGATATACACAGACACACAGACAGACACAGACACAGACACAGACACAGACACAGACACAGACACACACACACACACACACACACACACACACACAATCTGTGCCAAATCGTGGCCTTCTCTAGGGTGCGGTGAGGAGGGAGAGAGGGAGACAGTTCAGAACTTAAAATGTAACAAAAAAGTAAATTAAATTTTTAAAAAGGGTTATTCAGTTATTCTTAACTAACATTGTTCTAGAGCTTCAAGGATTGCAAAGAGCCCTCCATGTATTTTCTCTTTTGGTCCTCACAACAAGCCCAAAAGGTAGATGCTATTATTTTCTCCACTGTATATGTGGAGAAACCAAGGCTAAGAAAGATTAAGTGATTTGCTCAGGGCCATATCACTAGTAAGTGATTGAGACAGGATTTGAATTCGAATCTTCCCTACTGCAAGCCCAGCATTCTATCCACTGAGCCACCCATATCTGTCTTTTCCCCCTTAGATTGTAAGCTCTCTTCAGGTAGTATCTCTGCTATATCTACCTGTGCTGAGCATGGGGTCTTGTATGACATGACCAGAATTGTCCACTGGGACCTCTGCCTGACAGTGGTATGAAGGGTAGAGTGGAAGAGAGAGGAGAGGTGGGAAGAAGGCCTTTAAGTAGGATGTCAAAACGGGCTGGGCATGAGGGCCTGGGTAAGGGTGACAACAGTATCACTCACCAGGGAAGGACAGCCATAGGAGAGGGGACTGGGGCTCCAAAGTGAGAGGGGAGGGAAGGATGAAAAACAAGGCCAAGATCAGGGCCATGGAAGGAATGGAAGGAGGGAGGAGGAGTGGAGGGGGGAGGAGGAGGGGAAGGAGGAAGTTGGAAAGGGGAGGACGAGGGAGCAGAAGAAGGGAGGAAGATAAGGAGGCTGAGGAGGAAAATGGGAGGAGGGAAGAGAAGAAGGAGAAAGAGGGGAGGAGAGGAGGAAGAAGGAGGGAGGAAGGAGGGGAGGATGAAGTAAAAGGGGAGGAGGGTGAGGGAAGAGGAGGAGGGAGGAGAGAACAAGGAGGGGGAGGAGGGGGAAAAGGAGGCAGGAATGATAATAACCTTGGTTCTGGGTATTATTTGGCAGCAGAAAGCCCCAGAGGAAATGTCCCATGGGGAATCAGATGGGAGCAGACTGGCTTTGAGTCAGTGAGAGCTGTTCCTTGGTGCTAGGGGGTACTAAGTGGGCCAGGAACACTGTGAGGAAGGTGCATGGAGGCTGGATTTCAGGAAGAACTGACATGAGACTGGTCAGTATTGGTCTGAGACTCAGTTTCCTTGTGTGTAAAACAGGTAGGCTAATATCTGGATGGGAAACTTAGGTGGTGCTGCAGGGGATAGAGCTCTGTATCTGCAGTCAGGAAGACATCTTCCTGAGTTCAAATCTGACTTCAGATACTCCCTAGCTGTTGACTCTGGGTAAGTCACTATACCTGGTTTGCCTCAGTTTCCTCATCTGTAAAATGAGCTGGAGAAGGAAATGGCTTCTTTGGCAAGAACCCCCCAAATAGGGTCACAAAGAGTCAAGCAACTGAAAATGACTGAACAACAGCTGCATACAATACCTTGAGTCGGGGGAAAATGGATAAAAACAAACTTGGTCGCTCCTATAAGGCCCTGGAGAATGAGGTGCTGTTAGGAGAATCCCCTTCTTTTTGCTCTGATTTCTGCTCACCAAGCAGCCTCCTAATGTCAATGGGGGTGCACAAATAGACTTTCCTATTGAGAAGAGAATGTCCTGAGCAGCTGACAAGACCATTCCAGACAGCTCAGTGGTTCTATTTTAAATGAATAAATTGGGCTCTGGCTTTTCAGTGTCTTGTGAGTTTGGTATTTTGGCTGCCCCAATAACCTCTCTAAGGCATGGCTCCAAACACGCCACACTCCCTTCATCCCCTTCAAAGCCCTCCATTGGCTTCCCACTGCCTACAGGATAACATGTAAACTCCTGATGCCAGCGTGCATGGCCCTCCCCAGTCTGGCTTCACCCACCTTTCCAGTCTTATCTCACTGATTCCCCTGGACACACTCCACAAGCCAAGCAAGCTGAGCTACATGATGTTCCCTCGATTCATGCCCCTCTTCCAAGTACTCCCACAGGATGTCCCACAGGCCTAGAACTCCCTCCCTTCTGTCTGGCCTTTCCCTTATCCCCTTCCAGCTGAAAAATGATCAAGTTTTCCTAGTATACTTTGTCTCAATGTCTCCCTTGCCATCATTTCATTATTGGAAGGGCCCTTTAAAATGGAGAATGTCAAACCTAGGGGGAACCTTACAACAGAAACTAGCAGACCCAACAGGAACCTTGAACAAGGACAGTCATGGCTGGGAGGGGCCTAGGAACATAAATGGTCAGGGCTGAGAAGAATCTTAGATCTGAGATAGGGCTGGGGGGAATCTTAGATCTGAGATGGTCCGGGCTGGGGGGGACCTCAGAACAGAGACTGCTTACTTTCTGAGCTGTTAAGGGACTTTAGAATCCTCTAGACCATCATCCTCATGTCCCAGATTAGGAAACACAGACCTGAGAGGGCCCATCAAATTCATGGCACCTGAGATTCTGTCAGATGGTCAAATAAGGATTTGAATTGGTCCTCTTTGATCGAACCGGATGGCGGCCTCTCGATTTGGCAAACTGAGGGCTTTGAGGTCAGGGCAGGGCCTGTCTCAACCCAGTAGCAAAGACTTGACTTTCTCCCTTTTTTGGGTGATGGGCTGGGGGTTGGAAATACATTATCATCAACTCCTGCCAAACAACCTTCAAGCTATTTACTCCCCTGAAAAGGAAATCCTATGTCATAAGGCTTAAGGGAAGGCCAGGCATAATGTCCGGAATTCCTTTATCTGCCTCGCTGGGGCCTTCTTCCTCCACATGGGGCCTGGTCCAGGACTTTGAGACATGGCCTGGAAGACCCCAGGCCTGAGGCAAGATGAAGAAACAAATGATTTTCCTCAAGCCAAGCCTTTTGTTGTTCAAGGTGAAAGCTCCAAGTGAAAGAGAAGGGGAAGCCAGGGCCTCTCTGTAGTGAGTGTGCCCAGTGTGACCTCCGCCAATGCTGGCTTCTTGGAACAGGCTCAGTGCTTCGTTTTCCACCCCCCACCCCGCCCCCATCTAATCAGGAAAGGCCTGATGAGTCCTCCTTGGAGAGCCTGCCTGTTTGCTTTTTAATGAAGTTCTCTGAATGGTGGCCTCTCAGAAAGAAGGTCCAACCTAAAGTCCGCCTTTCCAATGGGGGTAGGGCTAGGAGGTACTGGGAGGAGGTAGGTGACCACTGGCAGCCTCTTCTGACCACATGGGCAGCTCTCCTGTAGATGGCGCTTAGCCTGCTGAGGAACTCTCGCTGCAGCCACGGAGCTATGAAGGACAGAGATCACTGCTGACATTTTTTGAGGGTTGGGAGGTGTTGGGGATGAAATGGAGGCTCACAGTGGAGGCACGTTAATTAAGCAGAAAACACTAATTAATTGCTTACTATGGACAGGCCGGGCACCCTTCAAAAAGGTAAAAATAAGAAAGGTCCCTGCCCTCAAGGGGCTCTCACTCTAAAGGATGACGACATGGATAAGTCAGCACATGCCAGAAAAATACATTGTCAATGGAAATGCACCTTAAAGGGGCAGCTGGAGGGACCAAGAAAGGCATCCTGGAGGAGATGCCAATGGAATTTCTGGTTAAGGACCTGAAAGTAGGCTGGAATGGTTGGGACAGAGAGAGGAAGGAGGGCAGTGGAACAGAAACCTGGAAAGGGTTTGAAGGGCCTTGAATGCCAAAAGGCCACAAGACATCAAGTTCAAAGCCTCCATGGAGCAAGATGTGTTGGGCTCCCGAGTCAGAGGCCTCCATAGCCAGAGTTCAGAGTCAAAGTCAGAGCCTATGGAGGAAAGGCAGCTAAAACCAGCTCCTGGGAGACAATGTTCAGTGGTCGGAGTGAGCATTTCAACCTAAGAAATCGGCAAGCAACACGAAGCAGGCCCGGATCTAGGATCCTGTTGACTGTTAAAGTTTAAGAAATCAATGGGGCAAATGGTAATAATGCAGACAAAAATGAAAACTGTGCCGGGGCTACATTTTTTTTTCTCAGAGAGCTTGTTGTTAAACATTTACCAGCACATCCGTGAGGAGGGGGGTGACTCAAGAGCTGGAAGCAGAGCAGTTCTGGGAAAATTCAAGTTTTTCCTACACCAAATAATCCACTCTGCCCCTCCCCTTGAGACATACAAATACGTGCACACACATTTGTACAATACACTTATTTACACATCTGCACACATGCATACACACCACACACATGCATACACATTTACATACATGCAAACACATATATATGCACATATACATACCATACACACTTATTATTTACATGTGTGCATTTATTATGCACATACGTGCATGTACACATTCATGAACATACATTTATACACATACATATGTGCATATGCACATTTATACCTACATTTACATAATGCAGATACATGTGTGCACCTATACATATTTGCACACATATACATTTGCACACATACAAACACACAATACATACATTTATACACATACGCACGCACACAAATACACACACACACACACACACATACACAGGATTCCATCATCACTGGCCTCCCAGATTCCCCTGTTCCCTGCTGGGGCCCTGCCTCATCCTCAGTTTCTCCAGCTATGCCTCTATGTGTTCCCAGGGAGACAGTTCTGCAAGGCCAGGAATGAAATCCTTCCTCAGACACGTGAGAGTTCTTTGGGTCTAGGCAAGTCTAGTAACCCCATTCTAATTCTCAGTTTCCCCATCTGTAAAATGGGGATGCTGATCATACCTACCTCCGGGGGGAGTTGTGAGGCTCAAATCAAAGCACTTCACAAACCTTAAAAGGGCTGAATTAATCAATAACTACAGTATTCCAATTTGGGCTGACCATCACAGAGGGCAGAAGGGCTGTCAGGTCTCTATTCTGAGATTTGCCCCTCTATTAAGGCAGCCCAAGGTTGCATTTTAATTGGCTGCCATATCATGTGGCTAACTCCAAAGAGCTTGCAGTCCACTGAGACCCCCAGATCTTTTCCAGGCAAACTACTGCCTAACCAGGCCCCCTCTATCCTTTATTTCTGAAATTCATTTTTTTAACCCAAGTGTAGAACCTTGATCCATTATTTCCCCTCCCTGCGCCTCAGTTTCCTCCTCTATAAGAAGAGGGGGTTGGACTGGATGGCCTCCAATTCTAGATCTAGGCTCCTCTGACTTCACATTTGTCAATAAGCATTTATTAAATGCTTACTGTGTGCCAGGCATTGGGGATACAAAGAGACATAAAGCATTTATTAAATGCCTATTGTATGCCAGGCACCAAAGATACAAAGAGACATAGAGCATTTATTAAATGCCTACTATATACCAGGCAAAGAGACATACAGCCCTATTGAATGGCATCATCTTCCAGTCAGCCCAAAGCTCTGACTTGTTATATCATGAATGCCACCAAAGGAGGGCCTTTCAAACTCTGTTTCGGTGACTGGATGAAATGTGATTTCTCATCATGTCCTTTTGGCCAAGCTCCCCCAGGCTCTGTGGCTCAGCTCCAGGCTAGAAAGCCTTGCTGACTGCCCCAGTTCACCGGGATCTCTCCCCTTCCTGACCCACACAAACACAGTGTTCAATCGTCAAGGACAAACGACTGGGCTTCTCTCATCCTCAGGCTGGGGGGAGAGGGGGAAGGCCTGGGAAGCATGCAAGAGACTGGCTGGCAGCTCAATGCCAAAAGAAAGGCCTTTCCCTTCTCTGGAATCCCCCCAGAGCCTCGCACAAAGCAGGGAGCCCCGTCAAGCAGAGCTGAGAAGTATTTACAAACTGCTTCATTTCCACATGCAGAGAGAAGCAGCCATGGCGTGAGTCCTTGGCAGGAGGGTCAAGAGAAGGATTGGGTTTAGATCTCAGCCCTGCTCCTTCTGTGTGCCCTGGGCACACAGGGTCTTCCCCTCTCTGGGTCTCACTTTCCACTCAGTAAAGAGGAGGTTGTTGAACTAGACGGCCTCTGAGTTCCCTTCTAGCTCTCCAACTAATATTCTAGGAGTGATCTTGAGCAAGTTTTTTCCCCCTGGGCCTCACTTCCCTCTTCTGTAAAATGAGGCAGATGGATGAGGTTCCTTCCAGTGCTAGGTCAGGGATCCTACATACAGCCTAAGAAAAGGCCCTTTCCCTCTCGGGGCCTCAGTTCCCCCTTCTGTAAAATGATGAGGTTGAAGAAGGTATGCTTCTAGCTCTAAATCCCATGATCCCTAGGAAGGAGAGAGGGGTAGAAGAGAGGGTATAGGTGAGGGGAGAGAGAAAGAGTCTGGGACAGAAGGAGGAGGAGGGAGAAGGCATGGGCACAAGAGAGTAAAATCTTCTGATAGAAGAGCTTAAAATTCTGAGAACCAGAAAAATAATCTGTAAAGGACTGGGGAAAGCTGAGTTGCTTCTTTCGGCAGAAATGAGTTGGAACCAAGTCAATGGGAAGGCAGCCTAGATGGCTCATAGGATAGAGCTCTAGGCCTGGAGTCAGGAAGACCGGAGTTTAAATCTGGCCTCAGATACTTCCTAGTTGTGTGACCCTGGGCAAGTCACTTTACCCTGTCTACCTCAGTTTCCTCATCTGTAAAAGGAACTGGAGAAGTAAATGGCAAGCCACTACAGTATCTCTGCCAAGAAAACGCCAAATGGGGTCACAGAGAGCTGGACAGGACTGAACCAAAATCAAAACCAAGACCAACCTAGGCAGCCCTTGCAATAGCTATGGCTACAGTTCCCTAGGTCTCCTCTCCTTAGAATCTCTAGTTTCTCGAAAGCTCAGCTCAATAGCCTCCTCCTCCTGGAGGCCTTCCCTGATCCTCTGTAATGGCAACTACATTGGCATCCTCAGGATGGCTGCTAGCACAGGTACTTAGATCTGCTTTACTAGGAAGGCTGGCTGCTTAACAAACATTGTTTTAAATCACATTCACTGGTTCAGGGGAAATGTCAGCACCCTGAACTTCAGAGAAAATCCAAACAAAGAAAATAGAGAAAATACAAGCAGAGAAATAAAGACCAAGAGACAGGGCTTCTGTCTGAGAAATTAGCACAGACCAACAGAGATAACCAACTGTGTGACCAAGGCAATACATACATAGAGAGAGAAGCACCAACATCTGGGTTTTTCAAAGCCTGGGGAGGGGGGTTCTTAACCACTATCCAGAGTTTCATCTGGTCAGATCACAAGAACACTCTTCTGATTAGTGAGCCCCCAAAGCAAAATGCTAACCTCAGAGTACATATCACAACCCTCTTGACTCAGTGCCTAACTAGAAATTAGCAAAAGGTGTGAAAGCCTCCTTCCAAGCAAGTCTCCCCTAAGAAAGTTTCCCTTAATGGCTCCACATGAGACCTATTAATGGGCCTGGAAGATCTTATATATTTTTAACATTACACTGTCTATACTTTCCAGTGTACATGTTATCTCCCTTGCTAAAATGGTAGCTCCATGAGGAAAGAAAATTCTGTTGGGGGCCTAGTAATCCCAGTACCAAGCTCAGTCAGATATACAACAAGCACTTAATAAATGATAGGTATTGTTCCTCAGTCATTTCAGTCCTGTCTGACTCTTCATGACCCCCATTTGGGTTTTTCTTGGCAGAGACATTAATTTGCCATTTTTTTCTCTGGCTCATTTTTTTTTTTTGCTTTTTGGAGGGGCGAAGGTAGGGCATTTGGGGTTAAGTGACTTGCCCAAGGTCACACAGTTAGTATTAAGTGTCTGAGGTCGGATTTGAACTCAGGTCCTCCTGACTCCAGGGCTGTGCCACCTAGCTGCCCCTCCAGCTCATTTTACAGAGGAGGAAACTAAGGCAAGCAGGGTGAAATGACTTACCCAGGGTCACACAGCTAGCAAGTATCTGAGCCCAGATTTGAACCCAGGAAGAATCCAGGCCCTGTGCTCTACCCACAACAATGGCTGACTGGTGATTTAAAAGTTCACTTACCATAATAGTCCTATGAGGTAGCCTGTGCTAGTATTATTATGACCATCTATTGGAGGAGACCAAGTCTCAGAAAGGCTAAGCAATTTGTCTGATGTCACACAGCTAGTGAGTATTAGAGGCAGGATTCTGCTCACTCTGTGGCTTCTGGGAAGCGCCAGCAGCAAGGTTTGGGGCAGGGAGCCACCAGACATTCTGTAAATATGGCTGAAGATCAAACAATCTTAGGGCTCACCCCTTCCAAACTCTTCACTTTACAAATGGTTAAACTGAGGCTTAGAGAAATGGTTTCTCTAAAGGCCTATCTAGGGTATCAGCAGGGGCTAGGCCTTATCGTTAGGTGGCAGTGATAAGAGTCAAAAGCTCAGGATCAAGGAGGAGACTGGCAGCAAATTCCACAGCTGGGAGACTCCCAAAGCTGGAGACCAACAGGCCAGCCTGGACCTGGGCCACAAGGGCTAGGCTTAGAGCATGAGACTGACCCTAACCTTGCCAAGGCTCTCCTAGGGGAATGTGTGGAAGGTCTGGGAGGACACCAAGAAAGAGGCAGCAGTCACCCTGGGCTTGGAGTCACAAGAGCAGGGTTTGAATTCTGGCTTCTTAGTTCATGACCCTGGGCCATCTGGGGCCTCAGTTTCTTCACCTATAAAATGGGAATAATCGTCCTATTTTAAGGACCAAATGATCTCATGGATGCAAAGTACTTTATAATCTTTAAAGTATTGTAGAAATGGAGACTGAGGGTTATTTTTGTTATTATTACTCAACTGAAAAGTCTTCAAGTAAGGCCCAACAACCCCTGCTGAGCAGCTTGGAGAACCCCCACTTCCTTGAAGCATCATGAGATTTTGAAGCATGGAACAGTCAGAGCTGGGAGGATACTTAGACATCATCCAGGCCAATCTCTTGGCTTAAATAGGGGGAAACTGAGACCAAGAGAGGAGAAGGGATTTTTGCCCAAGGATGGGTCATCAGACTAGCAAACAGCCCAGCTGGAATTTGAATCTAGGTCCTCAGACCCCAAACGGCAGCCCATCCTTCCACTATCCAAGGCTGCCTGCTTTCCTCATGGTATCTCCCTCCTTCTGGGCCCCAGCACATTGGGGGCTAATGAAAACCTGGGCCTGATTTGGGTAGTGTGTGGGTGGCTGGGAAGGGCCCAGCAGCTGGCTTATCCCTCCAGCCTGGTTAATTTACCCTGTCGCTGATTCCAGAACCAGACTGCTGCCCCTGCCTCATGGAGACCATGACTGCTATCCCATATTGGGACCGAGCCTGCTTGCAATCCAGAGACTCAACTGTTTTTAGCAACAGACACACGGAACTAAATATTTAGGCCAGTTGGGGTCAGGAAAGGTCCCTCAGTAATTCTTTCTCTCTCTCTTTTCTCGTCCTTCTGTAATTCCTCCCCACTCCCTCCCCAGGCTTCTTCTTCACTGGGGTTGGATGGAGCTGGAAGGGGTGTTAGTGATAGCTCAAACATCCTCTAGAATCAAGCCCAGAGACTCAAAGGAAAAGAAGTGACTTATATAAGGTCACACAGTGAATTACAGAAACAAAGACTCATTAAGGTTGAAATGGAACTTTCATTTGACGGAAGAGGAATGAGAAGTTAAGTGACTCACCCAAAGTCACACAACCAGCTGATGTAGTTCTACAATTCCCCCTGCCCCCATAACTACTGGTTCTGCCCTCTGGGGTCAAGCAGATCAAGGCCAATCTCACTTGAAGACAACTAACAGGATCCCACAAAACATCCTTCCATCAATCCCGCTGGGGCTCAGTTTCTAATGTCCTCACTGTCCTGGCCCTCCATTTTTCAGGGGACCACAGGATCCATTGTGTTTTGGATAACAACTGGCATGTACAGAATCCAGCCAAAGATGAAGCTGGCTTTTTTAGCTGCCATGGTCACTCACTTCAAGCTTGTGGTCCACTAACCCTCCCAGATCTTTTTCACATGACCTTTCTCTTTCCTCTCATAGTTGTGTATTTGATCATTCTGGCTCCAAAGTAGGAATTTACATTACTATTGAATTTTATCCAAGTATAGTTGTTGAGAGCTTTCTGGATTCGTATTGGATTGGATTCTCCACAGGCTGAATATGCACTTGGAGACTTCCTTCCCAATGGCTGCCAGTGATAACTCCATTAGCTTCACAATCACAAGCATAATAACCTCCTATTTCCAATAGCACCTTCTGTTTTTCTACAATAAATTTTAATGAAATCTTTCATTTTTACGCTGTCTATACCTCCAGAGATATCTTTTTCCCCTGCCCTCCCATAATCATTCCTTAATTGCAAAAGGTGGAGGAGACAATTCAGCAAAGCTGAGACATTAAAAAGTCTGACATTGTATGTAGTGTTCCATACCCATAGACCCCCACTTCTGCCAAGAAGTGGGGCAAGAGTACCTCAAATTTTACAAAGAACTATCCGACAAGCAGTATTAGCCTCATTTTATAGATGGGGAAACTGAGATTAAGAAAAGTGGTTTATTTTAAAATATTTGTTTTAAAGAATAATGGGGCTAGAAAACCGAATGCTGTATAATTATAATGGCATAATTTGGCCCCAGAGAAGTGAGAAATGCACCTCCCTCCCTTCTGTGTGGAAGTTGGGGGCCATGGGTGTGGAATACTACACATACTGTCACATGCAGCTGAAGTGTTTCTTGGTTTTGCTGAACTGTTTTGCTTTTTTTCCTCTTTTTCTTTTCTTATTCTTTTTTCATTCTCTTATATCTTTGTTACAAATGGTGGCTCAAAAGGTAGAAGGCATATTTAGAAATGAAGGTGACCTAAAAACAAAAGATCTGGGGGGGAGGGGGATTAGTGGACCACAGCTCAAAGGAATTTTTTTTGAGGAAAAATAAGTGTTTGCCTCCTGGATGAGAGAGGTAGGTGCTGGAGAGAGAGAGAATTTGGAACTGTTAATTTACAAATGAATGTAGAAAAAATTAAATTAAAGGAAAAAGAAGGGGGTTCAATTTGCTGTTTTCAAAGAACTCTTTTTCAGCTCTGTAATCTCTGTATCTACAAGAAGTTCACTTGGTAGAGGAGCCAAGATTGCCCGTGAATCGATCAAGGGGCATTTACAAGTAGGCACCACAAGGACAAAGAATGAAAACAATCCTGACCCTCAAGCAACTTATTTTTGAAAGTTGACAAGAACATATATAAATATCTACAGTAAAATTATTGAATTAATGACTAAGATATGCCAAGTGGCACGGGCACCATCAAAAGAGGCTTCATGGAGAAGGTGATGCCTGAGTTGCATCTTGAAAGCAGGTGTCTGTGCATTGGAGGTGGCAAGGGCACTGATATGAGGGATAGTCTGTACCATGGCAGAGAGAAGGAAGGGAGATGGCCTTCCCTAGTGAGGAACAGAGAGAAGGCCAGTTTGGTTGGATCGAGGCCAGGGAGCCACACTGAGGAGGCTAAAAATGTAGGTGCCCATAGCAGAGGGGGCAACGCAGGAATAGTATTCTGGAAGCTACTGTGCCAAGGTTGGCCCACAGGAAAGCTACCAAGTAACCAACACTGGCAGGACCCACCATGAGACTTGAGCCATTCCTCTTGGGAACCCAGACTCTGTGTCTGAATGGCCAGTCATGTGGCACAAGTGTGTAGTAATCCCACTGATCTAGCTAGCCCAGTCCCCAAACCATCCCCCACTGATCTACCCTGAGGCTTCTGGAAAGGGTGAGTTAATCCAACTGCCTCAACATCCCTGTCTCCTGATTTCACAAATGAAAATAACCCTCCCTGACCACCACCCTCTGTGTTGTCTGCCCCTAGAATGTAAACTGGCAGGCAGGGATGATCTGGTTATCACATTTGCATCCTCAGAACTTAACACCCAGTGCCTATTCAGAATCTTTAAAAGGACCAAGCAAAAATTGTGTCAATTTTTGCCCCTGGTCCTATCAATAAATGATTTTCATTCAATTCACTCATTCACTTATTCACTCATTCATTAATTAATTCAACTCATTTTCTCATTCACTCATTTGTTCAGTCATTTATAAATTCGTTAACTCATTCGTTTATTCACTTATTAATTTAGGAGCTCCTTCATTTGTTCATTCATTTTTATTAATTCACCAACTCATTCATTCATTAATTCACCATTTCATTCAGGTGTTCACTCATTCATTCACTAACACATTCAACTCATTCATTCATTTGTTCATATTTGGTAATTCACAAACTCATTCATTCACTCCTTCATTAATTCACCATCTCATTCACTGGTTCACTCATTCATTCACTAACACATTCACTCACTGACTCGTTCATTCTTATTCACTAATTCACGAACTCATTCATGTACTCATTCATTAATTCACCATTTAATTCATTCATTCACTCATTCATTAATTCACTCACTAATTCATTTATTCATTCTTATTAATTTATTAATACACCAACTCGTTGATTCACACATTCATTCAGTTGGCTGTGGCATCCACTTAATATGTTTCCCTGGTAAGGTAGCATAACATAATAGTTTAGTGGAAAGAGCCTAGGATCTAAGTTAGTCCAGGTTCTGCCACTTTCTAGAAATGTGACCATAGGAAGGCTATTTCCCCTCTGGGTCTCAGTTTCATCATTTGTAAAATAGAATTGGTATCTGCCCTGCCTAATTCCCAGAAAATTAGTTAATCCCCTATGTACATGTATGTGATGTCCATATATATATATATATATATATATATATATACACACATATATATGATATAAAAAAATCACATTGACAATGATCAGAATGGATAGATCAAGTTTCCTTCCTAGCTCTATAACAAAAAGTCCAGTGTTTTTTACAGATGCCCCAGCAAGGGCAGCAGGAGCCAAGCCTGGTCCCTCAGCCATGGTTGTGCTGGGAAATGTTTAACAATAGGCTCAAACTGCCAACCTACCTCCTCTCCTGCTGGGAGCAGGCCACACTTTGAAGTTTAAGCTGCATTAGTTACACTTTCTTTAGACAATCAACGAAACAATCAATTAAGTCCTGATTTGTAGCAACTGCTGAGTTCCAAAGTATAAATGCTTACACTGAAAAATTAACAATCGGCTCTCTGAGCAGGTCAGAGCAGGCTGTGCTCCATCCCTAACTATGAGTTCTTCCTCTGCCTACCTTTAGAGCAGGGGTAGGGAACCTGCAGCCTCAAGGCCACATGTGACCCTCTAGGTCCTCAAGTGGCCCTTTGTATCCAAACTCCACAGAACAAATCCCTTTTAGGAAAACATAGGTTTGACATTTGAGCAACATGGCCAGCCCATCAGAGCTGTGCTCTCTGCAGGAGAGTTTGAATGCTTGGCAGTAAGGCTTGAGAAAAGACCTCATTGTCTGGTACAGGAGTGGGGAACCTTCAGCCTTGGAAGCCACACATGGCCCTCTAGGTCCTTGGGTGCAGCCTTTTGACTGAGCCCAAGTTTGGCAGAACAAACTTACTTTTACTAAGGGGATTTGTTTTGTGAAGTTGAGATTCAGTCCAAGGGCTGCCCTCGAGGCCATAGGATCGCCACCTCTGGTCTGGTACCTTATTCTGCCAGGTGATCATCAGAAATTGCCTAAGACAATTCAAATAGAAGCAATTCATGTTCCTGACATGTCGCTGGTAGACTGTCAGGTTTCAAGCCCATTTTCAAAGAGAACTCTCAAAAGGCGTCTAAGTTTGAATGAATCTCTAATAGTGGAATTTAAGGCAGCAGCAAAGGATTTTTCTCCCACTTGGGGGGAGGGGGGAAACAGGGCAGGGAATCCCTTGGGCTCACCCACAATAGGAAGTCCAGTCACCCATTCTCTAGGTATTCTGCTCAGACACAATGGGAACCACATAGCAAGTGCTCCGTTTCCTTCTCTACCACCCAAAGAATGGGCTCTATTAGGGGGCTGCAGTGTTCAGCTTGGGCCCCTCTTCCTACCATTTAACTCAGAACAATGCCTAATCCAAACAGAGACCAATCCCAGCCCCAGACACACTCCGAGTCAATTCATAACAACAGCTTTCGGGCCAAATGGACCTTCCAAGGGAAATATTTGGAGGGACCTGCTTTCCTTCTAGAGTCCTAAAGCTGGGGGGAACCCCAGGGAGCAGTGGCTTCTTTTCCCCCACTCCCAGGCCCTCCTCTCTGTCTCCTGCCTACCAGGCAAGGGCAGGGCAGGAGGCCCCAAAAGGAGAATTGGGCAGCTCATCCATTCATTAATGATGAGAGGCCCAGAGGACATGATCACTTCACCCTGGGTCACACAGCAATTCAAGGAAACAGGCAACATGACAGAAGAGGGGGAAGTGGAAAGGAGAGGAAGATGATTTATTTAGTACCTTTATCTGATAGTTTATTTATTTGGTACATTTATTAAGCACCTACTATACGTCAGGCACTGTGCTCTTATGACCCCCATTTTACAGCTGAAGAAATCAAAGTAGAGGTTAAGTGACTTGCCTAAGGTCACACAGTTAGGAAGCTGCTGAAGCAGGATTCAAATTCAGGTCTTCCTGATTCCAGGACCCAGATTTCTGTGCACTGTGGCACCCCCTAGCTGGACAAGATTAGGAGTTAAGTGGGACCCAGGCTCCCCAAGCACTACGACATCACTCCTTGGGTCCAAATTTGCTCATCTGTAAAATGAAGAGGTAAGAGAACACATACCCAGCAAGAGCAGGAGGTTGTTGGTAAATGTTTAACCATCATCTCTCTAAAACTACACTTTAATGTTTCATCCTCATTATTAACATTTTCTCCATCACTTTATGAAGACTAGACAATCCACAAAAATCATGAATCAAATCCTTACTTGTAGCATCTGCCAATTCCCAAGGTGTAAATGCTCATACAGAAAGTTTAACAGCATATTCCAGAGCAAGAAAGTAGACTCATCATTTTCCTCAAACCTCTCCAACCCCAAAACCACAGAAAAATAAAGTATGCACCAAAGAAAGAGTAAATAAAGCTGATAAGATAACAGAAAAAACACATCAAGTGAAAATGTCAGGAAATAACATGAGAAAATGTAAATATTTAAGGCCCCTACTCAATCTAGTTAGCAAAATAAAAAACAAGGTAAAATCACAACAAAAAGAATTAACAGACTTTACTATACAGTATAAGCTAGCAAAACTGACACCTCAAAAGAAATTAGGAGCCGCTTACAAAAAATATAAAAATGCACCCATTAACAGAAGACAAAATAGAAAATGTAAATAATCCAATCTTTAAAAAAGAAATTGAATAAGCCCCAGAGGAATTTCCAAAGGGAGGGGGGAAACATCTTTGATCCAGACAGATTTATAGTGAAATTCCATCAAATGTTTAAAGAGATATTAATGCTTTTGCTACATAAATGATTCTCAAAATTGAGGGAAAAATATTTGATCAAATTCCTTTTATGAAACAAATATGGTTCTGATACCTAAACCAGGCAGGGGTTAGGTAGAGAAAGAGAACTATAGATTAATATCACTAATTAATGCTGAAACAAAATTTTAAATAAAATCCTTACGTATAGTAATATTTACAAAAGCATTCAGCATTCATTAGGACCAAGCTGAATTTACATCCGGGAGGCATGGATGGTTCACTATTTGAAAATCGATTAACATAATTAATCATGTTAAAAACAAAAACAACCAAATCACAAGATTATATTGATAAATGGAGGGGGACAAAGCCTTTAACAAAATACAACACATATTTATGCTTTTAAAAACCATTACCAGTAGAAGCTCAAATGGACACATGACCCAAACATAAAAGATCAAATTATTAAAAATAAATTTTAGGGGTGGCTAGGTGCCACAATGAATAGGGCACCATCCCTGGAGTCAGGAGGACCTGAGTTCAAATCCGGCCTCAGACACAACACAAAAACTAGCTGTGTAACCTTGGGCAAATCACTTAGCCCCAATTGTCCTACCTTCCCCCTCAAAAAAAAATAAATTTTAAAATAGGTACCTTTTATAGCCATGGATAAGAGGAAAAATCTTAACTGAAGAAGAAATAGTGGAGATCATAAAAGATAAATAGATAATTTTGATTACATGAAATTGAAAAACTTTTCTATGAAGAAAATCATCGTACTTAATATGAGGAAATCTACTGATTGGGAAAAACTGTGTATCAAATACCTCTAATGAATTTCTGTTATTTAAAATATATAAAGAATATATGCAAGACTGTGGGTCACTGGCTGAGTGAGCAATTAGGTGGCATGGTAGATAGAGCACTTGAATTGGAGTCTGAAAGACCTGAGTTCAAATACTCCCTGAGACATTTACTAGCTATGTTACCCTGACTTAATATAATCCATATCCAGTTGGTTGCTTGCCTTCTCAATGGTGGGAGGGAGAGAATTGAGAACTCAGAATCTGATAAAAGAATGTTGATGGAACACTAATGCATTGCTGGTAGAGTTGTGAACTTATCCAACCATTCTGGAGAGCCATCTGGAATTATGCCCAAAGGGCTATAAATAATTTCATACCCTTTGACCCAGCCATACCACTTCTATGGTTATATCCCAAAGAGATCATAGAAGTGGGAGGAAGACCCAAATGTACAAAAATATTTACAGCAGCTCTTTTCGTGGTTGCAAAGAATTGGAAACTAAAGGGGTGCCCATCAATTGGGGAATGGCTAAACAAGTTATGGTATATGAATGTAATGGAATATTATTGTGCTATAAGAAACGAGGAGGAGACAGATTTCATATTTACCTGGAGAGGCTTATACAAACTGATGCTGAGGGAGAAGAGTAGAACCAGAAGAAATTTGTATACAATCACAGACACAACATATGTGTGATGACCAACTATGACAGACTGGACTCTTTTCAGCAATGCAGTGATATAAGTCAATCCCGAAAGACTCATGAAGGAGAGAAATGCGACATCCAGAGATATAACTAGAAAGAACTGAGCCTGAATCCTGATGGAAGTAAACTAATTTATCTTTTTCTTTTCATTGTTTGCTTTTATTTCTTTACCATTTTCCATCCCACCTAGTACAATACACCTTTGTAATTGGGCTAATGTCCAATATGAATGTATTTGCAGATCCTATACTGGACTATATGTTGTCGTGGGGGGTGGGGGAGGGAGGTAAAGGAAATTTGAAAATCAAGGAACTATGGAATTGAATCTTGTTAACTGAAACTAAACGAATAAATAAATAAAAGAATGTTGATTGTTTTTAGGGGCGGTTAGGTGGCACAGTGTATAGAGCACCGGCCCTGGAGTCAGGAGGACCTGAGTTCAAATTCGGCCTTAGATCCTTGACACTTACTAGCTGTGTGATCTTGGGCAAATCACTTAACCCCAATCGCCCTACCTTCCCCCCTCCAAAAAAGAAAAAAAAAAGATTGCTTTTATATGTGTGGAAAAATAAAATATTAAAAAGAAAAACCAACTATGCAAACTGCTTTGCATACCTTAAGATGTTATATAAGTTCTAGTATTACACTGTCATTATTATTAAGTGGAAAATACAATAAGATAAAAGTGAATGATAGGTCATTACAATGACCAAGCTTGGCTTCAATGAGAAATTGAGACAATGCTTCTTCCTCCCTTTCTGAGCAGAAGTGGGGGGCTATGGTGTAGACATACACTGTCAGATGTGGAAGGTGGATTGGTTGCATTGGTTGAACTGGTATTTCTCTTTTTAAAATCTTTGTTCTAAGCAGCAGCTCACTGGCAGGGGAGGGAATAGGGCATGTTCAGAAATGAAGGTATCATGACAGAAAAAGGAAAAACCAAGAGAACAGAGTGGAAATGAACATTGTCATTTAATTCCTGTTCCTTCCAAGCCCCCTTTCAGCTGGAATTCCATGTCTAAATTCGAAGGTTCTTTCTTCTTTGTACATTCTTTCATTTTGGTTTCTTTGGGGTTTGGTTTGGGGGTTGGTTTTTTCTTTCTTGCCTTTGGATTTTGGGGTGAAAGTGGGTGTCCCTATCCCACCCAGGGAAGGCACAGCACCCACTCACAGGCTTGATTGCAACACCAAGTAGTGCTAGCTTGAATCTGTTCTGTTTTTCCAACCTGGACCTATTTGCCCCTGCTTGGACAGCCTGGTGGCACTCTGCTCCCACAGGCTCACCATACTATGCCAGCCCCAGTGTGGTCCCTGATGACCTTAGCCCTACCACAGCTCAAAACTCCTGAAGTTGACCAATGCTTCCAAACTCAGCATCCTCCTCTCCCAGTAGCAAACATTACACGCCAACACGCCCGGCTAACATTCAATTTTCCAAGGGCACTTCCAGATCTAATATTTTCTCACCCATGGCTCCCTCTGCCTCTATCTACTGGCATTCCAATATCCCATGTTTCTATAATCCTAAACCAGAAATAAACTCCAATCTTCTTATCCTACCAAAAAAAATACCACAGTGATAAGCCTTCACAGAGTCTAAATTCAGGGATGGAAACAGTCTCATCCCATGACAGCCCTTCCTTTCCAGGCTAAATATCTCCAGTTCTTTAAAGTGAGATCCACAGAGCAGTGTGGTCTCCAGTCCCTCTCTTGACTGAGACTTCCTTCCATTGACTGCTCAATATCCAATCGGTCAGTGTGGGTTCCAGAAATGGACACGATGCTCCAGATCTGATCAAAACATTTAAGGAGCATCTAGGGACCCAGGACACAAAGGGAAACATGAAACAGTCCTTGCCCTCAAGGGGCAAGTAAGAAAATACAGAATGTATTCCAAGTAATTTCAAGGAGGAAGGAATGCTAATGACCAGGGTGACAATAAAAAATTAATGCCGGCATCACTAGAGTATCCTAAGGTTTGCAAAACACAGGACACACTATCTTCTTTGGTTGTCATGGTGACATGGGAAGTGGATGCTATTGTTATCTCCATTGTACAGATGAGGAAACTGAGGCAGAAATAAAGTCACTTGCCCAGGGTCAAACAGTTATCATCTGAGGTTTCCAGGGGGAGGTAGCACCTGAGCTATGCTTTGAGGGGAGACAGGATTCTACAAGCATTTCAGGCATGGAGGCTGACCCGTGAAAGGACAGGATGGAGGGACTGGGCAAATCTGTTAGTTTTTGGTGCTCTTTTCTACCCATCTAGAATGCACACTGCTGGCAACCTTCAAGCAAGTATCGTCGCTGGATTGTCTCAGACTTAGCCAATTGAACAGCCAACTGGGCTGCCATATCACTGCTGATGTTGATTCAGCTTATGGTCCACTAAGAACCTCAGGGCATTTTCACAGTATCTGTTGTCTACTGGCATCTCCCCTCTTGTGTCTTTGTGCAGTGGACTGAACTCAAGTGTCACACCAATTGGACCAGCTAACCCCCCTCTGCTGACTTCTCTTTCAGCTCCGGCATTTCAATCCCACATCTAATACAATTTCCACCACACCATATCTGCTTCTTCCTCTATAGACTTTAGCAACTGAAGGTGATAGTGAGCCCCTGAAGTCCAAGAATTGCTTGTGGCTTTCCCTACTGTGGGACGGGCAGACCTCAACAGGAACCTGATTTGCTGCAGCTTGGGACATAGCAAGGGCCCTTCTGGATCTTTGCAGGCAGGGAATGCCCCAGGATTGGGGATGCTCAGCTTCCAGGGTCTCTAGTCACTGCTGGATCCTGCTTTGCAGAATCCGGCATGGAAAAGGCATCACCACCCTCCCCCAACACACACAAACACACACACACTCACACACACATATCCACACATGTGCGTACACACTGACACACACATAAACACATATCCACACATGTGCACACACATACATGCACACAAGGCACACACATATTCACACATGTGCACACACATGTACAACTTACACTCACACATACATGCACGCACACACTCACACACATACATGCATGCACATGCACACACAGATACACACGCCCATAGTCACTCACACAAACATACACACACATAAACCCATATCCACACATGCACACACTAAACCACTTCTAATCATGCCTCATGATTCATCTGCATTTGAGGCCAGCTCTCATGTCAGAGGAGCAATGGGCAAGGCTCTCTCCTACAATTCCAAGCTCCTCCAGCATCATTTCCCTGCCTGGCAGGAGATGGAGTGAGGTCCTCTGCCCCAGATCCCCCTCCAATATCCCTCCTAGCCCTGGGCCAATCCAAGCATGCTGCCTAGTGGGAGACTCCCTGGCATTTCCCAGGCACTTTACTTCACTCAGGGCTATTTACCATCCATGGTGTTTCTTGCAGGGTTTGTTGGGATTCTGGACCAAAGGCGACCTTGAGGGATTATCTAATCCATCCCTTCCATGCAAGGGGTAGGTCCTTAATGAAGCAGCTAGGTGGCGCCACAGTACCCAGAGTGCTGAGCCTGGAGCCCAAAAGACCTGAGTTCAAACCCAGCCTCAGACACTTACTAGCTATGTGACCCTAAGCAAGTCACTTCACCTCTTCCAGCGTCACTTTGCTCATCTGTAAAATGGGGATACTAATGGCGCCTGCTTCCCAGGGTTATTATGAGGATCAAATGAAATCCTATTTTTAAAACACTTAGCACGATGCTTGGCACATAGTAGGTGTTTAATAAAAGCTTATTTCCAACCCTTCCCTTTCAAACAGGTGAGACTAGGATTCCACAAGTACAGGGTATCCCCAAAAGTTTTAGTGTTGTTTTAAGCCTTAACAGCTTAGCCTAGTAAGGGCAAAAAAAAAAATAATAAAAATCTCTGACAGCTTAAAACAGCCCTATGACTTTGGGCTAACCCCAGGTAGTGGAAGAACAGTAGATCTGGAATTTGGAGTTCTGGGATTGGGCAAATTCCAATCTCTCCAGGCCTTAACTTCTTCACCTGTAAAATGGAGGGAAGTAAAGATTTGTGTGCTGGGTGGGGGTGGAGTAGATGATTTCAGAGGCAAGTCCCAAATGCTTCCCGTTGGCTTTCAGCCCTGATGTATGTGGGCTGCTCCGCTCCCTTTCCATTCTGCCCCATTTCCTGGCAAATCAGCAGCCTGATAACCTTGGTCTCCCACTCATCACTGAGCTTAGTCTAAAGTTGGAAAGGACCACAGTCCAAACTCTGCTCCCTACTCCTCTGCACCGGTTTTTCAAATGAGGAAACTGAGGCCCAGAGTGAGGCCAACGTGGCATGCTCAATGTGACTTGGGTTAAGGAGCCAGGATTCAGTCACCAGTCTTCGGATTCTAGGACCAGAGAGTAAAAATGTCATATCAATGACTCTGCTTTCTCCAGAGTAAAGCCTTGAGTGCCATAGTGAAATGGAAGCTGCCATTTTGGAAGCTTATTTTTCTAAACCACATTGCAATCAAAGCCATCAGAATGAGAGAGTTGGGAGGGCCCTTGAAGACTGCATGTGTCCAACCCCCTCACTTTAAAGAGGAAGCAGCTAAGGCCAAGAGACTGCTTACTCAAGGAACTAAGGCAGGATCTGAACCCAGGCCATCCTGATTCCAAGTTCCCATCTCTTTCTCTCCTACCTGTGAATATAAGCAGGTACTTAGGTGTGCAATAGATAATAGCTCAATGGACTTGGAGTCAGGAAGACCTGAGTTTAAATCCAGCCTCAGACACTTTCTAGCTGTATGACCCAGGCAAGCCTCAGTTTCCTCAACTGTAAAGTAAGGATAATAACAGCACCTCCATGCCAAGGTTATTGTGAGGATTAAATAAACAAAATGCACTTAGGAAAGTGCCTGGCATTTAATAGGCCTCATGTAAATGCTTACTCTTTTCCCTTTCCCCATGAAGGCAACTGGCTGCCACAATAACGTCAAGTAATTACCAGGAATCCATGTGCATTTTAGAAACATCTGCAGAATCCATGTTGTACATGTCTTATCCATCAACAACACTAACAAAAACTTAGCCATACCCTCCTCCATACAAATATGGCCCCCTCAAAACCATGAATATGAGTCAATGTTGGGGAGGCAGGATTGAGATTGGTCCAAGTATTGGCCTATCTCATGGAATATGCCTGTGGGGATGGTCCAAGTGAGCCCCAAGGGGCCAGAGCAGTCTGATCAGCCCTCAACGAATCTCTGTGCCCAGTGGATCAGGTCAGGGTGGGCTCCCCCAGTCACTCTCATGACATTGCCAGAAATTAGGCCCAGCCAGTCCAACCCTCCTCATTCTGTAAATAAGGAAACTGAGGCCTAGATAGTTAAAGTAGTATAAGTACCAACATAAAATCCTAGATATTAGGTAAAAAAAAAAGACTTTGGAGATTAGTCTAACCTCTCATTTTATAGCTGAAGTGATTGGTCCTATGTGGTTACATGTGACTTCCTAGATCAAGACCTCAGGGGCCATCTAATCCAACCACCTCATTTTACAAAGGAGGAAACTGAGTCTCAGGATGGGGAAGTAACTTGCCCAGGTGGTGCACAAGATAACAGCTATTGAGCTAGAAGAGATGAAGAGGCCCCGGAGACCTGCTAAGACTAATCCTGCCTTTTGGCAGAGCTGGGATTCAAACTGGGTCTTCAGACTCCCAGTCAAGCCTTCTGGCCAATGCCTCCTGCTCCAAGGGAGGGGAGAGTTAGCAAGTCTGCTCAAGGGTAAGCAACTCAGCCATTTACAAAGAGGGTCACATTTCCTTGACCCTCCACTCCTGAACAATCCCCAGCAGCCAGCAAACACCCCGAGCCACTTCCGTGGCTATGTCTTTCCCACAGTTAAGAAAAAAACAGGAAGATGTAAGGAAAGGTACCTGGAAATGCAAAGGAAGCATGCCTGTGTTCTGAAAATAGCCCTGGAGTCCATACATTTCCTTCGTATACAGAGACACAGGAGCCAGTCAGTTTGGCCCTCTCTGTGGCCACTGGCCATCTCCCAGGCAGAGAGAATCAAGGGAAACTGGGTCACGGTTCCATGGCTGGAGATGAGACACTGCTCTGGCCCCAATCCAGTAACTGGACTGAACGGTCTTCCCAGTCCAGAAATGCAGGCCCACTGAGTAAAGGCTCTGAATTCCATCCTGGACGTGAATGTAGGCAAGTGTTGGAGTTGGGCCCATTTGGGAGATCACATGCTCAGAGACAGTGAACCACAAGGAACCTTTGGAATCTTGGTTCATCTAGTTCAACCATCCCATTTTACAGATGAGGAAATGGAGGCCAAGAAAGAAGAAAGGCCTTTCCCGGGCTCTCACCCCGAAATAAGGCAAGTACTATTGGAAAATCAAGAACTCGCCCAGTAAATATGATCAATATCGACAAGACCTTGGAATAGGCCAAGGTGATCTCCCTCGACTCTCCTGAGCAGAATTCTCCCTGAGGAGATGCATTGGCTTCAAGTCCAGCTCTGAGTATACTATATGGAGGAAAATGAGCCCAAAAACTAGGGGGAAATTATTTGGTGCCAGGAGCCCAGAATTCCCCCAAAACAGACCCAGTGACTGGCTTAGGCAGATGCGGTCTGAACCTTTCACCACATCCACTTCAGGGGAAAAAGAACAAGGCTGACCATCCTTCAGCAGAGAAGACTATCCTCCATCACTAGGGAAGACCCAACCAAAGGAATCAGAAGAGGCATTCAAATGTAGAATATCAGAGCAATAAAGGACCTGGATTAGAGATTGCTGGTCACCAAAAGACCTAGAGCTGGAAGGGGTCTAGGAAGCTAGCTAGTCCAATCCCCTCATTTTACAGAGGAGGAAACTGAGGCCCAAAAAGAGGAAGTGACTGGCCTAAGGCCATACATAAGATTGCAGATTTAGAGCTGAAATGACCTCTGAGTCCAACTATTCCAACCCTCTTATTTTTTACAGTGGAGGAAACTGAAGCGTGCAAAGGTGAAGGGACTGGCCCAAGGTCAGATATTGAGACCCAGAAGGGACCTCAGAGACCTCATACTCCACCCCTCCCCCATTTCACAAATGAGAAAATGGATGCCTAAAGTGAAGAAGCTATTTTCCCACAGTCACATTGCTAGAAAGTAGCAAAAAAGGGATTTGAACTCATGCATTCTGCCTGTAAAGCCAGTGTTGCCTGAAGGTCATTGAGACAGAGTTCAAGGGGCCAAGCTTTCTAAATCAGGTCCATAACCAGTTTTGGTAGCTAGCAAAGCTGTAATTCAATATTACTGCACCTGGGACAAAGTTGGTCAGGGTGAGGATATAGAGTTGAGAGAGATCCTCTGGGATGCTGCTGTCTGGGGTATGTATGTATGGTGCATGTATGGTGCTTTGGATGCCTTCTACATTTTAGTGACCTGGGACAAAGTGCTGATCACCCTACCTTAGTTACTGCTTTAAGACTGATTTGAAGCTACAAGAAAAGCTAGGATTATTTTGGTTCCCATACACACACACACACACACACACACACACACACACACACACACACACATCCTTCCCTGCCCAGCTCCCCTTTGTCACAGATTTAGGTCTATATGTTGGTCCATTAGCATAGAAAGCTGCTATTTCTCAGCTTCTCTCAGCCCTAGACTGCTCTGTAATAACTTTGTCATTGCGCCTAATGGACTAGCCATGACAACTCACCTTCCTCCCCAAAACAAAGACTGAAGTCTCCACATCCCATCTGTACACCTCCACTCTCAGGCAACCCCAAGAAAGACATGAACAGAGGTTGGTCCCAGCACTGACAAAATTCAATTACTTGACTTGAATAGAGACTTGACCTCTATCAGGTCCTGGCAGGTCTATTGTCAAACACTGGTCTTATTTCACAGAGAAGAGAGGAGAGAGAGGAAAAGTCTCATGTACCAGTTATAGTATGGAGAGTTAGAACAAACCTTGGAGATCTGCTTGTCAAACTTACCTAATTTTACAAAAGTGGAAACTGAAGCCTGTAATGTGGAGTGATTTGTTCTAAGTTGAAATGCATAAACAGCAAGATAATACATTTGAGTGCAATCAGTGGATTCAGTGAGAAGAATGGGGTGTCTGGGAGAAGATCAGTATATCAGGCTCCCACACATTCTGCTTTGAAAAATGTAGTTGAGGGGCAGCTACGTGGCGTAGTGAATAGAGCACCGGCCCTGGAGTCAGGAGGACCTGAGTTCAAATACAGCCTCAGACACTTAACACTTACCAGCCGTGTGGCCTTGGGCAAGTCACTTAAACCCAATAGCCCTGCCTTCCCCCCTGCAAAAAGCAAAAAAAAGTAGTTGTAATTACAAACAAATTCATCTGGAAATATTTATTTTTCAGCTAGTTTGGGAAGTTACTTTTTAGATGCCACCAAAGGCATACTTTTTTATGCAGCTTTCTTAATGCCCTCTAAGAGAAGACAAAAAAACACCAATGTCAACAAGAGTGGCATTTGGTGTAAATCCAGTCAAGCCCATGCCAGGCTCAGTGGGTTGGGGAAGTGGCCTTCTCTCCCCATCCCAGGCTCACTTGGGATAGTATCAGTGGAAGGGAAGGACAATGGTGGACAGAGGAGAGAACCTTGGAATCATTCAGAAAAGATCTGGCTCCCAGGTTTGAATCCAATCCTGATACACCTTTGTGTATCTCCAGGGAAATGAGCTCACAAACTCTCTGACCCTCCCTTTCCATAACAATAATATATAGAAAATAACACTGGCAAAATTCTACCTCCCAATGTTCTTTTACAACTTTAAAGCAGGAGAGACAGAAACAGATGGTATTTTCATTGGAGCATACTCTGGATGAGTGGTGTCAAATGCAAATAGAAAGAGATCCCTGTGGCCATATTGACTTAGAAAACCACAGGTTAACATCATCCATGTTGTGTTGGGTTTGTATTTATTTTGTTCAACATTTCCCAATGACATTTTAACCTGGTTCCAATGCACTGGAGAGCTGTGGGGAGTTGTGGCCTTGCCATAGTGTATCCTACCTGGACAGACAGGATATAACTGAGTATAGGAAATAAGGCAGCTAGTTGGCACAATGGCAGCTAGATGGCGTGGCAGCGGATAGAGTGCTGGGCTTGGAATCAGGAAGACTCCTCTTCATAGGTTGAAATCTGGCCTCAGACACTTAATAGCTGCATGACCCTGGGCAAGTCACTTCATCCTGTTGGCCTCAGCTTCCTCATCTGTAAAATGAGCTGGAGAAGGAAATGGCAAACCACCCCAGTATCTCTGCCAAGAAAACTCCCAATGGGGTCATGAAGAGTAGATAGACATGACTCAACAACAACAAAAGTAGGAAATAAACTACAAACCTGGCAGAAAAGGAAAGGCATGATATAGTAATGATGGGGGAACGTCAATTATCCAGACCTTTTCTGGAGCTCTCTCTGCCTCTGTCTGTCTGTCTTTCTCTCTCTGTGTCCCTCCCTCCCTTTTCTCTCTTTTATTTCTGTCTCTCTGTCCCTTTCTCTGTGTGTGTCTCTATCTGTTCGTCCCTCCTCTTCTCTCCCTTCCCTCCCTCTCCTCTCTGTCTCTGTCTCCATCTATCCCTCCTTCCCTCTCCTGTTTCTCCTTCACACTCTGAATCTCTATTTCACTCTTTGTCTCTGTCTCTCTCTGAGCCTCTTCTCATCTCCACAAAGCAGAGCAACCAACCAATCATTCCTTGGTTGCTTCAGTGCTCGTTTCATCTTTCAAAAAGACCTTGACTCTCCCCACCATGAGGGAACTGCTGGTTTCTAGGGTGAGAGCCCCAAGGGATCCCTTGTTCTAGCACCCTATTTCTCTTCCCAGATGAGTCCAGGTTACTCTGGGGCCCAAAAAGAGGAAACTGATCAGATTCTCCTTTTCACATTTCTTTCTACACTTAAAGACACTCATCCTCTAAATCAGACATGTCAAACTCCTGGCAAAAACTCTTGCTGAACCAGACTGAAATATCATTGGGAAATGTTTAACAAAAAAAATGGAAAAATACAATACACCACCACTACTGTGAATTTGTGGTTTTCTAAGTCACTATGCAACCGGAAGCTTTTTGAGTACAGATTAGTGACCTGGGTTTCTAATTGAGAAATGGTCTTAATAGGTGAGAAAGATAAAAGAATCCCTAAACCCGGGGGGAAAGGGGGGAAAGAAAGATACAATGGGCCTGGAACCTAAGGGCTCTAATAAGATTTATTGAAGGGCAGTCTTAGTAGCTAGTAGAGATCTCAGGAAGACTAGAGATGAGACAGTTCTCAAGGAGCTGCCTCTGGCTGGGGCTCCTTCCACTTATCTGAGCAGCACAGCCCAGATCATCGGGGACAGGAGGGGACAAGAGGGGAAAACCAGCCCTCACAGCCCCATGGCTGATCACCCTGGGCTAGCAGCACTGCCCAAGGCTAGTGGGTGTAAGCATCCCCCCAAACAGCCACACTCCCAAGATGGCTCATGAGTTGTTTTTTTCCTGCTACCCTAAAGATCCTATCTCTGATGTACATTAAGGATGTTTCAATTTTCTGGTGTCCAGGGATTCTAGGACAATGATTGGCTGAAATGGGGGTGGCCAGTGTAGGATGTGAAGGCTTATCCTTATCTCTGCTTAGGATGCAGAAATTTCTTATCTGTGGGAACAAGAGAAATTCCATTCAAAGTAACTACAAAATACATATGTTACAATCACTTCCTTCCCTTAACTGATAGGTATTGCTTTTTTGGAAACAGGGAGAGATCTTCCCAGAAGAGTAGGGGTAGAAGACAAAACAAAAAAAGTGGCACTAAATTGCCTGAGCGAACAGAACACACACACGGTATTCATAATAAAGAGTTTTCTTTTGTCTATAGTGGCCTTCACCAGTGCCAAAGGGAATGGACTCTAGATATGCCAGCTCTCTGGGTACAAAGACAATAGGAGCTGGGTCTTAAGTAAGTTACGCCTTTTCAGCCAACAATGTTGACTCTTTTGCATTCACAGAGGAAGGCTCGAATCAGCAGTAACAAAGATGTAGGGGAAAATATATCCTGAAATCCATTCTGAGAAACATGGCCGTGGTCTCAGAGTTTATTGACTCCAAAGTGACCACTCTACTATTTGTGTTTGTCCTTCGTTTTCAAAGAGAACCATAGCTGGGTGGCTAGGTGGCGCAGTGAGTAGAGTGCTGGCCCTGGAGTCAGGAGGACCTGAGTTCGGATCCGGCCTCAGACACTTAACACACACAAACAAAAACCTAGCCGTGTGACCTTGGGCAAGTTACTTAACCCCAATCGCCCTCCAAAAAGCAAAAAAAAAGAGAGAGAATCATGGCATCAAGGAAATGATGACATGATTCTACCATAGCATTTGTGAGAGAAAAGGAGAAGAAAGCCATGAGGAGGCTGCCATGCATCCTAGATGTTAGTAAAGCATATTTCAAATTGTGGTGTCTGAATGTAATTGAATACTATAGCACCTTAAGAATAATGTGACACACACACACATAATCCTAGTAACAAACATGATTGAAAAAAAAAGAATAATGTGGACAAATCAGAAAAAATGGGAGACTCATATGATATGATGGGGGGTGAAGGGATCAGAGCTTGGAGAATAATTCATATCATGGCCACCATAATGTAAAAAACAACAACAGTGAAGGCCTTTGGACTCTGGTGATTCAGTGAACTGGCTTCAGCAGGAGAGAGGTGTAGAATGAAGCATACGTTTCTTTACACGAAGCAAACACAGTCTTTGTCTTATTTTGTTTTGCTTATACTTCTTTGCTATGAGGAAAAGTTCTATGAGAGGAGGGGGAAAGCCATTGGGAATTGGAAAGCACCAATGATGTTTAAAAAAAAGAAGTGTCAATAGAACATTTAAAACAAAAACAGATTTCCATGGGTTCAGAGAAAGGCCAGGTAAGATCCCAAAGCCTCAAATTCTACAGAGGAAGCCAAGAGTAGGAATTCTCAAGAATGAAATTCTGATGATACAAAGAAAATGACTTCTGATAAGGAAATTTTGTTATTGTTGTTCAAGTCATTTGTCATGTCTGACTGTTTGTGAACCCATTTGGGGTTTTCTTGGCAAAGATACTGGAGTGGTTTGCCATTTTCTTCACTAACTCATTTTAGAGATGAGGAAACTGAGGTAAATAGGGTTAAGTGTCTTGCCCAGGGTCATATAGCTAGTAAGTGTCTGAGGCCACATTTGAACTCAGGTCTTCCTGACTCTAGGTGGGACATTTTATCCACTGCCCAATAAGGAGAAAAAGGAGTTGTCTAAAGAGGTGTCAGTGGTGGAATATAGAACTAACACATCAGCCCAAATCGATTTCATATGAAAATGAAAGCAAGGACAAGTAACAGAGAATGAGTACAAGAGTGCAGCATGATCCTGTAAGGAAAGTGTCAGAAGGATGAAGAATCAGAAAGAGCTGAGGCAGACTGGGAAAAACATAAAGGGTGTTAGTCTGGGGGCTCTGATCTATGTTGGGAAAAAGGGAAAGATCAAGGCAGGAATAGGAACACCATCCCTTCGCACCATGCGAGATCAGCCGAAGTAACTGGGGGTGTTTATTCTAAGAGAAGAGATGACTGGGGCGCAGGAATGAAGGGTTGGAAGGTTGTTACATAAAAAAGGATTAGCTTTGTTCTGTCTGACCCCACAGGACAGAACCAGGAGCAGGAGGGGATGCTGCAGAGAAAACAAAAGTAGGTTAGATGTAAGAAAAAGTTCCAAAATGGGAACAGGATACCCCAAGGGGAAGTGGGCATCAACAGAAATTGTCAAGCAAAGGTTGGGGGGCCAACTGTCATCCAAATGGATGGGAAGGGAACAGGAAAGATTTGGTCAGAAGCAAGAAGGGCCAGGTGACCACCAAAGTGTCATGCAGAAGAGAATCTGTGGCTCTATGAATTCGTATACATATATAGGAAGATTAATAAGTAATATTTTGATGTTAACTTAAAAGGAGGTCTCTAGTGGAGTGCCCCAGGGAGCTATGCTTTGCCCTGTACTTCTAGATATATTCATCTGTGACTGAAATAAAGAAATACATGGCATTGGGCTACTTGAAGCATGTCAGAAAATCAATGAAAACATTCATCAAGGTGATGAATAGCTTCAAAAATGTAACAGAATGCAAAATAAATCCACAAAAATAATCAATCACTATGTTTTTAGCCAATAAAACCCAGGGGGAGAAAGACAAAGAAATTCCATCTAGAATAATTTGTATAAAATATCCTCATGTTAACCTGCCAAGATACATTCCCAATTCACATAAATGCGACTAGAAAACACTCTTTATAGAAATAAAGGGCTATTGAATCATTGTTTGTGATTGGACCAGGCCAATATAATAAAAATAACAATGTTATTTAAATTAGCATGTACAGTCAGTGTTAGACCAATCAAATTTCTGAGGGATTAACTTTCTAGAGCCAGATAAAATAATAAGAAATTTTACTTGGAGGAACAAGGAACAAAGGAACTTCAGGAGAGGTAATGAAAAAAATGTAGGCCATATTATCAGAACCCTGATAATAGTCTAAAGTAATAAGCATCTCAACTATTTAGTACTGGTTACAAAATAGAAAAGTAGAACAAAATAGAGGCAGGAACAAAGAAGACCAGTGCTTGATAAATTCAGGAACACAAACTTCCAAGTGAAGGACTCTGCCGGGAAATTTTGGAAAGTTGCTTGGTTGAAAATAGGCTTTCACACAAACAAAATCAAAGCAGCTAGAATAATGGAAACTCGATAAGTGAGGTGGGAAAAAACAACCTTTGCTTATCTCTAGTTACAAAATCTGATATCTTAAATAGAGAATTGACAAATACATAAAACCAAAAAGAAAAGCAAGTTTTATATGAGTCGCAATTTCATGTACAGTATTTTACTTCTGTTCTTCAACATATAAAGAAATACTTTTATTTTGTTAAATTCAGAATAAAAATAAATTATATATATATGTATCTGCATATGTATACATCTATGTATATACAAATACATATATAATATATAAGAACTATTTACTGTAAAAAAAGACTTTTTTCAAAAGAAAAATGCAAATTATCAACAACTATAAGAAAATGCACCAAATCACTAATAATAAGAGAAGTATGTATTAAAACAACTCAAGGGTTTCACCTCACACCCATCAAATCGGCAAAAATGATAAAAGAGGGGCAGGTAGGTGGCATAGTGAATAGAGCACCGACCCTGGAGACAGGAGGACCTGAGTTCAAATCCAGCCTCAGACACATAACACTAGCCGTGTGACCTTGGACAAGTCACTTAACCCCAATTGCCCTGCCCTCCCCCCTCCAAAAAAAAAAGATAAAAGATAGAATTAGTCAACAGTGGAGGGACTACAGGAAGACAGGAATGCTAATTAGTGGAGCTGTCAATTCGTCCAAGTATTCTGGGAATCTATTTGGAATTAAACAATAAAAGTTATCAAACTGTTCATACCCTTTGACACAGCAATCTTTTTAACTGGGTGTATACATACCCCAAGGAGGTAAATGCCAGAAGAAAGTCCCATATGTACAAAAATATTTATGCTAGTTCTTTTAGTAGGGGAAGAGGGAAGGGAACAGTATATTTATTAAGTGCCTATTATGTGCCAGACACTGTGCAAAACACTTTACAAATATTATCTCATTTAACGACAAAAAACTAGAAACAAAGCGTGTGTTATTTGGGGAATAACCAAACAAACCGTGGCAATAGGAACATAACAGAATATTATTGTGCCATAAGAAACCATGCATATGAGGGATTTGTAGAAACATGAGAAGACTTGAATATCCCGACACTGAGGGAAGAAAGTGGGACCATGAGAACAATATATACAGTGATTACAATAACAGAAAGGAAAAAGATGTCAGAATTCAGATTATATATAATGTCTAATCTCATTTCCAGAGAATACACGATGAAACACCCTTCCCCTCTCTCAATAAAGAGGTGGCAGGTCCAGGTGTGGATTACTATACGACATAGTTTTTGGGCTCATTGCTTTTGCTTCAGTCTTTCTTTTTTATAAGAGAGACTTCTCTGATGGGAGGGTTATTGAAAAATAACAACAGAAAAATACTATTAAAGCATTTTTAAATAAATTAATAGATGTTATGTTATCAAAGAAGAGGGTGCTAACAGCGAATGAGAGAGTCAGGACCCAAACAGCTCTTGATAGGACAGAATCTTGGGCCAAATTGAATGAAATGAAATTCAATATGGATAAAAATGTAAAGTCGTGCACTTGGACTAGATGGCCACTGAGGCCCTTTCCAACTCTGGAATTCTTTGTGATTTTGTGAGGCTTTTCCTTATATCAGGCAGAAATCTGCATCTCTCTAACTTCCACCCACTGTTCCTAGCTCTGGGGCTTAGCAAAATAAATTTGGTATGTGATAGCCCAAGGGAGGGGAACCTATGGCCTCAAGTCTACATGTCACCCTCTAGGTCCTCAAGTGTGGCTCTGTGACTGCCAAACTTCACAGAATAAATCCTTGTCCTCTAGGTGCTCAAGCATGGCCTTCTAACTGAATCCAAACTTCACAATTGAGTTTGGATTCAGTCAGAAGACTGCACTAGAGCACCTAGAGGGCCACATATTCGAGGTCACAGGTTCCCCACCCCTGTAGTCCTGTGGATACTTGAAGTCATCAGTCATGTGTCTCCCCACCACTTCACCCATCCCAGCCCCCGCAAGATCTCTCTGGTCCAGGCTCAGCATCTTTGATTCCTTCAACAACCCCTTACCTACCTAGATATATCCATATATGGGAGTATTTTTTGGCAAGGTGCCATAGAGACAGGAAACAGATGATGGGATGTGGGGAAACAGGGAAACGGAATAAGCATTTATTAAGCACCTACTATGGGCCAGGCACTGTGCCATGTGCTTTACAAATATGATCTCATTTGATCCTCACAACCACCCCCATTTTACAGAAATGAGAAAATTGAAGCAGACAAAAGTGAAGTGACTTGGCCAGGGTCACACAGCTAGGAAGTATCTGAGGCTAGATTTGAACTCAGGTCGTCCTGATTTCAGACCCAGTGCTCTATCCAATGGGTCATCTAGCTGCCTCAGAACTGGGCTCTGAATTGAGTGTGTGGAGATGGCAGAGACTGAAAAAAGGAGGCTCAGTCATGTGACAAGAGAAAGGAACAAGAAATTGAAGACCTACCTATGAGATATTAAAGAGGAAATTTGAAGGCATTCCACTGTCCCAAGCTCTCAGGTTGTGTCTAACTCAACCTGTCTCTCCTCTATGGCACTACCACTAGTGTGCCCTCCTAAACCCTGACCACATGTATATAGCTAGTGTTTTCCCAAACAGGAATCTGGATCCTTTGGCCGGGCTCCCTATGAGAAAGAAAGGTAAAATCAAAGACTGTAAACCTAGAGAATAATATCAGCCCCCACGTCCAATATTTAATTTGAACTTTAGAATGGTTCCATGAGGCAGATAATAACAAAAATTTATTATCCCCATTTTAGGTTCAGAGAGGGTGAGTGACTTGCCCAAAGTCACCCAGCTAGTAAAAGTCTGAGGCTGGATTTGAAACTCAGGTCTTTCTGGATCCTGCAATCATGATGTTCCTGGGCACTCTCAAAGGATACACTTGGATTCCTTCCCTGTGGAGGTAACTAGAGGATAGTGGAAAGAACCATGGAGTCACGGGGCCTGGGTTCAAAACCCAGCCCTGCCAAACCACCTTCAAGTCCAAGGGGCTTGACAAGCAGGTTCCTGGGATGGCTGAACAGTAGGAGGTGAGTGAGGAAAATTGCAGGCTTGATTTGGTCTCACAATCCTCAGTGCACTTGGTGAAATCATCCACTTTCAGCCCATCACCAAACATTTCAAGAGCCTGGGATTTAGAGCTGGGCAACAGAAAGCTGAAGCCTGTTTTGGCTACTTAAGCACTTGGGTGGCCCTGGACAAATCACATCAAAACCTGGAGGTCTCTAGCCCTCCATATTCAGCAGGCCGGACTGAAGAGTTATGAAGGCTGTTCTAAGCTCCAAGATCTATGAGGTCACCACCACCCCATCCCTCAGCAGAGGGAGAGCAGTGAGTCATGGGAAGGACCCAGAAATCCTGATCTGCCGTTTCTCGATCTCCCTAGGGCCTGCTCATCTTCTAGCCCTCCTAACTGGCTGCCTTCCCAAGAGACAGCACTGACTACTACTCCCAGCCCCTTCCCACCAAGCCCAGGCCACAAGGAGAAAGCTGGGCTTAGCTCTGCCAGGTGTGCCAATTGAACATGGAAAATGAAGAGACTGGAGTAGATTACCTCAAAGGTCCCCCCCAATTCTAAAACTCTAGACATCAGTTTCCTGACCTGTAAAAAGAAAGGATCCGGGGCGGCTAGGTGGTGCAGTGAATAGAGCGCCAGCCCTGGAGTCAGAAGGACCTGAGTTTGGAGCCGGCCCCAGACACTTAATCCACACAAACAAAAACCTAGCCGTGTGACCTTGGGCAAGTTATTTAACCCCAATTGCCCTAAAAGGGGTGGCTAGGTGGCGCAGTGAGTAAGAGCGCCGGCCTCGGAGTTGGGATGACCCGAGATCGAATCCGGCCTCAGAAAATGAGCACCCACACACAAATAATGACTAGCCGTGTAACCTTGAGCAATGCTTTCTAAAGCCCATCTAGCCCTAACACTCTCAGAATCGAATAAGATTGGCCACTGGTAAAGGAAAGATCACAGAATGTTTAAGACCTCAGACATCTGAGTAAGCTAAATCATATGACTGATGGCCCAGAGAGGAGAGGTGAGCTGCCTGGGGTCACACAGCTAATGAGTGATGGAGCCAGAGACTTGAAACCAGCTGGGCAAGCCTCAGTTCCCTTCCAGCTAGGTGGCTGGGCCTATCAGAAAGACCTGAGTTCAAATCCAGACACAGACACTTATTAGCCATGAGACCCTGGGCAAGTCACTTCACATCTGCTGGTTTCAGCGTCCTCATCTATAAAATGGGAGTTCTAGCGGCACCTGCCTTGAAGGGTCACCATGAGGACCAAATGTAATGACACTTGTGAAGTGCTTAGTACAGTAGGTGGCACCTAATGGCACATAACCTTTTCCCTTTCCTCCTCCCTTGGTACACTGTAGGTGCTATATAAATGCTTGTTTCCTCCCTTTCCCTGGTTGGCCTTTGAATCCCCTTCCAGCTCCAGACACAGGATCCTATGGCTCTCTGAGCACTAACCCACAGAGCCCTTCTGCTGACTCACTATGGTGGCCCTGCCCTTACAATCCAAAGGAAGGCATGAGTTGGGTCAGAGGGAACCCTGTGAAGGGCGGGAGAGAGGAAGGGAGAGGAGGAGAGAGGAGAAATGGGGGGGGGGGAGAGAGGAAGGGAGAGGAAGAGAGGGGAGAAACTAGAGATCAGGGGAGGAGAAGGGAGAGGAGAAGAGAAGAAGGGAGAGGAGAAGTGGGGAGAAAGGGAGAGAGGAGCAGAGAGAAATGGGGAGAAACCAGGGACCAGGGCGGGGGAAAGGGAAGGGAGAGGGGGGAGGAAAGAAGTAAAAGGAAGATTAGTAACTATCTGATCCCCCAATAATCACCTTTAGGATGTCACTCTAAGCTTCTTGAAGGAACTACATCAAGGCCACCTTAGCCTTAGCCCTACAAAAGGGCAGAGGTCTCTACACTTTGATGTTATAGAAGAGCCCTAGACTGAAGGGCAGAAGGCCTAGGGTCTGGTCCTGGATCTGCTCCCCATTGGCCTGGGAGCTTCTAGAGGGCAGGGACCTTGCCTTTGTCTTTCTTTGTATCCCCAGCACCTACCACAGGACCTAGCCCCATAGTAAATACTAAATAAATGCGTGTTAGCTGCCTTTGGACTAGCTGAGTTAATTATGTGACTTTGGGCATGTCCCTTTCCTCTCTCTGGGCCTCAGTTTCTTCATCTAGTAAAATGAGGAGGCGATCTAAGCTTCTTCCAGCGGCTATTTCGCACCCTGTATCTCTGAAATTTGGGGTTTTCAGGTTCCTCCCGCTGAGTTCCACTTTCTAAGGTCCCTGTACTCTCAGGCGGTAAGCTTATATACCAGATTTGAGAGCTCAAAGAGGGCTGAGGAAGGGATCAAACCTAGGAGCCTTCCTGGGGATAAGGTGGGATTTCGGGGAATCAAGATGAGTGGGGGGAGCACAGAGGGACGGCACTCGGGAGCTGGGGCCTTATTTTATTCACCCTGGAATCCAGGAGACCCTTGATTGACGTCTGAGGTCTCCAAGCCTGGGGGGGGGCAGCTTAGGAGCTAGCAAAAGCAGCAGCAGGTTGGGGGTCCTCAGGACCCTGGCCCTTTGGGAGCCGTCCATCCCGCCGGCAGCTCGGGACGTTAGCGGCAGCTGGCGCCACCTAGCGGTCCCATGCTTCGCGTGCACCTGCCTTCGCTCTGGGAGCAAGTTCAACTGGCTAAGGGGTGGCGAGGATTTTTTTTTTTTGTCAAGTTTAATTGGAAACATATTAGGGCTGAAAATACTCAACAATTAAAATGGCAAAATATTTAAAATAGTTGCCTCCATAAAGGCGCCATATTTAACCCTTTCGGCCCTTGCCTCCATCCTCCACAAGGGTCAGGGAACGGCTAGCCTTCGTGGAGGTCAGGAAGTCTCCTCCGCTCCAATCAGATCCTCAAAAGGAACCGAGTTTTATGTCGGGTCTTTCCTAGTTCACGGGTGACCCGGTCGGAGGGCACGGGAACAACCCAGCCTCCTTGTACCTAAAGGCGTCCGAGATCTGAGCAAAGATCATGTAGGAGGACATCGAAGTGGGGCAGGGGTCCCAGATTGTCTAGAACACAGGGTAGAGGGAACATCAATCCTGGAAGGAACCCTGGAACACGCAAAGACGTGGACCACAGATGAAAACTAAATATCAGAGCTAGAATGGACCTTTGTGAGCCACTGATTGCTACTGACGCTCAGTGATTAAGTCATATGGTTAATAATTAGGATTTGAATCCAGAACTTGCTTCTCCTTCTCAATGCAAGCGAATGCATCAGGTTGGGACTGAAAGGAGGGTTTCATCAGAAGTGAGGGGGTGGAGGGAGACGGTTTGCACTAAATGGGGGGACTGCACAGCAGGGGCAGGAGGATTGCAAGGCAACCGGGGGAAGGGGTACTAGAGACCCCACCCTAACCCCCCCCAAAAAACAAGCACTGCCACGAGACCGGCATTAATTTCCAATTCCTGGGAATCTCCTGCCCCGACGGCGTCTCCCCTACTTGGCTGCGGCGCCTCGCCACTAGGTTCAGGTGGCTGGCAGCTGGCCAACCGGGAGCCCCAAACCGTGCCTGCCGACACCACCCCCTCCCCCAGCCCCAGTTGCTCCAGTTGTCAGAAGCACTTGGCGCCCACCCACGCCGGGGCCCCGAAGGGGAGAAGCCCGAGGGGGCCAGCGGGGCCAGGCTGGGCTGGCCGGGAGGACAGGTGCTGGCGCTCACCTTACCTGGAACGCAGAGCTCGGCGAGCAGGAGCAGCGCAGCCGGGACGGCCCCGCAACACAGCCGCAGCATCTTCGGGCGGGACGCGCAAGCTTCACTCGCTCTGTCTGCCCGCTGCGCGACGTGGGGTGGACTGGGCTGGAGGGAGGGGAGGGGACAGACGGCAAGGGAGGAGGGGCGGGGAGGGCCGGGGGCCGGCCCGGAGGGCAGTGGGCTGGGCTAGACTGCCCTGCCCCTCTGGGGTCCGCGGCGGTGCGGGCAGCGGCCCGCGGGCCCCTGGACCAGCTGCGTCCACGAGCTGGCGACCCCTTCGTTCCCGAGGTCACTGGCGCCTCGCCGGGACCCTCCTCCCTGGGTCGTCGTGGCGGTCCTTCCCCGCCCGGCGGCCGCTCCGATTGGCTCCGAGTGTGCCACAGGCTCCCGGAGCCGGCAGACTCCAGCTCGGGCTCGGACTCGGGCTGAGCGGAGCCGGGAGAGGCGAGGGGAGCCCTTGCCCCTCGCCGGCGGGCGCGGGGCGCGGGCGCGGGCGCAGGTGCTGGGGCCGCCAGGCGCTGGGACTGCTGGAGGGGCCGAGAGCGGGCGGCCAGCGGGGCCGGGGACAGAGAGGGCTGAGGAGAGGCGGCTGGGGAGGCAGGGAGGCAGCGGCGAGACTGTCCCAAACGCGGCCGGTCTGGAGGCTGCTCCGAGCAGAGTGGCGGCGGCGGGTGCGGGGGGGGGTGGGGGTGGGGGGGGTGCGAGAGAGAGGCCGCGAGGGCCGGGTGGGGGTGGCTCTGGCACTTCCCTTTCCTGCCCCCTCCCCTCCCTCCCCTCCCTATCCCTCCTCCTCCCTCCTCGCATGCTGATTTCCCCTCCGCTGGGCTCCGGCAGAATTTCTCCCCCCACACCCTCCCCCCGCAGGGCTGCGGGGCTGTGAGGGGCGGGGGTTGGGGGGGGGGTCTTTGGAGAATCGGAGGAAGCGCAGACGTCAGCGGCAGCCGTGCGGTCCGGGGGAAAGACTGCTCCAGCTCGGGCGAGCCCTCGATAGCCCCGACGGAGCGTGCTGGAAAATCTTAGAGATTTTAAGACGCTGCTAGTCCCTGGGCAGAGTTGTGTTCGGCCCCTAGGAGCCCCAAAAGGGACCACAGAGTCAGAGGAGGCGGGGGGGCGGGGGAGAGAGACAGAGACAGAGATAGAGATACAGAGTGGAGAGAGAGACAGAGAGAGATACAGAGAGGGGAGACAGGGAGACACAGAGTGAGGGGGGAGAGAGACAGAGACAGAGAGACAGAGAGAGACAGAGTTCACAGGGTTTTCTCGTTTGGAAAGACTCTTCAGAGCCAATAAATCAACTCTCCCCTCTACTCCATTTTACAGGGGGGGGAACTGAGGCCCAAAGAGAGAAGTGACTTACCAAGGTCATACAATAAGTGAAACCCTTCCAGTCACTGACTCCTCATTGACGATCACCAAGTCCAACCTGATATTCTTGTTCAGTCATGTACCCCATGGGCCATAGTTCACCAGGCCCTTTTATCTTCCACTATCCCTAGAAGTCTGTCCAAGTTCATGTTCATTGTTTCCATGACACTCTATCCATCTCATCCTCTGCTGATCCCTTTTCCTTTTGCCTTCAATCTTTCCTAACATTAGAGTCTTTTCCAACCCTTTACTTTGAACATATTTTGGAATAATAAACTTTGGATCCAGTAGAGGGGAAGTGACTTGCCCAAGGTCTCATAGCTAGTAAGTGGCATTGGGATATGATATTCAAACCCAAGGTAAGCCCCCTGGTATTTCAGGGTTCACTACACCAGGACCTCTAGCCCTGTTTGAATGTCTTTAGAATCAAAGAGTATCAAAGCTGGAAAGGCCCTTAGAGGGCTATCTAGACCTACTGGCTCATTTTATAGAGGAGGAAACTGAGGCCCAGTAAAATGCCCCAGTACACAAGGGCAGTAAATCGCAGCACCAGAATTTGAACCTAGGACCTCTGATTCCAAACCCAGCTATGCTTTTTGCTTCTTATACCTTCCTCCTCTAGCCTGGGGCAGCTAGGGGCCCTAGCAAAGCACACTGGCTTATCTCACCCCTCCCATGGGTGTAAAGGAGAGGGCTCCTCCTCAGAAAGAGGGACCGCAAAACCATGTTGCCCCTGTTGCCCCATCTTGTCCTGGGCCTTGCCTGTCTCTGGGCTTCCCACTCCCCAGCTGGCCAGTGCTCCCAAACAGCCAAGTCTTTCCCCCCAAACTTGGTGGACCCCTCAGCTGTCCTGGGTCATCGGCTCAGAGTTGGGGAAGCCGGCTGCCTCAACCACTCTTGCACTAAGGATCCAAGTCAGAAACCTGGAGCCAATGGTGAGAGGGGGCCCAGCCCAAGCAAGAGAGAGCACAGGGGTCAAAATGAAAAGGGTGAAAGGCAGGCTGGCTGTTGGAGGCCCGTTTGTTAGCAACAAGGCAAAAGCCCAAACCCAACAAGCATGGATTCCACAGAAGGGGAACCTCTGATTTGTCCATGTCAGCTTCTTGGAGGGGGCTCAGTGGATTAGCCCTGGCTTCAGAGTCCTGTAGTGGTGGAAGGTGGGGAGGGGGCTGAGCAAACTCCTCCCTCTCCCTGGGCCTCAGCTTCCCCTTCTGGAAAATGAAGAGGGTGGATTTGATGGACTCTGTGGTCCCTTCTAGAACATTCTCTGTTCCAAGGTTTCCTCCAGCTCTGGCACTTTCTCTTCTAACTTCCCTTGCAACTTTGACTGAAGTCAGTCCAGTTCTGCCAGTCTCTGTCCTAAGGTCCCTCCTAGCCCTGACATTCCATGTTCTAAGGCCTCTCTCAGCCCTGACATTCTATATACTAAGGCCCCTCTCAGCCCTGACATTCCCTGTTCTAAGAGCCCTCCCAGCTGTGACATTCTCTGTTCTAAGGCCCCTCCCAGCCCTGACATTCCCTGTTCTAAAGCCTCTCCCAGCCCTGACATTCCATGTTCTAAAGCTTCTCCCAGCCCTGACATTCAAGGGTTCTGGATTTGGAGGAAGACCCAAGCTGGGGTCTACTCCTCAGTACCTATGTGTCCTTGGACCAGTTTCTTCTCCTATAAAATAAAGTTATTACTGTTGTCACATCCAGCTCTTTGTGACCCCATGGACCATAGTATACCACTGCTGTCCAGGAGGTTTTCTTGGCAAAAAAATACTGGCATGCTTTGCCATTTCCTGCTCCAGTAAGTATCTGAGGCCATATTTGAATTCTGGTCTTCCTGACTCCAGTTCCAATGCTCTATCCACTGAGCCACCTAGCGGCCTCCTAGGGGGTTAATCTAGGTTAATTCTAAGGTCCACTCCAACTCCCTTTGCTCCAAGTTGAAAAACCTAGGTTCCATGGTCCCTTCTCACTCACATCTAGTTCACTGTAGGCTTGCACAACCAACAGCCCCTCTCCATGAGCTCAGAGGGCCTTCTAGGAACCCCAAATCCACTGTGTCCATCCACCTGGCTTCCTCTGCTTCTGTTTGTCCTCTTCCGGGGCTGGCAAAGAAGCCAAAAGGGAGAGTGGGCAGGCTGGGGTCCTGGTCCTGTGCCATACTTTGTCATTTAGGTGTATCTGACTCTCTATGATCCCAATGGGAATTTTCTTGCCAAAGATACTGGAGTGGTTTGACATTTCTTTTTCCAGCTCATTTTATGGATGAAGGAACTGAGGCAAACAGGGTTAAGTGACTTGTGCAGGGTCACACAGCTAGTAAGGGTCTAAGACCAGATATAAACTGAGTCTTTTTTGACTCCAAGGGCCCACACTTTATCCACTGCTGAGACACCTAGCTTAACTAGCCATGCATCATTTTACATCTCTCTCTGAGGCTCAGATTTTCTCTTCTGTAAAATGGGCCTGATTACTGCAAGGATCAGCCTACCTGGAAATGGAGATAATTGGAGATAAGATAAATGGAAATAAGTATTAAATAAAAGTTCTAAAACTTCATTTTCTGCATTTTGAGTGATCTGATCCATCTTGGGAAAACAATTGTGAAATTCTTCCACAGTGAATCATTCTAATTAGCCTTCCCATCACAAGGGACCCAGGAAAAATAGGTGAAAAATGCACCTCCTTCCCTTCTTTGCAGAGGTGGGGGACTATGGGAGTGCAATACAGCATATGCTGCCAGACAAAGTAGATGTGCTTGTTATCTTTACTAATTGGCTTCTTTTTCCCTCTTTTTATTCTTTGTTCCAAGGGAAGAACTGGGAAAGGAAGGGAGGAGGATTCAGCCATGAAGAGGATGGAAAAACACAAGTTAACAGTACACATCATTCTAAAAGCTAGGTGTATCCTAAGGGAGCTCCCTCATCCAGGACAGGCTGAGCTTAGGAAGGGGACCTGCTTCCCTCCTTGGTTGGGAGTGCTTTGTTAATGGAAAAGACTAGAGAAAAAGGGTCCTGTTATGTAAATAGGAGACAACCCAGAAGGCAGGGAGACAGTCAGGCAGTTAACACTGCACAGAGCCCTGGATGAGGGGCCACAGGAGACATACCAGAAACAGGCATCATGTAGCCAAATCATCTAGGTTTTCAACTGAATTTTTTCTGTTTCTATCCAGTTGTCAAGGGGGAAGGGTAGAGGTAGGAACACACCCTGAGCCCTTGTCCCCCAGGCTTAAGGTCCTGTAAAAAAACAAAGTATGATGAAGTAGGAGGCAACTGATTGGGTTTTTCCCTAGGCCTTTGGGCCTTGACTAGTTGTCCTGTTCACATGGTATTCATTTTTTGCCTGAAGTGATTGAGCTACCTTAATGCCAATAATAAGAGATTATGGAGGCCTAGATCTGGACCAGGAAGGGCCCTCAGAGGCTATTGAGCTAACCCTTCTCATTTTACAGAGGGGGAAACTGAGGCCCAGGCAGGGGAAGGGACTTGTCCAAGGTCATATAATGTCAGCAGCAGGACATCTGCCTCCTGATGCTTTCTTTGTACATCTCTTTGTAAATTGTAAAATCTAATGGGCAAGTCAACTAGAGGATTATCATACTTTTTCTTTTTTTTTTTTTGCAGGGGGGAAGGGAGGGCAATTGGGGTTAAATGACTTGCCCAAGGTCATACGGCTAGTAAGTATTAAGTGTCTGAGGTCAAATTCACTGTGCCACCTAGCTGCCCTTCTTTTGTCTTGTTTTGGGTTTTGGGTTTGGGGTTTTTTGGATTATAATACTTTTGCTAAAAGCAAAGGAACCAGACTCTTTATTCAGCTGATGAGAAGGGGAAAGGTCTTCTGGGGCACTTTAATTGACTTGGTCCAGGGCTGCTCATCCTTGTTTTTTTTAAATAATAGCTTGATAACCATATATCAGTAGAATGTTTCATATATAATCCTAAATATATTTTATTTTAATCCACATGTACAAAAATATTTATAGCAGCTCTTTTCGTGGTCGCCAAGAATTGGAAATTGAAGGAATGCCTATCAATTGGGGGAACGGCTGAATAAGTTGTGGTATATGAATGTGATGAAATATTATTGCTCCATAAGAAATGATTTTTTTTCAAATTTCAAAAAACCCAGGAAAGATGTATATGAACTGATGCTGAGTGAACTGAGCAGAACCAAGAGAACATTGTGTACAATAACAGCCACAGTGTGTGATGACCAACTGTAGCGGCAAGCACCCCAATATCCCCAGGGTGACTGGCAACACAGGTTCTTAGATCTGCTTTTCAAAAGGAAAGCAACTCAAAATGGGTTAACAAGCTTACTTTAGTCAAAAAAACACACATTACCTAGTTCAGGGGAAAAAGGTCAGCACCCCGAACTTCAGAGTTACAGAACTTACAGATCAGACAGACAGGCTTCCAAACTGTCCTACCATTATATCAATACCAAATCACAGTTACCAGAGAGGGAAGCATCAACATCTGGGTTTTCAAAGCCGGGGGGCTCTCAACAACGGCTTCCCAGAGTCTCATCTGGTCAAATCACACAACACTTCTCAAAGTGAGCCCCAAAGCAAAGCCTCTCCTCAGGGTTTATAAAGCCTTCTCCTGGCTCAGAGAATGTAACAACCTTCTGGACCCACTGCCCAATCACAAAGTATCAAGGTGTGGGCTTTCCTGAAAAACAAGCCTCCCACCACAGGCTCCAGGTGCACTTAAGCTAGGGGCAGGGAAGATCTTTAAATTTGCATTTCCATTACACCAACTTTGATAGACTGAGATATCTTCTCAGCAATGCAAGGACCTAAGATAACTCCAAAAGACTCAGAGTGGAAAATGCTGTCCACATCTAGAGAAAGAGCTATGGCGTCTAAATGCAGATCAAAGCAAAGTATTTTCTCTTTTTTGTTGTTTTTTCTTTCTTTTTTCCCTTTTATTCTGATTCTTCTTTCACAACATGACTAATGTGGAAATATGTTTAATATGATTGTACATGTATAGCCTATATCAGATTGCTTGCTGTCTTTGGGAGGAGAGAGAAGAGAGAGAGGGAAAATTTAGAAACTCAAAAATTTAGAACTCAAAATCTTATAAAAGTGAATGTTGAAAACTAAAAATAAATACATCTTTAAAATAAAAAATAAATTTAAATTTTTTTATTCATCCAAAAACAGGTTTGGGCCCATAGACTTCACCAGATGAATGGCCCAAGGGGCCTATGACATGCACAACAAGGGATAAGAACCCCTGCAGTAGATGGTCAAAACTCATTTGGCTTCTTGTCAAGTTACTTCATGGTAGGGACTGCTACGATGTCTGCTTCCTTGGGGTCTTCTCCAGGCCTGGATGTTGCCTGATGAGAAACACAAAATCACTTTTTTTTTTGCTTTTCTTTTTGGAGGGGGCAAGGTAGGGCAATTGGAGTTAAGTGACTTGCCACACAGCTAGTAAGTGTTAAGTGTCTGAGGCTGGATTTGAACTCACATCCTCCTGAGTCCAAGGCTGGTGCTCTGTTCACTGTGCCACCTAGCCACCCCATGAGATCCCTTTCTGCTAGATGAGTGGGACTGACAATGCCCAGGTATAGTTACCCAAAGACTCCCAGCAACTTGCACCTGATTCCCGACATTTCATTCTAGTGAGCATTTAAAAAATGTATCTGCTTTAGGACTGAACATTGGTCGTTATTGGGTTGTTTCAGTTGTGTATGACTGTTTGCGACCCCATTGGAGGTTTTCTTGGCAAAGATTCTGGAATTTTGCCATTTCCTTCTCCAGTTCATTTTACAGATGAGGAAATGGAGGCAACAGGATTAAGTGACTTAATTAGGGCCACACTAATAAGTGTCTGAGCCTGCATTGAAACTCAGGTCCTCCTGACTCCAGGGCCCTCGCTCTTTCCACTGTGCCCTTCATAATATGACCCTTTTCAACCTTTCCAGTATTCTTACACTTTACTCTCCCCCAGGCACTCTACAATCTGGTAACACCAATGTCCTTGGCCTCCTTGCTTTTCCTCAAACACTCCATCTTCTAACTCCAGAAATTTTCTCTGGCTGTCCTTCATACCTTGGATACTTTTCCCCCCTCATCTGTGCCTCCTGACACCTTTAGTTTCCTTCAAATTCCAGCTAAAATCTCACCTTCTGGGCGGCTAGGTGTCGAAGTCAGTAGAGCACCAGCCCTGGAGTCCAAAGGACCTGAGTTCGGATCCGGCCTCAGACTCTTAACACACACACACACACACACACACAAACAAACAAACAAACAAACCTAGCCATGTAACCCTGGGCAAGTTACTTAACCCCAAGTGCCCTCCAAAAAGCAAAAAAAAAAAAAATCTCACCTTCTACAGGAAGTCTTTTCTGATCTCTCTGAATGCTAATGCCTTCCCTCTGAAATTATCTCCTGTGTATCATGGATGTATCCTGTTTGTACATGGTTCTTTGCACAAGGGTGCCAATCAATTGGGGAATTGTCAAACAAGTGACAGTATATAAATACGATGAATACTATTGTTGCTATAAGAAATTGTGAAGGAAGTGGTTTCCTAGAAACCTGAGAAGATTTGCATGAATTGATTCAGAGTTAAGTGAGCAGAATCAGGACAATGATTATTTACACAATAATTTTATTGTAAAGATAAGCAACTTTGAAAGACCTAGAAACTCTGACTGATTCAATGACCAAAGCACAATTCCAGGCAACTCTTGATGTAAAATGCTTCCCACCTCCTGACAGAGAGGTGATAAGACTCCAAGTGCAAATCAAGACCTTTTTTTGGACCTAGTCAATGCAGGAATTTATTTGGCTTGACTCTACATGTTTACAATAGGAGTTTTTTCTCTCTGTTTTCTTGCTGTTGTGTTGTTTCCTCAATTCTGGGGGAAAGGGTGAGGGAAGAGGAAGAGGTGAGAGGGACAGAAAGCTTATCTTCGTATGAAAATAAAATAAAAATAAAGGGCAGCTAGTGGTGCAGTGAATAGAGCACTGGCCCTGGAGTAAGGAGGACCTGAGTTCAAATCCGGCCTCAGACACTTAACACAAAATTAGCCATGTGACCTCGGGCAAGTCATTTAACCCCAATTGCCCTGCCTTCCCCTTCCAAAAAGCAAAAAAAATAAACAATATAAATATAATAAGTAACATAAAAATAAAATGAAATTCTGAAAATAAAAAAGGAAAGAAATTAAGAGTGATTTTTAACTTTTGAAAAAGACCATAATTGTTTACAGGCTGTCTCCCTCGTCATATATAATGTGAGTGCTTTGAGGGCAGGGATTGGTTTTGTTTTCCTTTCTTTTAATTCCCAGTACTTAGCCCAGTGCTTGGCATATAGAATACACTTAAATGCTTCTTGACCTGAGAAAACGCACTGAGAGCCTAACGATCAACTTATAGTATTTGTAGCATTCGAAGAATTGTATGTAGAAGAGGGTTGCAACTTGAGAACTGAACAAGCAATACTGGCTAGAAGGTATACACTTCTTCTTCAGCCGTGTCTGATTCTTCATGACCCTATTGGGGGTTTTCTTGGCAAAGACACTGGAGTGATTTACTATTTCCTTTTTCAGCTCATTTTACAGATGAAGAAACTGAGGTAAACACTTAAGTGACTTGCCCAGGATCATGTAACTAGTAAGTGTCTGAGGCCAGACTTGAACTCAGGAAGAGTTCCTGACTTCAGACCTGACACTCTATCCACTATGAGACAAATTTAGGTTTGTGGTAAGTAAAATTGATTAGTTATCCAAAGTCTAATGGGACAACTCGAAATGTGATGGTATCCCCCCTTGTTGCATGTCTTCAAGCAGGGGATACAGTAGAGGGAATTCTTTTGGGGAAATCGGTTGAACTAGAAGGCCATTGATGCCCTTTCCAACTGTGTGCCTCTGTGGTCCTATGTGTGAAAAGCTGGCATGCCCAAGGATCTCCAAGTCTAGATCAAGACCACTCTGGGAAAACCAAATAGAACTCTAGCCCCCAGAGCAGGGATCAATCTCTTGTCGTTTTCTTTTGGGTAGGCAAGTAGAGGAGTGCCCTATAAACATCGGCTGCAGACAAAGTCAGGTGTGGGTATGGAGGGCTGGTTGAGAGAGAAGTGGAACCATAGAGATTTAGCAAATGTGGGATAGAAGACAAGGCTTGGACTTCACAGTGCATGACATATAATAGGTGTTACATAAGTGTTTGTTGGATTTCAAACCTCAGTTCGCTATTCCCTAGTTGTATGACTTTGGAAAAGTCACTTAATTTCTCTCAGCCTCTCGTAAAATTCGAGTATTGGACTAGATTGTCTTCAAAGTCCCTTACCATTCTGGGGTTCTATGTTCTCGGTCTAAGGTCCTTTGCAGCTCTAATAACCTGTTTTCTGAGTCCTTTTATCTCTAATGATCTTCGGTCTTAGAGAAACCAAGAAGAAATCTAGGCAGCTTGCTTAGTAGTCTGAAGTGGTGTGCTCCAACCACACGGGGATCTAACTATTGAGTGCTTTTACAGTCCTGAAGCTTCATTCCGCTTCTGCCTTTGAGACCTTAGTGCTATGTCTGGGGCATGCTAGTGACCCCTCTGGAACTGGGTAACTGCAAACACAACACTTGGGGCACTCCCAAACAAAATACTCACATTTGCCATTCACTACTTTCTTCTGCTGCCATCATCCAAGAGTTGGTGTCCTCTCTAGGTCTCAGTTTTTCTATGTATAAAATGACAAGACAGGATTATATGCTGTTCAAGGTCCCTTTAACTCTAAATGTCCTGTGCTTAGTATGGAATTTAGCTATGGGGAATCTGCATTGAAGCATCTCCCTTATTTGCTAACTTTGGCATCTTGGTTGCCTCCCAGGGGAAAGTAATGTAGTCCTTAGCCCTTGTGGAAAGGGACTACTTACTTTTTTTCCTGTCACTGTATCTATTTTTTTGAGGGGGAAGGCAAAGCAATTGGGTTTAAGAAACTTGCCCAAGGTCACACAGCTAGTAAGTGTTAAGTGTCTGAGGCTCAGGTCCTCCTGACTCTGGGGCAGTGTTCTATTCACTGAGCCACCTGGGTGCCCCTCCTGTCACTGTATCTAGTATACTAGATATGATTCAATTAAATTGAATTGGGCAAGTCCCTTACCCCTCTTTGAGCCTCAGGAGGAAGAGATGTCTGAGTTTCACTGGGGGAACTGTCCAGTCTCTTGGGCATGGTCAAAAGCTCTCCCTTCTCCTGGTGATGCCGTGTGGCTGGAGCTTCTAGGGTGTTGGGGCTCTGAAGAATGGCCATTTGAAATGACCCAAAGGCACTGTGGAATCCAGCGACTGTTGAAGAAATCTGAGGAACATCCCTAGAGAGGGGATGGCTCCTCTCCAGAAGACTTGTGGGAAGGACATGGACAAGAATCTCACGGGATGATAGAAGGGTGTAGAAGAGTGAAGATCTGGAACAGGAGGAGGAGTGGACCCTGAGGTTCCACACCAAGGAGATTCAGTGCAAGTCTGTCTCTCCTGCCAACCTCTTTTACTCTCAAGGGCACCATCTTTTTCCTAGTCACACAGGCTGACAACATCAACGTCATCATCAAAGCCTTACTTTTATTCCCCTACCCCAAAGGCCAATCTGTTGCCAAGTCTTCCATTTCTACCTCCACAATATCTTTCCCATTGACCCTGGACTCTTTCTCTCTACTCACATAACCACCTTAGCTTGGAACCTCACCACCTATATCACTTGGACAAACACTCCTGTTTGACAGCCAAGTGGTACAGTTGGGCATGGGGTCAGGAAGACCTGGGCTCAAATCCAGTCTCAGACATTTCCTAGGTGTGTGGCCCTGGGCAAGTCACTTCACTTCTCCAAATTCAGTTTCCTCATCTATGAAATAGAGATAGAGATACCTCCATAGAGATAGAAATAGAGATACCTCCCAGGATTGTCATGAGGCTAAAATGAGAAAACATTCGTAAAATGCTTCATAAACCTTAAAGTGCCATATAAATATTACTGTTATTAATGTTAATTAATATTGCTAATAATATCATTGTAACCTGAGTCCCAAAGCCCATTTAGTACAGGACTCTTTCCTCATTGATGGAGAGCAATACGCTACGCCTACATGGGGGGTGGGGTGGTTATAGTAGTTGAGAACAAGAGAGGAGAGTGCCAGGCTCTCGGAGTCTCCAGCCTGTTTGGGCTGCGTTCAGGCATTTACTTCTGTCTTCCAGTTTTGAGAGAGAAGGTGGACAATGCCAAGCCCTGCTTCATGTTGCTGAAGGGAGAGTAAGACTCTAGAAAGAAACCAACACAAGAAGAGCCTGTGGTCCCTATCGCATGCCTGTCCACAAATTGCTCCAATAGAGACTTTGAGGAACTTTCCCTTGGGTGAGATCTAGTTCTCTCTTTTGGTTGAACTGAGTTATCTCTCTCCCAATGGGAGGACTTTTTTATTCTGTATTATCTGGTATGTATTCTCCTATGTATACTTTCTCTGAATTCTGTTTCGATATCAATTTGGATAAGTGGGTTTCTTTGCTAATTGCTTTGTGTGTTCATTGAGGAACTGGTATTTGGTGGGAAGGAAGCCAAATCTTGGGTATAAAGGTTGGGTCCCCCTTTCCTTATTACAAGTTTAGACTAATAATATTTAAGGGAGCAGGTAGATATAATCCTAACCCGGTACTCCCTCTCTCTGAGAAGAGTGGAGCATCCAAACTTCTGGCCCCAAACTTCTGCTTCCCCTCCTGGCAGGAAGGCAAGTCGCCCTTGGAGAAGAGAAGGGGAGAAGAGACTAAAGATGCCGATTCTACCTCCCAATGACACTCCATGCTAGATGGAGGGGGACAGCCTTCACTATGTTATTATTTAAAGCCATTCACAAGTTTGTCCAAACCTACCTTTCTAGGCATATGATACATTCCTTCCCTTCATCCACTGAATGACATACTCAGCAGCGCCAACTTACTGTTCCTCACCCATGACATTCCATTTCCCATCAGGAGAGGATGGCTATCACCTGTGTCCTTACCTTCAGAAATCCTAGTTTTCTTAAAAATTCAGCTCAAGCTTGAAGACCTTCTTAATCTCTACCATAATCCTACCATAGGATGGAAACTTGGTGAGGATAGGGACCTTTTCACTTTTGTCTTTGTGACCCCTAATACCTGCCACATTTCCCCCATAACTATGATATAGTTGGTATAAGAGGCTCCTGGAACAGAAGGACCTCTACCAATGCCAATTAGCATATGCCCTAGAATTTAGAGTCTTAGGAAGCTGTCTGGTCAATTCCAAAAGACTCATGATGGAAAATGCTATCTACATCCAGAGAAAGCACTGTAGAGTCTGAATGCAGATAAAATGATACTATTTTCTCTCTTTTTTTGTTTGTTCTTTCTTTCTCTTTGTTTTATCCTCCTGTTCTGATTCTTCTTTCACAACATGACTAATGTGGAAATATTTTTAATTGTTGGTTAAATAAAAATTTTTGGTTAAACATAAAATATGTTTAATATGGGCTACATGTATAGCCTATATCAGATTGAATGCTATCTTGGGAAGGGAGGAGTGGAGGGAGGAGGAAAATTTAGAACATAAAATCTTATGAAAGTGGATATTGAAAACTAAAAATTAATTATTAATCTTTTTTAAAAAGCTGTCTGGGAAATTGAGGGGCTGAATGACTTGTCTAGGGTCACATAGCCAGGGGGTTTCCATGGCAGGATTTGAACCTAAATCTTCCTGACTCCAAGATTAGCTCTCTACCCACAGTATAAGGTTGCTTCTACCTTACATATAGTAGATATTTAATAAATATTTATTGATTGATGAGTGATTGATTGTGAAGGCAGAGCCAGAGAGCATGAAAATACTTTTAACTGTAGAGGATTATACAAAGGTAAGGGACTATTGAGTAGCTAGGGGCGCTGCAGTGGATAGTGTGCCAGGCCTGGAGTCAGGAAGACTTCCTGAGTTCAAATCCAGCCACAGGCACTTACTAGCTGTGTGGCAGCTAGTCATTGGGCAAGTTACTATACCCTATTTGCCTCAGTTTTCTCATCTGTCAAATAAGCTGGAGAAGAAAATGGCTAACCATGTCTGCCAAGAAAACCCCAAATGGGGTCACGGAGAGTCAAACAAGTGACTAAACAACATGGGATTATTATCTAAAGATTTAAAGGGAGCCCTCCTTATTGGGTGACAGTTTGAGAACATAGCCTGGTCCCATGTCCTCCTCCACACCCTCCTCTGAAGTGAGTCATTGTCAACTTTACATTCTTTGTCATTTAATGTCATAGACATAGAGCAGGAAAGGACACAGTATTACAAAGGAAACCGATTATATCTAAATGCAATTACCAGACTCTTTGAATAGAACAGAGTTCTCAAATCTTCGGTTAAGAATATCTCGCGAGGCGGAGCCAAGATGGCGGAGTAGAAACAGCTCACCCAAGCCACTCTGCCCCCAGATTCCCCCCAAACTATGTAAAAGGGGACTCTGAACAACTTCTGGAGCCCCAGCACCCACAGAACGACACAGAGAAGCTAACCTCCCGCTGAGGACAGCCCAGCAGCCCTGCAGGAAGGACCAGCGCGGTGGTCTGGGACCTGGCAGCACGCAGCGTGCAGAGCTCGGGGAGCCGAGCCAAGCCCAGGTCCTCGTGAGCTGAGGTTTTAGCCCCAGGGCGGCAGGGCCAGCAGCCGGCTGGAGAGACCCCAGAACACCAGCAGCTGTGGCGACTCCAGAATTATCAACATAGACATACCTAGGACAAAGTAAGAGGTTAGTGTCCTATGGACTTTGGGACCTGTATTTGGGGAATGCGTCAGCTCCCTCCCCTGGGGGCTAGAAGCTGCTGAGGAGACACGCCATTTTGTAGTTTTCAGAGGCAGCTCCAGCTCCTGGCCTGCGAATTGTAGGGAGATCCAGCGATCAGTCTTGGGAGGTAATCGCTCTTGCTTTAACCTCCCTGGATCTGGATTGTGATCTAGGGTGGAAGTCATGGGTGGGTTTACAGCTTGCCAGAAACGGAAGTTGCCCTCACACGTTCAGGACGAAAATTCCTCTATCTGGCCTTAAAGCCATAGTGTGGCAACAAGCCCAAAAGTCAAGTAATTAAGTGGCAACATGCCAAGGCAAAGGAAACAGAAAAATGCAACCCCAGACTCCTGTTTTGGGGGCATAGCGCGGGAAAAGGACTGTGAGGTCAGAAGTCCTGCTCCAAAAGCCCCAGGGGAAAACATGAGCGGGTTGCAGGCCATAGAGGACCTTAAGAAGGACTTTAAAAATCAAATAAGAGAAGTGGAGGAAAATTGGAAAGAGAAATGAGAAGGATGCAGGAAAAGTATGAAATGAGGGTCAACAGCCTGACTGAGGAAAAACAACACCTTAAAAAATAGACTAACTCAAATGGCAAAGGAGGCCCAAAAGGGCAATGAGGAGAAGAATGCCTTAAAAAGTCGAATTTGCTAGATGGAAAAAGAATCTCAGAAGTTCACTGAGGAGATTCATTCCTTCAGAGTTAGACTGGAGCAAATGGAAGCTAATGACTTTATGAGAAATCAAGATGCTGTTAAGCAGATCCAAACAAATAAAAGATTAGAAGGCAATGTGAAATATCTCATGGGAAAAACCACTGACCTGGAAAAATAGATCCAGGAGAGACAATTTAAAAATTATTGGACTACCTGAAGCCATGATCAAAGAAAGAACCTAGAAATCACCCTTCAAGAAATTCTCAAGGAAAACTGCCCTGATGTTTTAGATCCAGAGGGCAAAATAGAGGTTGAAAGAATCCACTGATCACCTCCTGAAAAAGATCCCAAAAAGAAAACTCCCAGGAATATTATAGCCAGGTTTCAGAATCCCCAGATCAAGGAGAAAATACTCCAAGCAGCCAGGAAGAAACAATTTCAATATTGTTGAAACACAATCAGAATAGCACAGGACCTGGCAGCTTCTACACTGAGGGATCGAAGGGCATGGAATATGATATTCCAGAGGGCAAAAGAACTGGGAATGAACCCATGGGTCACCTACCCAGCAAAACTGAGTATTTTGTTTCAGGGGAAAATATGGTCATTCAGTGAATAGAGGACTTTCAAGCATTCTTGAGGAAAAAACCAGAGTTGAATAGAAAATTTGACATCCAGACACAAGAAGCAAGAGATGCCTGAGAAGGTAATCAGGGAAAAGAAATCAAAAGGAACTTATCAAAGTTGAACTATTTACATTCCTATATGGAAGAGCAATAACTGTGACTGATGATATCTTTTCTCACTATGAAAATAATGGAAGAAGGGTGTGTGGTCATATGAATACATATGTGAATGTGTGTGTATATGGTTACAGTTATATATGGATAGAGAGCATAGGTTGAATTTGTTGGGAAGGCAGAATACTCAAGCGATGAAATTATGAGGTGAGAGAGGAAAGTGGCAAGAGGAGATGGGGAGAGACAGGGCAGGGTAAACTATCTCATGTAGAAGAAGCAAGGGGAAGTGGTTGCAAGGGAGGAGGAGAATAGGAAGGCAAAAAAGGCAAAACCACATTCTCATTGAATTTGGTTCAGGGAGAGAATGACATACATACTAAATGAGATATCTCAACCTGCAGCAGAATAGGGGGAAGGGGGGATGAGAGGAGGGATGATGGATGGGAGGGCATCCTTGGGGGGAGGGGAGGTTGGAAGTACCCACTATAGAAGAGACACAGGATCATGTAGGGAATGGACCAGGTGGGGGGTGGGATGAGTGGGAGGGAATTATAAGCAGCCTTGTACAATATATCTACTATGATAATGTTTTGCATAGCTAGACATGTACAACATATACTGAATTACTTATCTCCCCAGAGGGAATGGATGACAAGGGAGGAAGGAAATGGATCTGAAATTCGAGGTCTTAACATTAAATGTTTCAAATATATATAAATCTATTATTAATACTCTTTTGCTTGTAATTGGGAGATAAGATGTGCAGGCATTGGGACACAAAGATTCACCTTCCTCCAATGGAAAAGTCGAAGGGGGTATGGGAGAAGGTATGGGAGAGAGCAGATTGGAGGAAGTGATATCTTGTGGGACTGCTATTCTCGGAGGTTGGGTAGGGGAATAACGGGGCGGAATGATTGTAACTCAAAAACTGGAGGAAATGAATGATGTAAAACAGAAGTTAATAAAGCATTTGTTTAAAAAAATAAATTTAAAAAAAGTTAAAAAAAAAAAAAAGAAATGGGCTCTGTTCACCACTGGCCAGGGCAGGCGGGATAGGAGGGAGAATGAGGGCAGGCAGCGGTGTCTGACCTGATCTTCTGGCTTTTGTGCCTGCTGCTTACACAGCTAGGTAGTTTTCAAGCCTTTTTATTTCCACCCCCTCCCAACATCTTTTCCATGAATCCCCCTTCTCTGCACTCATATCACTTCTCACCCAGACTATTGCTGTAGCCTCCTAAATCATCTCCTTGCCTCATGTCTCTCTCTTTTCTCTCCATACCATCTTTCTCTCCATACCATACCAGATGCCATAGTGACTTTTGGTTGGTTTTTCCAAGTTCAGAATTTGATTTGATGTGCTTTTTTTTGCTTTTTGGAGGGGGGAAGGCAGTACAATTGGGGTTAAGTGAATTGCCCAAGGTTACACAGAAGTGAGTGTTAAGTGTCTGAGGTTGGATTTGAACTCAGGTCCTCCTGACTCCAGGGCTGGTGCCACCACTGCGCCACCTAGCCACCCCATCGATGTGCTTTTTAAAGCTGTTTAGAGGGATGTGTTGGGAGAGCTCAGAAAAAAAAATGTTCTCTTGGCTCCAACCCAACCCTATTCTATTATTAACAAAAATCCCTTCATCTTCTATCTCTTTCTCTCTTCTGGCACTCACTGAGACCTGGCTCCTTCCAGAACAACCTGCTGCATCCTTGACCATCTTTTCCTGTCCTTGCTGTACCTTCTCATATACTCATTAGACCAGGAGAAAGAGACAACATATTCCTTGCTTCTCATTGTCACTTCCAGGACCTTCTTCTGCTATGTCACTCAGCAACTTCTTCTCCACTGAGGGTCACTCTATCCAGATCTCTCATTCTTTTTTCCCCACTTACTAGTATTTTATTTTTTCCAATTACATGTAAAGATAGTTTTCATCATTCATTTTTGTTAAATTTTGAGCTTCGCATTTTTCTCCCTTCCTTCACCCCTCCCCAAGACGGCAAGCAATCTGATAGAGGCTATACATGTACAATCATACTAAAAATATTTCCACATTAGTAGTGTTGTGAAAAAAGAATCAGAACAAAAGGGAAAAACCACAAGAAAGAAAAAGAAATAGTCTGCTTCAATCTGCATTCAGACTCCATAGTTTTTTCTCTGGATATGGACAGCATTTTCCATCATGAGTCGTTTGGAATTGTCTTAGATCCTTGCATTGCTGAGAAGAGCTAAGTCTATCAGAGTTGGTCATCACACAATGTGGCTGTTACTGTGTACAGTGTTCTCCTGGTTCTGCTCATTTCACTCAGCATCAGTTCATGTAAAGTCTTTCCAGGTTTTTCTGAAATCTGCCTGCTCATCATTTCTTACAGAACAACAGTATTCCATTACATTCATATACCACAGCTTGTTCAGCCATTCCCCAATTGATGGGTATCCCCTCAATTTCCAATTCTTTGCCACCACAGAAAGAGCTGCTATAAATATTTTTGTACATGTAGGTTCTTTTCCATTTTTTATGCTCTCTTTTGGATACATTCTAGAAATGGTGTTGCTGGATCAAAGGGTACGCACAGCTTTATCACCCTTTGGGCAGAGTTCCAAATTGCTTTCCAGAATGGTTGGCAGATCTCTCATTCTATCCAGATCCTGGTGGCTGTCATCTACCAACCTCCCAGCTCATTCTTCTTCCTTTCTCAAAAAATTCAGTGCTGTGCCACAATCTTCCTTTCTGGTCTAGCAGTTGCCCTTGTTCTTAGGAAAATCAATATCGATGTTGATTTCCCTGCAAACATCCTGGACTCTCACTTCTTCACCTTCCTCAGCTCTCAAGACCTTCACCTTGCCTCCATCTTGATGATGGATGGCCATACCCTTGATCTCAGCCTAATTCATAAATGTTCCATTTCCATCATCCAGAACTTGAAAATTCCTCTAACCACCATCCTTCCATCTCTCTCTATGCCTCAGTCCTCCTAAACCTCTTCTTCATCCTCTCTATGACCCCTCAGTTCTCTCTCTAGGATTCACTTTCCCTTCCTTCTCACTCTTGGTCTTGTTAACCAGTGCAACTTGGTGCTGTCTTCTATACCCTTGCCCCCTCGTCTTACCACAGCTTTTGCCTTGCCAAACCTCAGCCCTGGATTGCCCCTACCATTATCCTCCTCTGTTCCCATTCACTACTGCTCCCATTCACTACTCCCATTCACTCCAACTTGATAGCATCTGATCTCAACTGAGCCCTTATTGCCTCCAGGCACTGGCTCAATCCCTAACAGATTTCCTTTCCCTCAAAGGCCTCATCTCAGACTTTTCAAAACCTCTTCTCAACCCTCCCCTCTCTCTTTCCCTCCTCTCAGCAAAGGACCACATGCTCCATGAGCATTTCAAACTTGACATGTTAGCTCCCTTTCCACCTCCCCATAAACCTGCTCCTCCTACAATTTTCTCTAGTTCTATCACAGGCACCACTATCCTTGCAGTCACCCAGGTTCTCAATCTCAGCATCATCCTTGACAAGCCCACATGTCTCCATAGTTTTCAAGCTGACTTTCAAGTCTTTTCATTTCTACCTCCTCCCAACATCTCTCCTACAGATTCCTTTTCTCTCCACTAATATCACTTCTCACCTGGACAGTTGCTATAACCTCCTAAATCATGTCCTTACCTCATGTTTCTCCCCTTGCCAAACCACCCAGATGCTAAAGTGATATTCCTAAGAACACAGATCTGCCAATGGCATTCCCCTGCTCAAAAACTCTGGTGGTTTTCTATTTCCTCTATGGCAAATGCAACACTCTTCCATTTGGAATTTAAAGCTCTTCATGATCTGTTCCCAGATATTACACATTCCTTCTATTTGCTCACTCGATGGTGCAGTTGAAACTGCATTTCTTGAAGTGTTCCTCATGCACAGTGAATTTCTAGTCTCCATGTCTTTGCCCAGTCTGTGTCTCATGCCTAGAACGCACTCCCTCCTTGCCTCCTTCCCTTAGAATCCTTAGCTTCCTTTAAAACTCAGCTCATGCCTCCACCTCCAAATCACTTTGTATAGATTTTAGCTTTTCTTTTAGATATGTATATTGTTTTCCCCAATGAATATAACCTCCTCAAAGGCACAGACTCTCTCATTTTTTATCTTGGAATCCCCAGCACCTAACACAGTGCTTGGCACAATTGGAAAGGACCTTAGAAGACATCTAGTCCAACTACTTCACTTTACATATGAGGAAACTGAGGACCATGGGCATTAAATGAATTTGAACCCAAGCCTCTGACTCCAGAGTTAATGCTACTTCCACTATATCACTACAAGTCAAAGTTACCAAAGGATTCAGATTCAAATTCCAGCTCTTCTCTTTGCTGTGTGACGGGTAAATTTCCCCCATCTCTCTGGGTTTCCTAACTATTTTACTCTCTAAAAATGAGGAAATTGCAGTAGTGAGATATTCTTTTTTTTAAACAAATGCTTTATTAACTTCTGTTTTACATCATTCATTTCCTCCAGTTTTTGAGTTACAATCATTCCGCCCCGTTATTCCCCTACCCAACCTCCGAGAATAGCAGTCCCACAAGATATCACTTCCTCCAATCTGCTCTCTCCCATACCTTCTCCCATATCCCCTTCGACTTTTCCATTGGAGGAAGGTGAATCTTTGTGTCCCAATGCCTGCACATCTTATCTCCCAATTACAAGCAAAAGAGTATTAATAATAGATTTATATATATTTGAAACATTTAATGTTAAGACCTCGAATTTCAGATCCATTTCCTTCCTCCCTTGTCACCCATTCCCTCTGGGGAGATAAGTAATTCAGTATATGTTGTACATGTCTAGTTATGCAAAACATTATCATAGTAGATATATTGTACAAGGCTGCTTATAATTCCCTCCCACTCATCCCACCCCCCACCTGGTCCATTCCCTACATGATCCTGTGTCTCTTCTATAGTGGGTACTTCCAACCTCCCCTCCCCCCAAGGATGCCCTCCCATCCATCATCCCTCCTCTCATCCCCCTTCCCCCTATTCTGCTGCAGGTTGAGATATCTCATTTAGTATGTATATCATTCTCTCCCTGAACCAAATTCAATGAGAATGTGGTTTTGCCTTTTTTGCCTTCCTATTCTCCTCCTCCCTTGCAACCACTTCCCCTTGCTTCTTCTACATGAGATAGTTTACCCTGCCCTGTCTCTCCCCATCTCCTCTTGCCACTTTCCTCTCTCACCTCATAATTTCATCGCTTGAGTATTCTGCCTTCCCAACAAATTCAACCTATGCTCTCTATCCATATATAACTGTAACCATATACACACACATTCACATATGTATTCATATGACCACACACCCTTCTTCCATTATTTTCATAGTGAGAAAAGATATCATCAGTCACAGTTATTGCTCTTCCATATAGGAATGTAAATAGTTCAACTTTGATAAGTTCCTTTTGATTTCTTTTCCCTGATTACCTTCTCAGGCATCTCTTGCTTCTTGTGTCTGGATGTCAAATTTTCTATTCAACTCTGTTTTTTCCTCAAGAATGCTTGAAAGTCCTCTATTCCACTGAATGACCATATTTTCCCCTGAAACAAAATACTCAGTTTTGCTGGGTAGGTGACCCTTGGGTTCATTCCCAGCTCTTTGCCCTCTGGAATATCATATTCCATGCCCTTCGATCCCTCAGTGTAGAAGCTGCCAGGTCCTGGGCTATTCTGATTGTGTTTCCACAATATTGAAATGGTTTCTTCCTGTCTGCTTGTAGTATTTTCTCCTTGATCTGGGGATTCTGAAACCTGGCTATAATATTCCTGGGAGTTTTCTTTTTGGGATCTTTTTCAGGAGGTGATTGGTGGATTCTTTCAACCTCTATTTTGCCCTCTGGGTCTAAAACATCCGGGCAATTTTCCTTGAGAATTTCTTGAAGGGTGATTTCTAGGTTCTTTCTTGATCATGGCTTTCAGGTAGTCCAATAATTTTTAAATTGTCTCTCCTGGATCTATTCTCCAGGTCAGTGGTTTTTCCCATGAGATATTTCACATTGCCTTCTAATCTTTCGTTTGTTTGATCTGCTTAACAGCATCTTTATTTCTCATAAAGTCACTAGCTTCCATTTGCTCCAGTCTAACTCTGAAGGAATGAATCTCCTCAGTGAACTTTTGAGATTCTTTTTCCATCTGGCAAATTTGACTTTTTAAGGCATTCTTTCTCCTCATTGCCCTTCTGGGCCTCCTTTGCCATTTGAGTTAGTCTATTTTTTAAGGTGTTGTTTTCCTCAGTCAGGCTGTTGACCCTCATTTCATACTTTTCCTGCATCCTTCTCATTTCTCTTTCCAATTTTTCCTCCACTTCTCTTATTTGATTTTAAAAGTCCTTCTTAAGGTCCTCTATGGCCTGCAACCCGCTCATGTTTTCCCCTGGGGCTTTTGGAGCAGGACTTCTGACCTCACAGTCCTTTTCCCGCGCTATGCCCCCAAAACAGGAGTCTGGGGTTGCATTTTTCTGTTTCCTTTGCCTTGGCATGTTGCCACTTAATTACTTGACTTTTGGGCTTGTTGCCACACTATGGCTTTAAGGCCAGATAGAGGAATTTTCGTCCTGAACGTGTGGGGGGCAACTTCCGTTTCTGGCAAGCTGTAAACCCACCCACGACTTCTGCCCTAGATCACAATCCAGATCCAGGGAGGTTAAAGCAAGAGCGATTACCCCCCCAAGACTGATCGCTGGATCTCCCTACAATTCGCAGGCCAGGAGCTGGAGCTGCCTCTGAAAACTACAAAATGGCGTGTCTCCTCAGTGGCTTCTAGCCCCCAGGGGAGGGAGCCGACGCATTCCCCAAATACTGGTCCCAAAGTCCATAGGACACTAACCTCTTACTTTGTCCTAGGTATGTCTATGTTGATAATTCTGGAGTCGCCACAGCTGCTGGTGTTCTGGGGTCTCTCCAGCCGGCTGCTGGCCCTGCCGCCCTGGGGCTAAAACCTCAGCTCACGAGGACCTGGGCTTGGCTCGGCTCCCCGAGCTCTGCACGCTGCGTGCTGCCAGGTCCCAGACCACCGCGCTGGTCCTTCCTGCAGGGCTGCTGGGCTGTCCTCAGCGGGAGGTTAGCTTCTCTGTGTCGTTCTGTGGGTGCTGGGGCTCCAGAAGTTGTTCAGAGTCCCCTTTTACATAGTTTGGGGGGAATCTGGGGGCAGAGTGGCTTGGGTGAGCTGTTTCTACTCTGTCCCAGAGCCCATTTCTAACATAAAATCCAAAGTCAAGAAATAGACTGGGAAAATTAGCAAACAGCAAAAAACCGGATCATAAAAATCTACTATGCTCGAGACACAAACTCAGAAGAAGAAATGACTTGAAAATGTCTGCAAGCAAAGTGTCAAAGAAAAATACAGATTGGATAAAAGCCCAAATGAATTCCTAGAAGAATTAAAGAGATGAAAAAGAGCAAAAAAAGATTTTAAAAATCAAATAAAAGGTAGAGGAAAAATTGGATAAAGAAATGAGAGCACTGCAAGAAAATTATGAAAGGAAAATTAATAGCTTGGTAAAAGAGGCACAAAAATTACTGAAATCATACAAGAGCGTTTCAAAGGGCATAATGGAAAGAGCTAGCAGAGCTTGCTTGAGACTTTGGAGGAATAAGACAGGTGGATAAGAATGGTGGCAGGGGAGAGGCATGGTTTTCATTTAGGCAGCTGAAAATTCAACATCCTTGGGACTGGAAGAGGTAAGAGTTTAACTATAGTACTGGGATGTAGCACCTATGGACCACAGTGCTACTCTCAACAATCCTGTTAATGGCAAGAGATGGCATCTGTTTTCTTTCAAGTACTAAAGAAGACAGGAGATTGGGTTGAGGATAGTGAACCTTCTTGGAGGCGAGGTCTTGGAATCAACAGATCTGGAATCTGAGAGTTTGAACTTCTCTTGGGGTAGGAAATAGGGAGCTAATGAAGAGTCTGGAGCAGAGAGGCATGGCATGACCATATCTGTGCATGAGGAAGATCATGTAACTCTCATGAAAAGCCAGCTTTGGACATACGGGTTGGATCGGAAGAAGCCTTATCTCTGCAATATTTCTGATCCCTTGTGGACTCCCCAGCTCAGATTTCCACTCCTCCTCCTGGCTTTCTACTTGTCTTTGCCCCTGAGATTTTGGAGTTCCAGAGAAAGGCATGTTCTCCACCTGGCCTAACATTTGGATCTTGCTTCTTTGCATCCTGATTTAGGTCATACTTCTGTTTCCCCAGGAGGGAGGGAGTCCTCTGTCCCCCACCCATCTCCCACCTCCACACACGCCCCAACCAGCCTCACTGATTGCCCTAATCACCAGCACAATGTTAGCTCCCTGCAGGGGATATGGCAATCTAGTCTGACTAGTACTGGAACCGGAATTCTCCCCACAACACCTCCAATGATCACCTGTAGAAGACAGGAAGTTGATAATCCGGAGGCATGGTTGTCTTTCCAGTTCTTTCCACACCCTTAACAATGGAAATGTTGCAGAATTCTTCTGACTGTAACTTGAACTAGTACTCCTCTAACATGCCCACAACAGGGTCAGTTGAATCAGAAGAATTGGTGTGACTATGCTGCCATGCCATTGCCACCTGGAAGTGGGAAACCCAAACATCTTCCTTCAAAAAATACTAATGCTCTGGGGAATCTGATTGGTTCAGACAAATGATCGACTCCTTTGAACTCCCTGGATTTTGGCTTCCTGATTTCATATTGACTCCTCTAACTCTATATCTATGCCCAGGAAGCAGTCTTCTTACCCAGATCAGCTGTTACATCTTGGTATTCTTCAGGCACCTGGATTTTTCAGCCTACTATCCACTAGATTTGGAATTAGAAGACTGAGTTCAAATCCCAAATCTGCTACTTGCTATCTGCATGACCTTGGACAGGTCACATATCTTCTTTGGGCCTCAGTTTCCTCTTCTGTAAAATTGGAGAGTTGGACTAAATGGCCTCTGAGGTCTCATCCAGCTGCTATGGACCCCTGAACTTGGGCCCTGCTTTGTCAGACCTAGGGAAGGGATTACACCTCCCCCCTTTAGAGGACTGCTTGCTCACCAGCCATCTCTGTAAAGAGTGCAATAGGGCGGCTTAGGTGGCGCAGTGAGTAGAGTGCCGGCCCTGGAGTCAGAAGGAGCTGAGTTCGGATCCGGCCTCAGACACTTAATACACACAAAGAAAAAACCTAGCCATGTGACCTTGGGCAAGTTACTTAACCCCAATTGCCCTCCAAAAAGAAAAAAAAAAAGAATGCAATAACAGAGCTCTATCCCCAACAGTAATTGGTCCATGTCAGCTAATGACTTTCTACTCCATAGGGGCCAAGCCACCGGTACTCAGAGAACCTAGGTGGTTATGGCCACCCCCACTGACATCAGAGACACTGCAGAATGGCTCTGACCAGCCAGAGGTTTGGGCTGTACTAAACATCTATTATCTACCTGCATGAAAACACAGTTAGGGGAGACCCAGAGGTGTTGGTTACTCTGATCACAGTGCTGGACAGCGACAGTAGGGTGGGCCCATTCATTAACGCTCCTGTTATTCAGAAGCCACTTTTCCAGAGTGTGGACTACGCAGCCTTGGCAGCCATCATGGAGCCATTTCATCCTGCTTCACAAAGGAAGACTGAAAATCAGGTCATCTTGCTGGCCATGAACAACCCTGTCAAAAGACTGCATTGAAACTATTGGCTAGAAAGATTTGTGGTTTTTATAATCCATCCTTGACCTCCTAGGTCCTTGGGAAATAAGTATATAGCATGTACTGTGTACTGGGCACTGTGCTAAGTGCTTATAAGTGCTATATAGATATAAAACACATATATGTAAGTGCTATATTATATAACTTCTGTAACACATATGTAAGAGCTATATTATATAAGTGCTAAATTATATAAGTGCTACATATATAACATATATGTAAGTGCTATATTATATAACTTATATGACTATATATAACATATGTAAGGACTATATCATATAACTTATATGACTATATATAACATATATGTAAGGACTATATCATATAACTTATATGACTATATATAACATAGATGTAAGGGCTATATTATATAACTTATATGACTATATATAACAAATATGTAAGGGCTATATTATATAAGTGCTAAATTGTATAATTCTATAATAAATGCTAAACATTATCTCATTGACCTTTACAACAACTATTCGAAGTAAGCACCATTATGATCTCCATTTTGCAGTTGAAAACACTGAGGCAAACAGAAGTTAGGTGACTTGCCCCATTGCGTAGCTAAGAGAAAACCAGTATTTATTTATTAAGTGCCTATTATTTAGAAGTATTATGTGCTAAGTGCTTTACAAATAGCTCATTTTATTCTTACAACAACTTGGGGGTAGGTCCTTTTATTATCCCCATTTTACAGTTGAGGAAACTGAGGCAAACAAGTTCCCACAGCTAGGAAGTGTCTGAGGTTAGATTTGAACTTCTGACTCAAGCCCAGTATTCTAGCCACTGTACCACCAGCCACCTCAGCTTTGGAGTCCATAGTTGACTGATTTAAGAAATACTTGCTCCAATTTATTTCAAAGATCTATGATTTCATTATAAGTATCCCTCCAACAGTGCAAATTTCAACCCTTCTATTGCAGTGGTGTTTTGGAGCCAGCCCACATTGCTGAATTTTCCATAGGAGCATTTACACCTTGGAAATCAACAAATGCTACAAATCAGGGCTTGATTTACTGTTTTGTTGATTGTCTAGACTTAAGAAAGGTTGGAGAAAATGTTAATAATGCAGATTAAATTTAAAAGTGTGTCCTGTTGCTCAGAAATGTAGTTATTAACCATTTATCGGCACCCCACTGCCTATAAACCTTAACAAATGGGCTTGGGAAGTTGTTTGTAAATGGCCTCCTATATTCACAGTCCTACAGCCAGCCGGTACTCTGACTTAGGCTGGTCCTCGGAATACAAACACGGTGAGTCACTGAGTCTTTCCAAGCTGATAGAACCATGCTTGCACTTCACAGGCATAGACTTTATTTAGGCCAATGAGTTGAACTTGCTTTGTATTTCTCTTCTATGTTTAACATGAAAACTAGAAAGTTTGCATTTTTTTTGTGTGTCCATGTCTTATGTGATCGATCGCAAGATCAAGGAAGGGACCTTAAGAAGCCATCAAATTCAACCCCTTCATTTTACAGAGGAAATTAAGACATGGAGAGGTTCCCTTACTCAACCAGTGTCCTCTCCTAGGCTTTCAGCTCCACAGGGGTAGTACTGGGGCTGATCGAAACTTTGTAAATTTCCCTCTCCCCAGCACATAGTAGGTGCTTAATACATGTTGCTGAATTGAATTAATATGAGAGGTAGTAGTGTGTAATGGAAAGAATGCTATATTTTGAGTCAGAAGACCTAGATTCAAATCTCAGATCTGTTTTTTATTAGCTACATGGCACTGGTAAATCACTTCTGTTTGGGCCTCATGCATAAAAGGGGCACTGCAGTTTTAGAAAGAGAAAGAGTAATCTACAAATGAACTACCAAGTTGGGGGAGGGGCAGAGAAGCTCCTGATCCAAATGGATTTACAAGTGAATTATATCAAATGTAAAAAGATCAAAATCTACTGATTGACAATGCTATAAAAATTACTCTCAGTAATGTAGAAAGAAGGCACTCTACCAAGTCCTTTAATGAAACCAATATGATTGTGATTCTCAGATCAGGAAAATGGAAAACAGAGAAAAGGAAGGAGAGGCCAAGTATATTAGGATGAAAATTTTAAATGGAATCTTAGCAGAAAGACTTCACCGATAGATTTTTTAAAAAATTTACTGTGATCGCTATGATCATATTGGATTTATATCAAGAATGTGAAGAAGGTTAAGCATTATGAAAACAATCAGCACAATTCATCACATAAAGAATAAAAACCATAGATTATATCAGTAGGGATGGGGGTTGGGGGAAAGAACCAAGATGCTAGTTGAAAACATGTTTCTGCTATTCAAGATGTAGATATCACTCATTTGCCTTGAAAATGAAAGACAAGCAAGACACAAATGGAGAGACATCAGACAACTGGAAGAGATTTTGAAACTCATCTAGTTTGCAAATCCCTAGGTTCAAATCCTGACTCTATTCCTACCTGGGTGACCTTGGACAAATCACTTCCTGATGACTTCTAAGGTCCCTTCCAGCCATAGATCTCAGATCCTGTTGTGTGACATTGGACACATAGGTTCAATCTTACCTCCCTGGACCTCACATCTCTCATCTGTAAGATGAGGAGCTTGTACTAGCTTGCCCCTGAGGTCTCTTCCATCTATCATCTAGTCCTCACTTTTTTCTGTCTTCATTTTTAAAACTTTTAGTGATACCTGTTGCTTTGAAACCACAGTTATATGAAGATAATTTTTGTTGATTAGTTGTGTCTGACTCTTCATGACCCCATTTGGAGTTTTCTTAGCAAAGATACTGGAGTGGTTGGCTACATGCTTCTCCAGTTCATTTTACAGGTGAGGAAACTGAGGCAAACAGGATTAAGTGACTTGCCCAGGGTCATACAGCTAGTAAGTGTCTGAGGCTGAATTTGAACTAAGGAATATGAGTCTTTCTGACTCCAGGCTGGGCACTCTATCCACCCTGCCCCCTAGCTGCCCTGAAAATAATTTAAGCACAACTAAGTAACCACACCCTACATCTGTAGTCACAGTTCCTTAAAGGCAGAAGGTGTTTCCTTATCAATTCTCCAGTCCCAAGATAGTTGATTGCAATTAATCAGTTAGACAGCTTTTTAGTATATTTCCATTTACATGATTGTAATCATTGTATACCTTGTTTCCTTGATTACACCCCCCATCAATTCAAATTGTGTTCCCATGTTGTTCTGAATTCTTCAGTCATCATTTTTATGGAGCAATATATTGTGTTATATTCCAAATTACTAATAAGAGAAATTCAAATTAAAATCATCATGAGGTTTTAGAATAGACACCTCAGATTGGCAAGGATGGTAAAAGTCAGTGTTGGAACTTTTGGGTGTGGGTGTGGGTGAGGGGGAAACATAACATTCATCTCCCTGGATCCAGGATGGCTTGAGAACGTGCAGCAGACCTGATGGTTGACAGACCACCTTCCCTAGGAGAGAAGCCAGTTGATGGAGTTCAGAGAGATGCCTGATCAGGGGCTAATGGAACAAGAGGAACACTGTGGTTTAGTGCAATTGTCAGGATGGCACAGTGCTAGGCACTGGGGATACAAAGAAAGACAATCCTCCCTTCTCCCTCTCCCTTCCTTGAACAAGGAGCTGACCTTCTACTGGATGGATAGGTACATAGTCAGACCCTATCTGGGGCAAATTTCAGTAACTGGACCTACTTTAGCTATCACCTCCAATCACCTTAGATGTGGGGATTTGGAAGCAGTGGGTTTTGCTCTTACAAAGCCAGGAGTTAAGGCAAAGTACTTTGTAAGGCTAATAGTAGTCCCACCCTAGGCAGCTTTATATACTCGGAAAGGCCCAGCTGATAAGGTAAATGGGGCTGTAATCTTGGGAACAGAATGTGGGCTTTATTTCAGAAAAATTGCCTTTGTAACTGAAGTGTCCTGAGGCTTTGCCTTCACAAAGCCTTGCTGAGGGATTTGTATATAATTTTATTTGAAATACACTGCTAGAACAGAAGAGCAGGGGGTAAAAATCATTTTAAGGCTATTCACAGCAGAAGCAGTTAAAGGCAGAGCAGGAGGACAATGCCTTGGGTGGCCTAGCTAGGTTTTGGCAGTCAATAAACTGGCTCAGTGGATAGAGTGCCAGGCCTGTAGTCAGGAGAACCTGAATTCAAACATGGCCTCAGACACTTACTAGCTGTGTGACCCTGGGCAAGTGGCTTAACCTTATTTGCCTCAGTTTCCTCGTCTGTGAAATAAACTGGAAAAGGAAATGGCAAATAACTCCAGTATCTTTGCAAAGAAAACCCCAAATAGGGTCATGAGAAGTCAGATATGACTGGAAAAGGACTGGACAACAGACGTTTATTAAGCACCTACCAGTCTGGGGATACAAAAAGAGCCAAGAGACAGTCCTGCCATCAAGGAGGTCACATTTGAATGGAGGGAGGGGGACAACATGCAAACAAGTATGTCCTATACTTTTTTTTAATGTATGTATTTATTTTTAGTTTTCAACATTGACTTCTATAACATTTTGAGTTCTAAATTTTCTCCCCATCTCTTCCTGCCCCCCACCCCAAGATGGCATTCAATCTGATACAGACTACATATACATTCATATTGAGCCTATTCTCACATTAGTCATGTTGTAAAGAATTAGAACCAATGGGAGAAACCACAGGAAAAAAGAAACAACCAAAAAAGAGAGAGCAAATAGTCTGCTTCCATCGACATTCAGACTCCATAGTTCTTTTTTTTGGATGTGGATGGCATTTTCCATCTTGAGTCCTTTGGAGCTGTCTTGGATCCTTGCATTGCTGAGAAGAGCTAAGCCTATCAAAGTCAGTCATCTCAGACTGTGCCTATTACTGTGTACAATGTTCTCCTGGTTCTACTTACTTCACTCAGCATCAGGTCATATAAGTCTTTCCAGGTTTCTTTGAAGTCTGCTCATCATTTCTTATGGAACAATAATATTCCATTACATTTATAAAATATGTCCTGTACTAACAAGCTCAATACAGGATAAATAGGAAATAAAGACCAAAGGGAAGGGTACTGGAATTGAGAGGGGATGGGAAAAGCTTCCTGTAGTGGATGGGACTTGAGTTGGGAATTAAAGGAAGCCAGGAAGGTAGGAGACAGAGAGGAGGATGGAGAGCATTTCAGTAAGAGATAATACCCAGAGATGGAGTGTCTGGTTTAGGGAAACTGTGACCTCAAAGGCCACATCTGACCCTCTAGATCCTCAAGTGCTGCCCTTTGACTGAGTCCAAACTTCACAGAACAAATAAATCCCTCTGATAAAAGGACTCAAATCCCCTTAATAAAAAGATTTGTTCTATAAAACTTGGACTCAGTCAAAGGGCTACCTTTGAGGACCTAGAGGGTCATATGTGGCCTTAAGGCTGCAGGTTCCCCACCCCTGGAACTCTGGTTGAAAAGTCCATGTTGGGAAGGAAGGTGTAAAAAGACTAGAGAGGAAGGAGGGGGCTGGACTGTGAAGGGCTTTGAATGTCAAACACAGGATTATGTATTCGATCCTACATTTTGTCATCAAGTACCAGTAGTTAAATTGTCTGAGACCACCTACCCACTGGGCAAGGAAGTTACACCCTCTCCAAATTTTTGTAACTGGGGCATAGCCCCTCCTTTCAGCTTCCTAGTTCAAGCTCTGGTTTGGGACAATGACCTATGTTCAATGTCCATGCCCAGTGCTGGCCTTCTGTTTCCCTCCTTCATGCTGAGAGTAGCCATCAATCTTCAGGGTAGCATCTGACCTTTTGGATTTTCTTAATCCAGTAGTAAGAAATGACAAGAGGAGCTTCACCGACCCTCTACATGCTAGGGAGGAGGGAGGCTTCCCCACCCTTCCCTAGAAACCTGCTGAAGATAATTTAAAGCTACAGAGAAAATGACACAGAAGGTCCTCAGGGACCATCACTCTACTGCTCGGAAGAGATTCTCCATACCTGACCTTTGAGAAACATTTCAGAATTTCCAAAGGGCAGTCTCATTCATCATCTAAATTGATCTCAACTCAATCCTTGGGAGGTAGGAAGGATACCTGCTACCTTCAGTTTTCTTATCTATCAAACAGAGCAAGGGTGGTGAACCTATAAGGGCCACACTTGAGGACCTAGAGGGCCACATGTGGCCTCGAGGCCACAGGTTTCCCACCCCTGAAATAGAGAATAACAATTCTTGCATCATCTCAATTTGGGTGAAGAAAGTGCTTGGCCAACTCCAAGGGCTCTAGGCTTCTGCATTAATTAATGCCCACCAAGGTTAATTGACTTGCTGGGGGTCATTGTCTTGCCTCATTGCCCCAAAGACATTGGCTGAACTACACAGAGTTGGTGGGTTTAGGCTGAACTTTGGAACAAAGGTCTTGACTGGCCAGTTCCCTACGCCTGGTCTCTGGTATGGCTAAACAACCCGTGAGATGCAGAAACTCTTTGAGCTCTGGGCTTCCTATACAACCAACAAGCATTTCCCCACATTGGAGCATCCTCACACACAGAGAGTCACATAATTTGGGAACTGGAAGGAACCTCAGAAACTCTTTAGTCTAATTGAGTCACTCTATATGACTCCATGGATTTTTGTCCATGGGGGTTTCTTGGCAAAGATATTGGAGTGGTTTGCCACTTCCTTCTCCAATGTACCCCCATTTTACAGATGAAGAACTGAGGCAAATAGGGGTCAAGTGACTTGCCTAGAGGCACACAACTAGTAAGTGTCGGGCTAGAGTTGAACTCAGCTCTTCCTGACTCCAAGCTTGGTGCTCTATCTACTCCAGCCCCACCTAGACGCCCTTACCCATGTAGTCTAACCCAAACATAAAAGGAGTACCCCCATAACACAGCCAGCAAGTAGATTCAATTTAATAAGCATTTATTACCCATCTGTGTGCAGAACCTTATGCTTGGGACTGTGAGGGCTAAAAAATTTTGATGACAATCCCTGCCCTCAGAGAGCTTATATTCACTAGGAGAATAAGACACAGTAAAACACACACAATAAGACATAATAATACACAAATAACTGGAATAAAAGTAAATATATGATAAAAGATATATAATAAAAATAATATACTAAATGCAAATAAAGTATAGTATCATTTATGATAAAAGATATAAATATTATATTTAAATATATAATAAATACCAATAAAGGTAAGAGGGTGAAAGTATTTACTGACAAAAATGATCAGGGTAGGTTCCTGGAAAAGCTGAGCTTGAAAGGATAGGAGAAAAGCAGTGTGGGATAGTGGGGAGAGAGAAAGCTTCCCTCAGAGTTAAAAAGATTAGGATTCTAGTCTCAATTCTGTGTGACTCTGGGCAAGCCCTAACCTTTTGGTGTTCTAGCCAATTCTCTAAGACTAAGAGATGCCAATCTACATTGGTGGTGGAGGGCATTTCACACAAAGTGAAGGTGCTCCTTGAAGGCAGAAATTCTTTCATTCTTTATATTCATAGACTTAGTACCTAGCACCCTGTAGGGTAGAGTTGGGGAATCCTCAGCCTCAAGGCCACATACAGCTCTCTATGCCCTCAAAGACGGGCCTTTAACTGAATCCCAACTTCCCAGAACAAATCCCCTCTAGCTCCTCAAGAGCTGCCCTTTGACTGAATCCCAATTCCACAAAACAAACCTCCTCTAGGTCCTTAAGTGTGGCCCTTTGACTGAAACCCAACTCCATAAAACAAACCCCCTCTAGGTCCTCAAGTTTAGCCCTTTGACTGAATCCAAGCTTCACAGAACAGATCCCCTCTAGGTCCTCAAGGGCAGCCTTTTGACCGAATCCAAACTTCACGGAACAAATCCCCTGAATAAAAGGATTTGTTCTTTCAAACTTGGACCTGGTCAAAAGGCCACACCTGAGGACCTAGAAGGCCACAGGTGGCCTCAAGGTCACAGGTTCCTCACCCCTGGTCTAGACAACTCACTTTTTTCTATGATGCCTGGGATGGCATCTTGCTAGGCCCCTAGACATCCTGACTTAGGGATTCATGGGATTTGGACCTGGAATAAATCCGCCATTTAGCAGTCATTTTTAAAAATTCCTTCTCTTGTGCTAGGCACAAACAAAAACAGTTCCTGACCTCAAGGAGCTTACAAAAAGGGGCCTATCTTATGCTAACAATAATACCTAGCATTTGTATAGCATTCTAAGCTTTGCATTTTGATTCTAAGTAACACTGTAAGGTGGATGCTACTTTTATCCTCATTGTTGAGGAAACTGAGGTAAATGACTTACCTAGGTCACACAGCCTAAGGAGGTCAGATTTTAACTAGGGTCTTTCTGGCTTCTGATCCAGGTGTCTGAACCACCTGGTCAAGAAAACCTGGGTTCCTATTCTATCTCAGATACTGTAAAATAGGAAGAATGGATTCTGTGGCCCTCTGAGGTATCTACCTTCCAGCATTCAATCTAAGATTTATATGTACATATGGCCTTGGCCCAGTCCCTTCCCCTTCTGGGCTCAAAATCTCTGCTCCTATCATCCACCAATTTCCTGGGAACTTCCCAGTAATGAATAGCTCCCATTTCTACAGCTAAGGGTTCCCAACCCAGGAGGAGGAGAAGCCACTGCTTTTTCCTCAGCTCAGAGAAGTACCCTGTCCTTTTACTTGGACTGGACCTGGGATTTCACCGGGGCAGGGAGCTTGCCATGGAGAATTCTCTCTGCCCTCAAAGATCAGGACCTAATCCTCACTTATAGTTTTGGATAGGTACCAAGTGATTTGCACGTGGCTAGTGTGTGTTCTATGTACACTATGTATACCCTCCAAGCCCTAACATTCTATCTTCTAAGGTCCCTCTGAGAGCTACCATTCTCTGTTCCAAGGGCCCTCCCAGCTCTGACAGTCTGGGTTCTAAGACCCCTCCCCTAAGGACATTCCATGTTCTAGGCCTTTTCCCAGCTCTGACATTCTCCGTTCTAAGGCTTCTCCCAGCCCCGACTTTCTTTGTTCTAAGTTCCCTCCCCTCTATTCCATGTTCTAAGCCTCTTCCCAGCTCTGACATTCTCTGTTCTAAGGTCGCTCCCTTCTCTGATATTCCATGTTCTAAGCCCTTTCCCAGCTCTGACATTCTTTGTTCTAAGTCTCTTCCAAATTCTGACATTCCATATCCTAAGACCCTTCCCAGCCCTGACCTTTCCCATTCCAAGGGCCCTCTAAGCTTGAGAATTCTTGGTTAATAGAATGTTAATAGCCTCTTTCAGCTCTGACATTCTATTATCTATATACAAAAGTCCATTCCAGATCTGATGCTTTAGTATTAAGCCACCTTCCACTGGTCCCATTCTGGCTTCTGCCTGCTAAGGTCCCTTCTAGCACCGACATTCCCTCCAGCTCAAAGATGACTGTTCTGTTTTTGGTAGCCTCTCTCCCAGCAACTCCGAGTGGAAGCCGAGAATGTGCCTCCCAGGACTGCACAGCCCAGACAGTGAGCAGATGACCAGAGGCTCTGGAACCGATCTGAGAGTCCTGCTTTCCCACAGACACTCTGGAGAGGACATCTTGGTGGGGGCAGGGGCTGGCACAGTTGGCCAACGGAGAAGATGGATTGAACTAGGTTTATGACCCACCTTCCTCTCAAGGGCATCATGAAGGCAAACAAGGGAGGATTAAACCTTGGGCAAATGAACAGCTATAAAGTGTTTCCAAATGTGTACACAGTGTATGGAGGGGCAGGCAGTCCACAGTGTCTCCCAGGCTGCCCAGCCCTGTTCTGTTACATTCCTGCTTTCTCCTTGTCTTCCTGCCCCCCAACTCCTGGTTGCTTAACCTCCAGGGGCAACTGGCGTCATCACACTGTGGATCTTTCCTCCCCTCCTTATACATCAGTCTGGTTGTAATTGTTTTCAGGGGTGGTGAAGGCTTGGGGTGTTTGCACTAGAACCAATATGATGGAGGAAGACCTTGGCACCCTGCCACCTCTCCACCTCTCTCTTTCCCAGATAGAAGTGGCACGTCCCCACCCAAAATGTAACAGAAAGATGGAAAATTCCAGCTAACCTGCACCTCACCCATGATGAGAACAGGGATTGCCCCAGTCCCAAAGCGGTAAAGGAGCAGTGAGTGGAGCCTTCCTGTGGGAAGGGCTCAGTCTACCAAAGATCTGGCAAGATGTTTAGATAGGAACCTGAGATTCAGGGGCTGGAGATGGTCAGACACACACTTGCTTTTGCAAACTTGAAAAATAAATAAATACTGTCCGGGGCTCTGGCGGGGCTCCCAGAGTCAAGTGTGGGCAAGTTCTCAGCAGCGTGCAATGAATCATAGTTCTGGACAGGAGAGGATTTTTAAATAAATGTCACCTTTGACCTCGTCTCCCCCAGAGGTCTGGTGAATCCAAAGTTGGAGGCCCTCGGACCTGCTAAAGGTCCATAACAATGAGATAAGGTCAAATCCATTTCTTTGAGCTTCCCAGGAATGAGGACTTGGGCTCAGCACCACAAGACCCCAAGCCAAAGTCCACCACTGCTACATGTGGCTGATCCTGGTTGGGCAAAAAAGGAGGTAGGAAGGGAGGGGGACAGCTATAATCAGGGATAAGACCTTGACCAGATGGTCAGTACTTTGGGAAAGAATCTGAGAGAAAGGGAGATGAAGGCACAGATGTAACTCAAGCCCTGGCCAGAATGTTCCTTTCTTTGCCCTTGGGCAAGCCTTCAATGACATCCTTAAAGGCCTGACTCAAGCCCTGTGTCCTCCTGGAGGTCCTCTGTGACCACTCCAGCCCAAAGTGACCTTTCTCCCCTCCCCAGCTTCCCAGAGGACTCTCAGTCTGAGCCATCCAGGTTATATCATGAAATTGTTCTCCACTTGCGTAATAGAATCTGAGCTTGAAAGTTAGGAGATCTGGACGAGTGCCTTAGCCCTTCTACCTTCTAGTCTTGGGGAAACAAACTGGATTTCTCAAACCCTCAGGTTCCTGTCTTGTTGGAACAATGAGATTGTAAGATCACAGTATTTTACATCTAGAGCCAGAAGGACCATCGAGTCCAGGGCCCTCTTTTGACAGAGGAGAACACTGAGGCCCAAGGAACTGACATGACTTACTTACTTAATCCAAGGTCACAGAAGTGGTGTCAGAGGAGGGATTTGAACTCAGGCCCTTGAACTCCCATGCTCTTTCCACTGTGTGGTAAAAAAAAAAAAAGAGCTTGATTGGGGTATGGGCAGATAGAAAGCCTCAGACTTGCTGACAATTCTAGTATGGATGGTATCACCCTACTGTCCAATTCTGATGGAAAGCGTAGGGTCTGGTTTAGGGGTGAGGAACCTGTAGCCTCGAGGCCATATGTTCCCTTCTAGGTCCTCTGGTGCAGTCTTTTGACTGAGTCTAAGTTTTACAGAATAAATCCTTTTATTCAGGGGATTTGTTCTGTGAAGTTGGGATTTAGGCAAAGGGCCACAGTTGAGTACCTAGAGGGCCATATTGAGGCTGCAGGTTCCCCACTCCCAGGAGTCAACTAGAGGCTAGACGAGATTCTCATGAAAAAAAGAAATCTGGAGGCTTTAGTGGACCACAAACTCCAAACAAGGCAACAGTCCAAACAACTGACTTTAAACATGGTATCCAAAATGAGGGAGCCCAGAGGTCCCCCAACCTGGACACAAATGGTGTGCTGGACTCAGTTATGGCATTCATACTTTAGGAAGGTCATAGATGAGTTGCCATATATATGTTCAGAAGAGGGTGATAAAGGTGGTGAAGGGTTTCAAGACTGAATAGATTGAAGGAACTAGGGACATTAAGCTTGGAGATGAGAAGATGTGTGTGTGTGTGTGTGTGTGTGTGTGTGTGTGTGTGTGTGTGTGTGTGTTGGGGGAAGGGGTGGCATCATGTTGAGGGAACATACTAATTGTCTTCAAATATCTGAATGACTATTTATTCTAGGTCAGACTAGACTGTTCTACTAACCCCTGAGGGTAGAACTAAGAATGACTAGTGAAGAGAAATGTGCCTTGAGATTGATTGTAAAGTTTCTTAATAATCAGAGCCTATCTAACGTGGAACAGTCCACCTGGGATGAGGAGGTAGTTTTCTTACCCAGGAGGTCTTCCAGGAAAAGCTTATTGGTGTGTTCCAGAGTGGGTTCTGTTCAAATTGGGGTTGATAGAGATGGCCTCTGAGATCCCTTCCAAAGCCAGAGCTTTGTGATGTTGGCCCAGAGACCAGTGTTGCCACCAACACCAACTCCCTCCCTAATGGTGTCTATTCATCAAGTATTTAGCTAATAAGAATCTGGGAGAAAGGGCAAGGATCCAGCAAGACCTCAAGAGGCTCCAAGTTGGGCCCAGACCATGTCATGTCACTGGGACAAACATAAAGTCCAACACTGAGGTTCAAAAAATAAATTGTCTAAATCTAGGATAGGAAAGACCTGGTTCCATTTCATTTCGCTTCAGAAAAACCTGGGAATCTTAAGTTGAACTATTAGCATTATGTAGCTTCTGGAAAAGTTGGTATAATTGTGCTGTATTAATGGATATAGACTGTCCAGATTGGGCCAGATGATAGTGCTAGGGAAGGCACACATAGGGTATTATATTCATTTCTACATGGCCCCCTTTCAGCTTGGACACTGGCAAGCTAGCTGGAGATTTAGTATTTCAAGAATCTTGAATTTAGCAAGTCAAGTCCCCCTGGCCCAGAAGTTAACAGTTACACACACAAACACATTTGGGACTTGGAGTCCTAAGAGTGGGTACAATCCTTCCACCTCCCTATTTGTGTACCAGCAAGACAGAAGGGAGAACCAGAACTTTGCTGCCCTTACCCTCGCCACATACGTTTAATCAATCAACATGGGTACATTAGTACACACACACACACACACACACACACACACACACACACACACACGCATACACAAACACACACACCTTTTTGGAAAACTTGTTGGCTCCTAGAAACATTGATTCAGAGATTTTGGAGTTGGAAGGTATGTTAGGGAGCCCTTCTTCCTATTTTACAAAAGTGGAAACTGAGACCTAGAGAAGGGGAATGACTTGCCAAAGGTCCTACAGAGACAAGACTAGGACTTCCAGGCTACATTTTGGACCTCCTGCCTCCAACTCCAGGAAGCTTGCCATCATATAACTTTCCAAAACTGAAGTGGTTGGGGCGGCTAGGTGGCGCAGTGAATAGAGCGCCGGCCCTGGAATCAGAAGGACCTGAGTTCGGAGCCAGCCTCTGACACTTAATCCATACAAACAAAAAAACCTAGCCGTGTAACCTTGGGCAAGTTACTTAACCCCAATTGCCCTAAAGGGGCGGCTAGGTGGCGCAGTGAATAGAGCGCCGGCCCTGGAATCAGAAGGACCTGAGTTCGGAGCCAGCCTCTGACACTTAATCCATACAAACAAAAAAACCTAGCCGTGTAACCTTGAGCAAGTTACTTAACCCCAATTGCTTTAAAAAAAAAAAAACTGAAGTGGTTTAGGGGACTTTGCTGACTTAGTGACAAAACTTTGTGTATGTTTGTGTGTGTGTTTGTATCTGTGTGCTGTTTTGTGTACTTATATCTGAGTAGATTGTGTGTGTATTTGTATCTGTATTGTTTTGTGTATTTATATCTGAGTGAATTGTTTATGTGTGTGTCTGTGTGTTGTTTTGTGTAGTTATGTCTGGAGTGGATTGTGTATGTGTGTTGTTTGCATCTATGGGTTGTTTTGTGTACTTATGTATGTGAGTGGATTGTTTATGTGTGTTATTTGTGCCTGTCTATTGTTTGTGTACTTCTGTCTGAGTGGATTGTTTATGTGTGTGTCTGTGTGTTGTTTTATGTACTTATGTCTGTGAGTGTATTGTGTACTGTGTTGTTTTGGTTTGTGTGTTGTTTTGTGTACTTGTGTCTGTGAGTGGATTGTGTATGTGTTTTGTTTGGGTCTGTGTGTTGTTTTGTGTACTTATGTCTGAAAGCATATTGCTTATGTGTGTCTGTGTGTTCTTTATATGTGTTTGTGTTATTTGTGTGTGTTTGCAACCTCCTTTGGTTTACAGCCTGTATTTCACCAAGTCTCCTTAGCCCCGGCCCAGGAGCTCTGCCTGTGCTGCTAGGCAACCCTTAGCAATGCAAATGGTCCCATCAGTTTGGCAGGTCACTCAGCTCTCTTCACTCTGTTCTCTGGGCCTAGCAGCCTGGAGGCAGCTCTCTCCATCAGGGAATCTGACCTTGACCTTGACCAAGACCAGGCTGGCGGAGGCCAGGACTAGTCACATGGTGAGAACAGCCCCAACCAAGCTCTAATTGTTTCCCCATCCCCCTTTCAGAGCAACCCTGGGAACCATGTAGAAGACGTTCCTCTCCTGCAAGAGATTACCCTTGTCCCCAATCATCAAATGAGCACTTTCACTTAGGAGTGAATCCCACTGAATACCAGGCTTTCCAGTTGAAAAGGAATTCTGATCTAAGACATACCTGAAGAAAAATCCCTTCTATGTGCCTCCCAATGCATCTGCTTGAAGACCCCCAGTGTTTGGGGCAGGGGCATTCTCCCCCAAGGCTGCCTGCTCCACTTGTGGACAGATGGCTACAGTGAGTTTAAATCAGCCTCTCTGCTCCCCCCTGCCACGGTTCCCAGTCCTGTTCTGTGGGGCCAAGCAATGCCATTCTTATTCCTCCTCCAGGCTTGACTATCCTTCCTATGTTTGAAGACAGCCATCAGGTTTCCCATTGAGTCTTCCCTTCTCCAGACTAAACATCCCCTGTTCCTTCATAGCATCTTCATACGGCATGATCTCAAAGTCTTTTCCTGTCATGGTCACCCTCCCCTAGATTCACTACAACTTGTCCAAACCCTTCTAAGAATGTTATGTTCAGAAGTGAGCACAACACACCAGGTGTGGGCCGAGCAGGGCAAGGAACAGCTGGACCCAGGTCATTTTCCTAGTTCTCAGCTAAGGAACCATGAACTCTTGGTACTGCCGTGTTCCACGTTTGAGACTGTTGTTGAATCATTTTCAGTCTAGCCTGATTCTTGGTGACCCCATTTGGGGTTTTCTTGGCAAAGATACTGGAACGGTTTGCTATTTTCTTCTTCAACTCATTTTACAGATGAGGAAACTGAGGCAGACAGGGTTAAGTGACTCGCCCAGGATCACACAGCTAGTAAGTATCTAAGACCAGATTTACACTTTGGAAGATGAGTTATCCTGACTCCAGACCCGACACTCTATCTATGCTCCACCTAGCTGCCCCCCCAAAAAAGTAGGATGCAAATGTATGGTAATTTCAGAGTGTTGCTGAGCCTCTCTTCATTAGTTATTCTGGTCTTGAGATAAAGGACACACAAGGGCAATTGGACCTATACTCAAAGTCTTTCTGGCTCCCTGGATCCTGACAGAGCTGGACCTCCACTAGTATAACCTGCAGGGACCCAGCGGCCCTCCTTACTTACCACCTTGAGGAATCTGAAGATGACTTTCACGGAGGAGACCTTCTATACACATACACATACACAAATCAGGCCTTCGTTTGTGAGGCATGGGGTATGGTGCCACTGGTGAACCAAAGACCCAGATCTTCCACCTACTACCAATGTGACTATTTAATTGTACCTCAGTTCTCTAATTTGTCAAATGACAGTTTCTCTGTTTACTTCATAAATTTATTGTGAGAAAAACAGTTTCTAAACTATAGAGCACTCTAGAAATTGGAGCTATTGAGAATAAAAATGTCTATTTTAATATTAATTATTTATATGGATATAAATGTATTATAAAACTTGTAATTACACTGGTGTAGGGAACTTCCAGTGAGGAGATGCCTTCTGCCGATGCAGCTTGGCACCTACTATGCCACTTTCTGTCTCAGAGTATTACCCAAGTCACTGACAGATTAAATGACTTGTCCAGGGACTCACATCTAGCATGTGTCAGAAGCAGGATTTGAACTTTCTGATTCTGACACTGGTGCTCTGGGCGTCGGGGAGGCTCACCTATCTTCTGACGACTAGCTGAGTTCAACCAAAGAGACTCAGGACAGGAACGTGGGACACCCAAAGATTCTTTTGTTTGGGTGAAGGGAGTTCCTTTCTCTAATTTCTAATTTACTCAACGACCTTTCATTTGCTTTCTGACTTCTTCATGTCTTGTCCTCCAGGGAAGCAGCACAGTGCCATGGGAAAGGAACTGGACCTAGAGTCAGCAGAACTGAGTTTAAATCCTACCTAGGATACCAACTACCTGTGTGACCCTGAGCAAGTCCAAACCCCTTCCTGGGCCTCAGTTTCCTCTTCTGTATGAAGGGGTGGACTTGTTGGCCTCTGAGGGCCCTTCCAGCTGGAGATCTAGGATCCCTTCCATCCTATGATCCCACGAATTAGACTGTAAATTCCACCAGGACAGGGCCCAAGTCTCAGGCATCTTATACCAGGCAGTGCCAAGCATCAAGCTGGATTCATAGAGGTACTCAATGAATCCCTTGCAACAAAGAATGTAAAAGAAAGGGGAAAGCAGCAGTTCGGCCAAATCAACCAAGACTCAACCAAGTCTGACAGTTTCCTCGTTGTTCCACACCCATAATCCTCCATCTCGGCAAAGAAAGAAGGGAGGTGCTCTTTCTCAGCTCTTCACTGGAGCTAAGCTTGGGAAAGCTGCATTTCTACATCAAACGTGCTCCCTTCAAATACCTGAAGACAGCTGTCACCCCCTTGAGTCTTCTCTTTTCTAGGCTAACCAACCCAGTTCCTTTGACCTCTCTTCATGTGTCATGGACACAGGACCCTCTCCACCTTGTTCATGTACTTCAACTGATGTCCAGACTGAAAAAGAGCTTCATGGTGTGGTCTGAGCAGGTCAGAGACCAGAACTGTCCTCTCATTCCTGGGAGCTCTGCTCCATGAAATGCATCCCAGTGTTACAGTATCAGCCTTTTGGGGCCTGCCAATGACAATCCTGACTCATATCAAACTGGCAGTCTGCTAAAATCTCCAAACATCTTTCAGGTATGCTGCTGTCTGATCCTGTTTCCCATCATGCACCTAACTTTGGCTTCACGTGGCCTCCTTGTCCCCTGTGGCCAGAAAGGAAGGAGAGTTAAGGCTCCAAAGGCTCCAGCTGTCATTTCCCTAATTGGTGAGTAGAGTGGGCCTTGGGGAAAGTCACCACCCCTCTCTGGGCCTCTGTGTCTTCATGAATGATGACAGGATTGGACCAGACGGTCTCTGAGGTCCTCTCCCATATGAATGTTCATGGAGCAGTTTATATTTTTACCCACCCTGGAGGTTTCCAACTTCATCACTCAACTGAAACTATTCTCTCCAAGATGACACATGATCTCTTTATTGTTCAATCCTTTTCTAGGTTCTGTTCTTCAGCAGTTGAGTCTGTTGGCCACCCTTTCCTCCTATAGTTTTCCCTTCCACATTGCGGGGGTTAGGGGTGAGGCAACCCAACCTTCCATCTGGAAAATCTGCATAAAAATTTTTGGCCCCGCCTTTGTACCAGAGAAGAAGTCTGAATTTTTTCTTTTTCTTTTATGGGGTGTTTATCGTACTTTATCGTAAAATTTGGTCTAAGTATTTGGTCATAGGCTCTGTGTCATCTGCAACTTCTGAAAAATTCAACAAAAATTCCCATTTAATGTCTCACGCCGACCTGTGATATATGGAAACCATGCTGGGAAAGTTGTGATGTGGAAGGGATAACTAGATGCTCTCTCTTCTTTAGGCTCTTTTGCCATGGCTTTCCCCCACGTTTCCTTCTCCCTGTCTCACTGATACCTTTTAGTTTCCTTTGCAAGAGTTCTTCCCTCATATCCCACACCCTCACCATGGGTGATGTCCAAGGCTCGTGTCCTGAGCCATCTTGTCTTGTCGATCTCTCTCCTCCCTCTTGGTGACCTCAATCAACTCTTCACCGGCTCTTTCCTCTCTCTGTGACTGAGTCCCAGATCTAAATCCAGTCATCACCTGATCTCCAGACCTTCGAACTAGACGTCTCATAGGCATCTCAAAATTACCACGTCCAAAACAGAACTCATTATCTCTCGCCCCGCTGAATCCACTCCACTTTACTTCTCTCTTTTTTCCAAGGACACCACCATCCTCTCAGTTATTCAGATTCACAAAATCAGCTCTTCCTTCTCCTTCACCCAGTTGCCTAGCTTTGTTGATTCTTCCTCCACAACGTATCTCACACCCATCCCCTTCTTTCCATTCTCACATTCACTACCCTAATACAAGCTTTGTCACCTACCTCATCATAGGAAGACTTTTGCCGCCTGGTTGGTCTTCCTGCCTCCAATATCTTACCCTCTCCATTCCATTCTCTACATGACTACCACAGGGATTTCTCTAAAGTGTATGTCTGACCATGGCATTCCCTTCCCCAAGAATCTTCACTGGCTCCCTATTGCCTTGAGGGTTAAGTAGAAACTCCTCTACTTGGCATTGCAATCCCTTCCCAATTTGGTTCCAACTTCTCTTTCCAGGTTGATTGCACATTCTTCCCCATCATGCACTCTACATTCTAGCTAAACTGGTCAACTTCTATTCCTTCTACAAATGGGTACAAATGAATACTTCACTACTGTCTTTGCTCTCAAATAGAAAAATCTGAACCATTTTCCAGATAAAAGAACAAATAAAGAAATACATGATTTTTCTCATGAAATGCCTATGCAAATTTTAAAAATCCATACCATCTAAGCTACCAAAAAGATTTGGGAAAGTATCCTGGTTTTTTTCCACATATAACTTTCTCATCTGTAGGTCCAAGATCCCATCTGTCCCCCAATATTTTTGCACATGGCTGGAATGCACTCCCTCCTCACCTTGGCCTCTTAGAAGTCTCTGCTTCCCACAGGAAGACATACTAACTGATGTAAATCTATGTAAGTAGAAGAAGGAAAACAATATGGTCAAAGACTGCCACAATGCACATGGATAGTTTGACAGCCACAAAACAGTGAAAACTGAACTCAGTGATAAGAGAATGGCCAAGTTTGGGGCCCCAAAGACGAGATAAGCAAAGGCAGCTTGCTGCCTGTTTTCTTTTGCTGAGGTAAAGCAGTATGAGTAGTGAACCTTCATATAACATCAGACTTTTTGAAGTCTTTATTTAGTTTTGCTGAATTCTCTCTCTCTCTCTCTCTCTCTCTCTCTCTCTCTCTCTCTCTCTCTCTCACTTTGTCTGTCTGTCTCTGTCTCTCTCTTCTCTCTCTCTTAAATTCTCTATTACAAGGGATGGCTCGCTTCTCTAAGAGAAAACTAGGGAGAGATATATTGGGAAATATAGTTGATGCAAAAACAAAAGGTATTAATAAAAATCATTTTGAAAATAAGGACTCCTGGGCTTTCTTCAAGACTGTAAGAGGCTTGGGGCAGCTAGGTGGCATAGTGAATAGAGCACCGGCCCTGGAGTCAGGAGGAACTGAATTCAAATCTGGCCTCAGACATTTAACACCTACTAGCCGTGTGACCTTGGGCAAGTCACTTAACCCCCAATTGCCCTGCCTTTCCCCCTCTAAAAAGCAAAAAAAAAAAAGACTGTAAGAGGTCTTTTCTAAGTCCCTCCCCCAGTAGTAGTAATTATCTTAATGAGTGTGTATATGTATATGTATATGTACATATATATGTTCTATTGACTTATCTGTGTATGTGTTTCTTCCCTTCTCTCCTCATTAGAATGAAAGAAGGGACTGTTTCTTTTCAGTTTTGTGTCCTCAGTCTTCATTCTCCTCCTGGCCCTATTCCTGACTTTCTGGTCTTCAAAACTGTGTCTTTTCTACTCCTGGCTCATCCTGGAACTTCCTTCAGCAACTAGAGAAGTCTACCACCTGTCCCAGAAAAGTCTACCACCCCACACCTGGAATATTCCCCCATGAGGGCTCCTCCCCTTCTCCTACTGGTGAGTTCCTCCTGGAGACTGCATTTTGTGGAAGGACCCAGGCTAATCTGTCTTTATTCTCTTCCTGTCCCTGTTCCTGACTCTCTGGACTTCTAAGATATGTCCCTGTATTGAGTACCAGCCACCCCTTTTCTGTTCTTTTTTGTGTGTTGTCTTCCCTACATTCAAATGTATGCTCCTTTAGGGCAGGGCCTGTCTTTCTTTTTGGTTGTATTTGAATCTCCAGCATTTGGTGCATAGTAAACATTGAATAAATGCTTATTTCCTTCCTTCCAGCTCAAACAATAATAATAGCTCACATTTATTTAGCATCTCATAAATTACTGTCAAATAGATTCTCATACTCAATCCCCACAACAATTTTTTTTAGTTAAGCTGGACAGGTATTATTATCCCCAGTATACAGATAAGGCAACTGAGGCTGAAAAAGCTTACCTAAGGTGTAGTAAGTGGCAGAGCTTAGATTTAGATTTAGATTTAGAGCTCCTGTGTTCTGATGGGAACAGAGATCATTCTAGATGAGGTTTGTTTGAAAGACATGGGAACATTTGACCTAGAGAGGACTCAAGTCTGGGTGGGCTGGCATGGACTGCCTTGGAATATTTAAAAGGCTGGAAGAAAGATTTGATATTCTTTTCCCACTTGGCCCCACAAAACAGAACTGGTACAATGGATGAAAACCTAATAATAAGGGGAATGGGTCACTTCAAGGTGAGATAGGTTCCTTCTCCTGGGAGGTCTTCAGAGGTTAGACGACAATGTCCTGGGTATGTTGTAAAAAGGATTGTTCCTGCAGTATCTGTAATGTGTGTGGTACCTAACCACTTCTCATCTGATCCACCCATGCTGAAGGCATGGAATGGAATGAAGTGGATTGAAGCATAGGGAACAGACAGATCTCGAAGTGACCTTATTGGCCCCAATGCCATTCATTGGATATACTCACTGGCCACTTGCATGGAGGTGGTTTCATGGTTTTTGCTCTGCTGTCTCTATGCTCTTAATGTCATCGGCATCTATGAAGTTTGCCTTGGGTCATGTCTACACATATGGCGGCAGGATGGCCCTCAAATTGTTCCAAATGGTACATGACAACTATAACGATGCTATAATGCAATGCAGAGTAGAGGAGACAGTACTGAATTTCAAGTCCAAGGGTCTTGGTTCTAGTCCTGGCTTTGACATATATTTGATGTCTGACCTTAGACAAGTCCCATCCTCTGAGCCTCAGTTTCCTCGTGTGTAAAATGAGGGGAGCAGGTAAGATGAACTTGAAGGTCTTTTCCAGCTCTAGGGCCATGAGCCAATGGTCCTTCCAACTCTAAATTCTATGATGTCATAAAGGTCCTCAAATCCCCAAATTGGGCTTCTGTCCTCAAGACAAGAAAAAGGTAACGTGAGACAGTACTCCATTGCTTGGAGGCTCCTGAGGACCAAAGAGCAGGGTGTCCTCACTGGCATCTGTCTCACCCAAACTGCAAGAAACCTCTTCAAGAACAACCGCGGAATCCAGTCAGAGGGCAAGATGTACACTGGGGAGAAGGGGGGGATGAGCTAGTTCAGTGATTCAGGACAACCATGGGGTGGCCCATCTCTGGAAGGGACTAAACTATGTCCTGCTCCCAGGCCCAGAGAGCTGTGTTTACCTTTGCAAGACGGTTCAAAGCTGGGCTAGTCAGTTGACAAGGCCCACTGGTGCCAGACAGGGACAGCCTTCAAAACACTGCATCCTTTACCCTAAACAAACAGAGATGCACAGGAAGGCCATTTGATGTTGCTCAGAGAGACTCCTTTGGCCTTCCTCCCCAGCCCCCAGCCTTACTTTGATCCTTCTCAACACAAACCTAGACCGTCGGCAAGCATCTACGGGAAGGGGTCCGAATTGCAAAGGGAGACATCAGGAGGGGAAGTGCTGTCTCTTGGGAAACTCTGCCTTCTCCGAGTTGGAAAATATACAGATCCCATATGGCCTCAGAATAAATAGCCCCTATTTTGACCAGGAAGAGGTTTTGTGGTGTTTTTGCAAATAAATAAACAAGCTGCCTCCGCACAGTGGGTTTATCTCGTGCCTTCTCATCAGGACTGGATACAGTTTCCTGTTGGAAAACCCTTCCCTCAATCCTTTTCCTTCCCCAAGGCTCTCATGGCAGAGTGGGGAGGAGAGAGGGCACCTGAACACAGGCAGGCACCAAGCACTTATTTGTACCAGGCACATTGTTAAGTACACAGTATACAAAGAAAGGCAAAAACATGGGCCCTGATCTCAAGCAGCTCCCCGTGTAATGGTAGAGAGAGTGGGTGGGAAACACAGGTACATGTGGAGATATTGAGTGTAAATGGGAGGTAACTCTGAAAGAAGATGAGGGGCAGGAGGTTAGGGGGAGGGAAGGCCAGGAAAGACCTCGTGAAGAAGGTGGGATGAGAAAGGAAAGCATCCCAGGCTTGGAGGCCAGTCTGGACATAGAGTGAAAAGGTGTAGAGTCTTTAGATAGAATGTCATGGATGAGGAAGAGCCAGGAGGCCAGGGTAGGCCGATTGTAGATTACAAAGAGGAGAGTGAGGTGTGAGAAGGTTGGAAAGGTAAGAGGGAACTAGGTTGTGAAGCGGCTTTATATCTGATGGGGAGTCACTGGAATTGGCTGAGTCGGGGATGCCATAGTGAGACTTGTACTTTTGGAAAATAACTTTCACAGCTGGGTGGAGGCTGATCCATTGTCGTAAGGAGAAAGTTGAAGCAGGGAGGCTTTCAATCAAAAGGCTAATCCAGTGGTCTGGAAATGAGGCAATGAGAACCATGTGAACAGAGAGAAGCAGACATCCAGGGGACATGGTATGAAGGTAGAAATGACATTTGGGACTGATTCAATATATGGGACAGTGAATGGGACAAAGGAATAGACTATGACATCATGATTGAGAGCCTGGGTGGCTGGATGATAGGGCACTTGACAGGAATAGGGAGGTTTGGAAGGAGGAAAGAGAATGAGCTCTGCTTTGGACATGTTAGTGTTGAGATCTCTAATGGGACATCCAGTTTGAGATATCTAAAGGCCTCATTATATAGAGGAGGAACCAGTGATCAAGACACAAAAAATGACTTGCCCAAGGTCACACAGAGAATCATATTTCTCAAGCTGGAAGGGACCTCAGAAGTCATACTGTCCAATCTACTCATTATACAGAGGGGTAAATTGAGGCCTTGGAAAGCTGAATGACTTGTTGAGGGTTACACAGCCAGTAATTGTGGGTTCTTCAAACATCAGCCATACTAATCGACTTTGTGCAAGGGAACATTTCTTCTTCCACCCCAATTGCAATTTTGTTGAGTCTAGGGACTATCCAGGGGTGGGGAACCTGTGGCCTTCTAGGTCCTTGGGTGAAGTCTTTTGACTGAGTCCAAGTTTGACAGAATAAATTCTTTTATTAAGGGGATTTGTTCTGTGCAGTTGGGATTTAGTCAGAGGGCTGCCCTTGAGGACCTAGAGGGGATTTGTTCTGTGAAGTTGGGATTCAGTCAAGGGCCACACTTGAGGACCTAGAAGACCATGTGCTGCATTGAGGCCAAAGGTTCCCCACCCTTGGACTACACAATACACTCAACCAGGTAAATCTAATCAGACACATTTAGCTTGAGCCCTGCCTCTCACACGTATGAGCTGGGTGGCCCCAAACAAGTCACTTGACCTTTCTGTACCTCATCTGTAAAATGGAGGTCATGTTCTTGCTATTTCCCTTAAAGGTTTATCATGAGCAGTGCCTTTGGAAAATCTTAGAGTATTATAAAGATGCGAGTTACTTTATTATGCTGTTCTTCTCAAGTTTTCAGATGGAGTTCAGGTAGAAATGGATCTGAGATGAGTCACTATTTTCCCATTACCCTTTTACACTTAATAGTCTGTAGACTATTTCACAAGTGCCTTTTGTAACTGAATAAAAGCATTGGGATGGAAACTCGCTAAAAGCATCCTCAGGACAATTACGGCAGCAGAAAGGAGGGTGAGGGTCCCATGCCATCTGTGGCATGCTGTTCTGCCTGCTTGGTCTCCATTTCTTTTGCCATATTTTGAAAGCTTCTCATAACTCATAGACTATACATGGCAAAGTCTTTGAAAACTGTTGTTCTTAAATTTTTGTAGAGTAGTGTTATTTGTGGTGATTGTGGGCAGTGGCTTTGCCCATGACAATGCCCAGGTTCTGGGGCAAGGTATCTGCTGAATTCTCAAGGAATTTTTGAGGTCTATACCTGTAGTTTGGACAGCTAGGTAGCACAGTGAATAGAGAATCAGACCTGGAGTCAGGAAGACCTGAGTTCAAATTTGCCCTCAGACATTTACTAGCTGTGTGACCCTGGGCAAGTCATTTGCCTCAGTTTCCTCATCCATAAAGTTAGCTGGAGAAGGAAAGGACAAACCACTCCAATACCTTTGCCAAGAAAACCCCAAATGGGGTCATGAAGAATCAGACATAATTGAAACAACTAAACAACAACACATCTGTAGTGGTTTTCCAAGTCTTGTTGCCATATTGTGACATTTATAGAATGTCAATATTGAAAAGACGAATCTTGAGTTTTGTTGGAAGTTGGGAATATGGAAGGAAACTTTGTAATTTCCTGAAGGTGATTGAGTCTCCTCTACCCAACCTATTCAATGGCGGGTCGAACTTATTGTCCATGTGTACTATTTATCTCAGACATACATACTGGTGACCAAGGCTTCCATAGGATGGCTGTCCAAATGCATGTTGTAATCCAGACAATAGATAGAGGTTGGTGGGGAGGTGCCTGGTAGGGGTAAACAGAAGGCAACACTTGACCAATGAGTGGCCCTAAAGAACAGGAGTGAAGAGTATCATTGGGGAAATGTGGGATGGAAAGAGCAGATGGGATGGTCACTTGGTGATGGTGATAGACGACAGGCAGACAGCTTTAGTATTCCACTAGCACCCTGGAGATGTGTCAGGAAAAAGTGAAGAAAGCCTTCAAGCACTTTGAGTGGATTTTGTGTGGAGATCTTGGGGGCTAATGTATTATTTTTTCACTTTCTTTTTTCTTTCTTTTTTTGGTTTGAGTCTTCTTGAACAAAATGACTAATATGGAAATATTTTACGTAATTGTACACATTAAAAAAGGAACTTTATCATTATTAGGCATCTACAAGGACAAAGGACATGGATATGAGTCAATTATGTTGGGATAATCTAAAAAAAGAGGAAGGAATGAGAAAGAGGGATTCATTGGAAGAAAGGGGAAGGAAGAAGAATGGGGAAAAACATCTCACAAAGAAGAGGTGTGCAAGGAAGGGCTTTTACGGTGGTGGGGAAAATGGAAGGAGATGATAGACAATATTTGAACCTCACTCTCATCAAAATTGGTTCAAAAACTGAAGAATATAGATGCATGTATGTGTACATATGTGTATTTGTCTGTATATATATATACACACTCAGTTGCATATAGAAATCTATCTTAACCATCAGTGAAGTAGGAAAGAAAGAGGATAAGAGAAAGGGATGAAGAATAATAAAAAGGAGAGTGCATTAAGAGGCAATGGTTGGAAGCAAAACAGACTTTTGAGGAGGGAAAAAGAGAGAGGGAAAAGGATATACATAAGAAAATATAATGGAGGGAAATATACAATTAGTAATCATGACTGTGAATGTGAACGGGATAAACTCACCCATAAAATAGAAGCAGACAGCAAGAATGGATTAAAAATCAGAACCCAATGGGGCGGCTAGGTGGCACAGTGAATAGAGCACCGGCCCTGGAGTCAGGAGGATCTGAGCTCCAATCCGGCTTCAGACACTTAACACAAAAACTAGCCGTATGACTTTGGGCAAGTCACTTAACCCCAACTGCTTTCCAAAAAGCAAAAAAAAAAAATCAGAACCCAGGAATATGTTGTTTACCAAGAGATATAATTGAAACAGAAAGATATATACACTGAGTTAAAATAAGGGGCTGGAGCAAAATATATTGTCCTTCAGCTGAAGTGAAAAAGGCATGGGTTATATGCCTTTGTGATCTCGGATGAAGCAAGAGCAAGAAAATAGATTTAATTAAAAGAGATAAATATGGAAACTACATTTTGGTAGAAGGTACCATAGACAATGAAGTAATATCAAAAATTTTTACAGCAAATTTCTCTAATGAAGGTCTCATTTGTTAAAAATATAGAGAATTGAGTCAAATTTACAAAAATAAGAATGATTATCTAACTGATAAATGGTCAAAGCATATCAACAGGCAATTTGTAGAGGAAGAAATTAATGCTGCCTATAATCATCTGAAAAAATGCTCTAAATAGCTATTGATTAGAGAACTGTAAATTAAAACAATTATGAGGTCCCACTTCACACCTTCCAGATTGATTAACATGATAGGAAAGGAAAGTGACAAATGTTGGAGGAGATTTGGAAAACTATGAACACTAATGCAATGTTTGTGGAGTTGTGAACTGTTCCAACTATTCTGAAGAACAATTTCTAGATCAAAGGGGTATAAAACTGTGCATACCTTTTGACTCAGCAATACCATTCCTAGATTGGTATTATAAAGAGATTAAAGAAGAAGGACCTATATGTCCAAAAATATTTATAGCAGCTCTTTTTTGTGGTGGCAAAGAATTGGAAATTAATGGGATGCCCATCAATTAGAGAATGGCTGAACAAGATTTGGTATATGATTCTGATGGAATACTATTGTAACCTGGAAAAACCAATGCTTGATGCACAGTGAAGTGAACAGAACCAGGAGATCATTATACTCAGTAACAGTGATATTATAATGGTGATCTACTATGAAAGACTTAGCCATTGTATGATCTGTGACAATTCCAAAAGAAATAAAGAAAGAAAGAAAGCTATCCACCTCCAGAGAGAAAACTGATGAGCTCTGAGTGCAAATTGAAACATCATTTTTTTTCATAATCTTTATTTTTCTTGCTTTTTGTGACATGGCTAATATGGAAATATGTTTTGCATGATTTCACATGTATTATTGATATATTGCTTGCCCTCTCAATGGAGTTGTAGGAGGAAGAGGATTTGGAACTCAAAAATTTTTAAAAGAATGTTAAAAATAAACAACTTAAAAAAGGAAGGAACGTCGAAATGAATGAGATCACAGATACAGTGAAGCACAGTTGAGTTTTTTATTCTGGTGATTTGTAATTTGTGAATTTATGAAAGCAACAACAAAAATAACAATAATATAGCAGGCATGCATAAGAGTCAGTGGATGATAGTTGTCTTTCCTCCTCACCTCCTTCCCCTGATTTGAGGAATAGGAGAAAGAGAGAGAGACAGAGACAGAGAGAGAGAGAGAGAGAGAGAGAGAGAGAGAGAGAGAGACAGAGAGACAGAGACAGAGAGACAGAGAGACAGAGACAGAGAGAGACAGAGACAGAGAGAGACAGAGAGACAAAGACAGAGACAGAGAGAGAGAGAGAGAGAGAGAGAGAGAGAGAGAGAGAGAGAGGAGAGGAGGCGGAGGATGAGGTGGAGGAGGAGGAGGAGGAGGAGGAGGAGGAGGAGGAGGAGGAGGAGGAGGAGAAAGAAAAATGAGAAGGATAGGTGCATGCAGGGTGTTCAGCAGCAAGCATAATGCCAATAAGATTACTTCCCATAATGCTGTAAAACAAATGTGAATGTTCAAGAAGAATTAAGCAGAGAACCCTAGGAGAAAGAAGAGAATGAAGGAAAAACCAAGTATGTACATAAAAAATCTCCAGAGTCATGGTACCTATTAGGGATGGGAAGTTACTTGGGCAAGGTGAGCTGGATGCCAGCTGGATGACCAGAAGTTCTTGAGGCAAGCCAAATGCCCAAACTCAACAGAAGCAGTGGAGATCCTGGAAACCTGACCGGACTGTTACATTTGAGTGGTTAGCAGGTGAGGAATTTGAGCCTATACCTGTTGGTGATCACAGGGCACAAAGGCTGCTGAGACTTCCCCTCGACTTTCCTGATTGGTGGCATAAATTTCTGGGCACCAAGATCAAGTCACTCTGGAGAGAAGTAAAAAATAATTGTCATCTGTAGGAGAATAATTCCTTATTGCTTCACTAAAGGGCCTGAGATTCTTGCTCCCTCTTTGCTCCTGTTCTTTGTTTAAATATTACTTGAAAGCCTTGAGTATGTTGATAGAAATAGAATCCAGAACTACTGGGGAGAATAAAAAATGAACCAGAGGAGAATCTGAAGGGACCAGTTAACTACCACCACCACCACCACCACCACCATCATCATCATCGTCACTGGCATCCATCCAAAACTGGAAGAATGTTGTCTAGTACCTTCAATGTCATTCGGTCTCATTTCTCTCATTTTATAGATGAGAAAACTAAAGCCCAGTTTAAGTGATTTCCCAACGTAAGTAGGAAAGCCAGAACTTGCACCTGACCTTCTAACTCTTAATCGAGCAGTATTTCCTTTATGTCAGATAGCCGATGAACACATAATGTATTCCGTATTAATGTATCTGTGATTAAACCTCATCCATCTGGAAGAAACTGACATATGGACTTCCTTGTCCTCCTCATCACCACCATTAAGATTGTTCTCATCAAACCTAGCTGTGTGACCTTGGGCAAGTTACTTAACCTCAATTGCCCTCCAAAAAGCAAAAAAAAAATATTGTTCTCATCATCTCCATTCTACTTTTGGACAGCTTGAATTTTTAGAAAGTTCTTCCATATCAATCAATCAGAAAACATTTCTTAACCACCTATCACATGGCAGGCACTGAGAATACAAAACAAAGAATGATAGCCCCTGTACTCAAGGAGATAACATTCTATCAAGGAAAACAACATGCATCCCTATAAAAAGATATTTTAAAAAACCAAATTCCTTAGATTGAGTCAAAGTCTGCCTCCCTGTATCTTCTACTTAGCTCTAGGGTCCTAGTGCTGACCCCTCAGGAGCAGAAGGTGGCATTGCAGTGGATAGACTGTCGGGTCTGGAGTCAGGAAGACATCTTTCTGAGTTCAAACCCAATCTCATACTCTTACTAGCTGGGCAAATCACTTAACCCTGTTGGCTCAGTTCCTCATCTGTAAAAAGAGTTAAAGAGGGAAAAGCAAAACCATCCCAATATCTTGGCCAAGAAAATCCCAAATGGAGTCACAAACATGACTGAAATCACTAAACAACAAAAGTTCTCCGGAGCTACCTAGAATAAGTCTAATCTTAAAACCTTGAAGATATCAATCACGTCCTCCTGACAATACTCCTGAGTCTTATATCTTCCCCAGGCTAAACATTCTTAGTCCTCTCCACCATACATCAAAAGGAATGATTTCCAAAGTTATCCTAGTCACCTTCTATTTGAATGTATTCTAGTTAGTTGGTCAATGTCCTTCCTAAAATGTGTTGCCCAGGAATGAAAACAATACTCTGGATGTGGTTTGACCTGAGAAAGACTCTCAGTTCCCTCCTTTTGGATACTAAGCATGAGTTTTCCCACAGTATTTATCACGTTTATAAATGCCCTTTGTATTTCTCACTGCAGTTAATCTACATCTCCCTCATTCTGATCTTGGACAGTTAAGTTGTTTCAATCAAAGTATAAACTTTACATTTATTTCTATTCAGTTATCTCTTGTTCATTTCATCCTATCTTCCCAGAATAAAGTCTGGACACATTGTCTAGATTGCATGTCCTTGGTTCAAATATCTGTATCCAGTGCTTGAGCTCTCCCTCCCAGCCTTGTGTCATCTAACAGTCTGATAAGCTTGCCATCTAGGTTTATCCAGGTCATTTCTAACAAAAAACAAAGGACAAAGTCCTATAGCTCCACACTTGGGACCAACCAAGTTGATGGTGATTCATTAATGATTAGTTTTTGAGTGTAATCATTTGACTCTGACTGTACTATAATCTAGCCCATATCTTTCCATCTTGTTCACAAAGGTACAGAATGATTTTGTCAAATGTCTTGATAGAAGCTAAGTAAACATATTAAAAGTTTGTTTACCTCCTTATCTCTCCTGACCTTTACCTTCTCCTTCAACTATCCACAGGGAAGGACCCATATTAGATCTCACCATCACAGAAAAACTATGCTACTTCCATGATCTTGAAATCTCAAATTCCTCCTTTCTAATCACATCCTCCCATCTTCCCTTCCACCTCATTCCTCCTAAACATTCTCACTGTGGCCTCCGGTCATTCCACCTCTTCCTGTTCTCCCAATCCATCATTCTGACTCTGACCTCACTCTTCTTCCTTCACGATCTTGACCAGTTCAACTGTAAACTATCCTATGCCCTGTAATCCCCTGCCCTCTTGTCCAATCACATCTCATGTCTTGCCAAACTAACCCAAAGTTAGGCTCATCATTTGCCTTCTTCCTTCCTACTTATGTGCTACTGGAGAAAGTCTACTCCAGATTGATGTCTTCTAATCTCTAACCCTTCTCTATTTCGCCGATTAATGCTCTTCACGATCCCCTTAACTGTTCCAAACCTTCGCTTCTCTCCTACAGTTGCCTGCACAATTCCCTCTCTGTGCCTTCTCAGCCGAGAAGATCACCTCATGCTTTCACTGGGAAAATCCAGGCCATGCGTTATGACCTTTTCTCCCTTACTCCACACCTCAAAACTCCTTGACTTCATCTTCAATCCTCTCCTCTTTTATAGCAGTCTCTGAAGAAGAGGTGGCCTTTTTCCTTTCCAAGACCAGCCTTTCTGCCTGTCTGCTGGATCCCCTTCCATCCTTCCTCTTCTGGCAGATTTCCCTCTCAAGGATTGCTTCTGTCAAATATTCAATCTCTCCTTATGCACTGGCTTTTTTTCTCAGCAGTCTACAAATACATCCAAGTCTCCCCAACCTGTAAAAAATTTTCACTTACCCTTGCCATCCCCAGAATCTATTGTTCTATATTACTTCTGTGAACCTATGAGGCTTCTTTCTTCTGGAAGGAATTGTCTATACCTGTCCACATTTCCTCACCTTGGCAAAGTGGATAGAGTGCCAGACCTGAAGTCAGTAACACCTGAGTGCAAATCTGGTCTCAGATACTTTCTAGCTGTGTGACTCTGGGAAAGTCATGTCATCTTTGCCTGTCTCAGTTTCTCCATCTGCAAAATGGGGATAATAATAGCATCTAACCCCCAAGGTTAAATAAGATAATAATTGTAAAGTGCTTAGAACATTAGCTATTAATGTTTTATTCACTTCTGAGTCCCTTGAAGTCTGACTTCTGACAATTCAAGAACTGCTCTTTCCAAAGTTATTAGTGATCTTTTATAGTAACTGCTAAAGCCCAACAGCCATTTCTTGATCCTGTTTACTTGACCTCCAGATTTACTTGACTACAGATTTTGACACTGTCAAACTCCCCTTCTTTCTGTGATTCTGCCCACTCTTGGTTCCCCTCCTACCTGTCCACTTATTTTCTTTCTCCTTTGCTGGATACATCTCTTGCTCACTAAATGTGGGTGCCCCCATCTGTCCAAGACCCTATTCTTTCCTCTCTTTCAACTTTCTGCTTGGTGGTGACTCCCTACTCTATATATTGATCCTTAGTCTCTCTCTCCTGAATTCTAGGTCCTTGTTGCCAGCTACCGGCTAGGCATTTCCACATTAATGTCTCACTGATATCTCAAACTCATAGTCAAAATGTAACTAATTTGCTTTACTTCTAAATTAACCCTGACTCCAAACTTCCCTCTTTCATTTAAGGGTACTGTCATACTTTAGATCATCAAGGTTGACAACCTTGGAATCATTGGTGATCCTTGTTTCAGGCCTGTCACCTCCCCTACTTAATCTGTTCCAGAGTCCTATCAGTTTGATTCCCACATCTCTTATCTGTGCCCTCCTCTCCACTCCCACTCCTCTTGCCCTAGTTAAGGTCCTCATCACCTCACACAGTAGATTGTTACATTATCCTCCTGATTGGTTTCCCTGTCTCCTGTTTCTTTCCCTTCCAATCTGTTCTCCATACAACTGCCAAATTAATATTCCCAAAGCATAGGTCTTGACTATGCTACTTCACTGCTTTAAAAATTCTCAATGACAACCTATTACCTCCAGAATAAAATGTGAACTCTTTGGCCTGTCATCTAAAGTCCTCCTTGGTCTGACTCCAACCAAATTTTCCAGACTGATTTTGTAGTAACACCTTTCCCTCACCTGATATTCCAAAAAACTGGATTAAACTTGGCATTCCATCTCCTAGCTCATTCACTGAATAGGAATATTGAATTTCTAGAATGCTCTTTATCTCCCAGTCTAACTAGGGATGAGAGAGAGTCTGGATTGTAAATTGGTCATTGGGGGTGGGGGGCAAACATGGTACTCCTGGTGGGGAAACTCCCTCCTCTGATATAGATTGGCTAAGTATTTGTTACCTATAGTCCTAAGGAATTGCCCGGGACACTGAGAATTTAAGAGACGTTATCTATCCAAGGTCACACAGTTCATATATATCAAAGGCAAGTCTTTTTTTTTTTATTTTTTATTTTTTTTTATTTTAAACAAATACTTTATTAACTTCTGTTTTACATCATTCATTTCTGCCAGATTTTGAGTTACAATCATTTTCCCCCCATTATTCCCCTACCCAACCTCCCAGAATAGCAGTCCCACAAGATATCGCTTCCTCCAATCTGCTCTCTCCCATACCTTCTCCCATACCCCCATCTACTTTTCCATTAGAGGAAGATGAATCTTTGTGTCCCAATGCCTGCACATCTTATCTCCCAATTATAGGCAAAAGAGTATTAATAATAGTATTTATATATATATTTGAAACATTTAATGTTACGACCTCGAATTTCAGATCCATTTCCTTCCTCCCTTGTCACCCATTCTTTCTTGGGAGATAAGTAATTCAGTATATGTTGTACATGTCTAGCTATGCAAAACATTATCATGGTAGATATATTGTACAAGGCTGCTTATAGTTCCCTCCCACTCATCCCACCCCCCACCTGGTCCATTCCCTACATGATCCTGTCCCTCTTCTATAGTGGGTACTTCCAACCTCCCCTCACCCCAAGGATGCCCTCCCATCCATCATCCCTCCTCTCATCCCCCTTCCCCCTATCCTGCTGCAGGTTGAGATATCCCATTTAGTATGTATGTCATTTTCTCTCTGAACCAAATTCAATGTGAATGTGGTTTTGCCTTTTTAGCCTTCCTTATTCTCCCCCTCCTTTGCACCCACTTCCCCTACATGAGATAGTTTACCCTACCATGTCTCTCCCCATCTCCTCTTGCCACTTTCCTCTCTCACCTCATAATTTCAAAGGCAAGTCTTAAACCTAGGTATTCCTAACTCCTCTACCCATTATGTCACACCACCTTTCACCTGTCTAATATTCCTGTTGACAAAAGAAATGAAGTTAGTCTGCCATGACTTCCTAGTAAATGGATATGGGGGCCACTAGTAAGCATTGTCTTTGAAAAGCTGTCTGGTTCAAGAATTTTGTTAGGGAATGCTTTGAAGTTCCCTGATCTATAAACTCCAGAATTAACCTTTTCCTGCTTTTTCAAAATTGGTCCAACTTCTACCCACCTGCCATATTTTAGCTCTCTGCCATCCTTTAACAATTACTTGGAAATGACCAAAAGTGATCTTGTGTCCACTTTGGCGAATGCTTTAATGTCCTGGGATATTTATCCATCTAGGCCTGGTGACTTGACCTTGACTTGATTTCCTAATGCCAATCTTGGGTTTCAGATGCCTACTAATCATAATCCCTCACTGTTCCAATTTTACAGAACATTCTCTCTGAGTGAGAAAGCAGAAGCAAAATAGGAATTCGTCTTTCTGTCGTCTGTTAAACATCTGCTCTGAGCATCAGGCCTATCCCTTCCGGGATCTTCTCGTTCAGAACATATGTTAAAAAGGTTTTCTGACTGTTGTTAGAACTTTTCACAAGCCTCAATTCATTCTAAGCTTTAATATCGGGGTGATGGTGGGCAAGACACTTCCCTTTCCTATTTCCTCCTCCACAAAATGTTGGATGAGATAAGCCTTGGCTCCCTTCTACATAAAATCAATGGTGCTCCTGATGATCAAATAGGTCTGTGCCCCAGGCTCCCATTTTCCTTGTCTCCCCATTTTACCTACATTGGGATCATTTCGAGAAATCACAGAACCCCAGAGATGATGGGGAGCTTCATCTTAGGGATGTATCGGACCTGAGTTCAAATTCTATCTTTGACTTTTACTATTTGTGTGAGGCCCCTTGAGCCTCAGTTTCCTCCTCTTGAAAATGGGGTGATTAGCTAACTGGCCTCTGAGGCCCCTTCTAGCTCTGCATCTATGATTCACTGTTTGACCCTGGATTGGTCACTTCCCCTCTCTGGGTCTCAGTTTCCTCTTTTTTCTAAAATAAGGGTTTAGGCTAGAGATTCCTTTCAAGTCTAGATCATCTGGCAGCAGCCCATTCTTTTCTGGGACAGTTCTAAAGATCAGAAACATATATTATCTTCCCAAATAGTCTCTTTGCAACTTTTACCCATCTCTCCTGGTTCTGCCTACTGAGGGCATAGAATACTTGAGATTGGTTCCCATGTTCCCCCTGAGTCCCCTCTTCTTTAGGCTAAACACCTCCAGTTTATTCTACCAATTCCTACACACAATGGTCCAGTCCTCTCCCCACCTTGTTGCCTAAACTTGTATAGTCTTGTCAACATCCTTTCTAAGCCACAGTGTCCCAAACTAAGTACAATACTCCAGAGGAACCTAGTGGCCACCTCCCTCCTTCAAATGCTCTACCTCTAGTAAAACAGCTACTAATCTTAGCTTCCCTATTGTGTGTCACTTTCGGCCCACTAGAAGTGCCAGCTCTCATATATATGTACACATACATATATATGTTTATATAGGAGGGTATATGTGCATATGAATACATGTGTGTGTATATATGTGCATGTGTATACATAGAGGGCACAGGATCAGTTGAATAAGAAGGGATGATATCTAAAAAAATTAAGAGGTGAGAGAGGAATATAATGAGAGGAGATAGGGAGAGATAGAATAGGGTAAATTACCTCATATAAAAGAGGCAAGAGAAAACTGTTACAATGGAGGGGAAGAACAGGAAGGCAAAAGAGAATGGGTCAATCTTACTCTCACTGAATTTGGCTTAAGGAGGGAATAACAGACACACTCAAATGGGTATCTTACCCTACAGGAAAGTAGGGGGGAAGGGAATAAGAGAGGGGATGATAGAAGGGAGGGCAGATTAGGGGAGAGGGTAGTTAGAAGCACACACTTTTGATAAGAGACAGGATCAAAGTAGAAAATAGAATAAGTGGGGGGGCGGGGTAGGATGGAGGGAAATATAGTCATTCTTTCACAATATACTATGGAAATGTTTTGCGTAACTACACATGTATAACCTCTATTGAATCTCTTTTCCTCCCAGTAGGGGTGGGTGATGAGGGAAGAAGGGAAAAAATCTGGAAATCAAAGTTTTAAAATCAAGTGTTAAAAGATGTATATAATTTTTTTTACATGCAACTGGGAAATAAGATGTGCAGGCACTGGGGTATAAAGGTCCATCCTGCCCTACTAGAAGGTCAGAGGGGGGATGAGGGAGGATATAGGAGAGAGCAGATTGGAGAAAGGGGTGTGGGATCACTATTTTGGGGTGGGGGGCAGGGGAGAAAATTTGTAACTCAAAATCTTGTGGAAATGAACGTTGAAAACAAAAAATAACCAAATTAAACAAAGAAAAGAAAAGAAATGCCAGCTTTCTTTGACCTAAACCAGATCAGAGGTTCATAGAACTAGAATTGTCAGAGTCCTTAGAGTTCAGTCCAATACATTCTGTTTTCAGAAAGAGGGAGCTGAGTCCTGAAGAAGTGACAGAGGCAAGACTTGAATCTAGACCCTCTGAATTAAAATCTAGCCCTCATGTCAGTCTGGTATCTGGCCACTGGGCATCCTCTCCTATCCTGTACTGACAAAGTTGAATTTTTGAGACCAAATGTCAGAGACCACATTTTACCCTATTCGATGTCATGTTTGATTCAGCCTGGTGGGATCTTTTTGATGCTGACTCTGGCTTTTGATACTTTCATCATCTCTCCCAGCTTTATGTCAGCTCAGCCATAGATTTGATAAGGAGCCCATCTTTGCTTTCATGCAAGCCATTGAGAGCAATGCTGAATTTTTGCAATGGTGCAGGCTGCCCTTTCCAAGCTTCTCAGGCCCTAGGATCAGACCTCTCTTTTCTCTCCCAGGGAGGAAGGCCATTGCAGAGCTTACAGGTTTTTTTCTGACTTTTTGTAGCTTAATATGGTCAGTGTCAGTGTCTAGAGGGGCACCCTGGGGACAGGGCAGGGAGGCAAAGGGGAACCTTCTGTTCTGTTCCCTGGGCCTAGAGGAAGATACCTCTTATCCTGATGGGTCTGATGGTGACCTCACCCCTCAGGCCAGACCTGAGTTCTCTGGGGGGAAACAACATGGGAGCTGCTAAGAAGCCTTGGTGACCAGAGCCAGCTCAAAGGGCGGGGAACTTCTCAGGACCAGATATTATCAGTGGGAGCCAAAAGAGTAAACAAAATACAATCAATTGGGCCAGGCCTGACCTTCCTCTCCAGAAGCTGCCTGTAAGAAACAGGAGTAACTTTGGGGTCAGCCTAGGTGGGGGAGGGAGGAGGCAGAGAGGAGAACAGGAAGAAGATGCTGGAGGAGGAAACCTGGGTCAGTATAATTCACCAGACATTTACTAAGTGCCTACTGCATATAAAAGGCTTTGAGGCCTATTTCACGGAGAGCTGGCCTCAGAACCAGGTGGAACTGAGTCCAAGCTCCCCTTCACTGAGATCCTAGGAAACTCCTCAGTGCTCTAGGGAGCTCTCTAGGGTTCTTAAGGTGCAGAGGAGGTAACCAGTTGCATTGGCAGAGGGAAAGAGATTCTTTATCTGAGAGTTCCTTCCATCAATGATATCACAGGTATAGTCTCTACTAGGCTCTACTGAGAAGCAGCTATATGGGATAGAGGATACAGTGCTGGGCCTCAGTATCAGGAAGACCTGACACTTCCTAGCTGTGTGACTCTGGGCAAGTCACTTAACCTCTGTTTGCCTCAGTTTCCTCAACTGTAAAATGGAGGTAAAACAAGCATCTGCCTCCCAGGGTTGTTGTGAGGATTAAATGAGATGATATTTGTGAAGTGCCTGGCACCTAGAAGGGACTTCATAAGTGTACTTGCTCTGAAGTAAGGAAGATCTGAATTCAAATTCAACCTCAGACACTTCCTAGTTGGGTGACTCTGGACAAGTCACTTCACTCTATTTGCCTCAGTTTTCTCATCTGAAAAATGAGCTGGAGAAGGAACTGGCAAACTACTTCAGTATCTCTGCCAAGAAAACCCCCGATGGAGTCACAGAGAATAGATCACAACTGAAAAATGACTGAACAACTACATACAAGGCATTGTGCAACAAAGATGTCTTCCCACATCCTGCCAATATGGACTTGACATTGGATTTTCTCCTTTACAGTGATGAATACTTTTGCTGACCATCTACCTTTCCTTTTGTGTCTCATCTGTTGTCAGTGATCGGAATAGATTAATGTAATGGAATCCAAAGAAACATGGGAAGATCTATATGAACAGAAAAGAGCAAAGTAGGAGCAGTTACAAGTATCTACAGTTTTTTCCCAGGGGGTTAGGAAGTAGTCACCAGGTGGCTATATATTCCATAGTGATTAGTTCACCAAGCTGTGAATGCTATGGCTTGGAAGAAGATTCAGTGGTCATACTCAAAGTGTGTTCTGGGAGTTCACTCGAGTCTAGTTGGGGAGGGAGGGAACCAGGGCAAGCAAGTGTGAGGATAAGCTTGGTAGCCCTGGCAGTACATTTGGGACTTGGCATTAGAACAGAGGGAGTGATCTGAGAGGGAGGCCAAGTGGGGGTGGAAGCTTGAGCAGTTGTGCTGTGGTTTTAGAGTAGTCTGAATGACCTTGGGCAAGTCTGGTCCCCTCCCTGGGCTTCAGTTTCCTCCTGGGTAAAATGAGTAGATTGGACTTGGTCCTCAGAGGTCCCTTCTGCTCTAAGTCTCTGTCCATCCCAAGCAAGCCTTTACCACAGCCTCCGCCAAAGTCACTGGGACACAGAGACTGTCCATCAGTTTTCTCTTGTTCTTTCCATGTTACCAGCCCATCTTTTTTTCATTTGTCCATCTCTTGAATGATACAATTTACTCCACTTCTCTTGTCAGTTCCTTTTGTACAGTGGCCTTTCACCCTTTGTCCTTTGTGTGATACTCATCTTCATTTCATCAGAAATTGTAGCATTTCATGTGTCCTAGGCATAGAACAAACTCAGAAACAAAGTTTGTTATTCAAAAGATGAGTCTTTGTTTCAAGGAGAAGTTTGGGGTCATTTAAAGAATTTCACAATTTCCCAACTCTAACTAGTTTTCCTCCTCTCATTTAATTCTAGGTCTAACCCATTGTCCAATTTCAGTGGATACTCAAGACAGATAGTTGATAGATGGATGGATGAGATGTGATAAATAGATAAAATAGATGATGGATGGATGGATGGATAGATAGATAGATAAGAGAAGGATGAGAGAGAGTTAAGTTCTTTATGTTATCCATGGAACAGCAGATTGTAGCCTAGTCAATAGGCATTCCTTCATTCACTCAATCTTTCCTGAGTAGAGAATTAAACCAACCTCTTTTTTGAGTGGTTTTGGCTTTCTTCTAGGAGACTCTACCCTACGGTGTTCCTAGACTTAACACAGTGACCTTGATGAGCAGGCGCATGATAGGTAGGGGGCAGGGGGCAGGGGTAGGAAAGGCTTCACTATCCATGAGAAGCCCCTCTCCATCCTGGGCTTGACATTGGATTTTCTCCTTTACAGTGGCTAACACCTTTGCTGACCAACTATCTTTCCTTTTGTATCTTATCTGTTATCAGTGATCAGAATAGATTAATGTAATGGAATCCAAAGAAACATGGGAAGATCTATATGAACAGAAAAGAGCAAAGTAGGCAGAAATCCAGAAAACAATGCATACAATGACTACATAAATGAAAAGTTCACTGAAAGGAAGTCAATTTTTAAATCATCCATCAAAAAACCAATGAGTCCAGACAGATGAGTCCTCTCAACAGAGAGATGAGGGGCTCTGAGGGCCCAATATTGTATACTTTGTTGATAGGTCAAAAGTGAACATAATGAAATTATTCAGAACAAACTCCAGAATGAACGGATGGGACCCAATGGACATTGAGGTACCTTCTTACTTTAAAGCTAGAACCCTAAGAAGGCTCATGCCTCTCCCCTTACAATTACCTTTTTTTCAAGGATCTTACATTCAGAAACTTTGTGACTTGGGAGGGCACACATAAACCATTCATTTTTATTAACCAAAGCCAAAGCTTATAGACATTCTCCCAAGTGCCTGTAGCAGAGTATGCTTCTCTTTTTCAGGATGCTCCTCTTGAACCTTGTGGAAACAACAACACAGACCTGGGAGTCAGGACTCTTGATATCTGACTCTTTCAGCCACAAACTTGGCATTGGCATGTGGCCTTGGGCAAGTTAATTCCTCCTTCGGGGAAATGAAGAGCTTATATTAGGTGACCTCAAAGGCCCTCTCACCTCTAGTGTTCTATATTCTAAGATCCCTCCCTGCTCTTACATTCTCTGTTCTAAGGCTCTGTCCAGTACTGACATCCTGTGGTTCTATGAAATCCAGTACTTCCTAGGGAAGGTAAAATATCTCTTCTAGAACCCAAGTGGTAATTGCCCAGATCATGGACACAGGAGGAGGATAAGAGGACACCATGATGTCCTTATCAATTTCCTTTTGACATTTTCTCTCCAATGTTTAGGTTTCTGTCAAGCAATATTCTGCTTGTAAAGGATGGTCCAGAATTAGCACAGGAAAGGCAGTCTGGGCTGTGATCAAGCCCTGAAGGGGAAGCCAGGAAATGCAGACCACTCAGCAAATAACAAGCTGGGGAGACATACTTTCTGCAAAGGTCTAAATATTATTGTTTTCTGTCTTGGTGCCAAAGTGATAAATGCCTGGAACAATGGGACTGACATTTTCTACCCAATCCTCCAGCCTGTTCTCCACAGGGCCCTTCCAGGAGCTGCTCTAAGACTGGCTTTAAACTCCAGGGACCTAATGTCGTACAGTTATTTTGAGACTGTCTTTCCAGGAGCCAAAGTCACTCTGGTTCTTCCCAGGACATGATATTCCTGACAGATGGAGGCCTTCCAGGCAGCCTCAAGAATTGCCATGCCCAGGCCATGAGAGTGCTGATCAGAGGGCCTTCCCTCCCCATGTGTCCACCCACTTGACAGGGACCTATGGGTTGTGGTTTCCAGAGATGGCTGTGGTCAGCAGGAGACCATGGAATGGGCCTTGTCAAATGATGGGTCATAGAGTGAAGAACAACAAAAGTGTGTGGCAGTCAGTTTCGATATTGTTTGTTTCTTTTCCCTTTTGCCACTTCCACTTCTTTGCTACAAGGGGATACGATGTGAAATGGAAAGAACCCTGGGCTAGCGATCAGAGGGTCTGGGTTCTAACCTCACTTTGGGCGAGCACCATGCATTTTTTTTCACTAGACCAACGATTTCATAGGTTTAAGGAATTCTCATGAAGAAACTCCCTATTAATACAGGTCAATAATTACTCTGGTGTTCGTACTCTGTTGGAACTCTAAGAAGTTAAGTGACTTGTCTAGAGAGGGTTACACAGCCAGTCAACTTTCTAGTCATTAAGTCACTACCTCTCTTAGATATTTAATAAATGGCTTGTTTGCTGAATGAATTTCCTCTCCATGGGCTTGCTTCCTTATTTGGATAGGTAGGAAATGGATTAAACCAGAGGTGTCAAATATAGGGTCCATGGCAACATAGAGTATAGCTCAAACCAGATTAAATTGTCACTGGGAAATCTTTAACAAACTAAATAAAAACACAATAAAACATAGATAACCTTTGAAAATGAAGTCAATAAAACTAGCCGTGTGACCTTGGGCAAGTTACTTAACCCCAATTGCCCTCCAAAAGGCAAAAAAAAGAAAGAAAAAAAAAAGAAAATGAAGTCAATATACCACCCTCAGGGATCCTCAGCACATGGTCCCGATTTCTATTTGAGCTTGATTCCACTGGACCAAATGACCACAAAAATTCCTCTTAGTGCCCACATTCTACATTCTCAGGTCCCCGATACTTTTAGCATTCTTGTTTACTTTATCTCAAACAAGATAACATATACATAAATCCCTCTGGGATTTAGCTGGCCACATGCAAAAGGGTTCACTGGTAAAGCAGCCAAGCAGTTAGAAGAGGGGATCCCCTTGTCCGTAGAGCTTGGCTTCATCTGTGTGCCTTTCCCCTCAGTCTACATGGAAGAATGGAAGAGGCTTAGGATTGGAACACTGGGCCACCCCAAAGACCAGATCCACTGGGTAAATATTGGTCAAATAATCTGAACCCAGTTTACGGTGTAGCCTTTGGAAATGAACATTGGGAGGTCTAAGGAAGATGGCTCCAACTCCTAGCTGAAGTCTACAAGAGGTGGCAACACTGCCAAATGCTGTCCAAACCAAATTAAATCTAATTGTAAATTTTTTAAATAAGTAAAAATATAATAAAACAGATAATACTAATTTGGGGTTTTCTAAGTCAATGTGCGCCCACCCACCCAAAATCTGTTTTTATTTAAGTTTGATACCACTAGTCTAAGGGATGCTCACCATAAACCAAGGTGAGGGACAGAAGGAGGTAGGAATTTCAAACTCAGGTCTTGAACTCCAAATCCCTCATTCTTTCTTCTTGCTGATCCAAGGTAAGTCTCTCCTTTCTCTACTAAAAGAGCCAGAGAAGGAACCAGCCTCTTAGCTGTCTGCCAAGAGGGAGTATCGGACCCTACTCTTCTCTAGAGGAAGAAATAGAAAAGGATTTCAGCTGAGTTGGAGCCTGGAGGCAGAGATAAGCTCCCAAAGGCAGCAGGGGCACAGTGTCCAGTTGGGCAGTTATCTAGCAGAACAGCACTTAGTGGAGAAGCATTAGGCAATGACTGCAAAGCCAGCAGACAGCACAGTCCACAGCAGGATGATGTCACTGGAAGTACCCCTCCACACATAGGCCAGGGTCATATGTTTCAAACACACACTCTAGCAACACATATTCCTTGCATATGAGTATCTCCATCTGTATTCCTTATGTATCTCCACCCTTCCAACTGATGTGTATATTTGTAGGAAAATGTGCCCAAGGTTTATGAGGGATTTGTTTTACTGCAACTTTTCTTACTATGTTGTTGCTGTTCAATCATTTCAGACGTGTCTCACTCTCCATGACCCCATTTGGGGTTTTCTTGGCAGAGATACTGGAGTAGTTTGCTATTGAGTTCTCCAGATCATTTTATAGATGAGAAAACTGAGGCAAACAGGGTGAAGTGATTTGCCCAAGGTCACTCAGCTAATAAGTGTCTGAGGCCATATAGGAACTCAGAAAGATGAGTCATCCTGACTTCAGGTCTGGCATTTTCCCACTGCAGCACCACCTAGCTGCCCATTTCATTAAATGTTTTTTTCTTTGAATTGTGTCCTCTAGCTGAGGGAGCTCATGACCTATAGTTTTAGGGGGTGTCTGACCCATATGATGACCCAGGATAGTCATTCTCTAAGGGATCTGCCCTGCCAGTTGTGGGTACCACTGGGTGCTATATATATAAAATCCTTTGCAAACCTTAAAGTGCAATAAAAGTGGGCAGCTATCATCGTGATGTAGAATATCATAATGTAATATTACTATTAAATAATATTAATATTATACCATCATAATAGCATGTGATAATATTGTTGCATTATAACATCATTATCATCATCATCATCTCACATACATTTATTTCTTTGTTACATGTTCATTTTTCTGTGTGCCAGAAGGGGGTGATCAGGATAGTAGAGGGCTTCAAGTACATGCTTTATAAAGTGAAAGGAACCAGAGACATTTAGTCTAGAGAATAGAAGACACTGGGGTGGAGGAAGAACATAAGAGAGCTGCCTTCTACTATATGAGGGTTGTGAGGTGGAAATAGGATCAAACTTGTTCAGTTTGAGGCCAGAAGGCAGAACTAGTTGCTGTCATCTTGGAGGCAGGGGTAAGGGTAAGGGAAATCTCCAAGGCAGATTTTAGCTCAAGAAAACCTTTCTATTTTGCACTGCTTATGGGGGTTGAGAAGTGGGGCCACTCTCACTCAAGATCTTCAAGTGAAGGTTCAATGGTCCCTTCTTGGGGACATTCCAGAAGGTGTTTCTGGAGAAATAGGGGTTGGATTAAATGCCCTCTGAGAGTCTATGGTTCTCTCCTATCATGTGGCCAATTGTGTGTTGTGTGCTTGTTTTGTTATTTGTTGTGTGAGAAAGATGGGAGAGGGAGAAGAGAGGAGGGGAGGGGAGGGGAGAGACAACAACAGACAGAGAAAGACAGAAACAGAGCACAGAGAGAACCTGGCTCCATAATGCTTTTCAAAGTGGAAGAGAACACAGGCCTGAGATGACCCCAGCTGATACTAACACAAGCAATGTACATGCTGAACAACTTGTTCTCCATTTGAGAATCCAATATCACTTAAACTGCCTTGGTGGCCACAGCCCTTCCCTTGCCTGGGGTTCTGTTTCTTTGCTACACCCACTGATTCTTGGGGTCATGGGCTTCTGGTGCATTTAATGAAGTTTCCATGGGATATATCAGTGTTTTATTAGGATTCTATGGGTGGGGGGGAGAGTGAGGGAGGAAAATCAAGGTTAACTTTGCTCTGCTTGGCCCCAGACGGAAGACCACCTAGTAGCAATGGATGGGATGTACAGAGGGGTCCTATTTGGGCTTGATGTCAGGACAAACTTCATAACAATCTGAGTTATTCCAAAGTGGAGTGGGCTCCACGGACATGATCAAAATGCCATAGTGTTGGGTCAAGATGCCATGTATGTGCGTGCGCACACAAACACCTTGTATTTTTAACCCTACTCATAAATTTTTTATAATGTTCCTCAGTTCCCAAGGACACCTTTGCTTTTATCAGTGAACATAAGCCTGGGTTATTTCTAGAAAGTTCAAATTCTGGCAGGCAAGAACCGCTCAGGCCACTTCTGGCAAAATGCTGGTGAAATCTAGAAAACTAGGCTACAGCTCAGGAAATAGACCCTTAACTGGTCTCCAAAAATGAATTGAAGAAGATATCTTCAATACTCCAAAGATCTTTGTTGTTGGCATGAACCCTCCAGTTACTGAAGGAAATTTTGAGCCCCCTGCAATTTAGGAGATGGCCTTCAAGAGTCATTGCGGGGTTGGCTAGGTGGCGCAGTGAGTAGAGCGTCGGCTCTGGAGTCAGAAGGACCTGAGTTCGGATTCGACCTCAGACACTTAACGCACACAAACAAAAACCTAGCCGTGTGACCTTGGGCAAGTTACTTAGATTCTGGGAAGATGATGGAGTAAGTCAGAGAACTTTCAGCTCTCCAAATTTCCTCCACATGAAAAGGAAGAACATATCCTCAGAAGGTGTGTATAGCAGCAGAAATTAACACAGGGTAAAGCAGTTGTCCTCCTAAGACCATTTGAGAAGATCCCAGGTGCAGAGGTTCAGCCTGAGTGAAGTGCAAACATCCCCAGGCTAACTCTACAGAATCAACAAACTACAAGCCCTGGGGGAAACTGGGTTGAGAGGCAGCTTCAACCTTAGAAACTTTCATCTCACAGTGTGAAGGGTTTTATGGCTGAGTAGGAGAAGATTGAAGGATCTTCTACTGTAGAGGGATGCCAAGTACAGCTGTACTGATCAGATGTGTCCCAGGCTATGGCTTCTGGGAGGAGTTAGCACACACCTGGTGAGTGCAGTAGTGAGGAGCAGGGACTCTGTTGGCTGTGGGCACTTGCAGGAGAGCATTGTCTCTGGTTTCATTTCCAGGGCAGAGAGGAGAGCTGTAGTTTGCAAGCAGGGGATGTCCCAACCGGAGCAGGATCATTTGCCGAACAGTGTGACCGGGGGCCCTAGCTATGCCTTAGGAGTGGAGAGGAGGACCCAAGGTTGGGCCCAGGAAAAGACTTTAGAAAATAACAGTAAGAAGGACCTGAGGATTGGGGCATCATTCCCCACATATCAGGACTAGAACTTGATTATACTAATAGCTGCTAAAAAAAATAAATAAAAATAAAAAATGAGTAAGCAAAGGAGAAAAAACCCAAACATAGGTAGCTGTTAAGGGGATAGAGAAGATACAGATACATATTTGGAGGAAGATAATGTGGGACTAAAAAAAGCCATTCCTTTTTCAATGAGAAATGTCAGGTGGTGGGGCGGCTAGAGTAGAGCGATGGCCCTGGAGTCAGAAGGACCCGAGTTCGGTTCGGGCCTCAGACACCTAACATACACAAACAAAAACCTAGCCGTGTGACCTTGGGCAAGTTACTTAACCCCAATTGCCCTCCAAAAAAAAAAAGAAATGTCAGATGGTTCCAAGAACAAAAAGAGCTCTTGAAAGAACTTTAAAAATCAAATAAGAGAGATCAAGGAAAAATAGAAAAAAAAATAAGGGCAATCTAAGAAAACCAAAAAGATTATAAAAAGTCAACCCACTGGAAATAGAGAATCAAAAACTTAAGAAAATAATTCCTTGAAAACTAGAGTTGGGCAAGGGGAAGCTAATGGCGTTCTAAGACACCAAGAAATAACAAAACAAAATCAAGAAAATGAAAAAGTAGAAAAGAACTTAAAACATCTTATCAGAAAAACAACTGATCTGGAAAACAGAAGAGAAATAAGAATAGTTGGACTACTTGAAAATTACAATTAAAAAAGAATCTTGATACAATATTACAAGAAATTATCAAGGAAAACTTCCCTGAAGTTGTAGAAGAAGGCAAAGCAGAAACAGAAAAAATCCACCTATCACCTCCTAAAAGAGATCCCAGAAGGAAAACTCACAATAGTATCATAGCCAAGTTTCAAATCTCCCAGGCTAAGGAGAAAATACTGCAAGCAACAAGAAAAAAATTTAAATATCATGGAACTACAGTAAGAATTACACATGACCTAGAAGCTGCTACACTGAAGGTCTTGGAATACTATATTTCATAGAGCAATATTAAGTATAATTCTGAATGGAAAATTAAAATGGATATTTAATGGACTAAAGGACTTTCAGATATTTATGACAAAACCACCAGAACTTAAAGGAAAATTCAACATGTAAGATCCAGGAGAAATATAAGGTAAACATGAAAGACTAATTATTAAGAGACTCAATAAGGTCAAGTTGTTTACTTAGTATATGTGAAAATATTGTCAGTACTCTTATGACTGTTATCATTACTTGGGTAGTTTGAAAGGAAAGCTTGGACTAAGCTGAGTATGATGGGGCAATTCTTCAAAAAAAACTGTATGGAGAGATAAAAAGGAGCAAATATCTCTTATAAATGAGGCATAAAAAGAAAAACTGATAGAGAGGAAGCTAAGCAGTGGGAAGTGTGGGTACTCTCTTTGGGAATGGGTTAAAGAGGGAACAGCATGTATATCTAGAAGAATGTAAAAGTCTTCTAAATTCAGAAAGAAATAAGAGGGCAAGGGGATGGGGGGGGTGGGAGAGGATAAGGGAGGGACTTTTAGGTGGGTGGGTAGGTGTAGTAGCAACCACACTGGCATCCCCAGGATGGCTGCTAGCACAGGTCCTTAGACTTGCTTTACTAGGAAAGACAGCTGTTTAAGGGGTCAACAATCTTTTTAATTACATTCATTAGTTCAGGGGAAAAGTCATCACCTTGAACTTCAAAGAAAATCCAAACAAAGAAAATAGAGAAAATACAAGCAGAGAAATAAAGACCAAGACAGAGCTTCTCTCCGAGAAATTAGCACAGATCAACAGACCGATCCAACTGTCTGACCAAGGCAATACATACATAGTTACCAAAGAGAAAAGCCCCAACATATGGGTTTTTCAAATCTGGGGGGGCTCCTTAATGGCTACCCAGAGTCTCATCTGGTCAAATCACAAGAACTTTCTTCCAGGGAATAAATCCCAAAGCAAAATGCTAACTTCAGGGTACATATACCCTTTTTTAGTAAAGCCAGAGGGCTTAACTCAGTGCCTAATTAGAAATTAGCAAAAGGTGTGAAAGCCTTCCTACAAACCAGGCTCCCCTAAGCAAGTTTCCCTTAATGGGCTTCACTTGAGACCTATTAATGAGCAGGGAAAATCTTAAATCCAATTAACATTACTGTAGGGTAAGGAATAGGAGGGTGAGGTAGCAGATATTAGTAGAGGAGTGAGGAGGCAGGAGGCATAGAGTAAACAGGTTGAGAAGGCTAGTGAGGAAAAAAAGGAAGGAGGAAAATACATAAGTAATTATAGCTTAGAATGTTAATGGGACGAAATTACCCATAAAACGAAAATGGATATCGGACTAAAAATTTGAATTCAACAATATGTTGCTTTTAGGAAACACTATAAAAATGAGAGAAATACACAAAGATAAAATAAAGAGCAGCAGTAGAATTTATTATGTAAAAAAAAGCAGAGATAGTGATCATAATCTCAAAGTTAAAGCTAAAATAGATTTAATCAAAAGAGAAAAATAGGGAAACTACATTATGTGTCACCAATATTATTCAATATTGTCTCACACCATTTAAAATAACTAAACAATATAAAATATCTGAGAGTATACCAGCCGAAACAGACACAGGAACTATATGAACATAAACCATAAATAAAGTCAGATCTAAATAATTGGAATAATATTTATTTTGTGGGTAGGTAAAATCCATATAATTTTAAAATGACAATTTTACCTAACTAATCTATTTATTCAATGCCATCCCAATTAAATTACTAAAAAAAAATTCTTGCTGAGTTAGAAAGAAATAGTAACGAAGTTCATTTGAAAGAACAAAAAGGTCGGGAATTTCAAAGAAACCAGGGAAAAAAGATTGTAAAGGAGGGAGATTCAGAAGCATCGGACTTTATATTTAAGGTGAAAGCATTGTTGAAGTATAAAATGAATAATTTCGATTATTTAAAATTAAAATTTTCTTCTATAAATAAAACCTATGTAGCAAAGAATAGAGGGATTGCAGAAAATTGCGGGGAAACTTTCATAGACAGACATATAAGATGTGATTGTGCTGAAATATTTTTGTAGTGTACGAAATGATGAGCTGGTTAATTTGGAAAAACATGGAAAGCCTTGGACCTATGAAGGAAGATGCTCTCTACCTTCAAAGAAACTAGTCATCTGACTAGTGGAAATATGCATAGTGCATATGTGTGTGTGTATATATATGTGTGTGTGTGTGTGTGTATATATGCATGTTTGTAGATATTTATGTATGTGTATATGTATATATGTGTGTGTATATGCACATGCATGCATACGTACACATATATCTTCTCATTTAATTGTAACCTTCTTTAGGGTAGGATTGTCGGGGGGAAGTGAGGGGGGAAAATAAAGTAAAAAGAATAAAATCGGAGAACAAAAGAAAACCAACAAGGAAGCAAAGAAAAGCTGAATAGTTTTGAAAAAACAATGAATAATATTTATTATACAGGTTTTCTTAAAATGTAAATTTATTGTTTTATATTGAATCCTCTCTTGTGTTCTACTGTGGATGTGGCAATGTTCTTTTGTGGGTTTTTCCCCCTTTTCACATTCTGTATTGAAGTTTAAAATGAATTAACAATTTTTCTAAATTAAAAAAAAAAGAATCATTGTGGCCAGAAAATTTTTTGGTTTGTGGTCAAACTGACAGGGGCTTCTCTTAATTTAGCTAGGGTGGTCCTCAGATAGCAGTCTATCACTTAACCTTGAATTCAAAGACTTTCCACCTTGGTAAGAGGTGCCAAACTTTGTGCTTCCCAGAAATAGATCTTAAGAACTCAGAGTCACTGCCCTACCATGCATCAGAGGAGAGCTTTCCTGTATACACACATGTATTTTGTATGTATATATATACATATGTGTCTATGTATACATGTGCATTGTGTGTATATGTACCTATACACATTTTTTGAAGTTGGTAGAGATCTCTAACATGCTGGAAGACGGGATCCTAAGGAATCTTGACAAATAGGGACAAGTCTAATAATACTAGTTTAATAGAGGTAAATATAGGACTACATTTGGATTCAAAAATAATTTCGAAAATGAAAATTTAGATATCACTTTACCTGAAAAAGAAATGGTCTTAGTGAACTGCAGACTTCATATGAGTCAACAGGTTGATAAAGCCGGCATGCAAGAAAATAAATACAATTTTAGTCTGCAACAAGCAAAGCAGAGTTTCCAGGAACCAGGAAGTGATGGACCTACTATGCTCTGCCTTGGTCAGTCCCCATTTTAGGAGAGCCATGCATAAGCTGAAGAGTGTCCAGAGGAGGGCAAGAGTGCTGGAGTGGTAAATGTTTAATAACTTGCTCTCTGAAAAAAATGTTCACGACACACCTTTCAGAGTTATATGTCTTACTAATATTTTGTCCATCATTTTTTTGTAAATCTGGACAATCAACAAAACAATAATAAAACCAAGCCCTGCTTTGTAGCATTTGCTTATTCCTGAGGTTTAAATGTTCACTCTGAAAATTTAACAATTGGTTTTTATGAGCGGGTTAGAGCTAACTCTAGCAGTCTCTTGAGGGAGAACAATGTTGAAGGATTTCAAGTCTGTGCTGAATCAGGGTTAGTTGAAGAAGAAGTAGTCAAGGATTTGAAGTTATGCCAAGAAAGAGGGATTCGAATTGTTCCATTTGGCCAATGAGGATATAATGAGGAGCAAGGCTGGAAGTTGTAAGGAAGCAAATTCAGTCTTGATATAAGCTCCCCCCACCCCAGTTAGAGCTGTCTTGGAAGGCAGTATGCCCCCCTTCACTTGAGGGCTTGGGCAAAGTCTCATGTTGCAGAAGGGACTTTTGGGGAGTTCAGATTCTATGAGGTGGGCACTGAGATACCTTTCAACTTTGAGGTTCTGTAATAGAGACTATAGAACATCTAACATATTTATTAGGTATTGATTCAAAGATAGACAAACCAAGATGGAGAAATAGTTAAATGAACAGAGAGACAGAGAGAGATGGGGAGGGGGTGGAGAGAAGGGAGCTAGAGATAGATGGTTATAAGATAGAGAAATAGATGATAGTGATTTGGATATAGATAGAGAAACGGAAAAATAGAGGTAGATGAAAATGATAAATGGATAGAGAGAGGGGGAGAAAGAGAGCAAGAAGGAAGAGAGACAGAGAGAAGAGAGAGACAAAGAGACAGAGAGAGAAGAGAGAGAAAGAGAAGAGAGAGAGAGAGGAGAGACAGACAAGAGGTGGAGAGAAAGAGAGAGAGAGAGAGATTTACAGAATGCTTTCCACATGTTTAAAGCTCTGCACATCCTACACTTTCCCTGTCTTATTTCATAGTGTTCTCTTTCACACACTCTCTGTTACAGTCAAATTGGCCTCTCCATAAACATGTCATCATCCAGTCTGGTGCTTTCAGGTAAGGAGTCAAGAAATCGGGGTTCTAGGCCCAGTTTGGCCATGGATTCACTTCAGACCTTCGAAGACCTCAGAGAACATCCAATCAAACTTTAATCTAGCCAAGAATCCCTTCTTCAACAATTTGGGGCCATCCCCGGAGGGGGAGCCCACTCGCATTGCACTCTGGGACAGCTCTGTTAGGAAGCTTCATTGGCTTTGGTTCTCAGAAGTTCCTACCTATTGCTGCCCTTCCACAGGGGGAACCCCCAAATACTTGAATACAGGCAGCCCACCAAGTGTTTTCTTCTCTATCCGAGGTTCTTTAATCTTTATATGGCATGACCGAAAGGCTTTTCCCCCCATTTTCGTTTCCCTCCTCTGGATCTTCTCCAGCTTATTAATGGGCACCCAGGTCAGAAAGCAATAGTTCCCAGGCAGGCTGAGCAGGACAGATTACAGTGTGCCCATCCCCTAACTATTCCTGGATGATATGTTTCTTTGAATGCAGCCCAAGATGGCAATACCTTTCTTATCTGCCATTTCATTCTGCTCAGTCTCAGAACTTGGTTCAGATAGCCAGCCATACTTCACCCATCTCGTACTTGTAAAGCCCAAGCATTGTAGTTTTCCTTTATTCCTATTACATTTCATCATACTGAATTCAACTCAACGTTTTGGCCTGTCAGGGTCTTTAGGGACCCTGCCTGTCAATCAATGTGCAAGAGAGCTCTCCCAGCTCTCTTTAGGCCAGCGTTGCCTGGGATAATTTGGTCATTGATAAACATGTCAAACAGCCCAGGCCAGGCTTGGATCCCTGGTTTATCTCACTGGAGACTTCCTGACTGATTTGGTCATTCCACCAAGCTCAAGTCCACCTGCTTGTGCTTTCTCATCTATGTGATTTCCACAGGAATCACAAAGGACATTTTGTCAAAGTTGGCCAAGACCTTCGTCAATACTATCTCCATTGTGCCCTTGATCTCCCGACTGACCTATTAACCCTGTCAAAACAGGAAATGGAGGAGGGTTGGTATGACCTTGAGGAAGCCAGGCTGGCCCTTTGCCATTGCTGCTTTCCTTTCTGCATGTTTACTAGTGCCTTTCTTATGTTCCAAAATTTTGCCAAAGACCAAAGATCAACTTGCTGGCCTTTGATTCACAGATTCCACTCTCTACTTTTTTGAGAGGACTGGAGGACAGATGAACTGGTTATCAAGACAGGGAAAGATAAATGTGGGCTAGGGAGGTTAAGGAAGGCCAATAGGGGCTGAATTGAAGGTAGGCAGTAGCAGTATTTCAAGGTAGTCTTGAAGGAGAAAAGAGACAAGGACAGAAGAGAAGAGAGTCCGAAGAAGGAGGGGAGAGATTTGGAGAAGAGGGAAGGAAAGCAAGTGCATCATTAGAGCAATTCTTCATAGAGCACTTTATACTTTTGGTCCTTCTGTCATCCCTAGGAGGGATACAAGAATCATTTCCTCTTTTTTGCAAATGAATACATGGAGGTAAACTGTGTTCTGCTCAGGGTCCTATGCCAAGCCTGGACCACAGGTTTTCTGATTCTAAGAGCCACCTTCCTTGAATTTTCTTGATGCTTATCAGGAACCTGAGAGGCAGCTTTCATTTCCTGAGGGACCACTCTCAGTATCACCTTCATTAGCAATGAGTCTGAAGCCTTACAAGTATAACAAATTGGTAACAAGTGACCCTGGTGGAAAATAGTGTCCTCTGCTATGCCCTGCTCCTTCTCCAAGGGTTGCCAGCCATCAGTAATCCCTGCTAGCAGCTTTCTGGGATCCTTGGGGAGTGGTACCCTTAAGGCTTATTGTAGCCCAAGCTCTGACAATCTCTATGTGCTACTAGGCGAGTCCTTTCCTGTCACTCACTGGCTTGTAGTTTTCCTCAGTGGGTCTGTAAATTTCTATGTTCATGGGGCGGCTAGGTGGTTCAATGAATAGATGGCCCTGGAGTCAGGAGGACCTGAGTTCAAATCCTGCCTCGGACATTTAACACTTACTAGCCTTGTGACCTTGGGCAAATCACTAAACCAAATTGCCCTGCTTTCCCCTCTCCAAAAAGCAAAAAAATAAAAATAAAAAATTCTATGTTCACATAGACAACACTGATATTCCCTGTTCTGAGCACTGCCCTCCCCAGCTGTGACATTCTCTGTTCTAAGGGTCCTCCCAGCTCTGACATTCCCTGTCCTAAAGCCTCTCCCAGTTCTGACATTTAATGATCCCAGGTTTCGCTTTTTTATCCGTACTTGTTGAGAGAGATTGTGTTTTATCTGGGCCTGTACCAATACTAGAAATGACCTTGCTTCTCTAAGTAGGTGGACTGCTTTTGTCTGTGCCATCTGGGAGCTTAGACTTTTAATACAGATAACCAGGGGGTGATTGTTGCTATGGTTTTTCTCTTTTACCTTTCCTTTAAAAAATTCTTTGTTTTATGATATAGCTCTCTGGGAGGAGAGAGGGAGGAATACACAGCAAAATAGGGGATGTAAAAACAAAAGATACAATAAAAATTTAAAAACCAGGGGAAAGAATGGAGTCTGCAAACCACAGGCTATTGAGTTCAATTGCAATTCCTGACAAAATTCTATACCATATTATTAAAGGGATGACTAGCAAATATATAGAAAGGGAAACTGATCACGCAGAGCCCGGTTGACTTTATCAAGCACAGACTTTGGCAGACTAACTTCATTTCCTTTTCTGCTGGAGTTAATAGACTGGTAGATCAAGAGAATGCTGTAGAGTTTACCTGGATTTTAGTAAAGACCAGTTCGGTGCTGGTAAGTGTTTGGCTACCTGCTCTTTTAGAAAAAGAAAGACACATTTTAAATTTAATCTGTATTACTAACACTTTCTCCGTCACTTTCTTAAATCTAAACAATCCACAAAACAGTAAATTGAACCCTGATTTGCAGATTTCCGAGGTGTAAATGTTCACACTGAAAATTTAACAATAGGTTCTGGGAAGCCATTTCCAGCTGGGGGCAGCACTTAATGGCAAAGACCCTAATTACCCCAGCAAAAGAGAAAGAAGGAGGCCTCTGCATGTGAAGGCTGGAGAAGCTATTTTGGAGTGGTCAGGAAGACACAGTATCACTTTTGATGCATGACCGAACTCTAAGCACTCTACAGCACCAGCTTCATCCACCTCCAGAGCCACTGAAACAAATTGTCCTCATTCACCCATTCCACCCAGGGAAGTCTTCACATGCTTGGGGTAGCTATCCCCCTAACTGTCAGTTACCCTTAGCCTGGTTTAGCCATCTGCTGAGACTATTTACTGGGGTGTGGTCCCTGCATATGCTACAGCTTCTTGGAGCCATAGGTGAAGGTTGGGTGATCCTGGGCATTCCGGGTCATCACCTCTTGCCTTGACTTTTGTCTTGCCATTTGACTTCAGTGACTCAGGAAGAGAGAGTGAGGCTAAAGATTTTGGGTAACTCTGCCTTACTTAAATCCCAGTCAAGACATCACCTGTGATGTCATTGGTCTTCAAAAATGAAGGACCACCACTACCAACACCAAGGTGATATCATGCCCTTAGTGTCCCAGGGATGGAGTAAGAGGGGGGAACTGGTCCCCAGCTACTTAGAAATTATATAGTCAATCCAGCAGGTTGAAGAAGAGTAAATGGACAAGATGGGTATGCCGAGGCAAAGTGGCCCCTCAGGGTTCCAGGTGGTCACCTCAAGGGTGGATCATAAGGGCCCAGGCAGAGTAGACCTTTACAGAGATAGCCTGGTACTCACAAGATCATAGTTCCTAGTCATTCTTTTCATCAGTCAGAGCAGTCCTAAGAAATAGTCAGTAAGCATTTATTTAGCATTTACAGTGCTCCAGGCAGTGTGCTGGGTGCTGGAATAGCAAAACCAGAGAGGAGTAAAGGAAGCTGAGTTGTACTTTGCTCTGTCTGTGGGCTGGATGGATATACACATGCTGGATGTACTCAAGAGAAGAATGTACAATTGGTCATGCCAGAGGCTGACACCCCACTGGACCAGCAGCAGTAAAGAAAGTTTCCTAGATTCCAAAGAACTGAATCTCTATCCCACGAGTTTGTGATGGTTCTTTTACACCTGGATTCATAGGATGTCAGCAAGAAGACAGAGACTCTGGCCCCAGGCTGCCTAGGACTACCCAGTATCAGCATCAAGTGGGGCCAATTCCAGCCTGTTCAGAGGACTGCCTTCCAGCTGTCAGGTGCGACTCAATACTTGGCCACTCCAACAATCCATATCTTCTGTGATAGAGAGCTTGCAGGAAAGAAAGAGGTTAGGAGTGATAGAAAGCATTTAAGGAACCCTGAACCCACTAACTGAAGGGTGGATCCCAAGAAGTTTAGGTTGGAGGGTTTATTAGAGAAAAGAATCCAGGGAATCCAACTTTCGTGACTCCAATGCCTGGAGAAAGGAAGAATAATTAATCTGAGGAAGAAACTCAGTAGGAACACTTCAAGGTCCTCACCACCTGAGTGAGAGACAACTTCTGTTTGGGGAGTAATAGGCTGTGGTAACTTCTGACTTTTTCAAGAAGAATCTCAGAGTATTGCCCTCTCTGCTGTGGGCCCCACTTGAAAGAAGTGGTAGTCAATGGTATCTTCCCTGAGTTACCCAAAGTACTTGCATGGAGGAAGATTGGGAAGGTCTAGATGCCTGTGGATTATTGGACTTTGGACTGTCTTCTAGGCATCTTGATAGCCATCTTGTATATATTCATACTACATGTGAATACACAAATTACATTATTATACATATATTGCAGACAGACATATGTTTTAACATGCCACCTGTCACATGCTATATATCAGAATGTAGGCTTCTTGAGGACAGGGAGTCTTTTGCTCTTATCTATGCCATCATCAATTCTGCCTCCAGAAGGTCCTGCTGTGACAACTTGTTGCGGTATTGAGATTATCCTCAGCTATACCAGGTGAACACCAGCTCTGAAAGTCTCTACCATGCTGGAAAGGCATGGAAAGGACCCTTTTCAGGGAACCAACAACAGGTTGTATTTGCTTTCCAACAACCAGTCTGGCTACACACCAAGGGACTCCTCATCAGTGAGCTGTCCACTATCTAATGAATTCTTTGACCAGGGCAGCCCATGGAATGAAGAACAATAGAGGCCTGGGTCCTGTGTAGACCCCCTCCTCCCTCTGCAGTGAGGGTGGAAAAAGAGAGTGAGAGTGCCAAGAATCTATCTTGAAAATTAGCTGTTGGTACCCTAAATGTGAGATGCTTGTGCATGGGCCAATAAGTGGATGCACTAGGGGAAGGGCTGAATCATATTAATCTTGACATTCTAGATATAAATGAAACCAGGAGGCAAAAGGAAGTTGCAGTTAAATTAGAGGATGGCTGACAGGTTCTCCTTGGAGAGGAAGTTGGCGGAGTTGGCTTTATCATGCGTCTACAGGCAACAAGAAACATCATTTCATGGGTCATCTCATATTGCACTGCTCATGAGAAGCATTTGCAAAAATTTCACTGTGAAGATAATTGCAGATTATGCATCAACATCTGTTTCAGAGGACGAGGGGTAGAGAAATTCTATGAAGAACTCAATAAAACTCTCCAAATTAAATCAACATGCACTTTGATATTCAGTGACTTCAATGCAAAAGTAGGCATGGGGAAGATGGCAAAAAGAAAAAAAATACAAAAAAAAGATGTTGGAAAATGTGGTTCAGGAATAAGAAATGGAAGAAGCCAAGGGATTACAGACTACACAGGAGCCTCACACACATATATCATGAATACTTTTTTCAAGAAAAGAGTGAGGAGACAGTGGATGTGGTAGGCACCTAAAAGTATCATACACAATGAGACTGATTACATTTTAACAGACAGGAAACAACTTGTTACTGATGTTGGAGTCGTTCCTGGAGCTGCTATCTATAGACAGACCATTGACTATTTAGAGAAAAGATAAGAGTGGATATAAAACCTAAAAAAATAATATAAATGGGGTGGGGGGCATGATTATATCAACTTCACAATGACCTATTTAACACAATGTGAACAGTCAAAACTGGGAAATAGATGGAGGAATGAACATTGATACAGGTTAGAAGCATTTCCCAAAAAGCTTACTCAATGTAAATAATTTGGTATAAAGAAGAAATGAAAAGAGTCTATAAACCAGCTCCACTAGTAATTATCCCACTTTCTTGCCAAGCAGAGAGAGAATGTCGAACAAGTGTGAATTCATTTGTGAAGTCTTAGTAAGGAGGATAATGGATTATTGTGAAACTCCTCCCAAGGATCTCACTTGTGGGTATATGGTTGGAAAAAATAATAATGATAATAGCTAGCATTTATAAAATGCTTTGAAGTTTACAAAAAGCTTCACATGTCAACTCATTTGATCCTGACAACAACCCTGTGAGGTAGGTGCTATTATTGTATCTGTTTTATAGATGAGGAAACTTCACCTCGTAGTTCCTTTATTTCACAGAATCTTACTCACCGTATCAAAATGTCTTTTGGACCCTGTAAGTGGCAGAGAAAGATATGTACTGAAAGTTTCAAGCTTGAAAATGTAGATCAAAGTGTACCAGTGAGTGAAGGTGATGCTTTCCTCCAGGCAAGACACATTGAACATAAGGATATCAAATTAAGAAGTGTGGAAAAATACTTGCTGGCATCAAAGACGCCATCAAAGGTGAACGGGAGAAAAATCATGTAAAGCAATGAACACATCTGCAATAGTAGTTCTAATGTACGCGTTTGGAATAGTAAAGGGGACCATCATATTTTAGGAAAATCTCCTAACCAAGAAATAATCCAATATTAACAAAGCACAGCTCCCATCACCTTTGGGTAGTTGTACAAAGACATTAGGGTTTAATACCATTTTCTAGTCCTCCCGGAAAAGGAAGAAGATTGATAAATATTTTCAGAGAATATGACAAACAGCACATAAGGAAAAGGTCTAAAAATATGTTTAGAACAAGATGTCACTTCACTGAGCAATGGCAAAGACCAATCACGGTTACACATCATGAGATTTGTCTAATGTAACTTCAAGTGACTTACCTACCTCTGAATGGGGCCTATGGAATGTCTCAGATCCAAGGATAGATTCCAAAGGACATCTACATGAACTTAACTGGGGGCAAAATGGAGAAGACCTGAATTCAAATCTTGGACACTTACTAGATGTGCGACCCTGATCGAGTCATGTCCATCACCTCAGTCTACCTCCGTTTCTTCACCTGTTAGATGGGGATAACAATGGTTGCTGTGAGGATTAAAGAAAACAATATTTGTAAAGTATGAATCACTGTGCAATGTCTGGTATATAGTAGGCATCAAATAAATGTCTATTTCCTTCCTTCAGCCAAGAAGCACTGAACAAATCCATGAAGGAGTTATGCAAATATTTTTGTAGAAGTAAAAGGGTTTATGATAGTGCTTCAGATCCAGGTCATTGCTGCCAGAAAGTATAGAAAGTATATTCTGTAGGAGCCCACTCCTGGCAATCTCTGTAGAAGAGTGGTGTCAAATGCAAATAGAAACGTAAATAAGGATCCCTGTAGGGAGCGTATTGACTTCAAAACCCACATATTAGCATATTATCTGCTCTATTGTATTTTTCTTTTGTTAAATATTTCCCAATTACATTTCAGTCTGGTTCAGGCAGTCCTCAAGGGTGTTGTCGGCTTTATGTTTGACATTTCTGATATAGACCATGCAAAGAAATGGTTAAAAAAAAAAAAGATGTGGCCTCTCTCCGAGCTCCAGCCACTGTGCCGCTAACATGGCTAAACATACCGAGAAGGTCGGAATTGTTGGTACATATGGAACACGTTATGGTGCATCCCTCAGAAAAATGGTGAAGAAAATTGAAATTAGCCAGCATGCCAAGTATACCTGCTCCTTCTGTGGCAAGACCAAAATGAAGAGACGGGCTGTGGGTATCTGGCACTGTGGATCCTGTATGAAAACAGTAGCTGGTGGTGCATGGACCTACAATACCGCCTCTGCAGTCACAGTCAAATCTGCCATCAGAAGACTGAAGGAATTGAAAGACCAGTAAAATCTTATCAAATATCTGTAGTCCATAGTCCAAATAAATGGGTTAATTTATTGAATAATAAAAAAAAGATGTGCCGCACACGATTGCAGGTTGTAAAAATTAAGCACCTACCAAATACTTTGCAAGATATAACTTGGTGGCATACATATACATACTATCTTTCTTGGACTGAGAGCTAACAAATCCTTCTACTAAACTGCAGATCCCCAAATATCCCAGAGAACTCAACCAATAAACAATATTGGGTGGAGATCTTTATCACATACAGAACTGTGGAGGGGTGGGGGAGGGAGTTGTAACTGGGACCAGCTCCTCAGCTCCTACTGCCTGGATTTTCAGTGTGAGTGTTCACACCTGGGAAATCAGCAACCGCTACAAATCAGGAAAAGATTGATTGTTTTGTTGACTGTCAAGACTTAAGGAAGTGATGGAGAAAATATCCCTAATGCAGATGAAATTTCCAAGCTTGTTGCTGCATTTTACCAGCACCCTCCGGCTTTGACACAACACCAATTCATAGAAACTGAAGAATATCATTTTCAATAGACGTTGCCATGGCAAATACTTATGGTCTCCAAACTACATTTAATGGTAGAGACCTAGCAGAGGACATTAAAATCCTGTGAAAACAGGATGAAGTTCATGCCATCTCGGTCGCACTTCTGCCCACTAGAGGGGTCCCAAGGATGCTTTCAGTGAACCTATCGAGGATGTGTTGACATTTACTCCTCTGCAAAAATCAGTTATGTTATCCTGCCTGCAATAGTCTGTATTGGACAGCACATAAAACAGAAAAGAAAAGGATACTAACTTAACCCAATAGCGAGTTTATCTGAACCCATCTAGAAGAAACAAGAATTCCCATTTCGCTAGTTCTTCCTAAGGCTGACAAAGCACTTTCCTTACAACCATGACCCCCGTAGAGCAGGAGGTGCAAACATGATTCTGTCTCATAGGGGCTCTGAATGCTTGAAGAGGGATATGAACTCAGGTTTCTTTTGTAAGTTTATTGATTAATTCATCATATTTATTTCATTTCTACTTATATTTTCTTTCTTTTCTAAAAATACTTTTTTTGGGGAGGGGGAAAGGCAAGTCAATTGGGGTTAAGTGACTTGCCCAAGGTCACACAGCTAGTAAGTGTCAAGTATCTGAGGCCAAATTTGAACTCAGGTCCTGCTGACTCCAGGGCTGGTGCTCTATTCATTGAGCCACCTAGCTACCCCTAAAAAGATTCTTAATATATTTTATTTCTATATCACCTTCATTTAAAAATATATCTTTCTGACCCAGTGGGTCATTCCTTTATAAAAAGGAATTTAAAAAAAACAACAACTGGTCAACAAAAGCTCTATTCCAATTCCTTTACCTCTTTAAGGGAGGGAGGGAGGGATGAACTCAGATTTCCTGATTGCGTGCCCCTCAGTCTCTCCACTCACAAGGGACATTAGTTCTCATATCTGTAAAATGAGGGAAATGAACATGATGATCTCAAAGCCCCCAGGGGTGGGGGGGGGGAGGGAGAATGTCTTGTTAAGAAATGGGGGAGTGTTTATGAAACTGCATGGAACGCTCCTTCTCTTGTTCTGTGTTCTGAGGTGACTCACTTTCAGTCGACTTGAACAGATGTGAATGTGAAACCTTTGACAGCCCGTACTTTGGAATTTCTATAAATGCACAGTGCTGTGGTTCAGACTGCTTGGAGTTATTATAAGCTTTTATGAAGGGGATTTGTTCTGTGAAGTTTCGATTCATTCAGGCAAAGGGCCACCCTTGAGGATCAAGAGGGGATTTGTTCTCTGAAATTTGGATTCAGTCAAAGGGCCACCCTTGAGGACCTAGAGGGGATTTGTTTTGTGAAGTTGGGATTCAGTCAAAGGGTTGCACTTGAGGCACTAAGGGTCACATGTAGCCTGGAAGCCGCAGGTTTGGACTCTGGGCAAGTTCTTAGATCAGTGTGGGATGGAATCAAGGTTTTCTCCAGAATCCCGTTTCCCTTCATCAGTCTCAGTGCCGTGGAGATGTTTCTGTCCAGGTTGGGTCATCAAACAACATTCTCTTTGGGACCCCACTAGCCAATGTTGGGAAGGGGAAGGTATTAAGGGGAGATGGAGGGAGAGAAATTGCAGCCAATGAGGACCATGCTCTCTACCAGGGAAGTGGTAGAGAGGATTCTTGTGGAGGTGTAGCTTGGACTAGCCAGCCTCCAAGAGTGCTTTCAAATCAGAAATGTTATCATTCTGGGCCAGTTGCACATTTGCTGTACTGGGAATGAACACCAGAGGGCAATGGAGACACCCTCGCCATAGCATCCCAGAATCCTAGGATCATGGAATCAGAGGTGGAAGGGATCTTGTCCTTTAGTCCAACCCCCTCATTGTACAGTTGAGGAAACTGAGGCTCAGAGAGAGGACATAACTTGCCCATGATCACACAGGTAGTAAGTGGCAGAATTTGAACCCAGGTCCTCAAACTCCAGATCCAGTACTCATTTTCCCTTTTTCCACCATATAGCCCTGCCTTCCTCAGTCCACCAGCCCACATTCCTTGGAATATGAGGGAAGAATTTACAAGGTCTATCTATACCAGTAGGACTATAAGAGGCCTTAAAGATCACCTTGCTCAACCTTAACGCTTTAAGTGGAAACTGAAGCCCAGGGAAATGACTTGTCCAGGGTGACAAGTATGTGACAGAACTGTGCCTTCAGCCCAGGTCACTGGGACTCCTGGACCAGAAATCTTTCTAGTATACTACACTGTTTCCCTCTGTCTCACTGAAAGGAGGAAATGAAGGGGAGACCAGGATTCTGAGGCTTTGTTTAGTGGATGAGATTGCTAGTCACAGTGCTAGATGCTAGGTGTACAAATACAAAAATGAATAAGACAGACTAAGTGATTGCTAGTTTATGTTGGCTTCCAGATCCAAATCCTATATTCCTACTGAGAGGTATAATGGAAATAGACTGGTATATTGGAATATGGCCCTTCAAAGGGTATATGTGCCTGGTATCATGGAAAGGATGCTGTTTGGGTCCAGGGGACTTGGATTTGAACTTTACTTCTGTCATGTAATCAATAGGTCTTACCTTGTGTAAGATATTTCTCACCTGTAAAAGGAGATGGTTGGACTAGATCATCTACTCCAAACAAATCAGGTTTCTTTCCATCTCTAACTCCTAAAATTAGCTGGTGGAGCTAGTTAGTGAGTACAGGGAGGTGCTCTCACCCATGGCTATGGTTCCTGGCCCTTCGAAGTGTTTCCTTGCCAGACTTAAATAAACAAATCCTCTTAACAGAGTTCTTCACGCAGGGGAATGGAAAAAAAAACCCAGAATGTTGTCCAGGCCTTCCCCTAAACAAGGAGAAAAAAACATAATAACGTTGTCCTCACCAAAAAAAAAAAAAATAAGAGAAGAAAAACAAAACCAGGAGGCATGGGAAGGAATTTGATTATTTTGACCTGAATGCAAACAGACAAAAATGAATAGCTCATAGCAATAAGCAGGAGATGGACAGGTCTCACATTTCACTAGACTCACTCAAATTAAACTCAGCCTAGACTAGCTCGCAGAACTTAGGGCACCTGGAAGCTGGTAGTTGTTGGTGTGGTGACCCTAGATCTCACCACACCCACTTGACTCTAGAAAATAGCACAAAGTCATGAGGTTAGGGTCAGCTAAAGGGTACATAGTCACTGAAGAACTATTATTGGCCCAGGGAGATCTTTCCCAGAGGTCTATGGGAGACAATAGGAGGATATTTCTCAAAGAGCAAAGGGAGAGAGATATAGTCTACTGAAACATCATTGCTCCAAGAGTCATTTCCCAATGGTTAAGTGATCAAAGGAAATGAACAAAATGTTCTCAAAAGAAGAATTGTAAGCTATCAAGTATATGGAATATCGCTTCAAATCACTAACACTGAGAGAAATGCACATAAAATACCCTGCAAACTGGCAAAGATAATAAAAGATGGGAGTAGCCAGTGTCAGAGAAGCTATGGAAAGACAGGGATACTAACACACCTTGGTGTAATGAAACTATATATACCACTGGTCCAAACATTTTGGGAAGCAATTCCAAATGAAGTCTAAAAGGTGATTCAGAAGACCAATTGATGGACAAAGTGGGCAATGACAGCAAAATTCCATATATGCTGAAATATTTATTTACTACTTTTTGTAGTAAAGACCTAGAAACAAAATAGATGGCCATCAATTAGAGAATGATTACGTAATGTTAGGTGGCTTGATGGATAGAGTGCTGAGCCTGGAGTCAGGAAGAAGTGAGGTCAAATCTGGCCTGAGACACTAACTAGGCACCCTGTTTGCCTCAGTTTCCTCATCTGTAAAATGAGCTGGAGAAGGAAATGGCAAACTACTCTAGTATCTCTGCCAAGAAAGCCCCAAATAGGGTCACAAAGGGTCAAAGAATCACCCCATCATATACAACCCAAGCCTTTCCTTCAAACTACCCAAATAATGATGACAGTCATAAGAGTATTGCTAATATTTTCACATATATGAAGTAAACAACCTGACCTTATTGGATCCCTTATAATTTATATTTAATGTTTACCTTATATTTCTCCTGGGTCTTATATGTTGAATTTTCCCTAAAGTTCTGCTGGTTTTGTCATAAACACCTGAAAGTTCTTTACTTGGTTAAATATCTATTCTTTTTTTCCATTCAGGATTATACTTAACTTTGCTCTATGAAATATAGTATTCCAGGACCTTCAGTATAGTAGCTGCTAGGTCTTCTGTAATCCTTACTGTAGCTCCATGATATTTAAATTGTTTTTTTTTTCTTGTTGCTTGCAATATTTTTTCCTTAACCTGGGAGCTTTGAAACTTGACTCTAATATTCCCGTGAGTTTTCCTTCTGGGATCTCTTTTAGTTGGTGATAGGTGGATTTTTTCTATTTCTGCTTTGCCTTCTCGTTCTAGAACTTCAGGTCAATTTTCCTTGATAATTTCTTGTTATATTGTATCCTTTTTCTATTGTAATTTCTAGGTAGTCTGACTATACTTTGTAGATCAAAAAAAGCTTGGGTTATGATCAAGAGTAACTTACCCAGAAAAGTTAAGTATAATTGTGAATTTTTAAAAATTAACATTTAACGAATTGAAAGATTTTCAGATATAGCTGATTAAATTTTTGTATTCAACAATATACTGCTCTCAAGAAACACTATAAAAATGAGAGATACACACAAACATAAAATAAATGTCAGAAGTAGAATTTAATATATAAAAAAGCAGGGGTAGTAATCATGATCTCAGGCAAAGTTAAAGCTAAGAGATTTAATCAAAAGAGAAAAAGAGGCAAACTACACTATATGTCACCAATATTATTCAATATTGTTTCAGGCCACTTAAAATAACTAGACAGTATAAAATATAGTGTATATATATGCATATATATATAATAACTAGACAGTATAAAAGAGAGTATTCTTGCCAAAACAGATACAGAAACTATATAAATATAAACATAAAACATTTTTATACAAGTAAAGTTAGATCTAAATAATCGAAACAATACTTATTTATTTGTTTGTTTTGTTTTTTTGTGTTGTTTCGCAGGGAAATTGGGGTTAACTGACTTGTCCAAGGTCACATGGCTAGTTTTTGTGTTAAGTGTCTGAGGCCGGATTTGAACTCAGGTCCTCCTGACTCCAGGGCCGGTGGTCTATTCACTTCATCACCTAGCCGCCCCATCAATATTTATTATTTACAGGTAGGTAAAGCCAATATAATTTTTTAAAACAACAATTTTACCTAACTAATCTATTTATGTAATTCCATCCCAATTAAATTACTAAAAATTATCTTATTGATTTAGAAAAGAATAATAAAGTTCATTTAGGACAAAAGGTCAGAAACTTCAAAGAATTCAGGGGAAAAAAGATATAAAGGGAGCAGATCCAGTAGTATTAGACCTTAAACATATTATAAGGCGAGGGCATTGTTGAAGTATAAAATGGATAATTTTGATTACTTTAAATTAAAATTTTCTTGTATAAATATCTATACAACCAAGAATAGAAGGAATGCAGAAAATTGGGGGAAAACTTCCATAAACAATCTCTCAGATAGAACAGGATGCTGTGGTGTAGAAAGTGATGACTTGGCCAATTTAGGAAAACATGGAACGATTTGGACCTATGAAGGAAGATGCTATGTATCTTCAGAGAAAGAGATCACAAGTGGAAATAAGTACAGTATGGTCTTACATATATGTGTATGAATGTATATGTGTATATATGTGTATGCTTATAGATATCTATGTGTATGTATAATACATGCATGTGTATATATACATGCATGTGTATATATACATGCACATTCTTAGTCATAGCCTTCTTTAGGGTGGAGGAATGAGGGAAATAAAGTAAAAAGTGCACAGCAGAGAACAAAAGAAAACCTTCACATAAGCAAAGAAAAACTGGATGGCTTTGAAAATGATGTGCAGTATTTATTATATACGTTTCCTTGACACGGACATTTATAGCTCTATATTGAATCCTCTCTGATGGTCTGCTGTGTACAGGGAAATATTTTTTCCTTCTTTTCTTATTTTGTACTTCAGTTTAAAATAAAATTTAAAACTTAATAAAAAAGAACTGACTGGATGGATGGAGTAAAGAGGAGTCCATGTCCCTTTGGAAGGTCTCCAGTGGAGCCCCCCAGGGATGTTTGGCTTTGTGGTGTTTAACATTTTGTCCATTTCTTGAATAAAGGTCTATTCAAATATGTAGAGCTTTAGGAAGCTAACCCCAAAGTGGAATGGGCTACCTTGGAAGATAATGAACTTCTTTTCATTGAAAGTCCTCAAGGAAAGTCAAGTCAAATGAATGAGAATTTATTAAGTGCTTACTACGTGCCATGTTCAATGATTACTTGCCGGATGTGTTGTAGTGAAGCTTTGTTTTAGGGTATGGGTCAGACTAGATGTGTCTGAGGTCACCTTCCAATTTGTCAAGTCAGCGGTTCTTTGACTTCATGGAAACAGTGAGAACATCAAAGGAGAGAAAATAATGGAAGAAAAGGTAAGAGACAAAGACAGAGCGTTGGAAGAATGTTCTCTTTTAGAAGAGAAGGATTTTGGGTTGGGGTTAGCATGCAGTAAAGGAAACTGGGAAGTGGTCAGACAAGAGAACCAAGAGTAAGCAGAGTCACAGAAGTCAACCAAAATATATACAAAGTAAATACAAGGCAATTTGGAGGTGGGTGGTGGTGAGCACTAGCATATAGAAGGTGACTCTTGAACTGAGTTTTGAAGGAAGCCAGAGATTTTAAGTAGTGGAAATGAGGAAGGAGTGTAATCTGAAAGCATAGGAGGGGGCAGCTAATGCAAAGGCATAGTGTGTAAGAGGAACAGTAAGGTCGGTCAGTTTGCCTGAATTGGAGAGGCAGTGTTACTATTTTAATTATCCAGGGGGGGAGTTCAACATCTGTATTGTCCACCATTTCACATTCTGCTCAATCCACCAGCTGTGGGGTCTCATCAGAGTCTCTCTGACACATGTAGAAGAGCCTTCCAAGAGGCTGCAATATCATCCCTGGCCACCAGAGGGTGCTGATCTTACACATACCTAAACTACTCCCACCAACAGACTTTGAACCATGTAGCTTTAATTTACATCACTGGCTAGGTTCTACATGTAACTAGAAGAGTGGCGTCAAACTCAAAAAGAAAAAAATGCCCACTAATCTGTACATAAGGATCCATACATAAGGGCTGACAGCTTTAAAATGTAATGTTATCTCTGTTGTATTTTTATTTATTTTTTTTCCCAATGACATTTTAATCTGTTTCTGGCCACACTCAAAAGTGTTGTGGACTGCACACAGTCACTGGACCATATGTTTGACACCTCTGACGTAAAGGATGACATGAAATATTGCTCAAAATATCAGAAATACAAAAATAATCTGTCTAGGGAGATCTTAACCTTTTTCTGTGTCATGACCCCCTCTGGCAGTCTTGGTGAAGCCTATGGACCCCATATCAGAATTATGTTTTTAAATAATTTAAGGACTTACTAGCCATGTGACCTTAGGTAAGTCACTTAATCCCAATTTCCCTGCTCTCTGCCCTCCAAAAAGATATGTGTGTGTGTGTGTGTGTATATATATATATGTATATATGTATATGTATATATATATATACATATATATAATTGAAAGGAATGCTAAATTTCACTTACAGGCTGATCAATATATAGATTTTTCCCATTTAAGTTCATGGAATCTTGAAATTTATCCCAGGATCTATGGATTCTAGGTTAGGAATCCCTGCTCTAGGGCCCCCACTGGTATGGAACCTCTCTCAAGCAACTATACCTCCCATGTTCACAGAACATAGATACTAAACATACCTTGGTCATATCTTGAAAAGAGCAAAAAAAGAAAGGAAACCGACCTCAAGTCATTTTACCTTCAAACAGTTATACTCTTTAAACACCCTTTGCTGTTCTATCTTCAGAATGTTAGGAGGAAAGTCCTGAGACACCTGTCCTCACAGTTCATTAAAGCATTACAGGGAGAGGTGCCAGCCCCATCTCAGGATCAGGAACTCTGATCAAGGAAAAGCTGAAGGAGTTTGTTGGGTTACTGGCCTTCCCCTCCATCTCACCAACTGAGGGTATGTGGCTGGCCTCAGCCACTCTAGGCTTCTGTCTGCCATATTGCCCTCCGCCATCTTGGTCTCCATAACTGCAGATTCCAAGGAATGTTGGCCATAGTTTCTGCTCTTCTCCTGATCCAAATCACTGTCACACAGACTACTGGATGGTGTCTATGGTGGCCAAGAAGTCCACATCTGAATGGCAACTAACTGTTTTTAAGGAAAAATATGCCAGACCTCTACAGCTGATTGTAGGTCTTGGAGCTTCTTCCATTTTATGGTATGGCTCCTTCTTTGTTGTAAAAGCATGTGCAGGGTCATATGATTACCCAGTTTCTGACAAATTCTGTTTCCTTCTACAGGAGCTTCCTCTATGTTCTGACAGAGATGAGATTGTGCCATAGAAATACCTCTTAGTTATAAAAGGGAGATGTAGGGTGACAGCAAGGACAAAAGAGCCCAGTGAAGGATTTTTTTTTTTTTTGCTTTTTGGAGGGGAGAAGGTAGGACAATTGGGGTTAAGTGACTTGCCTAAGGTCACGTGGCTAGTTTTTGTGTTAAGTGTCTGAGGTCGGATTTGAACTCAGGTCCTCCTGACTCCAGGGCCGGTGCTTTATTTACTGCACCACCTAGCCACCCCCAGTGAAGGACTTTTTTAAGGATGGAGGAGACCTGGGTGGATTTGCAGGTAGCAGGAAAGGAAAGCAGCCAGGACATTAGGAGAGATTAGAGAATAGAGTAATAAAGGAAGTAGAGTAGAGTAAAAAAGTAGAGGGTACAGTAAGAAAGGAAGCAATGAAAAAGACAGACTACCAGAGGAGAAAAGAGGGGAGGGGAGAGGATGGAAAGCATAAGTAAATTGTTAAACTCAAAGGAGTTGCTTATCTACTGGAGCAGAAACAATGCTAAGGGTCACTGAGTGTTCTATGTGTATTTTGGGGCTCTGATCTGTGGGAAAGAGAGGGACAAAGCATGTGGGTGGGGAAGAGCAGAAACAGTCATGTGTTTGTTGTTCAGTCATTTTTCAGTCATGTCCAACTATTCATGACCCCGTTTGGGTTTTCTTTTCAAAGACATGGTTTGCCATTTACTTCTCCAGCTCATTTTACAGATGAGGAAATGGAGGCAAACAGGGTTAAGTGACTTGTCCAGGGTCACGCAGCTAGGAAGGGTCTGAGGCTGGATTCAAACTCAGGTCTTCCTGATTCCAGGTTTGGTCCTCCATCCACTGCAGCACCCCCTAGCTGCCTCCTATGTTTATTTGTCATTATCATTATTCTCTAGCCCGAAACTATCTCTATGTGTGGCACAGGGGAAAGGGGTCTCAATCTAGGGTCAGAGGACATGAGTTCAAATCCCATCTTGGCCACTTACTACCTATGTTACTTTGGGAAAGTCCTTTCTCATCCCTGGGTCTTAGTTTCCTCTTCTGTAAAACAAGGAGGTTGGACTTGGTTGCCTCTGAGGTCCCTTCCAGCTTTAGATGGAGGAGCCAGGTTTTCCAGACAGCTCAGGTATTTTCTCATTCTGTCTTGAGTGTGTGTGTGTGTGTGTGTGTGTGTGTGTGTGTGTGTGTGTGTGTGTTTAATGTAAGCACAGAAACTATTCATAAAACAGAGCCACTGGTAAAATTAACCAGAAGGCCACGTGTGTGTTGATTGCCTACAATCCCTTCTGACCTGCTCCTCCCCCTTCCTCCCCATGAACAAGACCCTAAATATGCCTTTTCCATAGTTATTTGCATTTAGCCAAATTACACTTAAGAAGGTATTCTCCAGGGGTGGAGTATGTTCTTCATTCTCCCTAAAACACCTAAACAACAATTATCTGGTAAGGAGAACAGGGAAGCAGGGTGGAGGGGAGAGGCTTTGGAGGGCTCTGATTTCATCCCAGCATAGGATGTGAATCATGACTCTGGAGAAAAGAGGGAAAAAGGGGTGTGGAATTGGAGGTGAACCATGTGTGAAAAATAATTTTCTCACACACAAAGGGATGGATTTTTACAGACAATGTTAGGGTTGGATCAGGAGCACATGTGTACATGCATGGAATGTCTTTGTGTGTGCACATGTGTGAACATGGGTATTTATGTGCACAAATCTTTTTATTTATTATTTATTTTATATTTATATAATATATGGTTATATATAATATTATAAATCTTTTTATTGATTGATTTTTATTGCAAATGCTGGTGCAAATGCCTGTTTGGAATCTAGATGCTCAATGGAGTAGGAGGGATAACTGGCAAGGGAGAGTGAACTCCAGGGGCTTGAAAGTTGGAGGGACTCGAGATATTGTCCACAGCGAGCTTCGAAATTTACAATGATCAAGCTAAGAATCAGAGAAGTGACTTCTCTAAGGTCATTTGGGTCACAGAGACAGGTTTGGAATCCAAGTTTAAAGCTGATGTCTTTCCACCACTCCTGGGCTCCTGCTGGATGTGACTGAAATTCACAGGGACCACAGATAGATCTAGGAAGGGCTCCAAAGGGGGTGACAAGGATGTAACTGTCAATAACCTTGTACAATTCAAAGGAACATGGGAAATTCCCCAAGAAACCATGCTGATCTGATGCAGAAGTGTAGAACCCAGCCCTTTCCCGTCCTTGCCTTTGAGAAGGAGCAGCCAGAGGCTTAGATGTGCCCTGTTTTTTGTTTGTTTGTTTGTTTGTTTTGTTTTGTTTTGTTTTGTTTTTATAGGCAATTAGGGTTAAGTAATTTGCTCAAGGTCACGCGGCTAGTAAGTGTCAAGTGTCTGAGGCCGGATTTGAACTTAAGTCTTCCTGACTCCAGGGCTGGTGCTTCACCACCAGCTGCCCTATTGTCCTTCATTCTTGAAGAGGACCAATGACACGGGGAGGGGGGGATGTCTTGACTTATGAGTGAATTGGATTTAAGTGAGGCAGAATTGTGCAAAGTCACCAGCCTCACCCTCTCCTCCAGAGTCATTGGAGTCCAGAAAAGTCAAGATGACTGGCAATGACCCTGGATGCAGGGGGTGACCTTGGTCTTTCTAAATTAAGGTCTTTCCCAGGTTTCAGTTTGTCTGAGGCAATGACCATTCAATGACTAAGGGCTAGCTAAGAATTGAGACAAAAGAGGGGTTAATTTACCATCACAAGAATATCAGTCTGGGAGAGGAATACCCTCAAAGTTTCTGGCCAGAACAGAAAACATTTGCTATTTACAGTAATTCTAAGCCATCAAAATCTAAACACTGAGCCTCAGAGGCTTAGGGCTGGAGGCTATTATTGGAAGAAGAAGGAGGAGGAAGAGGAAGAAGAGAAGGAGGGAGAAGAGGAGGAGGAGAAGGAGGAGGAGGAAGAGGTGGTGGAGGAGAAGATTATTATTGCCTTTTTAAAGTAGAAAAATGCCATCAGATGATTTAATTTTAATTTAAATGATCAGTTAATTCATTCCATAAATAGCAATAGTCTTAACTATTTTGGATTTTTATCTGCTAAGACTAATCTTAAATCTTTCAGTTTATGATAATCAAAAGTTCCAAACTGAGGCTAGCTTTACTTTCCCCTGTTTTAGATCAGATATTACAAAACCTAATCTCTTGCTTTTTTACCATCCCTGGCTCAGTTGGAAACTCTCCCTTACCCCATGCTATAAGAAGTTTTTTTGAGGGAATTCCTTTTGGCATGTTGTTTTTGATAGTTTTGGCTCCCATTATACATGCTTAAAATATTCTTAAATGTGACCTAGGAAAATCCATGTGAGATACACACACACACACACACACACACACACACACACACAACCGGAGGTCTTTCCACTAGTTGTTAATCTTTTCTTGGAGGGGGAAGGCAAGGCAATTGGGGCTAAGTGACTAGACCAAGGTGACACAGTTAGTGTGTCAAGTGTCTGAAATTGGATTTGAATTCAGGTCCTCCAGACTCCAGGGCTGGTGTTAATCTTTGTTAATCACCACCCTGTTAATCTTTATATATTTCAGATGAGACCTTTATCTGAGAAACTGTCTATAATTTCCCCCCAATTTTCTACTTTTCCTCTAATCTTGGCTATACTTGTTTTATTTTTACAAACCCCTTTTAATTTTATGTAATTAAAATGATCCATTTTGAATCTCACAATGCTCTATCTCTTACTTATTATAAATTCTTCTCCTACCCATAAGTCTGATAAGCAATATGATCATGTTCGTCTAATGTTCTTAGGATATCTCCCTTTATATCTAGGTCATATATCCATTTTGATCTTATCTTGGTGAGTGGTATAAGGTGCTGGTCTATACCCAGTTTCTGACAGTTTTTTTCCCCAGTTTTTTTCAACAAAAAAATTTTTTTAAATCAAATAGTGAATTCTTATCCCAAAAGTTTAAATCTTTACATTTGTCAAACATAAGGTTGCTATAATCATTTACTATTGTATATTGTATATATACTCTGTTCCACTGACCCACCTTTCTATTTCTTAGCCAATATCAGATAGTTTTGATAATTCTTGACTTATAATATAGTTTAAGATCTGGTACTGCTAAATCTGTGACCCTGTGATCCTTCCAGCTCTGACATTTTATGGTTCGGCCACACAGCCCTATCTGAGCAAGAACTCATCCCAAAGTCTTGTGAATCCCAGGGCTTTAGCCTAAGGTGAAAGGGCCTTAGGGCCCAACTATGGTGGCTTCTCAGGATTGAGAGATTTTGGAGATGGTTGAACTCCAGCCACTTGGGTCCAGGATACTGAGAGCTGTCCTTGGATGCCTGAGAGCAGAGGGACCTGCTGTCTTTGTGCTAGGTTCCCCCAATGCCCAGGTTGAGGGTCAGCACTCTGCAAAGCTCAGTACTTCTTTGCATACTTCTTTTATCTTGTCAGAATGCCAGGGTCTGGTCAAACCCTAACTGCCTGGTACCCATGGAACTGGGTTCCAGTCTTAGCTTGGTTACATCTCTGGCTTTTAGGGTTACTGCCTGAAAGGGTTTTGAGAAGGGGCCCTGGGACAGGGGATGTCAGGGCTGATAGGGAATGTTAAGACTGGTAGGGAACTTGGGACATAAAATGCCAGGGCTTGGGAAGGACCTTATAGACCACCTAGTCCATCATAATAAAAAATGCTATCCACTTCCAGATAGAGAATTGGTAAGACTCTGAGTGCAGATTGAAGCATCTTTTTTTTCTTTCTATATTATCCTTTCCTTTCCCGCCCTTTCAACATGGTTAATGTAGATGTTTTGCATGATTTCATATGTATAATGGGCATAATATTTCTTGCCTTCTCAATGAGTGGGGGAGAGAATTTGGAATTGATAAAGAGGTAAACTGAGGTCCAGACCTCTTGGTCCCTGATCCTGTCCTTTGTTCTCTACCTTGCAGGGTAGGTCATAATAGCAGTAGAAGACATCTCCATTCCATGTCCTTTTCCACCCCTTTGCCTGTCCTCTGAAATAGCTTCTCCTGTTGTCTATTTTGGGGCCTTGGAAGTTTGTGTTTGTTTATAGCCCTTTATTTTTAGGGCCAGCTGACAGGATGTCTGAGACCTTGGCTTCCACTTGTCATTAGTCTGATGCTCAATGACTTCCTGTCTGGGAAACTCCCTTTAACTATTACTTTGGAGCACAGGGGACGTACCAGAACTCAGAAAGGCCCAGACCCACAGGCTCCCCTCCCATTTCATTATCATCTCTCTCCTTCTATCCAAGGAACAGTTAGTGTCCAGTGATGATGTCAGAGTATTCATGGTGCCACAGGCCCCTTGCCCCCCAGCAGAGGTGGTGGACATAGGCACGGAATGGTGGGTATATTTTCAGACATGGTCAATGGCCTTATTTTGCTGGTTTCTAACAAGCTTCCCACTCTATACATTTTACCAGCTAACTGCTTAATTCTTCAGCTTAATTAACATGACCCATGTGCCCCAGGGGGCCTGAAGGCCTGGGAAGATAGTGGTGTCCAGCCTCCCCTTCCCATGCTCCAGTCTGGGAGGGGAGAATGTGGGGACTCATTCTGTATATACTTTTATGTGCCCAATAGAATGGAGGCCCCTTGAGGCCCCTCTGACTTGTACAGTTCCCAACTTAATAGGTCTTTGTTGGCTGATGAATTGTTGACAAACATGTCTGCTGAGCCTGGCAGTGCAGGGAGGTCAAAGGGGAAGTGGTGACAAATGTGGACAAGGTCCTGAGATTTTCAGCATTGGTGGCTGCCATTCTGGCCTCCTCCGATGGACTCTGAGGAGCTTTCATATTCACCAGGAGCCCTGCTCTATGGGAGGATGCTGGCCTTCCATGTAGAAGTGGGCAGCCACCCACATGGGATTTCAGGGGATATGGGAAATCTTCTGTGCCCTAGCAGGTTCTTCACCATTAGAGCTTGGTTCCTTTGACTGAAGGCAGTCCTCATTATAATTCCCCTCTTTCTGGAAGGGTTACACTCTTGAAGTATCAGGAGTTCTGACTTCAGAAGGCAGCTATCCAATCATTTTGGTTCCCAGAATCCATTTTGAAATTGTGCTCAGTCTGTGCCTTCACTAGGGGGCAAGCAGGAAGAGTGTAGACTCATCAAATCTAACATTTTAAGGGCAGCTAGTCCTAACTGATGCCCATGGGAGAGTGGCTTGTGCAAAGTCACACATAAGAGGTTATCTAGTCCAGGGGGAAACTGAGACCCAGGAGTTTGGAGGTGGATGAGGTCACTGTTCCTTTTGTGGCAACTGCTGAAACTCAGGAGGGCATAAAGTCACACCTCCTCTCTAGGTCTCAATTTCCTCATCTGCAAAATAAGGAGATTGGCTTATGGCAACCTCATGGAACACTGGAATGAGTGTTGTATATGGTCTCAAGAATCCCAGTGTTTGAATCCTGGCTTTGCTTCCTTATTACTTGTGTGACCCTAGGCAAATCATTGTTCCTTTCTGGGTCTCAAGTTTCCTCCAGTGGAAAAAGAGAGGGTTGAACTCAATGGCCTAAGAGGTTTTGTTTTGGTTTTGCTTTTTGGAGGGGAGAAGGCAGGACAATTAGGGTTAAGTGACTTGACCAAAGTCACATGGCTAGTTTTGTGTGTGTTAAGTGTCTGAGGCCAGATTTGAACTCACGTCCTTCTGACTCCAGGGCCGGTACTCTATTCAGTGTGCTACCTATCTGCCCCCTAAAGTTCTTTCTAGCTCTAGACCTAGGGGCCTATTGTAATATTGGTCATATCACCTTCCTGGGCCTCAGTTTTCCCCACTATAAAATGAGGAGATTGTACTAGATAACTTCTAGTCTAACTCCCTAGTTTTACAGATGAGGAAACTGAGACTCCGAGTTGGAGGGATGCCCTTAGTCACACAACCTCCACTGACCACCCAACTCAAGCTTCCCCAACTTGTCCTACCTCAGACACCAGAGGGCAGTATGTGGAATGGATGGGGCCTGGGATAAAGGAGGGGAGGAATGTCCAGAAAAGCAGCCCTGGGGAGGCCCCAAAGGAGGGTGACAAGAGTACAAGACAGCAGGGTGTTGCTTTAGCCCAGTCCTGAGTGGAAGAGACCAAACTTCTGTAGCTGCAAGACAGGGCAAAGTTAGGGGCTGGGCTAGCCAGTGGGTATGTGCATTGTGAGGTTCAGAGACTCCATTCTCTGCCTGGGTGCCATAGGCAGAGAAGCCAGGCCAAGCCTGAGGCTTGGGAGGCTGCCCCGCCCTCCCCTACCCCACCCCATCTCCCCTCCCAGCCATCTCTGGAAACAGGAACAGGTGTCCCTGATGGGCCCCCAAGTGCAAAACAAGCCTTCTTTGCTTTGCTTTCAATTTTGTCTTGGGATTGATAAAAATAAATAAATGACTGAATGAATAAATAAATGGATGGATGGAACAAACGAATAAATAAATAAATAAATAGAACAAATAAATAAATAAATGGATGGAACAAATGAATAAATAGATAAATGAATGAATAAATAAATAAATGGACGGATGGAACAAATGAATAAATAAATAAATGGATGGAACAAATTAATAAATAGACAAACGAATGAATGAATGAATAAATAAAGACTTAAGAGGCGAGGCCGGGCATATCTTTTGACTTTTTATTTAGCTCCATAAATATTTTCATAAGGCTCAGTGTCTTCACAACACTTCTCTCTCTCTCTCTTTTTTTGTTAAACACATTTTTGTTTTTACACACAACTTGGACATTTGTTGGATAGGGTCAAACAGTCAGATAGAAACAGAAGAATGAAACTGGCAGATGCACACAGCTGGGGAGGCCCAAACCAGCATTGCCCAGCCCCCCCACCCCACCCCAAGAGCACAGAAATGTCACTGGTAGGCTCCAGCTCAGGCCTGGCCAACCTCCCCCTCTTGGCCACAGTGACATTCTCATTCAAGATGGAGCCCTAGGTAGGTGTTTTGGAGTTCCGGCTACAGGCCCCCTCCCTCCCACCCGCCCACCCTCCCTCCCCCCCTCCCTCCCTCCCCACCTAGCCAGAGTGCCCTACTGAAAAAAAGAAAAGAAACAAAACCCAACCAGACTCAGCCCAGGAACTCTCTTCCTGTCTCCTTAGGAAAAAGCTAAGGTCAACTGACGCCATGCAGGAACTGACAGCTAAGTGGGCTGAGGAATGTGGTGGCATTGGGGAAACGGGGAGCGAGCTTCCTGAAGACCATGCTCCCCACAGCAGCTGGCCCATTCCCAGGCCAGCACCGGGCCTGGCCCAGCCCGGCCCATCCGCAGCCAGGCTGCTTAGCCCAACCCACTTTGGCTCAGTAGCTAGCCCATTTCCATCACTACGGGCCCAGGAGCCCTCCCTAGAGTGCAAAAAGAAAAGCCAAATCAATACTGTCAGTGAGTTGCTAGAATGGGTGGACGTACCTGGGGTGGGGGTAGGGGGTACAGGTAGGATGGCAGGGCTGATAACCCCTGACCCAGAAGTCTGAAGAGCAGGCCTATGGGTGGGGATCTCAACAAGGAGCTGGGGCCTTGACAGCCTCAGTAAGGTGGGCAGGTCCTGAGTGGGGAGGCTCATTCTCAGCTGGCCCACCATCATGGCCAAGCCATGTTCTTTATCCCCTCACACCTCCAAAAGGGAAGTGAGGAGGGCATCTGCCTAAACTGCTTGATCCACCTGGAGGAACAAATTCCAGCTGCCCAGGATCATCTGGGTGAGCTGGGCTGCCCAGGACATTGCATCACCCCCTCATGCCCTGCCTCTTGCCGAGGGGATACAGAAGCCTGCAGCCCCCGGCCTGCCTTCTGCTTTGGCCCAGTCTGGCTTGGCTGTGGCTGTGGCCACACAAACTCTCAGGAAGGAAGATGCCAGGCTCTGACTGTGGGTGGCCTGGTCAGGCTCAGCTACCTTCATGATGAGGATCAGAGGAGTGACAAGCATCCCATTCACCAAAAAATGCCCTGTAATTGCTCTCTTTCAAGGCACAGAACAGTTTAACCAGGGAAACTGGGCTAGTATCACCTAACACAGCTGTTGTGTAGCACACTAATTACTGGTTCAGGTCAGAGGACCTAGGTTCGAATCCTGACTACTAATTGTGTGACCTTTGGCAAGTCATTTCCCTCTCTAGGTCTCAGTTTTCTCCTCTGTAAAATGGGGGTGCATTCCAGATCAAAATCTCATGTTTCCTTCCCAGCTACCATGGAACTGCAGGGTCTCAAGCTTGGGAACCTATCTCAGCCCTGGAGACATACTGTGAGGTCTCCCCATTTCCTAGCATCTTGGCTATTGGCCTACAATGCCCTGCCACATTCCCAGTGGGGAAACTAAAGGAAGAGAACTTGGGTCCTCCAAAACTGAAAGAACTCTCCGAATGAGGCCAAGTCAGGTTCCCATTCCTGACCTCCCAGACCAGCAGGGATACTGGGCTTGGGATGGACCCAGGACTTCCTCTCCCTCTGCCCCAGTCTAATGGAGCCCTTCCTGTTCTCCTCTCACCTCTCCTAACTAGACTAGAAGTTCCCAGAGGTACAGGGACCAGGTCTCACTTGCCCCAGTTTCCCTAAATGTCCAGCGCAGGCTTGGGCACACGGGTACTCAGTAAAGACTCGCTGTGTCAGCTGATGGAAACCTGACTTCCTGAGAGGGAAAGGAATAATGGTGGGAAGAAGAAAAGGAAAGGGAGAAAGTGAAGCAGGACTGAGGAACAGAGGGAGAGGGAGATACAGAGAGGGAGAAAAAAGGGAGAGAGTGAGGACAGAGGGAGATACAGAGGGGGAGAAAGAGAAAGGGAGAGAGTGAGAACAGAGAGAGAGAGAGAGAGAGAGAGAGAGAGAGAGAGAGAGAGCAAGCAGAGGAACAGAGGGAGATACAGAGAGGAAAAAAGGGAAAGGGAGAGAATGAGGAAAGAGGGAGAGGGTGATGCAGAGGGGAGAAAGGGAAAGAGAGAGAGTAAGCAAGAAGGACTGAGGGAAAGGGTGATAGAGAGAGGAAGAGAAAGCAGGGGGAAAGAAAGAAAAAGGGAGGGGAAAAAGAAAGTGTGGGAAGGGAAAGGAAGGAAGGAGGGAGGAGGGTGTGATTGTCCATGCAATTTGGTAACAAATGTACCTTTGCAGCTCCTGCCCCTCCAAATGGGTTATTGCAACCAATTCACTTTGGCCAAGGCCCTTACTCTGTCCAGATCAGGCCCTGATCTTTCCCAACTGGCAGCTTTTCATCTCAGGCCCTCCCTGGCCAGTGAGCAGCAGGCTAGATGCCCAGAAGTCCCTAGCTGCTCTTGCCCAACAAAGGGCCTGGAGCCTCCCTCCCAGCTCCCATGCTGCCCCCCCACAGCCCACAAATGGGGGGGAAGTCATGGCTGGGCCCTTTCCTCAGTCTAACAGCAGGTGCTATACCCTTCTTAACTACAGCTAAAGGAGGGGGAGCGAGGCCACACAGTACAACAGCCTTGCCCCCAGAGGGTGGAGCCCTCGGCCTAGAAATCATACAGAAAAATGACTTTGTACTGGGTGGGGCTGGAAAGCGTCCTACAACCAAACCAGTCTGCCCAAAGAAGAAGGCAAGGGGCCAGAGGAGTCCCAACCCCACCCCACTCTCCAATACCTTCTCCATCTGCAACATCCTGGGGCCACCCAGCAGGCCCAGAGAGGAAAATCAAAGATGCACAGAAGCCAATTGGATAGGAAGCGTCTCCCAGATCAGAAAACCCTGATGTTCCCCTGGTTTTGGTGGGACTACCCCCCTCCCCCCGAACACATAGAAAATAGTAAAAGCAATAGAAATACCTAGTGAATGTCACAGGGCACTAAAGAGCACATCCTGACTAGCACGACTGAGAACAGAGGATGCTGGGAGAAATGTTGTTCAGGGGTGGGTGGAGCCTTCAGAAACATTCGCCAAAGGCAGAGGGAGAAGGAAAGGGGCTGACCCCCACACACTTTCCGGTTCCAAAGACAAATTAAAAGAGAGGGAGAAGGAGGGGAAAGATTCTCCAACCCCATCCCCTAAACCCAATTACAGCAAAGAAAATCATCATCATTTATGTCTAAAAAAAAAATCAAAACACAACAACATTCATGATTGTAAAAGACAGATCAGTGAATCAGCCACAGGGTAACCAGAAAGTCATTTGGGGGACACAAGAAAAGGCAAGGTTGTTTTTTTTTTTGTTTTTGTTTTTTGTTTTTTTTTTGTTTTTGTTTTTGTTTTTAATTAAAGGAAGAGAGTGAGAGAACAGAAAAAGGCAAGGTAGGATCACATGGTTAGAAATCATTGGTAAATCTTCCTATCTAGTAACAGGTTTTCTTGTTCCCCAAAACATGGGAAAACTCATTTTTGGTCCTTCAGTACATATCTCTCTCTCTCTATCTCTCTCACTCTCTCTCTCTCTCTCGCTCTCTCTCTCTCTCTCGCTCTCTCTCTCTCTCTCCATATATACATACGCAGGGGGGGTGTGTGTATATATATATGCATGTAAATATTAATAGCAACAGTGCTTCTCCGAAAAAAGGTCCATCTAGAAATATAATTTTATTTATTTTTAAAATCTGACGTTTCCCACTGGACGCTATTTTTTAAAGGGAGTTAACCTGCTGAAGTTTTGCCAGAAGGGCGACTGGCTTCTCTTGGGCTCCGAGAATTCAAAGACCTGGGACTGAGTGATGCCGTCTGTCACCAAGTACTGTCCCTGACTCACTGGGTCCTGGGGTGGCGGGTAAGCTGGAGGGACAGCCCGGGAGTAGTTGGCACCTAGATGGAGGAGAAAAAAAAGGGAAGGGGAGAACAGCAATTCACTTTAATCAGGACCCTGTACAAAGCTCCTTTGCTTTTCCTCTGTCGAGAGTGGAGAGCTCCTTGGAAGATCACAGGGCGGTCCTGACGACTGGACTGGACATTTGACTTAATTCGAAGTAGTAACTTAGTGGTCTTTGTTAGCTCCCAGCTGAGGTCTGTAAAATGTCAGAGTGGGGAAGGGCACCAAGAGACCATCCAGTATGCATATTCATTTTACAGAAGAGTAAAGTAAGGCCAGGAGAAAAGTGAGTTGGCCTCGATCACACAGCTAGTACAGCTTTTCATCTCCAATCTTTGTCATCTTAGTACAGTGCCTGGCATACAGTAAGTATTACATAAATGCTTCTCCCCTCCCCTGCCCTATGGGAGAAAAGTTTATTTTCAGGTGAGAAAACTGAGACCCAGAGAGGAGACAGGACATACAATGAGTTGATGAAATGGCCAGGACTTAACCCAAGTTGGCTAGTTCATTCTTAGGCCGGGACTTGGTGTAGTAGACTATATCTGCCTCCAGGTACTTTGTCTAAGTGGTGATGGCCAAGAAAAGCACCGTGGCAGAGGGGTGAAAATGCATGGCTTATAATCAGAAGGTCTGGGTTCAAATGCTGGAGCTAACATTAAGCAAGTCACTTCCTCTCTCCAGACCTGTGTCCCCCTCTATAAAATGAAAGTGTTGGAGCAATTGTTTTCTGAAGTCTTTTCCAGCTTAAGATCTAGGATTAATCAACCAGTCAATAAACATTTATTAATCACCTACTACTGTCCAGGCACTAAGCCAAGTACTGGGGATATAAAAAAAGGCAAAAGCCAAGCCTTGCCTTCAAGGAGCTTAGACAAAATGCAAAAAACAGCTATATACAAAACAAGCTCCATACAGAATAAAGAGGAGATAATTCTAAAAGGGGAGTAGAATGAAGAGGGCTTGGGAAAGGCTTCCTGTAGAAGATGGGATTTCAGTTGGGACTTAAAGGAAGCCAGGGAAGTTGGTAGGCAGAGCAGAGGAGGGAGAGCATTCCAGGCATGGGGGACAGCCTGAGAGAATGGTGGGAACCTAGAAATGGAGGGTATTGTTCCTAGACCAGTCAAGAGGTCAGTGTCGGATCTTGTGTAACCTGGGCAGGTTACTTCCTCTGAGTCTCAGTTTCCTTCCCTGTAAAACTGGAGGGGTGGGGGTGGGGGGGGCGCCATATTTTGAAAAGGAAGGATCACAAAGAGGCAGCAAGGCATCTTAAAGATGCCCATGTCAGACAACTTCCTTTTTTGATAAGATAGATCAGGGAAATTCTGGTAGACATTTGTTTAGAGTTTATCAGAACATTTGATGAAATTTATTGTGAAAAAGGAAGAGATTAGGGCAGGGGTGAGGAGCCTGTGGACTGCAGGTCATGTGTGGCCCTCTAGGTCCTCAAGTGCAACCCTTTGATTGAATCCAAACTTCACAGAACAAATCCTCTTAATAAAATGATTTGTTCTGTCAAACTTGGATGCAGTCAAAAGACTGTACCCAAGGACCTAGAAGGCCACAGGTAGCCTCCAGGCCACGGGTTCCCCACTCCTGGATTAGGGCTAGGTACACTTGAGTGGACTTGGAACTTGGTCAATGGCTGATCCAAAGATGAATCATTAATGGTCTGATGTTAACCTGAAGTAAGGTCTCTCTAAGGGGACTTATCCTTGACTCTATTCTCTGTGACATTTTCCCCAAAGACTTATCTAAAGGGATGGATGGCAGGCTGATAAGATTTGCAGATAGGACAGAGCTGGGAGGGAGAGCCAACATGTTGGGTGCAAAAAAAGCCTGACAAGCTAGAACGTAATGAGGTAAAATTAAACAGGGATAAATATAGTCTCACAGTTCAGTTTGAAATATCAACATCACAAGCACAAGATAAGGGAAATAAGGCTAGATAATACTTTATCTGAAAAAGACCTGGGGATTTTAGTGGACTGCAAGCTTAATGAATCAATGGTGTGATACAGCAGTCAAAAAAGCTACTGCAGGAGGGTACAGATCAAGGGAGGTGATAATCCTGCTCTACTCAATTGACTGTGTATCTGACCAACTATGGAAAACTGATCAATTCTGGGTCCTGCATTTTTAGAAGGAAAAAAAACCCTGGAATTAGACACAGGAGGGCAACCAGGATGGCAAAAGGCCTTGGGCTCATACCACATGAAGACTGGCTGAAAACATGGGAGGTGGAAAGGTTAAGACTTGTTCTGCTTGGTACCAAAGAACACAGCCAGGAGTAATGAGTGGGAGATTCATGCAGTAAGTTGAGGCTTAACATGAGGGAAAACCTTTTTTTTAAAAAAATTAACTAAATATTATTATTTTTTATATAAACTTAAGAAATAAAACAAGCATTTCCATAACAAAGTGAATAGAAAAAAGGGTTGCACATGAAATTGCAAATCCATTATGTACAACTTTTCCCTTTACATATATAATAAAGTTATTGCATAATTTTCTTTTTTCCCCTCCCTCCACCCCCTTTTGCTCTAGAGGTGACTACAATCAGACAGAAATGTGTGTGTGTGTGTGTAAATTCATACTATACACACTTCTATTTATCAGTTCTTTCTCTGGATACAGAGAGCATCCTTCTTCATACACCCTTTGTCGTTAATTTGGGTATTTATAATAGTCAAAACGACTTGGTCTCTCAAAGCTGTTCTTAAAACAATACTGCTGTTATATTGTATACAATGTTCTCTTGGTTCTGCTCATTTTGCTCTTCCTTAGTTCATATAAGTCTTTCCATACTTTTCTACAATCATGTAGGTTACCATTTCTTATAGCACAGTAGTATTGTATCACAATCATATACCACAGCTTGTTTAGCCGTTCCCCAATTGATGGGCTATCCCCTCAGTTTCCACTTTTTTGCTACCATGAAAAGAATTGCTATAAACATTTTAGAACATGTGGCTTCTTTTCCTTTTTTCCCTGATCATCTTGGGAAACAGACCTAATAGTGGCATTGTTGGGTCAAAGCATATACACAGTTTTATAACTCTTTGGGCATAATTCCAGATTACTCCCTAAAATGGTTGGATTAGTTCACAGATCCACCAACAATGTATTAGTGTTCCAACCTCCAACATTTGTCACTTTCCCTTTCGATCATTTTAACCAATCTAATAGGTGTAAAATGATAACCCCCACAGTTCTTTTAATTTGAGTTTCTTTAATCAATAATGATTTAGAGAATTTTCTCTTATGACTACAAATTGTTTTGATTTCTTCATCAGAAAGTTGTTCATATCCTTTGACCATTTATCTATTGGGGAGGGAAAACCATTTCAATATTAAACTACCTAAAAGTGGAATGGCTAGCTTGAAAGGTAGTGGGTTATCCCACATTGGAATGCTTCAAGTAGAGATCAAGTGATCACCTGTTGGTTATGTAACAGACAAGTTGGTTTCCCTTTCAGCTCAGAGAGCCTTTAAGATTCCTTTTAGCAGTAACATTCCTAGGAGAGTGTGTGTGTGTCGTGTTGTTGTTCAGTTGTGTTTGACTCTTCGTGATCCCACGGACCATATGATGTCCATAATGTTCATGAGGTTTTCTTGGCAAAGATACTGGAGTGGTTTACCATCTCCTTCTCTAGTGGATTAAGGCAAACACAGGTGAAGTGACTTGCCCAGGGTCACACAGCTAGGAAGTATCTGACGTCGAATCTGAACACAGGTCTTGCTCACTCCAGGTCCAGTGTTCTATCCACTGTACCACTAAGCTGCCTCATACACACACACCCCTCTATTATTGATGTCTTAAATCACAGTCATTTCTCATCTCTACTACTGAAACTTCTACTCTCCCTTGTGAAAAAGAAAAACCATTAAGTGGTTTTCCATCAATATAGAGACCTTGTCACCCTGTCTAATAATGCCTGCCCTAGTAATTCCCCACCTATCTGCTGTGAGGGAGGTAAGGCTTCACTCTTTTCTCCAGGACCTTAACTGGTTCGTCCATCACAAAAGCATAGAATCATAAAATCTCAATGTCCATCTAATCTAACCTATATGCCAAAGAAATAATTATGATTAATGATATAATTATGTATGATACACTCAATAACCTACTATAACAGGACATCCATTACTCAGACTTCAATTTTCTTTTAGTGATCTTTTACTTGGCATTTTGGCAGCCATTGTGTATATTGTTCTCTTGGTTCTGATTATTTCTCTCTGCATCAGTTCATGCAAATCTTCCCATGTTTCTCTGAATTCCTCACATTCATCATTTCAGATTGTACTATAATATTTTATCATATACACACCCTACAAGCTTTTTCAGCTATTCCACAACTGATGGGCACCAACTGTTGTTTTACCACAAAGAGTATATATTGCAGCATCTTTGTTTCTGTCTTTGACTTCCTTTAGTATGAGCTCAGTAGTGGGATTGCAAGGTCAAAGGTTATGGAGAGTTCAATCACTTTTCTTTTCTCATTCAAAATTGAAAATCAGAATGGTCAGACTTCTTCATAGCTCCACTAAGAGCCCACCAGTGTGCCTATTTACCCAGATCCCCTCCAGCACTGACTGACCCTATCTTTTGTTTATCTTTACCAATTGGCATAGAGTGAAGTGAAGTCTCAGAATTGTTTGAATTTGTGTTTCTTTTCCTAGGTGTGATATGGAGCATATTTTCATGGGCTCATTTATAGTTTGCAAATCTTCCTTTGAAAATTATTCATATCCTTCAACTCCTTATCTTTTAGGAAATAGCTCTTGGTATTCTGTGTCAATTCCCTGCATCTTGTACATATCTGACTTTTATCAGATATGACTGATGCAAAGCATTTTCCCCACTAAGCCACTTCTCTTTATTGATTTTATTCATGCAAAAGCTTTTCAATTTTCAGTAGCCACAGAACTCTATTAATCCTTTATGCTTATCTCTGTCCCTTGTTCAGTTAAGAATTCTTCCTCATTCCCTACTCCAAACCCAGCTACAGTTATGAAAGGTATCTGATTTTGTTCTTTTCTACTTTTTTTTAATGGTGTGTCCTTTATATTCAGGTTCTATATCCATTTGGAGCTTATTGTAGTATATGGTGCAAGATGCTGATCTAAATCGAACTTATGCCAAATTGTTTTCCAGTTTTCCCAGCAGTTCTTATTTAAAAAAGGAGTCCTTTCCAGGGTATTTTGTATTTTAAGTTTATCAAACACTGGACAACTGCTTTCAATTTCTTCTGTTACATGCTTCTCTAGTAAGGTAAACTGATCCATTTTTCTGTTTCTTAACTAATACCAAGTCCTCATGTAAGAGATGACGTTTGAGCTGATTTTGAAGGAAATAAGAGATTCTAAGGGGGCAATAAGGAATCACAGGAGTTTTTGAGCAGGGGAGTGTCTTGGTCAAGATTAAGGGCTTTGAGAATATCACTTTGGCAGAAGTGTGTGAGACAGACTGAAGTGGGGAGAGACTTGAGGCAGGGAGACCAATTAGGACATGAGAGTCTAAACTAAGGTGGTAGGTTTGTAAATAGAGAGAAGGGGTCAACAGGTGCCTTGACTTTGCTGTGATTGCTCTCAAGGCTTGCAAGCTTACTTTTTAATGGTCACCAGTGGCATGGCTAATATTTAGCCAGCCAATGGCAAGCTGACCCTCTCAGTTTCCATTAGGGAACCTTCTTCATACGTTGTAAAGAAATGTCAGCAAGTAGACATGCCTTTGGACCTTCCCCATTCTGGGATGGGATGCCCCACTGGTGAGGGTGAGGAGATGGAAATCAATTGGTCAGGCATCAACTTCCCGATCTCTCCCTCTGTAATAATACTTAGAGAGACCATATAATGTAATGAACAGCAAGTCAGGAAGAGCCTGGGTTAGGGTCTCACCTTTGAATCATCCTAGTTGTATGATTGGGGGCCCCAGACAGTTCTCTAAGGCTCAGAGTTACAGGCTTGTTACCAATCTGCATTGGTTTCCTTGCTGTGAGTTTCTTAGACCAATGAAATATCACCTCCTTTTCCCTCCCCCCCCCCCCCCCAGTGATAATAGTACTCGAGAAATGTATTCAGTCAGCTCCCATTTGTGAAGCATCTACAATGTACCAGGCACTAAGTTAAGTGCTGGGGGTACAAAAAAAGGCCAAAAGCAGGCCCTGCCCTCAAGGATCTTATGGTCTAGTGGGAATTGGTTTTGTCCGATGCCCTTGGATTTGAGGGAAACTTTTTTACTCTGAAATCCTTGGTTCTAAGAGTATCCTCCCTAATCAAGGAAAACAAAAATTTATTAGACACCTACCATGCTCCCTGCTCTGTGCTGTGCTGGGTGGTGGAGGGGAGATGGGAGTGCTGAAGGACATGCAAGGTTTTTAGATCAGACCCCTATCCCCACAGTAAAGAAATATCTGGGATAACTGCAAGATAAAGACAGAACAATAAACTGCTGTCATAACAGTGGACAACAGGGTCCATGTTTGATCCATGCTAGTTGGTTATGCCATGGGCCCTTGAAGCCTCTACCAATACAGCCCAAATTCTGGCAGATTCTGCCATGTTGGGAGAGTCTCGTCTATGGTCCTAGTAACAGACTATGTCTACTTCCCGGGGTAACCTAGATATGGATGAAGAGAAACATCCATTTCAGAAGTCAGCACATGTGTAGCAGAAGTTGAGATGTTCAGAGACCTTGGGAACAAACGTTGGTCATACTGGCTGTATGACCTTAGGTAAATTCCTTACCCTCTCTGAGCCCTAGCTTCCTTATGTGTAAATGAGGAGATAGATTCCATGATCCAGCTCTAGCAACCAATGTATCTATGACTCTGTGAGTAGTGAAAAGAGCCCAGATCCAGCCCTCCCTGCTCTTCAGTCATGGTGACTTACTCTTTCCTGTGAGACCTTGGACCTTCTCTGGGCCTTTTGGTTATCATCTGTAAACTGAAGAGAGGATTGGATTCCATCATCCAACAGGCCCCTTCCCTTTCTTGTGTTCTTCTCTGTCACTCTAGCTTTGATCTGCTATGATGCTTTCCCTAACATCATCTGGCTCCCAGCCTCATCACTTGATTGAAGCTGCCCTCCAAAGTTACCAGTGAGCTCTTAATTGCTGAGTCCAGGAGCTTTTCTTGACCTTTCTTGACCTCTTTGCAGTATCTGACATTGTTGACCTCTCTCCCCTCCTCAGTATTGTCTTCTCTCAGGGTTTTCATGACATTGCACTCTCTCGGATCTTCTTTTGTCTAGTCACTCCTCACTTTCTTCTGAGGGATCCCTGTGTCTGTCTTTCTCTTTCCCCTCATCCTGCTCCTATAGGTTCAATTAACACCTCTATACACAGGAGCTATGAAATGAATGAAATTTTCAACATTTTATTTAATTAGCATAAACGAGATTTCATAGGAAGACATAGGAGACACATAGGAAATCTCATTAATTAAATTAAATTAACCTCATTGATATGGAAAATAGTCTCCAATAGCTAATGAAGGCTTTTATTTCAGATGAAATTGTCATGGCTAAAATTTATGCTAATTAAAAGGTCATTGAAAATTTCATTCATTTCATTTCTTGAAAATATGCATAGAATAATGAGATTTCCTATGTGTCCAGACTTTAGGGACACCCTGTAGATAACTCTGATCTGTATATCTAGCCCTAGTCTCTGAGCTCTGAGCCCTGAGCTCCAGTCCTGAGTCACCAACTCCCTATTGGACATTTCCAAATGGAATTCCATAGACATCTCATTATCTTTTCCCTAAAACCCATCCCTTCTCCTATTTTCTCTGTTTCTGTAGAGGGCACCATTAGCTTTCCATGTCACTCAAGGTTCATAACCCCAAAGTTATCCTTGACTCTTGAAGCTCCCTCTTCTTTCCCTCACACCCAGTATCCATTAAATTGCCAAGTCATGTCAATTCTAACTTGAAATATTTCTCATATATGACCCCTTCTCTCTATTTACAAACCTACCACCTTAGTTTAGACTCTCATGTCCTAATTGATCTCCCTGCCTCAAGTCTCTCCCCACTTCAGTCTGTCTCACACACTTCTGCCAAAGTGATATTCTCAAAGCCCTTAATCTTGACCAAGACACTCCCCTGCTCAAAAACTCCTGTGATTCCTTATTGCCCCCTTAGAATCTCTTATTTCCTTCAAAATCAGCTCAAACGTCATCTCTTACATGAGGACTTGGTATTAGTTAAAAAACAGAAAAATGGATCAGTTTACCTTACTAGAGAAGCATGTAACAGAAGAAATTGAAAGCAGTTGTCCAGTGTTTGATAAACTTAAAATACAAAATACCCTGGAAAGGACTCCTTTTTTAAATAAGAACTGCTGGGAAAACTGGAAAGCAATTTGGCATAAGTTCGATTTAGATCAGCATCTTGCACCGTATACTACAATAATTTAAGTCAGCAGAAGTGGCTACAAGGAGTGAGACACTTGGAAGCAGAGAAGAGAGCCGGCTATGGATTCAAGAAAGAATTGGTAGCTGGGAGCTGAGCTGAGCTGTGGAAAGAAGTAGGCCCAGAAAGCACAGCTGAGCAAACTGCCCATCAAACAGTAAACCTAGCAGGAAGCAGAGTGAGGATACTATGAGTAGAGAAAGGACATCATCACTCTGCAATGCCAGAGGCATAGGCTGTCTTGGCCACATGTGTTCCCTACATGTGTGCTTCACTACTAATATGCTCTGGGTATATGTCTACTCTTCCCACTGGCACTGTATATTTGTGGGAGACAGTACGAGTTAGGGGGTGAGGTAGCAACTAGAATAGAGGAAAACTATATTATTAATGCTTATTTTATAGATGAGGAATAGAGGTTAAGAGCAGGGCAGTGACTTGTCCACAGTCACATGGCCACTGACAAAGCCTACATCTGAGCCCAGGTTTTCTGACACCAAAGTCCAGTGTTTATTTTCATATCTAGTCAAACCTCTTGGTATTGGAGAGGGAGCTGGGAAGGGCTGATGGCTCTGCCAGAGGACTTGGTAGGGGATGACAATGCTCAGGATAAACAGTAAATACAACAGCTTAATCAGAAATTGGCTATTCATAGGCATTTATCCCCCTCAATCAAGGGGGCTTGGGAATAATTCAGGGCTTTTTTCCATGGTTGTTGGCATCCCAGATTCTTGGAATAAGAGCGTTTTTTTTATTGCAAGCATGCCAAGAAAGGGAGATCAGATGGGAACATAAGGGAAGGAAAGTAGTGATGAAGCTGGGAGTCACACAGTCTTGGAAAACATGACAGTGATCCCGTCAGTGGTCAAGCTGGGTACAGAAAGGAGTGTCTCTTTCCTCCCGCCCTAACCAGAGTAATGTTGGTTCAATCAATCAATGCACATGTATTAAGTGCCTAAAATGTGGCCAGCACTGTGCTAAGCAATGTTTAACAGTTTGAGCAAATGTAAGTTGAGTCCCAGTTTGAATGACTTTACAAGGAGGTTGCTTTTCTTTCTTTCTTTTTTAAAAAATACATTGATCTGTCCATACTCTGCTCCAGACATAACATCGCTAGGCCTAACATACCCCAAGGAAGCTAAAGATACAAAAGAAAGGCCTTATGTATACCAAAATATTCCTAGTAATACTTTTTTGGTAATAGCAAAGGACTGGAATAAAAGTGTATGCCTATCAATTGGGGACAGGCTAAACAAAGCATGTGACAAGAATGTAATGGAATCTTATGGCATTATAAGAAATGACTAACATGAAGAATTCAGAGAAGCACTGGGGGAAGTCGGCAGAACAAGAAAAACAACGTACAAAATGATTACAACAAGAAAAAAAAAGAGAAAGAATGAGCAATAACAAGCAGTGCAAACCCTGAATGCTCTGTGACTATACTAGCCAAGCTTACCCTTGGAGAGAACTTGAGGATATGAGGCTCCCTCCTCTTTTCGCAGAGGTGGGGGCTACTGGTGTGGACCAGTGCCTACTCTCTCAGATTCAATTGATGTACTGGGTTTGTTTTTAACTGTTTCATTCTCTTTCTTTTTAAACCTTTGTTACAAGGGCATACACCAAGTGGCTGACCTCTCTTAATACAGACAATACAGGAAGACCCTAGTGCTACTGCTGACCCATTTTTAAGCCTGGACCAAAGAAGGTCTTACCTTTTTGCTTACTGACTTTCCTGACAGTCATGGCGGCCTGCCTTTTCTGGTTCTCAGAAATTTCAAAGCCTGCAACAGAGGAAACACACAAGTTGCCTATGGTAATCCAGCTGCCCCGAGCCATTGGCAACAGAGCAAGAAGCCAAGAAGCCCACCCTCCAAACACATCTCCTTCCCCCAAGCAGTGCCAAGCTTTTGCCCAAGGCTGACCTACTTTCCTTTCGATGTCAGGGATGGGTTTGAGGCTTGCACAGCACTTTAGCCATGAAATGGAAGCCTTCCCAACCTTCCTCACAAACCTGAGGCAAGGCTGGTCCTTTTGGCCCAATTTCTGCCTTTTCTGGGTGTTAGAAACAATTAAAGTCGCCATAAAACCAAAAACCTTCTGTCAATGGGCTCTTTACAAATACTCTGTTGCCCGGCCTCCTCTGGGTGATGTGGAAGGCATCTGGGGTTCTCTGAGGCCATGCCAGGAAGAGACTACCAAGCTAAGGCCGGGCTTGACAATGGGCAATATGTTCTCAGAAGAAGTTCCTTGACACCTGAGGGGATGGATGTCCCCTTTGGCCAAAGCAGCCTGCTAGGTCATCTGAGTGACACGGGACCTCCTGTTAGACAGTACTTTGTCTTCTCTTTTCTATCAGAGGGAGACCCTAAAAGGTAGGGTACTTAGCAAACTACTAAAGGGAGTCCAATAGATTTTCAGAATCAATCAGTACTGCCTGAAATACCTTTTCTCCCCATAGTGAAGTGGAAAATCCTTCCAATTGGTGGAGACCAAGCTTGGGAAATTGTCTGCTCTCAGCAGAATCAACCTGTGGCTGGCTTTCTTTGTATTCCTTCCCGCATATGAAAGGAGAGAGGTTGGCAAGCTCCTCTGGAGTATTAGAAAGGCACACTAAAGCTGGCCTTTTCATTAGCTCCGGCAGTCAGCCACTGACAAAAGCAACCAGAGGCATTTCAGTGCCAAGTTGGCACAAGGGCTTGGAGTCATGACTGATCTCGGAGTTCAGGTAAGACCAGGATTGAACTAAGCCGTGATTACTAACAATTCGGTCAGTGAGAAAGGCACCAATTTCTACCTGTATGCTTGTTTCTTTATAAAGCATGTTCTTTTGGAATTCAACTTTGCTATGTTTATTTGTTGAAATAGGAGCTAGACATTTTCTAAAGCTAGAGAAAATCCATGTGAAATAGCTCTCTCTCTGTAATTCAGAGCCAACCACCAAGACACTCAAGCACCATTTTGGAGCAGTATGCTCAGAAGCAGGTAAAGCATCCTTGGAGGAAAATGCTGCTTCCCGACTACTTTATTTGCAAACTGAATGGTAAATACCACCTGCAGAATACCCTGTAGGATGAAGAGCCACTGCAGGAGGCCTGTGTTGGACTATAAGCAGCCAGAGGGTTTGGGATGAGGTGCATTTAATTCTTTGGATGTAGTATCTAGGACCATGCCACATGCTGGCAGTCCCTGAATAAAAACTAATTGATAATTGCTACATTATTGATCCAGCCTGCAACTAGGAGATCAGGTTTTCAGTGTGGCAGCCATTGTGAACATTAAAAATCCTATAATCAACTGTTTTTAAGAGGCTCCCTTCCAGCTATGTGACAAGAGAATGAGATTCTAAGCACAATTCGAAGAATGGAAAATAGTAGTAATTTGGTATATTTTAATGGGGCCCACAAGAACTTCTCCCAGCTGTCTAAAGGCGGGATAGTGAAGAAGAAAATACGGATGATGCTGTGACACATCACCGCTACCACTGCCACAGTGCCAAGTGCTGAGATGGAAAGACCAAAAAGGCCTCTCCAGGCTCACCTTCAAGAAGGGCTAAAAACCTGAATATTTCCAAGGATGGGAGACAGGACTGGACTACGGAACTCCATCTACCCGTGCTCACTGGTGCCTGTTCTACAACTTAAAGAGTCTAGGGAGCTACCCAGGACCCAGAAAGGTCAGGTGCTTTGCTCAGGTCACATAGCCCAAAAGTATCATACGAGGTGGGACTTAAAACCAGGCATTCCTGACTCAGAAGCCACTTCTCCATTCATAACATCAGGCGACCCCAGATACCCATTTATCTGTCTATCTGTCTATCTATCTATCTATCTATCTATCTATCTATCTATCTATCTATCTACACATATATGCATACATATATGTATATATATAGATACCAATCTACATATATAAGTATATACATAGTAAATGCCAGACAGTTCAATATAGTTGTTAAGGAGGGAGGGCACAGGCAATGGGGGCCTGGGGATCATGTAAGGCTCCCTAGCAAAGTGGTGGTTGAGCTGGATAGAAGCTGGGTCCTTATCACCATGGCCACAATTCCTTTCACAGAAACCACTAAGTCTGAATGGACTTCTCAACAAAGCCAGAGCTAGGATAGGATCCAATAGCAAAGCCCCATTTAGAAGGTTTCTAAAGGGCTTTCCTCACAACACTGTTTAAGTGCAAGTGTTATTGACTATTTGATAGATTAAGAAACTGAGGTTCAGAGAAAAGTTGCCCAAAGCCACCCAGTTTGTAAGTGTCAGAGGAGGAATCTGACCAAGGTCTCTGCTGACTCATACCTTGTTACTGTCCATGTACTCTTTTTTCCCCCCTCATGTACTTTGCAAGAGAGTATGCCTCCATTGGAAAATATGCCTGAGACATTGTTAAGCCTAGATTCCGTGACCCCTTGTCGACCAGAGCCCTACCTTTTTTTTTCTTTGCTTTTCTTTTTGGAGGGGGGAAAGCAGGGCAATTGGGGTTTAGTGACTTGCCCAAGGTCACATGACTAGTGTTAAGTGTCTGAGGCCGGATCTGAACTCAGGTCCTCCTGACTCCGGGGCCAGTGTATTCACTGTACCACCTAGCCACCCCCAGAGCCTTTCTCTGAGTTTCGGGGTTTCTTACCAATTTTTTCATCTTCTTGTACCATCTTCCTCTCTTCTCTGAAAGCCCGGAGCCAGCGAAGCTTCTCCTCCAGTTTCTTGGCAAAGAATAAATGGACCTCCTCGGTGTCCTTGTTATGCAGCTTGAAGGCATTTTTCATGCTGACGTTGAAGTCATCATCACGCCCGTCTTCAATGTCGACCACCTCATACTTATCCATGTCGATGCGGCCCTTGTAGTAAAGGATGTCTCTCCGAATCAGGTCCTAGAGGCAAAGGAAGAGAGGGATTTCTGTTGGGGGGAAAGGGGCGGTTGCATACTGTAGGCACACAGGGAACCTTCTACCATTGGCTTCTTTTAGAAATACACCTGGGAAGTAAGTCGAGTGGGTCTGGCCTAATTGGCCCAGTGGGCTGGAGAGGTGGGCTAATGAGGCTGAAGAGCAAGCTTAGTCCTGGCCATACCACTGCATCCAAGGTAAAATAGAGTTCCCCGGCAATGAAGTGAGTCCCTTGGCCTAGGCATGCGTGTCACCAAGAAGCCATGGGGTACAGGGGAAAGAGTGACAGACCTGGAGTGAGAAGGCCTAGGTTCAAGTCCATATTCAGTAACTTACCATCCATGTGTCTTTGGGCAAGTCCCTTAATGTGAGGGGGCCTATAGTATAAGACAACTCCCACTTCTCTTAAATCTTCTTAGGTCTATAAGCTGCTTTTCTCATACTAAGGCAATTATTGGGAAAGCATGGCATTGTGCACAGAGTGCTGGGCCTAATGTCAGGAAGACCTGATGGCCCCAGATACTTACTAGCTAGGTGACCCTGGGCAAGTCATTTTGTCTCTATCTGCCTCAGTTTCCACATCTTGAAAATGGAGATGATAATAGCACCTATGTCCCAGAGTAGTTGTGAAGACCAAACGCGGTAATATTTGTACAGTGTTCTACAAACCTTCAAGTACTAGAGAAACATTCGCTAATTTTACCATTTTACAGAGGAGAAAACTGAGGGCAAGTCAGTTGTTCCAGGTCATGCAGCCAGTAAATGTGGAAGCCAGTACTCAAACCCTCGTTTAGGGCTCCAGGTCTATTGCATGTCCCAATGGCTAAGGACTTGAGTTCTCTCCTCTGTGGGAAGGCTAATGTTGGCACTACCTGTCTAGGCCTACCTCTATGCCTGCCTACCTCCTAGAGGGCTTATGTGTATATGGCAAAGCTATAAAGCAAGGTTGCTTGGGTGGGAGGCACTGGGGACTTTGAATGGCTCGGGGCAAACCGCCTCTGCTACTGGAACCCAAAACGTGTGTATGCCCTACTGATGGCGGGTCAGCAGCATCATCTTCATGTACGCAGCATAGCAGGTACACACTTATAAATAGGCACTTGCCTGGGGCTAGCTGGTAAAAAACAAACAAACAAAACAAAACAAACACATAAAAAGGTCAATCCTTTGCACATTGATAAAAGAAGGAAATGACAGAATATCAGAGCTGGAAGGGGTCTTGGGAGGTCATCTAGCCCAATCCTCTTATTTTCCAGATAGGGACCCCGAGGTGCCAAGGGGAAAAGTGACTAGTCCAAAGTCACACTGCCAGTGTGTGGCAAAGGCAGGACAGGTCTCCCTTGCCACTACACTGGCTGGCCTCTCTGTTTGGGGGGTAGGAAGCATATGTGATTTATTTGGCCTAAAGGTCAATGACTTATTGCTTACCCTATATGGTCAACTTGTCAATATCCTCAGGACCTACTTCACTAGAGAGATTTGGTCAATGCCTGGCCTTCAGAGCCTCCTCTCTACCATAACTTTCTGAGGATCCCAGAGCCAGGCAAATCAAGGGACTGTTGAATTGTGTGTAGGAAATTCTGTGGAGATCTTTAGGCTACTCAGACACAGGTTCAGGTTCTACTGGGTCATGGAAACACTAGAAAGAGTTACTTGGGCATGGATTGGGAAGACAAGGGCAGGTACCCTACTTGTCCCAGGGAGTTATGGGCAGGTCTGCTTGGAGACAAAGGAATGGATGAGATGATGAGATGACCAGGAATAGGTGGTAAGATAAAGATGAAATCTCTCAAATAATATGGACATTTTTGTCTCCCTAATTTACATATAGAATCTCCATGCTGGAAGGGACCTGGAAGGGTGGGGGGGAGGCATGCCATAGGGCAGGTGAGGAGTCAAGGAAAACCTGTAACTGACCAAGGATCCCCTCTTAGAATATCCTCAACAACACTGGCCATTGTATGGCCAATAAGTGGCTATACAATCTTTACTTGAACGTCTCTAAGAATGAAGAACTCACTGCCTCATGAAACAGCCTAAATCTACTTTTGGAAAGCCCTAATTATTCAGAAATTTCTCTCTATATTGAGCTGAAACCTACCTCTGCAAGTACCCACCCCCTCAATTGCTTCTAGTTCTTCCTCTTCTAAATGAAAGCCCTTCTTGAAATATCTGAAGACAGCTCTCATGTCTCTCTCCCCCTCTCTCCTCCTCTCTGGGATAAACAGCCCTAGTTTCTTCAGCTGCTCCTATGTGGCTTCCATCCCTGCTCTGACTCCCCCGTCTTTCCCTGACTCAGTGGGGTCACTTTCCTGGGGGCAGCACCCACTTTCCTCAGGAGAGTCTGAGATCTGGAAACCCCGTTCCCAACCCATCTCAATAGGCTTCTTCTACTGGTCAGTCCTGAGCCAGCCAACTCCCATTCCACTCCAGCTTTCTACAGCCTCCCGGTCAAAGTGGGGGTGTCCAAAAAGCTCATTCCTTTTGATTAATGTCTGACAGCATGGTTCCAACCTTCCTATTCCACTGACCCTGGCACACTTGTCACTCAGACCCCATCTGTTGCTTGCAATGGCCTTGCCTTCCTGACCAGGGACAGGGTTGGGATGTGGGGCTTCCTTCTACCCTCCAGGAAAGTTGGGCTCCTCTGGGCTGTCTGGGAGGGCTGGGCCCTGGCACAGCTGGGTCAACCCCTAAACCCCAGGTGCTGATGAAACACTCTGGAAAAAACTGATCTTGTCTTTTTGTCGCCACCATGGTGGTGACGGCCATGTTCCTCTCTGAGCACTGCTATAAATAACCTAAGCAGCACACAGACTGGCGGGAGAGTTTGGCACCCAAAGCATTAGGCCTATAGAATGGGAAGAGGTCAGTTCTCCAGAGGAGCCTCTGGAGCTGCAAAGGGGCATTGGAAGAGCCGCTCTGAGCCAGGGCCACTTGGGTCCCCTGAGGGGAACAGCCCATTCTTAGATGGCATATTCTGGCTTACAATGGGCCTGGCAGACTGGGGGACTTGGCCCCAGGCTGGAATCCTTACTTCTTTATGTGTGGTCATTAATTAATAAGAGTAGCTGGCATTTCTATCAAATTTAGCAGCAAGCCCACAGTCTCCAGAGGTAGATAGAACATATGCTGTAATTCCTCTTTCACTGAGACCCAGAGAGGACACAGGACTTCACTAAGGTCACACAAGTTTGAGGACCCTTTCCATTAAGTCACGTATGACCTCTGTACAAGCTAATGGGCCTGTTCTAGGAAGAAGGGTCCAATCAGCATACCTACAATTATCATCTGAGCTGCATGTCTGTGCATGTGTGCATGTATATGTGCGTGTATGTATGTGTGTGTGCATGTAAAGGGGTGGGGGGAGCAGAGAGGAGAAGAGAAGGGCTCCTGTCAGACGAATCTAATCTCCTTCCATAGCAGAGACACAAGTCTGAAAGATAAGAGGAAAGAGACGGATGTTCAATTGCCCAATTCCATCAAAGCTTTGCCTTCTGTCCTCACGATCCACCCTGCACTGACCTAGGAAAACACTGTCTAGACAACACAACTATGGCGAGTGCGGTGGGGGTGGGGGGCAGGGGCATGCAACTGACTGGAAGGTTCTTTCTAGAAGGCTAGGAAAAGCAGAGGCATGCCCAGCGGTGCTTGGTTTTGCTTTCAGCTCAGCCTCCTCTAACTCAGTGCTTTTAAGACATCTTTGCTGAGTCCTGGCTCAGGTACCTCCTGGTTGTCTGAACGTGGGCTGCAAATAATCCCCATCTCCCATTCAGCTCATGGAATATGGTGTTTATATCCAGATAGGTAATTTCTATCATTAGCATCTTTCTAATGTTAAAAATTGGTAAGAGAAACAAGTCTAGCAAAGCCAAATCTTATGAGTCTTAAGAGGGAGAATCAGGATTTGAACTCAGTTCTTGGCCTGTTTCCTCTCCGCTATCTAGTCTTTTAGGGCACAGCAGGGGTGGAACCAATATGGTGAAGTAAAAGCAGGAATTTGCTTGAGCTCCTGCTCTAACCATCTCCAATATATGTAAAAAAATGACTCTAAACAAATCTTTTAGGGCACAGTGGCTTAAATGTCCCTATTTGTAATATTTATTACAATTACAGGAACTAGAGAATCCCAAAGGCCCGCTGCATCTCAAAATATTATTAGTTGAAATTTTGGCCAAGAACAAAATGGGTGCTTTCTTACCCCCAAGCCTTTCCTCACACTATCTGTTTTACCTGCAATGCCTTCCCTCTTCCAATCCTGACCGGTCTTCAGGCCTCAATTCAATTTGCAGGGCCTCCAGAAAACCCTCCCTAGTCACTCTAGCCCACAGGACATCCTCTCTGCACGAAGGTCCTACAGAACTTGGTGTCTGGGCCTGTCAAGTCCTTTGACTTGACCTGCTCTCTTTGCCTGTGTGTGTATATGCCATCTTCAAACAGAGACTCCAACTCGTGTACCTGGGCACCTTCCCTGGTGGGAGTACCTCTTCATGAATGTCATAAATCCAAGCAGAAGTCAAAAAAGATTGTGGCAGGCTTGAGAGCTGCCTTCTAGGCCAGGTTCCCAAGGTTCTGGGCTATGCAACTTTGGCCAAGCTATTCCCTGTCCCTTCTCCTAGTTTTTCTTTTCATCTAGAAAATGAGTATGGAAGGAGTCGGTGGATGCAGAGTGCTTAAACCTCTAGAGACAGTCCTTGGCACCAAGTAATGCATTTCATTCATTCACAGACCAGCTACCATTCATTATTTTTTCTAAAGACTATTTTCTGGGCTAGGTTTGTGATTTGAAGTTTAAGGAATTTTCAGTGAGGAAACTCCCTCTGCCAATGTGGATTGGAATGAGCTCTCCAACTTACAGTCTTAGAGAGTTACCCATCATGTATATTACTATTATTGTTGTTGCTAATGATTGAAAATGGGGCATTTTATCATGAATTATAATGAGTTATGAGTTGTAATGAATTTCCATTAGACTGTAAGTTCCCGAGGGCAGGGAAGGCCCTATTTTTGTCTTTGGAGCCCTTAGTATGGTACCTGGCACACAGTAGGTGCTTTAATGAATGTCTGCTGATAGATTAGATTTTTTCTGACAATTTATTGTATTTAAGCATAGACCCATTTATCAGGACAAAGAAGAAAGGGATCGGTTGGATATCCCATTTTCCCCACCTCATGAGGCACAGCTTAGCATCAGTGGAGGCTGGGCCACATCTGCCCATCTAGCCTAATCTCCTACTAGCTCCCAGCCCAGTTGGCCTCCTCTCCATTCCCCATTTATAGAATCTGCTACCTGTTGACTGCTGCTCTGGTCACCTCCCATTATCATACTAGACTTTTATTCCCCAACTTGATAAAGCACCGCCCTTCCACTCAGTTCTAACTCAGGTGCTACCCAGCTCATGATGTCTTCCCAGAACTCTATCTCCCTCACCCCAAAGCGAAATTGGTACGTTTGTTCCTCAAATGCCTCGCCTCATTTGGCCTGGTCCCCGCTACTGTATTTTTGTTTACTCTACGCTTAAGCATATATCTATTTGGATATGGTCCTGTTCTCTTATTAAGCTGTAGGCTCCTCGAAGGCAGGAACTGTGCCTTATTCTCTCTCTATATCCTCAAGCACTGAGCACATGATCAGTGGCGCCTAATAAGCAGGGGGTTGAAGTGATGGAGTGAAACCGTCAAGGACCAATTACCAACAACCAGTCTGACATTCATGGTCAAACAGCTTTGGTATAGTCCTCAGGGGAGAAGCCCACTAGAGCAAGGGAGACGTTGATACCAGCATCCCATGGCCAACCGGGCACAGCCATGGAGGGCCAGTCAGCCCTAGAGATTGGCTTCTGCCAAGTACCATAAGCCACAGAAGGGTCACTACTGTGGCAAGGTCGGCCTGAATGGCTGGTAAGGGAGCCAGGCCAAGCATGGGCCTCCCAGCACCCCATGTCTAATCAGCATGCAAGAGAGACCTGCTGATCTGATCTAGCCCAGGGCTCAGCCACCTCTTCAGCCCTGAGGGCCCCCAGTGGGATTAAGCAGTACCACTGGTAGACCAAGGGCATGGGCCATGGGAAGAAGGAAAAAGAATGTGAGTTGGGGAAGAGGAAAGGAGTTATGTGGGGAAGGGAGAGGCCTAACAAGGAAGTCTCAAACTATTGCTTCTAAGGCCCCCATGATATCTGAGCCACCCTCTGATGTGGCAGAGGAAGCACTAGGAGAGGAGGGTTAGAGACTAGAACCCAGGAGGCCTGAGTTCTAGTCTAGGCTCTGTTGTGAGCTAGCTGTGTGGCCTTGGGGGAGGGAGTCGCTCCCTCTTTTGGAATGTTTCCCCCCGCTCTGTAAAATGAGAGGGTTTAAACTAGACCTTTAAGGCTTCTTCCAGCTTTAACATTTTGTGTTCTAAGGCCTCTCCCAGCTCTGATATCCCTTATTGTAAGGAGCTTCCCAGCTCTGACATCTCCTGTTTGAAGTCCTCTCCCAGCAATAATATTCTGGGTTCTAAAGTTCCTCCCAGTTCTGACCTTCTCTGTTCTAAGGCCCCTCCCAGCTCTCTGACATTCTCTGCTCTAAGGGCCCTTCCAGCTCTGACATTCTGTGTTCTAAGGCCCCTCCCAGCTTAGGTATACTATGTTCTAAGGTCCTTCCAGCTCTGACCTTATTTGTTCTAGAGGCCCTTCCAGCTCTGACATTCCCTGTTCTAAGTCCCCTCCCAGACCTGACATTCTCTGTCCTAAGCTGATCTCACCTCTGACATTCCCTGATCCAAGTCCCCTCAAAGCTCTGACATTCTGTGTTCTAAGGCCCTTCCCAGCTTAGGTATATTATATTCTAAGGTCCTCTCAGCTCTAATGTTCTGTGTTCTAAGGCCCCTCCAGGTCTGACATTCTCTCTTCTAAGGGCCCTCCCAGCTCTGACATTTTATGTTCAAAGGGGCCTTCATAGCTTGAGTATGTTATATTCTAAGGGCCTTCCTAGCTCTGACATTTTGTGTTCTATGTTCCAAGGGCCCTAGAAAGGAGATTGTTATCGTTTGAGTCTGTGTCCCCTTCACTTCCTCCATCCATTTCCTTTGTCCAATTCTCCTTTACCCATGTCTTCCATCTCTATTCAAAATAGGGAAGATAGGTCAGCCCATCAAAGACTCATGAAACTTGAAGCAAAGGTCTTTTGGACTTCTGGCTTCTACTGGTAGATCACCTGAAAGATAAGGCAAAGTCCAAAGGCCCAGTTTATGGAAGCCCAAGTCTTGTCTAATCACCTCTTGCCACTGTGGACACATGTAGCTTAGTCCTTGGCTGCTGAGCAGAAAGGGGTCTACTGTAGACTTGAAATGGAAATCCTTGTCTGTAGTCCCAGGGTGAAAATGTTAACTATCAGATATGGCCTTCATGTTAAGCTTTACCAGCTGAACCCATTTGCAACAGTAGGGGAAGCCCCTAGTTAACCTTTCCCTGGGAAGGCAGTCACCAATTCCTGTTGCAACAGGGAGAGGCTTCTTGTGAGAAGTAGGTTTTACCTCCATTCCCAGATTCTCCTGTGTCTGGTGAGTTATGAGTGCTTCTATTCTCTTCAATATTCACCTGGGTTTAGCTCACTGGACAGCTGTGACCCTGGGCTTCTTTAGATCCATCTCACATGGCTCCATTCTGGCCTCCAGCTGATCTCTTTGTTGTGGACCCAGACCAGTTGATGACTTGACTCTATTTCTTTGGCCTTGGCTCTTCCAGCGCTCTCTCAGAAAGTTAATACTTACAGATAATTAGAAATGGAAGGGATCTGAAAGGTCATCTGCTCCAATCTCTATATTTTACAAAAGTGGATATAGAAGATCAGAAAAGGAAGTGACTATCTCCATTGATCCATGTTGAAGTTTGCTGAAATTAGTGATGGGTGAATGAATTCAGAGAAAGCAAAACCAAACCGGAGAGAAGCAAGACTCTGGCTATTCTTCCTAGCTTGTTTCCATGTCCACACACTCTGGTGGTGAGAGAGGACCAAGACTTCTGAAGTAGACTGCTCCGGTTGGTCCTGCTGTGGGTGGGCAGGTCTTCCCTCTAGCCTGACGGGCTAACTGGAGCTTGGTGGGGTGCTGGGAGCAGAGCTAGGCAGAAGGTGAGCTGGTGACCATCTCAGTTACAGATCCACAGCCCTTCTCCTACGCAGGCTCAGCTCCAGACTGAGTCAAGAGTCAGCCCATCGGGGACTTGGGTTGAACTGATGAAGAGTGAAGCTTGCAGAATCAGGAAGCTAGATAGGCAATGAATACAACAATGTACAGGAGAACAGCAGCCAAAACTGAACGCTGTGTAATCATGATGATGAAGTTGGGTCCTGAGAAGAGAAGATCCATGATTCCCTATCCACCCTTCCTTGCCAAGGTAGGACACATGATTGGGCTCATTGGGTGCCTTCGCTGGTTGGATTGCACTTCTCTTTCTTTGGAATCTTTTGTTTTCAAAGTATGGATGGCTGGGTAAGGAAGTGGGTGGTGGGATAGACTCCAAAATGAAGGTGATGTAAAAACAAGAGATCAGTATATCTTTGGGAAAGAGTCAACTCATTTGCTCAGGACATGTCCTTTAAATGCTAATGCTACTTGATTCCAGGCTCGATTAAACATACACACACACCCTCATCCACTACATCCACTGCATACATATGGGCACACACACACACATACACACACACACACACACACACAGAGCAGGGAGCTTAAAAAACAGATGTGGGATTTATGGGCTAAGCTAGAAAAAATGATATTGTCAGAATGACAGCTTTATGACTCAGTGATTTTCTAGTCAAGCATTTTATGTGGTGTCTCAGGGAGTGGGTAGAAGGACTAGGTGGGATGGAGATAAAAAGCAAGGGGCGGAGGAAGTCTTCAGAATGAGCCCTCCAAACCAGAGACTGCCTAGGCCTTTTCTAAGCCTCCACCACAATGTTTTTCTCCTGCAAGCCTGAGAACAGAGCTTAGAATAAAATTTCTGATCCAGAAACGACCACCCACCATGGACAAAAGCAAGGAAATGTGCTCCAGAATTTAGAAGGGAATCTCAGTATGAGAGGGGCCCTCAAAGGACATCTGATCTAGCCTATCCCAAAGCAGTGGCACCCTCTATGACATCCTCAGTAAACTGGTCACTCGGCTGTGGCTTGAAGAGTTCCTGAGATATAAGCCAGTGCTTCTCCTGGGCCTCAGTTTCCTCCTCAGTAAAATGAGGGGTTTGGACTCAATGGCCTCTGAGGGCCCTGCCAGATCTATATCTCAGATGCTCTGTGTGACTTTGGACAAGTCCCTTCCCTTCCCTGGGCCTCTATTTTCTCCTCTGTACCCTGGGGGGGTTAGCCTCTGAGATTTCCTTCCAGCTCTGGCTCTAAGTGCTCAGGATATCCAAGGTAGCTGCCCTGGGTCTCTTAGCCACACTTGCCTTCTGCCTTAGCTCACCTTTCCAAACTTACCTCACTAGTCACTTGGGTGAGAGCTGGTCTTACCATAGCCAGATTAGGCCACTGTCTACATGAAGGCCTTTCAGAGGCCCCCATGCCACACAAATTCCTTCCCCCACTCATTCAGTGATGCTCAAGCCCCTCCATCAAGGGCTGAAGTTTTCTCATTCCCTGGAAAAGGCTCAGGATTAAAACACTAATAGCCATCTGCTGGAAAGGGGCAAAGGAAACAGAGCTTGATGCTCATGGGATGTCTAGGCTCAAAGGAACTTGAGAGAGGATCTACTCCAATCCCTTGATTTGAACTCACAAGACTAAGACTAATCACAAGATGTTAACTAAGGCCCAGAGAAGGAAAGGGACAAGGAATCACAGGGCTTAGAGCAGGAAGGGATTTTACAGAGACCAGTCTTATGCAGATGAAGAAAATGAGGCCTTGAGTGGGGTCACTGCCTATTTGGATAAGGAAGGAGATCAGGGAGAGAACAAAGGCTTCTGGGTAGGAAAAAAGAGGTACTACACAGTGAGGAGAAAGAGGAGGCTGGGGCCTCCAAGTCAAGGCTTCTCCAAGCTGGCCTGGCCGGACTCTGGCCTTCACTGGCCCTGGCTCTCCCCTTTGCCGTTTCTGCAGTTCTTACCCCTGTGCTGTGAACCAAGAAGGGTGGGAAGACCCATGCTGAGCTGTAGCAAGGGAGGCTAGGGCTTGGGTGCCCCCCCTCCCCCCTCCCTTTTCCCCCTCCTCCCACCCCCCACAGTGCCCAGCCCTCTCACCGAGCTCTGTGCCGCCAGGGAGGCAGGAGAAGGAGCTTCCCGGAGCTGGGTTACCTTTTTACAGAGGACCAGCTGGTGGTCAAAGAGGAAGAAGACCCTCTGCTGGTTGCGCCCGTACGGCTGGTATATCCAAGACATCTCCCCAGTGTAGATCAGCTCTGAGCTCCGGTCCAGGATGTCCTCCCCCTGAGAGAAACAAAGTCAGGTCAGAGGCTGCCAGGAGGGCCATGCCACCAACTATGGAGGGAAACTGAGGCCTGGGAGGGAAGGGTCACACAGAGGATCTCAGAGGCAGAGCAGGAAGGGGCCTCACAGGCCATCTACTTCAGCCCCCTTAATTTACTGAGGAGAAAACTGAGACCCAGGGAGGGTAAGGGACTTGTCCAGGGTCACATCACTAATAAGGAGAAGTGATAGAACTAGAACCCAGGTCTTCTCCTCCCAGGTCAGGACTCTTGCTGCTTCTAGAAGGAAGGTGGCCCAAGGAGTGGAAAGGGGGGTGCTTTAATGGAGCCATGCTGCTGAAGTTAGGTAAGAACAGATTCCTTTCCCAGGCAGGATCAAACATGGGGTCAAACATGGCAATCTGCAGCTTCACTTGGCTAGAAATGACTCTAGTGTAGTGAGAGAATCCTGGAGGGAGGAGGCAGGGGCATTGGGGGAATGGCGGGGGAGGGGGGCAGGGTGTGGAGTTACTCTTGGAGCTGTAATTAAGGAGGAGACAGGAGGACACAGAAAGATAGCTGGGAGCCATGAGCTGAACCCACCAACCTAAGCTGCAGGAAGCCCTCCCTCTGTTCTCCTGAAAACCAGGAGGGGAAGGGACTGGCCTGAGGGAGAGAGTCAGTGAGTGATGGAGCTGGGACGTGTTCAGGGTTCCTGCAGCCTGGGCCAGTGTTTCCATCAGGCCACACTTGTGCTGGACCATTTTCCTTCCTTTGAAAAGTATACATTTGAGCAGATGGTACAGGCTCTCTCCTTTCCAGATGAGTAAAGGGGGGCAGGGAAAAGGGGAATCTACTCAGCCTCTTATAATTGGGGTTTCCCCCCTCCCTCCCCTTGGTTAATTAAAATCTGTGTATTAAAACAGGAGAGCTTGCTACTGACTGTCTTCCTGGTCCATCATCCACAGGGAGCAACAGACAGCTGTCCTATCCCTTGGCTAAGAAGCAATAGCAAGGCCAAACTTCCTAAACTCCAGGTCCTACACCAACAAAGACTCAAGCGCTCAAGTTAGGGTAAAAGACAGGCAGGCCCCCAGAACCTTGGAGTAGTCAAAAGCAAGTAAAATCTTAAATGCAGCAGCAAAGATCAGAGCTATGAGAGGCCTCAGGACACTGGATGTCAGAGATGGGAGGGGTCTCAGGACAGGGAATGTCAGAGCTGGGAGGGCCTTAGAACAGGAGATGTCAGAGCTGGACAAGGCCTCAAAAGAGGGCATGTCAGAGCTGGAAAAGTCCTCAGAACAGGGAATGACAGAGCTGGGAAAGGCCTTAGAACAGAGGATGTCAGAGATGGGAGGGCCTCAGAACAGAGAATGTCAGAGCTGGGAGGGGTCTCAGGACAGGGAATGTCAGACCTGGGAGGGCCTTAGAACAGGAGATGTTAGAGCTGGACAAGGCTTCAGAACAGGGGATGTCAGAGCTGGAAAAGGCCTCAGAACAGGGGATGTCAGAGCTGGAAAAGTCCTCAGAACAGGAGATGGGATGACAGAGCTGGGAGGGGCTTCAGAAGAGGGGACGTCAGAGCTGGAAAAGTCCCCAGAACAGGGAATGACAGAGCTGGGAGGAGCCTCAGAATAGAGAATGTCAGAGCTGGGAGGGGCCTCAGAGCATAGAATGGGACCTTGGAAATCAATGTGCATAACCCAATTTTAGAATGAAGAAACTGAGGCCCAGAGAGAGGACTAGCCTTCTCCTTGCCCACACAGTGCCAGAAGAAGGCTTAGACCCCAGAGCCACTGGACACCCAATCCAGCACTCTTTTTGACACATCTCATTGCTCCTCCTCCCTCCTCCTCCTCCTCATGAGTCCGAGGATGGGCAGCTCATTGGAAATGCTTTCCCCTAATAGAAGTCATGGGCATTCTGGGCTGGAGTCCAGAGCACTAAGCTGAGTAGGGGTGATACCTGGGAACTCACTTAACATTTCTTCTTAATGAACTAAATCCAAAGTGGTAAAGCCCGAGAGGCATGCCGGGGGAAGATGAGAATCCAGTGCGGAGGGCCTGGCATCCCCAGGCAGGCTGCCAGGCAGTCCCTGGGATGTCAACAATGCAGGTGGAGGAGAATGTGGGGGATGGGAGGAGGTGATGGCCCCGGCATCAGCAACCAAGGGGCTGGATGATTCCAGCTCTAGCTGTCTGTCATCAGTTTCCAAGAGCCCCAAGATGGCCCCACAGGAGCCCAAATGTGCCTTCCTGTTTGGGTGGCCTCCAGTCCTTTCACAGACTCCTTGGCCTGGTAGAAGCCCTTCAAAGTCCTCTGCCTGCCCCTTCCCCCTGCAGCAGTCGGTGTGTACCCACTACCTTTGCCCCCAGGTATACTAAACCAAAAAGCATCAATGTCCTTCTGGGTTAAGTGGCTGGTGGGCAGGCAACCCAGGCCATTTTCTTGGGGGAAGGTCAATCAGCAAAGTTTCAAATTTGACTTTGGCCATTAATTCCCTTTGTGACCTTGGGCAAGCCCCATGATGTTAGACTCAGAAACTAGGTTTCATTGAATCCCAAAGAGGAGGAAACTGGGGTCCAGAGAAGGCAAGGACCTTGTTCTAGGTCCTATGAGGAGGATTTGCAGAGCTGACACTCAAACCCTCCAAATGCAAGGTTGCCACCATTGGACCTCTAGCCAACATTGCAATCTAACTCTAGCCTGATCTATTCTGTATTTGGAGGGCCTGGCTGGTGGAGGAAAGAAAAGTGAGAGAACTAGCTGAGCTCCTCCATGCATCCTCATGGCTGTGCCAGGTCCAGGGGCGGGGTGGAGCTGGATGGCAGGCCAGAGAAGACAACCCTGGACACCTTACAAGGCTGGAACATTGGACAAAGGACAAAGAAATCAGCTGACATTCCTTTTAAGTGAAAACACACTCTCCCTCTAAATCCATTTGCTCAGGGTCTCTGGCTTCCTCTGAGTAGGGAGGGAGCTGAACTAGCTGGTCCCAAGGGCCCTTTAAGGGCCTTGGGGGTCTAAGGTTCCTCCTTTTCAGGTCTGCTAGTCTGATTAAATTCTAGTTTCTTCCCCATGCTGTCTGATGTCATCATGGAAATAAAATGAGAAATGAATCTAGTTCCCCAGCTGATCTCGGGGCTGCTGCCTCATCAGGCCACCAGAGCTCTCAAATCAGCACTCCTGTGGCCTCTACCATGTCTGCCTTTTTGTTTCCTTGAACTTGGATCCCAGAGCCAATCATTCAATGGTAAACTGGATAAGGCCCAGGGGATTTGCACAATCAAGCTGGAGGAGAGGGGAGCCAGTGAGAGAACTGCAGTCCCACAAAATCTAGCCCAGAACATTCACTGGAAACTCAGGCTCCTGCTAGAATTGTTCAGGAGGAAGGGAGTCGAAAAGCAGCTGTCAGGGCTGTGTTCCCCTTTCTTCCTTTCAAGTGAATTTAATGAGTGTGAACAGTGGCAAGGAGACAGCTCAACGGAATCATCCCAGCATCAGGGAAATTAGAGATGGAAATTTCCCAGAAGCCTGTAGGCCTCTGGAACAGGCTCTCCCCATGGCTCCCCCCCCGCCCCCCCATCAGGGCCTGGCTATTGATTGCTACTTAGCGGAACAATTGACGATTTCCCTTCCTTGTTCATGCAGGCACAGTTAGGGGCCCGCCTATCTAGAAGCAGAGGGACTGCTCAGCCACAGTGAATGGAGCCTAAGAATTGAGCTAAAAGCAGTTGGACTTAAGGAGGAGAGAACTGGGGGTGTCAGGAGACCCGAGTTAAAATTCCAGCTCGATCACTTATTAGCTGTGTGACCTCAGGCAAGTTACATAACCTTCCTAGGCTTGTTTCTAGGAGTTTGGTACAGATGGCCTTAGAGGTCCCTTGCAGCTCTAGAGCTAGGCTCTAATGTGTGACTTTGGGCCAGTCCCTTCCCCTGGCCTCAATCTCCTCCTCTGTAAAATGAGGGGGTTGGACTCGATGGCCTCTGAGAAGATATGCTTTCTCTGCCTAGATGCCAAGATGCGCATGCCTCCTGCGCAGAAGCCCTTGGGTACAGGAGAGGCTGGCTTCTTGCTCTCTCCCCCACCCCTTTCCTCTCAGTAAGACAGATTAAGCTCTAAAGGCTTTGATCTTCTTCATTTGGTAAATGAAGTTGAAATTAACATGAGGATGCTTCTGACAACCAGAAACATCTGGGAGGCCATGGGAGGGCAGAAAGGAAGATGGGGTTTCCTCTGCTGATTTTCAGGACTATGATCCACCAGGCCTCTCTCTCTGCTTGCTCAACAGTGAAATCCTAGCAAATCTCAGTGCAAATGGGAGCCTTGAGAGGCCGGGGGTGGAGCTTTAGGGACCTCAGGCCCCACCAGGACACACTCTCAAGGACAGTGGGGGCATGGTACACTGAAGTGCTGCCCATAGTGAGGCCTGCAGGTAAGGGAGGAGTCTGGGGGCTTCCAGTGGCTTACCACCCAGTGGTGTGGGATGCCAGAAGAGAACTAGGGCAGGAGAATGTGGGACTGCTGGGTGATCACTCAACTTTGGTTTCCTTCTCTGAAAAATGAGGAGGTTGGGACCACAGTCCCTCCTAGCCCTGACCTTCTCTGTTCTAAGGGCCCTCCCATCCCTGACCTTCTCTGTCCTAAGGGCTCTCCCAGCCCTGATCCTCTATGTTCTAAGGGCTCTGACATTCTCTGTTCTATGGTCCCTCTGAGCACTGATAGTCCATGTTCTGAGGTCCCTCTCATCTCTGATTTCTGGGTTCTAAGGTCCCTTGGAGCTCTGGCATTCTAGGTTCTAAGATTACTTCCAACTTAGACATTCTGTGTTCTGGGATCACTTTCAGTTCTTATATTCTCTGTTCTAAGGTCCTTTCCAGCTCAGATATTCTGTATTCTGAGAGCCTTTCCAGCCCTGACATTATGTGTTCTGAGATCACCCACCTTTGACATTCCCTATTCTAGGTCCCCTCCCTGCTGACATTCTATGCTCCCTCCCTTCTTTGACATTCTATATTTGACACTCCCTCCCAGTTCAGTCAGTTCATGGTCTAAGATACTTTTTAGCACTGACATTCTCTGTTCTAAGGTCCTTCCCATCTCTGACATGCCAGACTTCCAAGGTTCCTTCCAGCTCTGATATTTTCTGTTCTCTGTTCTAAGGTTGTTCCCAATGCGAACACTGTGTTGCCTCTTTGGTTCTATGGTAGCATGGCCGCCCCCTCCCTGGGAAGGATGCCCAGCCTCTTCCATCTGGGTAATGTTATTCTATGGCCTGTCAGGTTGGACAGCTCTGGTCTGTGAGATGAATTTGTAATGCCATTCCTCCTAGTTCTCTCTGTGGTTACAAGAACAAAACACTAAATAATGCAGCTCAGCATGTACCTGAAAGGTGGCTGCCTTTGATGGACTTGTCATTGCATGTCTCTTATTCTAACACAAACCCTGACAGCACATTCAAGTTACAAACGGTCGTCCCAGTCTGGCCCCTCAGAACTCCTCTGAATAGTCCTTTCCATCCAGATAAACCAGACTCCTCACTTTTTCGAGAACTCAGCCTGGGCTCTTGAACCTTTGTATTTGTATGTCACGCCCTATCCTGGAATGCCTGTTCTTTCTCCTTTCTCTATCATCCTTCCAGGCCCTGACCACAAAACCACAGAACTGGAAAGAACCTCAGGAGCTTTCTAGTCCAGCCCATGCCAACTCATACCCAAAAGGAATCCTCGTTCTAACATATCTGACAAGCAGTCAGCCAGCCTCTTCTTGGAGACTTCCAAGGAGAGGGAACACATCAGCCCTGGAGGCAGCCTAGCTATCACTTTGGAATAGCTCTAACTGTTAGGAAGTTTATCCTGACTTGAAGCCTAAACTTGCCTAATTCCTTCAACCAGCTGTCATATGGCATGGCCTAAAGGTCCTTCTCTAGGCTTTCTCTAGCTCCATAAGCTGTGGCCCCAGAACTAAAGGCAGCTGTAGTCTGACTGGGTAGTGGGCATTGGGACCACCACCTCCTCATTCCTGGAAGCAAATGCTCCATGTTAGTTTTCCTGACTGCTCTCTCACACTGTGGATTCATCCATACTCAGTGGCCCTTATCTTTTTCAGACAATGGGAAGGCTTCCTTGACCTCTCCCTCCTCTGCCCTTATGGTTTCCTTTGTTCTCAAGATGTAAAGGATTTTAAGTCTAGCAGATAAATATTTGTCAAAATGCCTACTGTGGACATAACACAGTGCTAGACATGAAGGGACATACAAAGTGAAGATACTTGATGGTTCCCACCTTACAGAACTCATAATTTAGTAGGGAGACAGGATAAAAGATTAGATAACTAGAGAACCTCATGTTACAACATGGGGGCCTTAAAGAGGTACAAAATACTCTCCAGGGAAGGGGAGTAAGGGACATGTTACTGACAGAGCTGTGATTAGGGAAGACTTCTTACAGGAAATGGCTTTGAACTAGATTTTTTTTTTTTGAGGGCAGTTGGGGTTAAGTAACTTGCCCAAGGTCACACGGCTAGGTTTTTGTTTGTGTGTGCATTAAGTGTCTGAGGTCGGATCCGAACTCAGGTCCTTCTGACTCCGGGGCCAACGCTCTACTCACTGCGCCACCTAGCCGCCCCCTGAACTAGATTTTCATGGAGGGGCAGGGATTCAGCGGGCAAAGGACAAGAGCACATGCTGTGGACCAAAAGGGTGGAGAGAGGAGATTCTAGGCATACCAACAGAAGAATCTTTTAAGTCCATCTGGGGAATATCAAAAAGTCTAGTTTGACTGGAATATAAATGAAGGAAAGTAATATGAGCTAATGCTGGAAAGGGAGCGTGGTACCAGATTATGGAGGGCCCTGAATGTCAGGCAGAGGAGATCAAACTTTATCTGGGGTAGCAATAAGGAGTCATTGAAATTTCTGAGCAGGACACAAGCCCAGAGGTCACATAGAAACAAGATGAGGTGGGCAGTGTGAGAAGAGTGAATTAGAGGGAGAGGGTGGAGGCAGAAAGTGAGTAATGCCTTCCTGGACCAGCCTCTGGGATCCTTTCATTGGATTTTCCAACCCTCATGGCTTCTCTCTTCTAGACAGGAGGGGGAGACAGCAAGAGTGTGGGCGTGAAAAGAAAGAGGACAAGAAGGCCCAAAATTACTGAGAAGTCTTAGGATGAGAGGTTTTAGAGGTGGTCCAGATGGTAGAGCTATACCAGAGGTGACAGGCTTTCTCTCAGCCCATGAGAGTGAGAACAGAACCAAGAGTAAAATGACATTGGGAAATATTTAACAAGATAAATAAAAATACAATTTAACACAGCTTATGGTAAATGTGTGGTTTCTAAGTTAATATGCTGGGCAGTTTCAATTTGAACCACTGGTTTAGAACACTGCTTATGTCACAGAGGAGGAAATCCAAGGTCTGTCGACGTGGGGTGAGATATGGCAAAGTTAAGACTCAGGGTCTGAAGCCAGGGCCTCTGGTTTCAAATTCAATGCCCTTTCCACTAGACCATGCTGCTGTTAAGTAAATTAAGAAATGAGACCCTCAAGTGGAACACCATCAAATTTCAGCCGGACCCTGAGAGTGAGCTCTAAATTGACACATGCAAATTGTCTGTAAAGGCCTATATGGTCTTCCCAGCTCTTTCATATGCATAAGTTAGGGCCCCTGGAGAAACTACTGAGATATCCCAAAAAGTTAGCTAGCAAAACTGGCCCCAACAGCTCAGCTGGCACCCAGAATCCCAGGGAATTGGACAATGGGACTTCAGTGGCCGCCTAATCCAAACCACACAGGAAAAGGATCTCCACCACAACCCACTTGACAAGAGGTTGTCCAGCCTCTCCCAGAAGGCCTCCAAGGAAGGGGAGCCCACCATCTTTGGAGGAAGCTCAGTCCACTTGGGGACAACCCGAATTCTCATGAAGCTGCTTCTCTTGAGACTAAATATCAGTTGCTCTTGGTTTTACCTTCTGGGGGCAACCAGAACAAACTGAATTCCTTACATTGGTGTTCAGAACTGGATACAATGCTGCATGATCTGATGAGAGGGGCTGTCACCTCCTTATTCCTGGAAACTAAGGCTTCTCTTGATGCAGCCCAAGAACACAATCGCTTTTTTGTTTCCTATATCACACTGTAGACTTCAGGTTGAGCTTGAGGTCCACTAAGACCCCCAGATCCGTTACAGACCAGGTCCTAACTCACTACACCTCCCCTCACCCTCTACTTATGCAGCTGCTTTTGGAGCTCAAATGAAAGACTTTCCTTTCTATCCCTGATGCATTTCATCCTATTAGCTTCACCCAATGCTCTGGCCTGTCAAGAGCCTTATGGATCCTGACTCTGAAGTCTGGTGTGTTAGCTCTCCCTCCCAGCTGTGTGTCATCTGCCAATCTGATAAGTGTACCATCTGTGCCTTGATCTGAGTCATTAATAAGAATGTTAAATGGCACAGGCTCAAGCACAGATCTCCAGGGCACTCTACTGGAGGCCTCTTGCACGGCTGCCGTCAGTATTAATGGATCAAGACAACCAGTTCTGAGAATAGCACATTTCAATACTGTCTAATCCAGAGGTATCATACTGCTTGCTAGTGCAGGAAATTAGATTCAAATGTCATCAGGAAATGTTTAACAAAATAAGGAAAAATGCAACACAGCAGAGATAATGTTAATCTGTGGTTTTTTAAGTCATTATGTAGCCTGCAGGGATCTGTTTCTATTTATTTGAGTTTGGCCCCACTGGTCTAGTACATACTTTCTCCACATCTCCCATCCCCCCCTCACCCCACTCCAAGCAGGGGAAGTGACTTGTCCAAGGTTACACTTAGATCCCAGACCTAGAGCTGAAAGGGCCTTGAGGCATCTAGTCCAAACACTTCATTTTTACAGGGGAAGAAATAGACCTATGAAAGGGAAGTGACTTACCCAAGGTCACACATCGGATCTAAAGATGACTCAGGATTATTAGTTGTGTGACTCTGGGAAAGACACTTTGTCTTTCTGTGTTTCACTTTTCTCATTTGTAAAATGGGGACACATCTAGGTCTAGAAAAGAAAGTTATGATTATGAAGCAGCTTGTCTTTCTTCTTTAAAGACCCCTTACTATGTCTCACAAGCCTCCTTATCTTCATCACTGCCCTTAGGCCGCATCTCCATTACAACTAGACAGGCTGAGTGAAGGAGGGATCCTGCAGCCACAAGGCCACATGTGGCCCTCTAGGTCCCCAAGGGTGGCCATTGACTGAACCCAAACTTCACAGAACAAATCCCCTTAAGAAAAGGATTTGCTGGGGTGGCTACGTGGCAAAGTGAATAGAGCACCGGCCCTGGAGTCAGGAGGACCTGAGTTCAAATCCGGCCTCAGACACTTAACATAAAAAAACTAGCCGTGTGACCTTGGGCAAGTCACTTAACCCCAATTGCCCTACCTTCCCCTCTCAAAAAAAAGAAGAAGGAGAAAAGGATTTGTTCTGTCAAACCTGGATTCAGTCCACAGGTCACACCCAAAGACCTAGAAGACCACATGTGGCCTCAAGTCCAAAGGTTCCCCACCCCCAGCCTAGGGATAGGCCTATTTCTAGGTCCAATCCCAACTATTTCTGGGAGGAACTTACCTCCCAATCCAAGACTGAGGCCTGCCACTGGGCAATCTTGTCAATGTTCTCCAGCCGGCGCTTCCTCTCGTTGATCTGCTGGGTCACGTTCCTCATGACGGCAAGAGCTGCTGCAACATACCTGTAGTCACTGTAAAGACACAGGAGGGGGAGGGAACGTTAAGTGATGTCCATGGGGTGGGGGGATCTGGGAGGCCAAGAGGGACCTTGGAATATAGAACATGCAATGTCAGAGCTGGAAGGAACCTGCAATCATAGAATGTCAGAGCTCTAAGGGGCCTTAGAACACCCAACACTGGAGTTGTAAGGGACCCAAGAGCAAAGAAACAGAGCTGAAAAGGATCTTGGAACAAAGAATGACCTGAGCTGTAAAAGGCCCTCTGAACATGGAATGTCAGAAGCTGGGAGGTACTTCATAAACCATGTAGACCAGAGGTGGGGAACCTGTGGGCCTCGAGGCCACATGTGGCCTTCTAGGTCCTTGGATGCGGCCTTTTGACTGAGTCCAAGTTTGACAGAACGAATCCTTTTGTTAAGGGGATTTGTTCTGGGAAGTTTGGATTCAGTCAAAGGGCCACACTTGAGGACCTAGAGGGTCACATGTGGCCTTGAAGCCACAGGTTCCCCACCTCTGATCTAGTACAAGTCCCATTAACTTACAGATGAAGAAACTAAAGCAGTTAAGTACAAAGAAAGGCGGAGCCTTTCCCACCTCTGTCCCCCAATCAGGGCCCTTTGAGACAAAGGAATATGGGGGTAGGTGATATGGAGACTGACTGGCCCCATTTCCCCTGCTGCCTGCCTATCTCTTCCAGAAAGTCCCAGGTGACTGTCCTCACCCAGCAGGGCACAGGCTGGCAGAGCCGTCAGTCGCATCAGCCGCCAAGTTCAATGATAACTATGGAAATCACAGACACTCCGGGCAGGACTATGGGGCAGTGTCAGCAAGAGTAATCTTCCAGCTCTGAGAATGGTGAAGGGGCCGACAGGCCTCTCCCCCTATTTCTGCTGGCAGGTGCTGGGGCGGGGGCGGGGGTGGGAGGGTGGGACGTGACATCTCTCTCAACAGTCCAGACAATCAAAAAAGCAGCAGCACACAGTGAAAAGAGACTGGGCCTTGAAATAGGAGAGCCTGGCTTCTAGCCCTGGCTTGACCAGGAAAGAGCTTGGCTAAATACACTGATAGAGAGGAAGCTTCCCCAGGGCAGGCCCTGTCTCATTTTGTCTTTGACTCCCTGGTACAATGTCTGGCACTCGTGAGTGAATGTGTGACTGTGGCAAATTGTGTAACATCTTGGGGTCTCAACTTTCCTCCTCTGTGAAATGAAAGGTTAGGCCTCAAAGGCCTGTGAGCTCCCTCCAGCTCAGCAGGGTTCTGCCCTAGATTCTCTCCTCTAGTTCAAATGTCTATAGGTGGCTGGTTCTAGAATTGCAAGGGACCTTCAGAAACAACTCCTCCAAGGCCCTCATTTTTCCCAGGAAGAAACTGAGGTCCCAGGAGGTTATGGCATTCACCAAAAGTTACCCAATTAGTAGGAAGTCTAGTGGGGAGCCAATCCCAACTCCCCTGAGGCCTTCCATGGTGACCCCTCAGTTACAGGGGTGGGGAACCTGTCTCAGTACCTTCCCCAGTCCCACATTAGGCCTTCCATTATGTCAGCCAGAGAAAAGAGCTCCCACTCTCAGGCTGGCCCACAGACAATACTAGGGAAAGAATAGCTTGGCTACAGGGACTACCAGGAAGCATTGTCCAGGCAGGAGCTCCCAGGCCCCCTAAACATGGGTAACTCAAAGGCAGTCCCTGAGTTTTAATTTCCTCCAGTCTCCTGGATTCAGCTTTCCCTACCTAAGCCAGAGGTATCCTACTCCCTGGTTGCTAGTGTAGGGGAATTTGATTCAAATGTTATCAGGAAATGCTTAACAAAGTAAACATAGATAATGTTAATTTGTGGTTTTCTAAGTCATCATGTGGTCTACAGGGATCTGTTTCTAATTCTAATTCTGCGTTCTAAAACTTTAATTCTAAGTTCTAAGATTCTAATTCTGCGATCTAAGACTTTAATTCTGTGTCCTAAGACTTTAATTTTAATTCTGTGGTTCTTCATGCTACAGGCAAAAAACATTCTCAAAGTTTGGTGGTTGTATCTGCAGGCTCCTTTACCAAGCCCTCCTCTCTTGCCTCAGTGGTATTAAAGGTGACTTTCAGAGGGCTATACCCAATGAGTACAATCTCTGGTGGACTCTCCTAAGCTGGTACCATTTTGAGGAGTGCCCTGGCACAGACTCAAGTTTGTTTCTTGAGGCTCAGTCTAGCTCTTGACATACATACCTGTCTCCCTGGCATGGGTCATTGGATGGAGAGCCCATGAAACAAAGAGCAATAGAAAATGGCCCTTGGTTCCAGGCTGCCCCTTTCTGCTTCTGTAGGGGATTTATGGGAAGACACAGATGGGCGAAGGCAAGGTCCCAGGGCAAAAAAAAAAAATGAGACCATTACATCTGGAGGAAGTCCTCACAGAACCACTGGGAGTTAAGGCCTGATTGAGAGGAGCCTGAAGGGCCCCCAAGGGCTCTCTGGAGCCTGCTGCAGCTGGCTCCCAAAGTCCCAGACACTCACTCTCCCAGCACCCCAGGGTCAATGGTGAGGGAGGGCGGCTAGCCAGCATTCCTTCTTGCCAGATTCTCTTCCCTTCCCTAACACAGCCCACATGATGTGGACAAATGTCAACCCTCCCCCCCCTCCCCCCCCCACCAAATCCACTGTCTCTACAGTCCCTATAGTAACTGGAACATCTGGATTTTCTCAGCAGATCCTGGAACAAGGATGCCTTGTGGGCGGCCAGAAGGAGTAGATGTGGTCTGAAGCCCAGGACTCTTCCCTGAGGCTCACACTGATTGGCCTGGGGGAGGATACACACCACATCCCACCCACCCACCCCCAAATTAGTTTCTAAATATAAGAGCTGCTTCCTCCCCACCCATACTTTTTCCTCTATGGGTTAAAAAAAAAAAGGGTAAAAATGTATGACCAGGGGTGGCTAGGTGGTGCAGTGAATGGAGCACAGGCTCTGGAGTCAGGAGTACCTGAGTTCAAATCCAGCCTCAGATACTTAACACAAAAACTAGCTGTGTGACCTTGGGAAAGTCACTTAACCCCAATTGCCCTACCTTCCCCCCTCCAAAAAGCAAAAAGAAAGTGTGACATTTAGGTGAGGCAATATAGGCTGGCTCGGTCACCTTCTTCCTCCCTGGCTAATCCCTTTGCCCTGGGGCCTAGGCGCCTTCTTTTTTTTTTTTTTTGCTTTTTGGAGGGCAATAGGGGTTAAGTAACTTGTCCAAGGTCACATGGCTAGGTTTTTTTTTGTTTGTTTGTTTGTGTGTGTTAAGTGTCTGAGGCCAGATCCGAACTCAGGTCCTTCTGCCTCCAGGGCCAGCGCTCTACTCACTGTGCCACCTAGCCGCCCCCCTAGGCTCCTTCTATAGATCTCTTCCACTAAAGTCCTATACACTCTCTGCCGTCTGGGCCTTTCTGTTCCTTATACCTGACCTCACCTCTAGTTGGAAACAGTTTGTTCCACTAGGCTTTACACAGTGCTCTGTCTGTACCTCCAGCAGTCACTGAGCCCTTTGGCCTGACTTCATTCATTCCATCCATCCATCCATCCACCCACCCAGCAGAACTCCAGAGCTAATCAGCACAGACACTTGGACCCAGCCAGCTGCCCTATCTACTTACTGTGTCACCTAGCTGCCCATACTTAAGCGGGGGTGGTTTCATATGCTTGGACTACCAGGGGTGGGGAACTTGCAGACCTCGAGGCCACATGTGGCCTTCTAGGTACTAAGGTATGGCCATTGGACTGAGTCCAAATTTTACAGAACAAATCCTTTTCTTAAGGGGATTTGTTCTGTGAAGTTTGGATTCAGTCAAAGGGCTGCCCTTGACGGCCTAGAGGGTCACATGTGGCTTCGAGGCTGCAGGTTCCTCACTCTTGGATTAGACTATAAATTCCTTGAGGTAGCCTTGAGCACGATGAGGCAGCAGATCTGTGACCACCCCCAGCCTCATGAGGGGGGTTTCAAATTTTAATTGTAAGTGTCAGACACTGAGTCCTGCTAAAAGACAGTGAGCTAATCCTGTCCCTTCTTTGTGGTACCCTGTCTTCCCCCCTCCAATGTGGGGCTTGTGTTCGGGCCGGATTTTGTCTAACGTCTTGCCCAGGTTGCATAATCTCTGCTTCTCATGTGGTGTTTCTTCATTCAGGCTCAGTGGGCCAGCTGGGGCTGGGACTCTGCTGGCCAATGGACCCTTGGAGGACCTGAGGGCCTCCTGAAGCCTCAAGCTGCTATTAGAAGGTATGAGTCCCCTCCTGAAAAACACATTTATAAGATCCTAGATGGACAGATGGAAAGCACACTGGAGGCCCTAAGGTACAACTCTGTCATTTAACACATGAGGAAACTGAGGTGCAGGGAGGGGAAGGACTTAAGCCAAGGTCATACAACCAGTATCTGAGGCAGGATTTGAACCCAGATCTTTCTAACTTCAAGTTCAGTGCCCTAAAAAAGGTCATAGGATCAGTTAGAAGAGTCCTTGAAGGCCAGGGAGGCCAACCCCCTCAGTTGAAAGAGGAGAAAATGGAAGGGAAACATTGGTACTTAGGTGTGCTGACTGAAGAAGACTGAGCCAGCTCTCTGGTTGGGCCTGTGACAGTCCCTCAGGCAGGAGGCCAGGCCTGACCCTGGCTAATTTTGCTGCTGCACACTTCCATAAACCATCGCCTCCCAGACAGCTTCCACCATGAGTCATTGTGGCCTCCCTAGCCACCCAAGGGAGAATGGGGAGGGAGTGACCAGAAGCCACTACTTGGGCAGGGAGCAAGAGATAAAGCACTCAGGAGGGGGAAGGGGAAGAGGGAAAAGGGGAGGGAGAGACAGAGAGAAAGAGAGGAAATGAGACAGAAACAGAGAGGAGTCAGAAAGAGGCAGAAACAGAGAGAAATAGATAGTGAGAAGGAGATAGAGACAGAGAGAATGATAAAGACAGAGAGCAAGACAGACAGAGACAGAAACAGAGAGGAGTCAGAAAAAGGGAGAGGTGGGAAAAAGGCACAAACAGAGAGAAATAGTAAGAAAGAGATACAGAGACAGAACGAATGATAAAGAGAGACAGAGACCAGAAAAGATGGTAACACCTTCAGTAGGAACAGTTGAAGGAAAATGGGGAACTATCTGAAGCAAAACCCAAACAAACCAAAACACCTTTCCAGGTGAAAAAATCCACTAGAGTCTGTGGAACTGAAAATATGTAATATCAGAGGTAGCTTAGGGCACCTCCAAGATGATCTAACCCAAATCTGTCCTTTTACCTTATGGAGAAGCTGGAGCCCAGAGAAGGCCAACACCCCAGATAATGCCATGCAACCAGAGAGAGGAGACCCGGGACTCTACCTTGGCTCCTTTGGCCCCTAGGCCTATGGTCTCTCCTCCACCATGCTGCCTTCTGAGTAGAAAGAGCCCCAGAGCAGGAGGAAGCAGATTCATCTCACATCCTCCATAAAAAGACAAGGCATGTGGTAGAGGAACATAGGTTACTGGATGCCTTCAAGCTGGGCTCTGGGCTGGGTGTGCTCAAGGGAGATGTAACCACCTCCAAATCCACTCAGGTAGGTGACAGGGGGAGGTCAGGCCTCAGAGGCCTGGTTCTATACAGAGCATTCCAACATGGGGTCACACGGGCAACAGGATTCTAGAGGGCCAACATATGTCATGGAGCCAGCCAGGAGGAACAGGGGAGGGAAGAAGTGAAGGATTCCAGTTCCTTCATGTAAAGCCAATCAGAGGCCTTCAATGTCCAGTGCTGAAAGGCAGGCCAGAGGAAATCAGACAATGGGCCCAGAGCAAAGCAGGCAGTGGGCCTAATGAGAATCAGACAGGGGGCTGTGGGAGAAGAGAAACACCTCCTTCCCCCTTGGCTTGTTTAGTCTGAGCTGATTAGCTCAGCTCAAAGTGGCTTACAAGTACTAACAAGGCCAAGGTCACAGACTGGATCCCAAGTACTCAAAGAATGCCAGAGCTGGGAGGGGCCTTAGAACACACAATGTCAGAACTAGAAAGGCTCTTGGAATGTCAGAGATGGAAAGAACCTTAGAACAGAGGTTGGGAAGGACTTTAGGAGATAAAATGTCCGACCAATGAGATCAACCTCAGAACATTAAGTGTCAGGACTGGGAGTTACTTTAGAACATGGAATGTCAGAGGTGGGAGGAGCCTTAGAACACACAAAGCAGAACTGGAAGATCCAACCAACTCCCTCCCTTTATAAAGAAGGAAAACTGAAGCTGAGTTGCCCAAGACTTGCCCAAGGTTGTACACACTGAATCTTAGATCTAGAGCTGGAAGAGACCTCAGAGGACACTGACTCTCCCTTAGGAAACTGAGGCCCTGAAAGTAGAAATGACTTGTCCAAGGTCACACAAATAGTAACAAAGCTAGGATTTGAACTCATGTTTTCTGTCTGCAAACCCATTGCTAAAGTTCAGCTCAGTCATTTTTCAGAAGAGGAAACAATGACCTAGTAAGGTTAAGTTTCTTACCCAAGGTCGAATAGGCTAGATGGCAGCATAGAGTATGGAAGTAATAATAATACTCATATTTATATCACACTTTTCTCAAGCACTTTCACATTGTTTCATTTGATCTTCCAAACTCCCCAGTGAGGCAGGCAGTGTAGCCATCAGTATGCCCATTTCACAGAGTAAGAAACAAAGTCAGAAAGGGAGATCAACTTGCCCAAAGTCCCACAGCTTGAGCTAGCACTAGAATGCAGACATTCATAAAGTATCCTTCACAGCCTCCCATTTTACCCCCAGTGTGGTTCTACTTGGAGCAGGGCCTCTGGCCTACTGTCCCATACTTCGGTAGCACCCTAGTAGGCTGCCAACCTGCACAGGCCAGGCAGCTTACCTGTGGTCCTGGGCTGTGTACTTCAAGAGTTCTGCCAGCTGCAGTGGATATTTGCAGATTTTCTGCACTGGGGTCAGGAGAAAGCCATCAATGGCAATGTCAATCATCTGCTGCAGCAGGCGGCAAGCTTCAAAGAAGTGCTGGTAGCGGCCATCCTTCATCAACTTGGAGAGTTCCATGCATGCATCCAGGTGGTTGTTACAATATTCCGAATAGATCCAAAAGCCATCTTGCTGCAGGGCAAGAGAGACAAGGCAATGTGAGGCTCTTGGATTATTGTACTGGGAAGCAACCTTAGAGATCAAGTAGTCCAACCCCCTCCAATGTACAGAAGGGGAAACTGAGGCTCAGGCAGGGAAAAGGACTTGTTCAAGGATTTGTAGCTACCCATTTCAGTACTCTTTACACTACAGCATGAATTCTTAATTGGAGGTCCCTGAAGGTGCTGGAAAAATATTTGATAACTGTATTTTAATGTAAATGGTTTCCCTATAGATTTTATTTTATTCATTTAAAGATATTATTCTAGGAATAGATGCACAGGCATCAGCAGATTGCCAAAGGGGTTCAAGACACACAAGATAAAGAAGCAGTAGAAAGATGGGGAGGCCAGCATGGGTTAAATGGGTTGAAGTGCCCTACAAACCCTGGCCCCATATAACATGGCATTTGGACTCTCCTCTTGGCCCAAGCGGCTTCTTCTTCTTTTTTTCCCTTTTTTTTTTTGGAGGGCAATTGGGGTTAAGTGACTTGCCCAAGGCCACACAGCTAGTTTTTGTGTTAAGTGTCTGAGGTCAGATTTGAACTCAGGTCCTTCTGACTCCAGGGCCGGTGCTCTATTCACTGTGCCACCTAGCTGGCCTCCAGAAGGCCTGTTGCCCTAAGCACTGCTGGAGACTGGATTTACCTTCCCCCTATGGGGCAGGGATATTACAGTTCGTCTCACATTGATAATCTGTCTCACTTGCCAACAGATCAGACAAAGAGCACTTAGTAAGCACCCACTGAATGCTAGGCCCAAATCTGCACTGTGGCTGAGGCCAGGGGCTAGAGAGGGGATAAAAAGAATCCATGGCTTTGGCCCAAGATGGGGAGGCGGTCACACAGATGACGAGAGGCCACATTTTGAGGGGGAGCAGAGAACATTGTCAAAACATTTATCTCTTTCATCTGAGATGGCCTTCTGGAGTGGGGAGGTCCAGGCTCTCCTAAATCCAATGATTCAGCAGGCTCACAGTAAACCTGGACATCACCTTATCTAGCTACCCACCCCAAAGTGAGAAGTTCCAGAGAGGCTACCTGAACCTGAGTTAAAACAGTACTTCAAGGTCCCTCAAGGAAGAGGCCTAGAGTGAGAGGCCCCCTGTGTCCATTTATAGCTTAGGCTGATTCTGTAGCTTCCAGGTTTATGAAAGAAAGAAGAAGGAACAATGTGGGAGGCAGAAAGGGACCAAGGAAGGAACCCTGGTTCTAAAGTGTGAGGACCTGGGTCTAAATCCCGCTTTGCAGGTTTACTACAAAATTACTAGGTCCTTCTCTGTAAAATGATAGGGGTTAGACCAGATGGTCTGGTCTGGCTTCCGGCTCTAGAACATAGATTTATAGCTAGAAAGGACCTTAGAGGCCACCATGTCCCACCCCTTCACTTACAGAAGGGAACCTCATCCCAAGGTAGTGAAGTAACTTGCCCAAGGTGACCCAGCTAGCTTCAGAGGTAGAATTTGAAACCAGATCTTCCTGACTCCAAACCAAATGCTCCAACCACTGTACCATGGTAGTAATCTAGCTTGCCATCCAATTCTAACCCCCATTCTCCTTAGACTGTGACTCCCTAGAGACCGCCCTACACACCAAGTGTTTGTTCAACATGAATTTGGTATTTCTTTAAGGACCCCCAGACTATGTCTGGCCCCAGTTATCATGGCCCCAGTTACCTATAAGTACATGCAAAAAACAGCTTTGGGAACAAAGTCATTAGGTTGGTCAATATCCTTATTAAAAACCAAATCAAACAGTGCCTGCTTAAGCTAAATGGAGATTCTTTGGGGGTTATTAGCGATGTGGAGTCATCCAGACCATTTGACCCCCTACTTTAGCAGGGGAGATTAAGGGATTCATGTAATTACAGTGGCACAATCTCCAAATTGTTATGAAGGTGGCCAACAGGGGCAGGGCACTGATGGGGGCTGATGCTGGCCTTTCCCCAGTTGTCTGAAGATGGCAGAGATGGGGTCATGAGAATGTTTATGGGGAGGCCTCCAGATTCCTGGCTCCCTCTATGGTTCTGTTTCATTAAGTCATTGGTCTGAGCTGGAAAGGACCTTCAAGTTACTGTTGTCCAATCACATTAGGAAACCAATGTCTGGAGAAGTTATTGGACTGGGTGGGGTACGGGGTTATACAGAGAGCATTGCTATCTCATTCTGCTTCAACTGTGGCCCCATTTTACAGAGAAATCCAGGTTTAGAGCAGGGAGGGGACTTGCCCAAGGTCATAGCACCAATGCAGAAGAGAGTTGGAAAATGGGGTCAGTCTCCACCCCCACTATCCCCAGCCTGGCCAAGCCCAAGCTTGAATCATTTGCTACTGCCTCATGCTGGGCAAGTCTGAGATGTAGGCCAGGAGTGAGTGTGGCCCAGCCCCCCTGAGCCTCCCGAGCCCCCTACCTCTCCTTTCCACCCAGCTCAAGGTAAACAAACCCACGATGACTCACATGCTCCAGGAAGCAGGGCCCAATCTCACTGAGGTGTGGATCCTCGTTATTGTACTGTTTCTCCAAGTCACGAACAAAGCCCATCTGAAACCGGTAGATGTCTTCAATGTTGCCAAAAATCACCTTCAGCTGCTCATCACTAAACATATCCCGCCTCTTCCGGCACTGTTTCAAGTAACCCTACACAGAAAGGAAGGACACATTGACAAAGGGCTACCCAGGAAGAGCCAACCAGCTGAATTCCTCTCTCCCCTTTGTAACAGGCCAGATTCCATCCCAGAATCCTAGAGGCCATCCAGTTGAACTCCAGTAATTAAAAACCAATGGAGGGTAGAGTCAAGATGGCAAATTAGGGATAGTCACTCAGCTGAATTCTCCCAACATTCCCTCCCAAACAACTTTAAAATAATACCTCAAATCAAATTTTGGAGTGGTAGAGGCAATAAAAGGCCAGTGTGAGACATTTTTCCTAACTAAGAAAACTTAAGATGTCAGCAGTAGAAGTGTGACACCAAGGTAGATATCTGCCCAGAGCCTGCACATGTGGTAATAGCAATAGAGGCTGTAGCAGCAGCTTCAGGGGCTATTGGTCTAAAGTTGGTGAGGGGGTTGGACAATTGGTCAAACAGAGATTCCAGGGGACCCTTTGCTGGCACTGGATTGAGCTGGCACTGATTGACAATGTTATTGTCCATACACAGTTATGGGTCACAGTTCCAGGGTGGAAAGGAGTGCTTGTGGTCAGTCACAAGGGAACAGGGGTCCTGGTCTGAGTTCTAGGGCTAAGAAGAGTACTAACATGTGTACCTGCAAGGGACCACGGGCCCTTACTGAATAAAGACCAGAGCACAGACAAGGAGAGCAGTGACCACACCTCTCCCCATATTGCACCACCTTGAAAATACCAAACACTTGCAGACTCCCAAAACTAGCTCTGAAAATGGCACAATGTAAGGAGAAGTCAACTTTAACATAAAATTGAAAGTCAAAAAAGAGGCTGGGAAAATGATAAAATAGTTTAAAAAACAATAATTTCACCATAAAAAGTTATTACAGTGACAGGGAAGAACAAGACATAAACTCAGAAGAAGGAAACAAAGTGAAAACAGCTAAAAGCAAAGCACCAAAGAAAACTGATCCCAAACCCAACAAGAATTCCTAGAAGTTAAAGAAAGATAAGAGTGGTAGAGGAAAAACCGGTGAAAGAAATGGGAGCAATCCAAGAAAATTAACAGCTTGGTAAAAACAATACAAAATGAAAAAAATTATACCTTTAAAAACAGACTTGGTCAAATGGTAAAAGTGGTACAAAAATTCACTGAAGAAAAAAACTCCTTCAAAAGCAGAACAGGTCAAATGGAAAAGAAGGTACAAAAATCTCACTGAAGAAAATAATTCCTTAAAAATTAGAATTGGACCAGTGGAAACTAATGACTCCACAAGACATCAAGAAACAATACAACAAAGTCAAGAGAATGAAAAAATAAAAGAAAATGTGAATTATTTTATTGGAAAAATAACTGACCTGGAAAATAGATCCACAAGGGATAATTTTAGAATTAGTGGACTACCTCAAAGCCATCGTCAAAGAAAGAACCGAGACGTAATGTTTCAAGAAATTATCAAGGAAATCTGTCCCAACAGTTTAGATGCTGAGGGCAAAATAGAAATTGAAAGAATCTACTAATTACCTCCTAAAAGATCTCACAAGGAAAACTCCCAAAAATATTACAGCTAAATTCAAGAGCTTCCAGGTCAAGGAGAAAATACTTTTAAGCAGCCAGAAAGAAACAATTCAAATATCTTGGATCCACAGTCAAGATTATACAAGATTTAGCAGCTTCCACTTTAAAGGAGAAAATAACTTGGAATATGAGTCAAGAAGGCAAAGGAACTAGGATTACAATGAAGAATAACCTATTGAGCAAAACTGAGTGTAATTCTTCAGGGGAAAAAAAGGATACTTAATGAAATAGAGTACTTTCAAGCAATCTTGATGAAAAGACCAGAGCTGAATAGAAAATTTGACTTTCAAATATAAGACTCAAGAGAAGCATAAAAAGGTAAACATGAAAGAGTAATCAGAAGAGACTCAATAAAGTTAAACTGTTTACATTCCAATGTGATACATTCCAAAGATGATATATGTAATTCCTAAGAACCTTATCATTATTAGGATAGTTAAAGGAGGTTACACAGACAGAAGGCATAGATTTTAGTTGATTAGGTTGGAATGATTTTTAAAAAAGGGGGGGGGGTTGAGAAAGAGGGATGCACTGGAAGAAGGGGGAAGGGAGATGTAGAGTGGGGAAAGCTTCACTTCTTCATATAAAAGAGGTATGCCAGGAAGACCTTTTACACTGGAGGAGAAAATGGTGGAATAGCAGGCAACACTTGAACTTCACTCTCATCAGGATTGGTCCAAGGAGGGAAAAATATACACACACACTCAGCTGGGTATAGAAATCTATCTTATCTAATAGGGAAATAGGAGAAAAAAGGGATATGAGAAAGGGAGGAGGGGGAATAAAAAGGAGGGCAAATTAAGGGAGGCAGTAGTTAGAAGCAAAATATATTTTTGAGGAGGGACAGGATAAAATGGGGGTGGGGAGAGACAGGAGAAAATGGGATGGAGGGAAACACACAGTTAATGAATGCGAATGGGATGAGCTCACCCATAAAACGGAAGAAGATAGCAGAATGGATAAGAAACCAGAATCCAACAATATGTCATTTACAAGACATACACTTGAAACAGAAAAAAACACACACACACACACATAGTAAAAAATAAGTGGCTGGGACAGAATCTAATATGTTTCAGCTTAAGTTAAAAAGGCAGGGATAGAATCATGATCTCAGATGAAGCAAAAGTAAAAACAGACCCAATTAAAAAAGATAATCAGGGAAACTACAAAGCTAAAAGATACCACAGACAATGAAATATCAAAAAAAATTTACAGTAAATCTCTCTGATAAAGGCCTCATTACTCAAATATATGCTGAATATAGAACTGAGTCAAATTTATAAAAATAAGAGCCATTCCCCAATTGATAAATGTTCAAAGGATATAAACATAGTTTTCAGAAGAAGAAATCAAAGCTATCTATAGTCATTTGTAAAAATGCTCTAAATCACTACTGATTAGAGAAAGGCAAATTAAAACAGCTCTGAGGTACTACCTCACACCTAGCAGAAATAACAAATGCTAGAGGTGATGAGTGAAAAATTAGCATACTAATGAATTGTTGTAGAGTAGTGAACTGGTCCAACCATTCTGGAGAACAATTTGGAACTAGGTTCAAAGGGCTATAAAACTGGGCATACCCTTTGACCAGCAATACCACTACCAGGTGTACATCACAAAGAAATCAAAGAAAAAGGAAAAGGACCTATATGTACAAAAATATTTATAGCAGCTCTTTTTATGATAGCAAAGAACTGGAAATTGAGGGGATGCCCATTAATTGGGGAATGGCTAAAGTAGCTATGGCATATGATTGCAGGGCTATGGAAAATGATGAGGAGGGTAGTTTCAGAAAAAGATGGCAAGCCCTTATATGAACTGATGTAAAATGAAGTGAGAAGAACTAGAAGATCATTGTACACACTCACAACAATGTTGCAATGATGATCAACTGTGAAAGACAATGATCCAAGACAGTTCCAAGGGACTCATGATGAAAAAATTCTGTCCACCTCCAGAGAGAGAACTGATGAACTCCAAGTGCAAAGGGAGACATAATTTTTTCACTTTCTTTATTTTTCTTGCTTTAAAAATATATATATAGCTAATATGGAAATGTTTTGCATGACTTCACATGTATAATTGATATCATATTGCTTACCTTCTCAGTGAGTGTGGGAAGGAGGGAGAATTTGGAACTCAAAATTTAAAAAAGAAAAGAATGTTTAAAAAAATGGAAAAAAAAACCCAAACCCAAAACCCAACAACAAATAGAGGTGGGGCCAACCTGTGAATTCATCAGTATAGAGAAATCTTAGTGGAAAAACTCCCTCTACTAATGAAGTTCATTGAGTCTCCTGTCATTTAAAACCATAGATAGGTATCTGGGGATCAATTTATTGCAAACTGGGGTGCATTAGAGAAACTGGAGCTGTTAACCCTTGGCTAGCTAGAAAGAAGGAAGCAGAGGCTTAGAAGAAAGGGTGTTTGGGGAGAAAGGGAAAAAACACCTAGGCCTTGGGTCAGGGAATTTGGGGGATGGGTCACCATGCCTGCACTCATGTCCAGAATCCCCTACTGAATAAACTATATCCCTAAGTGGGCATCCAAATCATAGGATTTCAAGGTTACAAGTGAAGGAGCCAGCCTGGGTTCAAACTGGAGCCTACTGGCTCCAAATGTAGCTCTCTCTCTATAGAGCTATGCAGGTAGCAGCCAAGGCAGATAAGGGAAGTGATTACTTTTCTATTGTATTAATAACCAATTATTAAATTAGGATTGAGGTTTTTTTTCCATTCTATTTCCTCATTCAGGGACTAGTTCTTGCAGACCAATCAGTCAGTCTTTGAAGGACACTGCTGATGGATGAGATTGCTCAAATCATCTGGGTACTTGTTCCTTGACCTTGGGCAGGCCCCAACCCAGCTAGAAGACCATATTTCCTTTTAGAGTGTAAATAGAATGTAATCTAAGTAAATTCCAGCCCTTACCCCTGTCTTGGTAGCCCTCCATTGGATTCTAAAGGAGCCCAACTTATGAAGAAGAAAACCAAATCAGAGTGGTCTGGGTAGAGGTAGATTCCTTTGTCCAGATTGCTGGAGGCATCTAAGTTCCAAGATCAAGTCACATTTTCAGTAGAAGGAGCTGGAAACTTTTAGCCCACCTCCTCACTAATATGCCCACCAATCAGGGCTGATTTTCATCTATGGGGGTGCTGACTTTTCCCAAAGTACTTAAACATTCAGTGATCTCCATGGTTTTCTCTTTGGTTACTGAGAGAAAACACTGGCCATCAACTGAATGCTTATCAGGTAGCCTAATCAATAAATTGGTTATCAATTACCCAGAAACTCTCAGTCTTTTCATTCATCACACAGGTTAGTTGTTGGGGGGAAAGAAGCCCCTGGAACAGAGCTGCAGTTTCCTGAGCCAGATTCCAGAGCAAGCCCTTAGCTTATGTATGACCTTTGGCCTGAGAGATCACACTGGGAGAAGAGAAATGGAGTTCCAAGGCTGCAGGTGGACCTGCACATTTGCTCCTGGCAAGGGTAATCATTGACTCCATTTTCCAGATGAGGCATAATGATAATTCGTATTTCTTTTACAATTTATTGTAAAAAGGACTTCTCTCACACCTCTTATCCCCATACAGAGGCATAAACTAAGGATCAAGGAAGTTGGGTTTTGTTGCCAAAGTCACAGCTAGACTTGGTAGGGAGGAGACTTGAACCCAGGCCCTCTGGTTCTTGCCTCCAGAAAATGAGAATGTCTTGTTCCATGAGTGAAGGAAAGTAGGGCTGGTAAGTGAGCCCTGATGCCCCCATTCAGGAGGTCCCTGCCCTTCTGCCCCTTATGGGGTATCCCCCAGCTTACCTCACATATGTCTTTGAGGTGCTTGATATAGTGACGTTCAGTGCTCATAATCTCATTGATGACATTGGCACGCATCTGGTCCCGGTTCTGCAGTGACCTGCCCAGGCACAGGCAGTCGGCATTGGGGTCCAGGTGCCCATTCTGTACCTCACTGGTCCCTTCCTCCACACCGTCTTCCTGGTTCACCCACAGCTATGATGAGAAAAAGAGAGCAAGAGTCAGGCAACGGGTAAAAACAGTCACTGGCAGACCAACTGTGGTAAGGGTCTCCAAACTAAATCCTTCTTTACTTTAATTGTGTAAAGGGAAGGATGATGGGAAGAATGCTAGAAAATGTGATTTAGGAGTAGAAACAAGGGCAGGAGCAAAGGTTTAGTGATTATATAGAAGAAGCACCTATATGATGGAAATTGGAGCTGTCAGACATGAAAAGTGCCAAATAATATAATAAAAAATAGAACTGATTTTATTTTGGTGGTTGGTGAACTGGTTAACTGGTTAACAAACAATGTGGCAGTCATTTTAAAATCTCAATAGTCTATGTACAATACGCTATTAAGTGATTTGAGCAAGTACCGAAATCACTTCCAAATTAGATAACAATGAGAAAACATGCTATAAAATTGATACAAATCTAACTTGACCTACTTAAGCAAGTTTGCTGATGCTGAAAAATGGGAATTGGATAACAGAACAAATATCAACATAGATTGTCACAATTTGCTAAGGTAGTTTAACTGAAATAAATCAGTTACCACAAAGAAAAGGCCAAAAAGGATTAGAAAACACTTAATCTCCCTACAAGAGATGTGGCAGTCAAGTTCAACACCGGTTTAGAGGGACAAACTCATTTGTAAAATATAACAGAAGATGATGGAAGACTACTAGCAGTTTTGCCTTATAAAACAGCAGGAAGTAGAGGAAAAACAAATTTTCAGAAAGCTTACCAAGAGACCCAACTACGATCCTATGAGTTGGTTTAGGCCACATTATACCAAACACTAGAGGCAGCTAGGTGGTGAAGGGAATAGAGTGCTGGGCTAGGAGTCAGGGAGACTTGAGTTAAAATACAGCCTCAGAAACGTCCTATCTGTGTGACCTTGGGCAAGTCACTTAACCTCTGTCTGCCCATGGATCACACTGACTTGTCATGGTGGCGGGGCTTGTGTAACTCAATGAAACTATGAGCTATGCTATATAGGGTTATGCAAGATGGATAGGTCATAGTGGAGAGTCCTAACATAAAAATAATCCACTGGAGAAGGAAATGGTGAACCACTCCATTATCTTTGCCAAGAACAGCAAGGACAGAGGTCCATGGGGTCACAAAGAGTTAGACACAATTGAACAACAAAAACAATAACATACCAAACACTGAAGAATGGAACTGGAAGGTCAATGAGAAAATGAAAAATGGAAAAGATCTGTTAAGATTTCTATAGCAAACTATTTTCTCTATCAATGGCAATGGAGCTGCCACATTTGTACTCTTAACATCACAGCCCTTAATGTGCTACGTGAGGAAATAAAAATGGCATTGAAGAAAGCAAAGATGGGACAAGCAATTGGGCTAGTCCACAAAAACACAGAGGAGGTACAAGCTGACAATAGTAAAATTTTAAGCTTCTTGAGGGATTGATCTGAAAAAGGGAAAGGATGACAAATTACTCTGAAAAAAGGGTGACTGGGATGATTAAAAAAATTATCAATCCATGTATCTACCACAAAGACAAGTCAAAGATACTTCTCTTCCCTTTTGTGGCTAAAGTCCTTAAGAAAGCCACCTACTAATGGTGACTGTACTTCCTCTTCTCTCTGTTCTTAACTCTCTACAGAAGTCTGCCTTCCAACTTCATCATTCAGCTGAAATTTCTCTTCAACATTACCAGCGATCTCTTGAGCATCAAATCTAATGACCTTTTCTCAACCCTTATCTTTCTTGACATCTCTGTAGCTATGGATCACACTCTTCCCCTAGACACTCTTATTCCAGGGGTGGAGAACCTGTGGCCTTGAGGCAACATGTGGCCCCCTAGGTCCTCAAGGGCAGCCCTTAGACTGAATCCCAACTACTTGGTGCCTCTGACTTTACAAACTTCCAGTGTATCCTATCTTGATTTGCATGTTGTTTTCCTCATTAGACTGAGAGCCCAAAAGGAGGGACTATCTTTTGCATTTCTTCCTATAGCTAGCACTTAGCAGAGGAAGTACTTAATAAATGCTTGTTGACTGACTATAGGGGTTGTTTTTGAAATGCTTGATAGAATTCACTTAAGTTAATCAAGGCACTTCCACTTTAGGAATAATCTATGACTTAGTCAATTTCTGTTTCTGATACCAGGTTATTTTGAAAAAAATTTCTTATTTCATTAATCTAGGTATTTTATATGTTAAAAAATCTATTTAATTTAAGTTTTCAGTTTTATTGGCACATAATTAGGCATAACAGTTTGGGGTAATTGCCTTTATTTTCTCCTAAATTGTTGGGCCTCAGTCTTTCATTTCTGAATTTTGGTAATCTGGTTTCCATCTCTCTTTGTTTTTGCAAGGTGGGTGGAAATCAAACTAACTAATGGTCGGTCTATTTATTTTATTGGTTTTTAAAGATAATTAGCTAGTCTTTTATTGTCTCAATTATTTTGGTTTTCAATGTGGTTTATATCTTCATTTATATTCAGAACTTCTATTCTTAGATTTATTTGGGGGGTTATTTATTGAATTCTAGGGTTTTTTTTAGGGGTTGCATCTTTAATTCATTGACCTCTTCTTCCTCTCTCTTTATTAATGTAAGTAAAGTATTTCAAGACATGATTTCTCCTAAGAGTTGTTTTGGCCATATCTTCTATGTATTGGCAGGCTAGCCAATTGTCATTGTTAATACTTTCTTTGATATAATTATATATTGTGTCTTTGATTTGTACTTTGACCCACTCATTCCTTGGGATTAAATTGTTTAGTTGCCATTTGAGGCTGAATTCTTTCTTCAGATTTCCCTTATTGATTACACTTTTTTATTTCATTGTGGCCTGGGAAGGAGAGAAAACTGCTTATGTATCCATACCACGTTAGATACTGAGAAAGCAGTGACAATAAAGGACAAAGAAAACCATCTAAGACACCAGGAAGATCACAGGAGATAAATTCCAAGAAAGAAACCAGTAATAAAAGCCCTGATGAAAGTTTATGCAACAAGCAAGAAATATTAGCAGTTTTCATGTAGAGTGGCAATTGGACACAGAGGAATCGTTGAGATGTGATGGGAGGAAATTCATGATTGGAATATGGCTCTGGAAGAATGAACCTTATTCAAAAAACTCAAGATGGGTAAATAGCAGTAAGAAGAGGGAGGAAGATAGGGGTAGTATAGTTAGAAGATATTATTTTTTTATTTTTAATTTATTTCTTTTTTTAATTAATTATTTTTTTAATATTAAAAAAAGTTTTGATTTCCCAATTCTATCCCTCCTCCACCCACTGAGAAGGCAAGCAGTTTGACATCCACTATACATGTGAAAAACTGCAGAACATATATTCATATTAGCCATGTGACAAAAAAAGGCAAGAAAAATAAAGTGAGAAAATGGTAAGGAAGATATACTCTTAATGGAAGATTATATATATATATATATATATATATAATAGATGTACTCTAATAGAAAATAAACTCATGTGAGGAAATTCAGGAAACAGGAGGAATCATAGTGGAGAACATTTGGGTGGATACATAATAGAGAGAAACAGAAATGATGTAGAGTTGAGGGGTGGGGAACCTACAGCCTCAAGGTCACATGTGGCCCTCTAGGTCCCAAAATGCAGCCCTTGGACTGAATTCAAACTTTACAGACCAAATCGTAGACATCAGAGTGTCCTGCTGATCACATCAAGAGAAAACAAGCTCAGGACAGAGGAAAGACAGAGTAATAACTCTTATTATTCAGACAATGCTCTGTCAAACACAGCTAATCATTTCTTGACTTGCCTTCAAGATCATCTGATACTTCAAAGCTAGAGGAATCAACAAGGGGAAATTATATTTTGGAATGGAAATGATGAGAAGCTTGTGAGGGAGTGTTCCCACCTAGAGTTTGGGAAAGAGAAGGTAAAAAAACTTGGAGATCTTCTCTGAAATGCCCATAAAATTTCAGGAGAGCAAATTTCAAAAGGTAGGAGGATCCCATGGATCAAAATTCTATGGGGGAAGTTCCCAAAATACACAGGGAAACAATTCCAATGTCAATGTGGATGCACAGGGAGCTCACAAATCAATCGACAGGGTAAAACACTGATTTCTTGTTTCTTCTGTCAGTGAGAATGACCTCCACAACAGAAATGACAGGAAAATCTGGCTAAGAGGGTCATTCAAATCCCCAAGAGAAGTAAGGAGAAGTTTTAAGAGAAGCCCTGGCTGAATTAGTCTTCTGGCCCAGATGAACAACAGCCTTGGGCACTAAATGAACTGGCAGATGGAATAACTGAGCTGCTGTGACTGTGGAAAACGGGAAAGGTACTGCCAGACTGGAGAAAAGCAAGTGTTGTCCTGATTTTCAAAATATGATAAGAATAGAATGTGAAAACTCTATGCCTATAAACTTGAGGTCCAATTCCCGAAAAAATTCTAGAATTGATCATTAAGAAAAATTAGAATGGGAGCAGCTAGGTGTCGCAGTGAATAGAGCTCCAGCCCTGGAGTCAGGAGAACCTGAGCTCAAATCCGACCTCAGACACTTGACACTAGCTGTGTGACCTTGGGCAAGTCACTTAATCCCAATTGTCTTACCTTCCCCCTTCCAAAAAAGCAAAAAAAAAAAAAATATATATATATATATATATATATAGTTAAAAAAAAAGAAAGATTAGAATTTAAGAATATTTTCAAGAACCAAGCTATGGTATTTCACTTATCCAGTCCTTAGAGGTAGAACCACATTAATTATTTCTTGTGTTGTCTGAAAAGTCTTTAGAATGCTAAGGAATGTTAATAATAAACATGTAGAAAAAGTTATCAAGTATAGAATACAAAGACCTCCCACCTCTTCAAGTTTCAAGTGTCTAAAAAAAAGCATCAATCGACACTTTTGGTCCTTTTAGTGTTTAAAAAGATAGTTGGGGAACATATACCTAAGAAAATGGTGCTTTATCAAGCACAGGTCACACCAGACTAATTTCAATTCAATTTTCTTTTTCTTTCTTTCTTTTTCCTTGGCCAGGTTTACCATACCAGAAGATCAGAGGTATGCTGAAGATGTTTTTACCTGGCCTTTAGCAAAACCTGGGCTCAAGTCTCTCATGCTGATCATATGAAAAAGGTAGAGAGATGTGGGCTGGACAATAACCCAATTAGATGGATTTGGGATTTGTTAAACAGACAAACCAAGAGTAGCTGTTAACAGTTCAGTAACCACTGGGTCAGAGGTCTCACCTAGGCATCTCTGTCAGCTCTATGTTGGCATTTCTAGTCAAGACCTGAATAAAGGAGCAGATGGGAGAAGAAAGGGAAGGGAAGAAGACAATGGGCATATTGTGTGTGTCTGTGTGTGTGTGTGTGTGTGTGTGTGTGTGTGTGTGTGTGTGTGTTCCTCAACCTCAACAATAACCCTGGGTGGTAGGTGTTATAATCCCCATTTTACAGTCAAGGAAATGAATGCAAACAAAGGTTATGTGACTTGCTCAGGGTCACACAACTAGGAAGTTATTGGAGGCCAGATTAGATCTCAGTCTTCCTGACTCCAGGTCCAGTGCTCTAACCACTGTGATACCAGCTGCCTCCTAGATGGTGTGCTCATCAAATATGCAGATGACACAAAGCTCCGAGGGAGAGGATAACATGAGCAGGATCCAAAAAGATTTTGACAGACTAGATCCTTGGACTCATCTGAACAAGATAAAAATCAATATGGAAAATGTAAAAGTCTGGCACTTGAGAATTTTTTAAAAATCAACTTTAAGAGTACAGGATAGAGGAAATGTGGTTAGACAGGAATTTATCAGAAAAAAATCTGGGGGTCTCAGTGAACTGCAAGCTCAGTAGAAGTTAATAGTATGGGATACACAGCCAAGAAAGCAAATGCAATTTTAGGCTACATTAAGTCAGTCAATAAGTACTTATTAAGAGTCTATTGTGTGGGGATTCAAAGAACTGCAAAAACATGTTTCCCTGCTCTCAAGAGGTTCACAGTTTAAAAGGCGACAATATGTAAAAAAATGAAACACACCAGATATATATATATATATATGGCAAATGGAAAGAAATCTCCAAGGGAATCCCCTAGCAATGAAGGGGGTCAGGAAAGACCTCCTAGGACACAAGGTGGGATTTGAGCAGAGTTTTAAAGGAAGCCAGGGGTAGAGAAGAGAAAGGAAACTATTCCAGGCATGGCGGACAGATGGCAGAAAGACAAGGAGACTGGAGATAGAATGTTATATGTGAGGAAGAGCAAGGGGTCTTGAAGTAGGGGAAGGGGAATAAACTGTGAAAAAAAAAACTAGAAAGGTAGAAGGGGGCCAGGTGGCAGAGAGGTGCTCTAAAAGTCAAATAAAAAGTTTTAAATTTTGATCCCAGAGGTACTTCCCATAGATGGTGAGGTCCTTCAGATCTGTGGGTGAAATGCTGATTGCAACAATTCAATTCAATGAGTATTTTAAAGTACCTTGTCTATAATGTCTAAAGAACCCCAGATACAAAACTAAAATGTATCCTGTCCTCAAGGCTCATTAAATGAGAATTTGAGTTGGTTAAGACAGCTCAGTATAACTATCCACTTGGGAAAAACCAAGTGGATAAAGAATGCCTATTGTCAAGCCTATGATATGCAGATGAATGGATAGCCCACAGAGCTGGTCCATCAAGACATATGTCTTCAGCTAATGCTACAGGTAAGACAATTAATGAGGCCCAGAATTAAATAGAAAAGGGAGAATTAACTGAATTGCTTTTTAAAAATTTCATAGTGTTTTAAATGACTATATTGGTAAAAGGTCTTAAATGGGGAAGTGGTGATATAGTGCTGGAAAGAATGTAGCTCCCCAATTGATAAATGGTCAAAGGATATGAACAGGCAGTTTTCAGAGGAAGAAATTAAAGCTATCTATAGTCATATGAAGAAATGCTCTAAATAACTATTGATTAGAGAAATGCAAATCAAAAAACTCTTGAGGTACCACGTCACACCTGTGAGATTGGCTAATATGACAAAACAAGAAAGTGACAAATGCTGGAGAGGATGTGGACAAATTGGAACACTAATACATTGCTGGTGGAGTTGTGAACTTATCCAACCATTCTGGAGAGGTGTTTGGAACTATGACCAAAGGGCTATGAAACTGTTGCATACCCTTTGACCCAGCAATACCACTTCTAGGGCTATATCCCAAAGAGATCATACAAATGGGAAAAGGACCCACATGTACAAAAATATTTATATAGCAACTCTTTTTGAGGTGACAAAGAATTGGAAATTGAGGGGATGCCCAAAAACTGGGGAGTGGCTGAACAGGTTGTGATATACGAATGTTATGGAATGTTATTGTTCCTTAAGAAATGGTGAACAGGTAGACTTCAGAAAGACCTGGAAAGATTTACATGAACTGATGCTGAGTGAAGTGAGCAGAACCAGAAGAATACTGTACACAGAGTAACAGCAACATTGTGTGATGACCAACTCTGATAGACTTAGCTCTTCTCAGCGGATCTAAGACAGTTCCAAAAGACTCATGATGGAAAATGCTAGCCACATCCAGAGAAAGAACTCTGGAGTTTTGGATGCAGATTGAAGCAGACTATTTTTTTTCTTCTTTCTCATGGTTTTACCTTTTGGTTCTAATTTTTACAACAAGAGTAATGTAGAAATATGCTTAATATGATTGTACATGTATAGCCTATATCTGATTGGGGAGGGGGGAGCAGAGGGGGAAAAATATAGAACTCAGTTTCCTCCTCTGTAAAGTGAGGGTGGTTACAATAGCTACGAGGCTCCTTCCAGCTCTAGATCCCAGGTCACCCTCTAAGGACCCTTTCATACTAGACCCTTCAGTGTTCAAAGCCCACTCCCATCTTGGACATTTGGTATTTTCAGGTCCCTTCTGGTTCTGGTGATCTGTGATTTTCCGGAATTTCCAGGGCCACAAGTGAGGTCTGCTTCCCATTGGTCTGTCCTCCATTAGCTGCCCTGCTCCAATCCCCTGCTCACCTGTTTCCCAACCTCAGCCCTAAGGCTCAGCAGACCCCCCAGGCAGCCAGAAGCAGCTGTGTTCACACACACATAATATGTCCATTGCCTTCTTCCCTTCCCTTTCTTCTCCCATCTACTCCTTTATTCAGGTCTTGACTAGAAATGCCAACATAGAGCTAACAGAGATGCCTAGGTAAGACCTCTGGCCCAGTGGTTACTGAACTGTTAACAGCTACTTCTGGGTCTGTATGTTTAACAAGTCCTGAATCCATCTAATTGAATATTTTAAACTAAAAACAAATAATGTTTTTTTTTTTTAAAGCATGCAGCTATACAAGATGATTTCTAAGTCCCCTCCCAGCTCTGACATTCCACATCCTAAGTCCCCTCTCAGCTCTGACATTCCCAGTACTAAGGCCCTTCCCAGCCCTGACCTTCCCTGTCCTAAGTCCCCTCCCAGTTCTGACATTCCCTGTCCCATGTCCCCTCCCAGCTTTGACATTCCCTGTTCTAAGATCCCCCCCACCTCTGACAGTCCCAATGGGACTGAATTCCTTCTACTGGAGTTATCCAAAGCCAGATGACCTTGCTGTAAGGAATATGATGTGGGGAGCAGCATCATGATATTCTGAAAAGGGGACCTGGTTTGCTTAGGGTTGGAAGCTCTGGGCTAAAATTTCAGGTCTACACTTGGTTCCCAAGGAGCAGGTTTCTTTCCCTCTTGGATTTCCAGTTTCTTCACTGGTGAAATGAGGGCAACAGTCAGTACATATTCTTCCAACCTGGCAGGGATATTGTCAGGAAAGCAGTGTTAAGTTACAAATGGCTTGCGTCCTGCCAGCTGTCGGCTGGTCTCGGGTCTGAGACTTGGACAGTGCCAAGGAAGAGTGGTTCTTTCAATGAGGTAGATAGAGGATGACTGCAGTCAGATTCAGGTGGCTGATTGAACAGAGGCCCCACCCCACTGGGCCAACGTCCCCTCACATTCCTTTTTCTGCTTCCTGAAAGGTCAGAATCACACCTGCCATATGCTACCCAGTGGCCTTTGGTGCAATCAATAAAACAGACTGGGGGTTCTGATCAGCCAAGGGACTGGCTGCCTTAGAGAAGAATTATCACAGTACTGAATGCCAACACGGCTAGGGAGGCAGGAGGTGGCCTATTTTTAACAGTAAAAGCCTCACCCACTAATAACCCATTAGTTTCTCCAAGCTTTGCACAATGCTGGCTTAGACTAAGTGAGCCTATAGAACCCAGGGGTTTAACACAAACCAAGCTGAACACAGCTGCTTCTGGCTGCCTGGGGTCTGCTGAGTCTTAGGGCTGAGGCTGGGGAACAGATGAGCAGGGAAGTGGGACAGGGCAGCTAATGGGGGACAGACCAATGGGAAGCAGACCTCACTTGTGGCCTTGGAAATTCTAGAAAATCACAGATCACCAGAACCAGAAGGGACCTGAAAACACCAAATGTCCAAGATGGGAGTGAGCTTTGAACACTGAGAGGGTGACCTGGGATCTAGAGCTGGAAGGAGCCTTTTAGCTATTCTAACCACCTTCATTTTACAGAAGAGGAAACTGAGGCCCAGGGAGGGCAAGGGACCTAGGATTAATAATTGAGAGCTGAAGGAGCTAATCCAATCCTCTTCACTTTACAGAGGAGGAAACTGAGGCCCATGGAAGGGAAGTATTCAAGGTCATACAGCAACCTGCTTTAGGAAACCTGGGTTCTAGTCCTTCTTCTAACCCATAATAGCAGTGAGATCCTGGCCAAGTCATGGAACCCTTCAATGCAATTCTGTAAGACTAAGTTACAGAAGAGATGCTGCCTCTCTGCATCCATGGATAGAGTGACCACCTAGAGAAAGCCCTACCAGGGGTGGGGAACCTATGGCCTCAAGGCCACATGTGGCCCTCTAGGTCCTCAAGGGTGGCCCTTGGACTGAATCCAAACTTCACAGATCAAATCCTGTTAACAAAAGGATCTGTTCTGCCACGTTTAGATTCAGTCCAAGGGCCACAGTTGAGGGCCACATGTGGCCTTGAGTCTGCAGGTTCCCCATCCCTGCTATACTGACAAAACCACAGTTCCAGACCCTATTCCATGGCGGGGGTGGGGGGGGGGGGAATTCAGGAGGGAAGGAAGAGGATTTGAGTACATCCAATGATTGCTTTAGCCAGCTGTCACCTGGGAAAGAACTGGACAAAGGTAGAACTCCTAACAGCCTCTGTCCCATGTTCTAAGGCTCCTCCCAGCCCTCCCAGTTTGCATTCTGCATTTCAAAGGGTTTGCTTTTTTTTTCCAGTTCTAATGGTTTATGGTCTTAAAAAAAAAAGTCCTTTCAATCCTAATGTTCAATGATCTGTGTTCTAAATTACCTTCCAAATCTCAATCTCCTGAGCTAGGAGTTTCCATCTTTGTTCTTTGAACCAGCAAAGGGAAGGGATCTTTCCATAATAGAGAAGCAGGCTGCCAGTGTGGCTCCCTCTTCCAGAAAGAGCCCCTATCCCTGGGATGTCAGCTGCAAGTGGGCACTGAAGGCCAAGATTCTCTCCTCTGAAGCCTGGAAGGGGTAGAGGGATTGCTTGACTGTGTATACAGAGGAGAAGAGCAGGCATGGAGAGGGGATAGGACAGGAGGGATTAGGAAACTTGGCAACACCTGGGTTCCCATCCCATCTCTAATTTCTTGTAGAATAAGGAAGTTGAGCCCATGACCTCAAAGGGCACCCTCCGACTCTAAATCTATGACCCTATGACTGGAAATCAAAGAAGGACCTTGGCTACTGCCTATGTGACAGAAAGGAAGCAAATCATTCTGCCTCAGTCTTGACATCTGTAAAATAGAAGAACTCTGAAGGATCCTAAGGGAAGACCAAAGGCTGGAATCAGCTGACTACCATCTCAGAAACTTTCATGGTTTTGCCCCTGGCCAGCCTTCTTTGTCACTATGGTAACCTCGACAGCCAGACAAATATAAAGGGGAACAGATGGGGGGTGGGGGGGATGAAGGGAGATGATAATGAGACCTCCTCCCCCAGACCTAGGAGAATGAGCATCCTTGTTGCCCAGGCTAAGGGCAACAGGAATGCTGGAGCAGGGGGTGGGGGGAGGGAGAAGAATGAGCTGGGGGATGGGAAGCCTGGCTTCTCACGAATGCCTGCAGACTAATCAAGGCAGGGGCTGCCAGCGCACACATAGAACGGCACCCTTGATTACAGGCTGTTAAGCAGAGTCAGGCCTCTGGGTTGTTGATCAAAGACTGGGAGCTGAAGGAGGTGTTAGAGGTGGCCTGGGCCAACACCTTTTCATCTTATAAAGGAGGAAATGGCGGACAAGAGAGGGGAAAGGGCTTCCCTGGTAATGGTACAACTGAGGACCAGAGATAAGGACTTTAAGTGTCAGGCCTTAAGCAGAAGCCTACTGTGGTAGAAAGTGGACTTAACTTGGAGTTAGGAATCCTGGGTTCAAATCCTATCTGTACCACTAAGACTACAGGCCATGACCACATGAATTGGCCCAGGAGACACCCTAGGAACAGGAGGGTCACAAATCACTGAAGACCAAAAGGCCTCGCTCCTGGGGGAGGAGGCTTTAGGAAAGGAAGTCCCATTTAGGGTGGGACTTCAATTAGGGCTGTGTGCATCTTTGGAAAGACTTAGGGTAAACAACTTGGCTGCTGGGGTGCCATGGAAAGAAGCCTGGACTTGGGGCTGGAAAAGCTGTGTGGCCACGGAAAGTTACTGACATCTTTCTAGGACTTAGTCTCTTCATCTGTAAAGTGAGGGGCTTGTGATAACTGATCTCTATGGTTCCTTTCCACTCACAAAATTTATGTTCTTTTCAAAGGTGCCTTTCACTTCTGATGTTCTTTGTGCTACTAAGGTCAGAGCTGGGGTGGGGGGAAGGGGTGCCTTAGGACAGAGAAGGTCCAACCTCAGAGGGGGCTTGGGTTAGAGGAGGTCCAACCTCAGAGGGGCATTGGGTCAGAGGAGGTCCAATCACAGAGGGGAATTGGGTCAGAGGAGGTCCAACCTCAGAGGGACCTTGGGATATGGAATATTCATGGCCTCTTACAGCTCTAACATTCTGTTTTATCTCTCCTTCTATAGAAGAGTGGGTAAATAGGATCTTAGAAGAAAGCTGTCCTCTCTGGCCAGGAAAGGGTTTCCAAAAGATGGATTTGAAATCTCCCTCAAACTCAAATGTCAACTCCTTGCCAGCTGGGCTATCCCTGCCACTGCTGCCACAGGAGGCTTAGTGGGGGAAAGAATAAAAGCCAGAGGAAGCAGGCTGCCTGATTCTGTTTGCTTCTGACCAGTTGGCTTAAGGGAAAAGCTCAAAGTGGAGCCTGGGGGTCAGCTGGGGCAATGGCCCACCTGGCTCCCTCTCCCAGAAGCCCTCTCCATCTCCTGCCTTGCTTGGCCCTCTACCGCTGGGCTGCCCATGACCCCTGGAATTACTGAGCCCTGGAAAGGATGTAAATACACCATAGTCAAGGAGTTCCGCAGTGGCTGCTTAGATCAAATCACCAGGGATTTACTGAAGGCCTAAACCAGAGACTGGCAAGCACGGTGGGAGATAAACAAGAAGAAGAAGATGCAAATTAACTGTAGATTACTCCAGGAGCCACAAAGTGACTATTAAGATGAAATTAAATCAGTAAGGGAGAGAAGCAATGCAGGCCTGAGGGGAAAAGAAAGCTGGGGTTGGAGCTGAAGGCCCTTGGGGCCATACAGCTGGGCCCCTGACCAAAAGGGGCTGGGTGACCTTGGGGAGTCACTGCAGTTTACTGAGCCTCGATTTCCTCAACTGTAAAGCTGGGGGAAGGGGAGGAGAGGACCAGATGGACGATAAAGTCTTAGCCACTTTGAAATTGATAACCTAACTATTCATTCAGTACTATATGAAATTTGGAAAGCAGCTGGGGAATATAAAATGCAGAAGGTACTTAAGTGTTTGTAAGATTTCCAGCTCTGATTCTCCTAGTTCTGATATCCCATATTCTAAGACCCCTCCAGCTCTGACATCCCCTGTTCTAAGGCCCTCCCAGCTCTAACCTTCCCTGTTCTAAGTGTCCTCTCAGTTCTGACCTTCCCTGTTCTAAGGCCCTCCCAGCTCTGACCTTCCCTGTTCTAAGGGCCCTCCCAGCTCTGACCTTCTCTGTTCTAAGGGCCCTCTGACCTTGCGTGATTCTCAGTGCCCCCTTCCCTTTGACCCATTACCCACTAGGTCCCAAAGTCTGTTTTTCTCCCCTGCAGGAACCTAGGAGGCCTCTTATCAGCTGGTTAGCCCCTTCCCTGGCTGTGGATGGAATTTTCCAAGGCTCTAACACAGAAATGACCCAAGCAGTAAGGGTCTATTCTGTACACAGAAGCTATGCCAATAAGCCCCACTGTCTTATTAGGATTATTAAGTAACTCAATATTAGAACCATTGGACAGAATTGGGGACCTGTTATTATGGCTTTTTCCTAATCCATTTCACAAAGGCTGTTTTCCAATCTGTTCTTGGGTTAATGTGCATAGCACAGTGTTCCTCTGTTTGTTCAACTGCAAATGAGAACTAGGGGCTTCAGTGTAAGCCTAGCAACGCTATTATTTCTGTCGGTCTAATGTAAGGCAGCCGAGGCAGTGCATCCTGCAATTAGATGTGCAGGGGCCTCATTAGCCGCCCCTCGATGCCACTGTTTCTGAAAAACCCTGTGGCACAAAAGTGCCTGGACAGAATGCAGCCCGGCATCTTTCACAAGTAGCTAAATTGGACAGGGCTGAGTCCTTTCAGGGGCTGCATGGGCCACTGGCCAGGTCTACAGCTCTGGGGCTGCTGAAGCCCACTCTTCCTGAGCCTTTCTTAATGAAAGTCTCTACAAATTCAAGCAAATCCACCTGCCAGGGCCGTCCAATTCACATGGGACATAAACAGAATCACAGAGGAGAGCCTGGAATTGGGAGGGACCCTAGAAGGGAGACAGCACTGAAGAACACAGACCGTTGGACCTGAGAGAATCCTTGGGAAACCCAATGTCTAGGCTGGGGAGACCTTAGAATATAGAATGCCAGCATTTGGAAGCATTTTAGAACAGAGAATGGAAGAGGTGGGAGGGCCCTCACAACACAGAATGGCAGAGCAGGAAGAGCTAATGGCAGCCTTGAAATTAAGGCCCTGTGCATAATATTTAGTGAGGCTTTCTGACTGACTACAACATAAGAAAGCCCCACTAACGCAGGTACACAATCACTCGGGTGGAGACAGACCCCCTTTGAAAAAACTAAAGAAGATTTACAAATATAAATGAATGATACAAAGACTTTTTTCAGGGGGTAGGATGAGAGAGTTGCCCCCAAGTTATCCTAAGCAGGAGGCAGGCAGAGGAGCTTTAGTCCTATTGGGTACTGGTCCTGGTTGCAAGGCATTGGACAAGTCATTTCTAGGATAACAAGGCCTGCCCAGCCTACATCACAGAGCTATACTAATAAATAATATTCTCAGGGCACTTAGTCAGGTATCATAAAATTCAGCAGCCGGAAGAGACCCCAGGGTTGGGCCATCCTGTCCAACTGCCTGTCCAATGATGGAAACCCCATCATAATATCCCAGACCAGTGACTACCAGACTCTACTTTAAGGATGCCCCTTCATTACTTCTTGAGATACCTCACCGCACTCTTGGATGCTCTAATTCATAAGAGCATAGATCTAGAATCGGAAGAGTCCCAAGAGGCCATGAGTTCAGGTCAGAGGAAGAAACTGAGGCCCACAGAGGCAAAATACCCAAAGTCAGAATTCTAGAACTAGAGCTGGGAAGTATTTCAGAGGAGAAAACAGAAGCCAAGGGGAGTGAGAAAATTTGCCAAAGGCCACAGAGAGGATCCTAGAGCTTTATACATTATTTTATCTGATCCTTACAATAAACCTGTAAATAGATGCTATGATTAGCCCCATTTTATGCACAAGCAAGGTGAGGGAAACATAGGTTAAGTGACTCGGCCAGGGTCACAGAGCCAGTAAACATCTGAAGCCAGTATAATGAGTTGCTAAGTTGCTTACAAATGTCTCTGGCCCAGTCCTCAAATGGCATGATTTCGAGGTCCTTCCCCATTTTGTCAGCCTCCTTGAGTTGAAACCAAGTTGGTCAGTATCCTTCCTAAAATGGCAGATGTAGGATTGGTGGTCTTGCCCAAACACTTCTATTCAGCACACAATCTTAAGCACTCCCGTGGCCCACTCTCTCTCTCTCTCTCTCTCTCTCTCTCTCTCTCTCTCTCTCTCTCTCTCTCTCTCTCTCTCCCCCCCCCCCTTCCCTTAACTCTAGTGGCCCTGGAATCTTTAGGAAATCAGGTAGACCCAAGAAAACTCTTTCAGCACTGGCCACTACTATACTTGGCAAGGATCAAGGTTGGCACGTCTCCCTGCTCCCAGGTGTCCTTCCTACCCTAACTATGCCACCTTTCACATAAAGGTCCAGTATCCAGGTACTTTAGGCTTGGTATCTTTATACCTTTCCAAGAGACAACTCAGCGCTGAGGCAGCTTGGGGTTTTGCTCTACCAATGGTTACAGGGCAGAGTGGGTGGGGGAAGGGAGGAAATCAGAGTCCAGTTTTTCTATTCCTGCCTTGCCCCCACCCCTAAAAGAGAAGGAGAGCTAAAGCTATGGTAGCCCTGAAGTCAGACTCCAAGTATCTGAAGCAATACAGGATCAAGGAAGCACCATTAGGCTGGCACTGGGAGTGAGAAGACCTGGGATGAAGTCTTTGACCTCTAACTCACTGTATGATCTTGAATATAGCACTTTTTCTCTCTGGGCTTCAGTTTCCTAATCTGTAAAATAAGAGGTTTCTCTAAGAGAAAGAGAGAGAGATATAAAGGGAGACAGAGACAGAGATAGAAAGAGATCAGAAGAGAGACAGAGAGGAGAGAGAATAGAAAGTTGGACTAGATGTCCCCTAGAATCTCTTCCAGCTCTAGACCTATGATTTTATGATCCTATGTGTGACCTTGGTCTAGTCATGCCCTCTACCTGGGCCTCAGTTTCTTTCCTTATCTATAAAATGAAGGGGTTGACTGGATGATCTCTGAGTGCCCTTCAAGCTCCAGATCCAATAATCCTGTAATTCAATTCAATTCACACTTTTAGTTAAGCATATACCATGGGATTAGTACTGGGCTTTGAGAGGGCTACAATGGTGAAAAGGGCTATAAAAGGGGGCTAGGAAGACGGCCCACTGAGGTAGGACCTCAGTCCAATGGTACCGGCAATAATAAGTAATGCAGTTCGGCTGGAACAGAGAATGTGTGACAGGGTACGGTATGAAAGAAGAATGGAAAGGGAGGCAGGGGTCAGATTGGGAAGGGCCTTCAATGCCAGGTTCACTTGGGCTTTATCTTTACAATGATAAGGAGACATGAAAGGTTTCCTAGCAGAAGAGTAAATGTGACTAGACCTGAAGATTATTTGGGTACCTGAAAATGAAGAGCATTGAAGCAGAGAGAACATGTAGAAGACTACATGACAATAGGTTAGGAAAAAGGTGATGAGGGTAGAAATTGGCAAGCCAGACTTGCCTGGGTTTGGCAACTGTTTGGATGGGGCGAGTGAGAGACACAGATAACTGCCAGGCTTTTGACACTGAAGGGCCAAGAAGAGCTTAGGATCAAGAATAGCAACAGTGATGCTGATAGAAGAGGCAAATTGAGGACTAAGATGGAGGTCAACCTTGGTCAAGATGAGTTTGAGGTGACAGCAGGATCAGCCAGGTGAAGATGTCCAGCAGGCAGCTGGGCATGGAGGGCTGGAATTCAGAGGGAAAATTGGGCTGAATAAAAGAGAGATATTGGAGCCATATGCAGAGAGGTGCTAATTGGAAGTGGTAGAAGCAGATGAGATGGCCAAGGGGGGTATTGCAGGAAATGAAACGGGCTGTGGCCAAAGCCCCAGGAGATGATGAAACAATTAAAGAACCCTAAAAGGAGTAGTTAAATGGGTGGGAATGGAAGCAAGACACAACTAAAGTGGAGGAAAAAGAGATTATCCAACCAAACACAGAAGGGGAAATGGGTTGACAGTGTCAAATGCTGCAGAAACACTCCAGAGGGTGAGAACTCAGAAGAGGCTGTCTTCCAACAACAGCATGTACTTACCAAACACCTGTTATGTGCCACACGGGAAATACAAAGTCAAAGAAAGGGGCCAGGTGATAATGGTGGAGAAATGGTTTTTCTCAAATGCCTCCAGCCTCAGAACCTCAGAAAAAGAAATTATATAGCAGATATAGGGCCTGGGCCTGGGATTTCATTGGTAGATGGGACCTCTTCTACCATTGTAAGCTGGCACCTTCTCTGCAGCTCTCAGTCTTAGAAAGTTGTCTAGAACATTGAGAAGTCAAGTGACTTGTCCAGGGTTACACAAGGTGGCATGTCTTCTTCATTTCAAGACAAACTTTACTATCTATTATACCATTCTGCTTCTCTCAAATATCGAGTAATTAAAGCTGAATCCAAAAGGTAAGGAGGCAGGGGAAAATCCTTGGAAATACCAAAGGAGAATTTAAATATTTAGAGGTCCCATTTAGCATCCCTACCCTCAAACAAATGCATCTCACAATCCAGTACTGGCAGCAAAAGCAATTTTTAGGCTATGGCAGTGTGGGTCTTTATGAGGTCCCCCCACCACAGTGACTTCACCAAAACCTCTACCTCACCTCACCCCCACAGATGGTGGGTCCTTCCACCCAGACATATGAAGGAAAAGGAAAGCAACTGGGGAGGGGGAGGATGCAGAAGTGTAGAATACAGCCCAAAATGGCTACAGACGAAAGGAATGAGCATGCCCAAGGGAAAGGATTGAGAAAGCCAGCTGGGGCCAGACTCCACTCTCAGTAGTTAACCTGGGTAAGAGACCAAAGATCTAGCTTTGGATGGATCTATATAACAATAGAAGTGGAAGGGGCCAGAGAACGAAGAGGAAAACTCACGGTCGACCAATTGGGAATACAAGAGAAAGGTTGACAGGCCAAGGAAGAAAGATCAAATGAAAAATCTAGTTAGTGAGCAGATCGACCAACAGAAAGTATTTCATAAAGACAGAAGGAAAATGAGCAAAAACTCAGAGAGGCCTGAAGACTGGACACACAAGCATTATATAATGAAGGGAAAAGAACCAACATGCTCTGAGAAAAACAAGAATTTAGTAGACTCCCCAGGGATCATGGAACAACAGCAAGAAACTCCAGAATGGTTCAAAGGAGAAATAAAAGTTTTAAAAGAAGATGTTAGGAATGAAATTGTGTCAGAAATCTAAGCTCTCAACACAGAATTTCTTTTTTAAAGACAATGGATAGAGGACACCATGGATAATCCCTCCCAAAAAGGCAGAGGCTCTGAGTGAGAGAATAAGAATTTGGAACACAAAAATACTTAAGTTGAAGAAAACTTGGCAGAAGAAACACTTAGGAGATCACACTTTGAATGGATTCTATCCATGCCAAAGTGATTGACCTTGAAGGCCTTTGTGCAAAGAGATCATTTAAGGATTATGAGTCTCCAAGAAGAAGAAGACAACACAAAACAACCTGAATATCAAATTGCAACAAATATTACAAGCAAATGGCTTTTGGATACAGACAATAAAGCACCAATTGTCTGAACCCAAGGATCATCCACAGAAAAAACCTACAAGACGTAACAGTCTTCAATTTGGATAACTCCAAAGACAAAAGAGTGTAACTCACCTGTCCCTGCCCATGTGTCTAGGCAACTGCTCTTCCCCATATCCACCACAGGAGATCTGCCCAACATCCTGGAAGTCTTCCTAACTTTTTCCTGCTATCATAGATATATCAATGGAACAACTAGGTTGTCTCCCTGGCATTCCTCACTTTCTCCACATGACCAGCTCATCTGTTTCTCCTAGCACACATTTCCCTGATGACACACTGTTCTTCCTTGAAGTTCCTCATTGGTTTTATGTCACAGCCCACCACATACCTCTCTCCATTGCCCTTGGTGTGATATTTATCTCTAGTTCTTCCAGGATTGTTGTGTTTCATGCCTGGAAATCATGTGATATCACCAACATAATACTGGTATGGAAAGGGTGGGCCTTTGTCTACAGAAGAAATTGGGGGCTTTAGAATTTCCACTGAGGGTGGCTAGGTGGTGCAGAGAATAGAGCACTGGCCCTGGAATCAGAAGGACCTGAGTTCAAATTTGACCTCAGACACTTCACACGTACTAGCCATGTGACCTTGGGCAAGCCGCTTAACCCCAATTGCCCTGCCCTCCCCCCCAAAATAAATTTAAGAACTTCCACTGGGCTTCTCCAACTTGTCCATTTGTCCAGACAAGTTCTTTAGCTTTGGCCATCCAACTACATGTCACAATCTGGGCAAGAGACAATCTTTGACTACTTGTTTTTTTTCCAGGGTGGATGGTCAAGCCAAAACTTTTCAAGCAGTTATGGCTCTCTTCCAGGAGGTCCTGTTATGTTCTTACAAGGATGATACCATTATCAACAGAATGGAAAGGGACTAAACATTAATTTAGTGCACTGTGCTAAGTACTATACAAATGTTATCTCATTTGATCCTCAAAAAAGCACTGGGAGGGAGGTGCTATTATGATGCCTATTTTACAGATGCAGCAAATAGGTGAAGTGACTAGCCTAGAGTCACACAGCTAAGTGCTAGTCTGGATATTCCTGACTCCGGGCCCAGCACTCTATCCACTGCACCACCTAGCTGCCTCTTCAGACAGGAACATCTGGAAGAAATCCATTCATAGGGAATTCTTCCTCCACTTGAACCCTGGGTTGGATCTCCTCCATCATAGTGATGAACACCAATGGGGAGCATACAGCTTCCTCTTCTAGGCTTTCCATGAGGATCCATTACAGAACATGTTTATTTCTGTTTTACTTTTGGAATAATCTTGAATGGTTTTGATGGGGATGGAGAAAGGAATGCAACAAGCATTTATTAAGTGCTTACTTTATGCCAGGCACTGGGCTAAAGCACTAGCATAAAGAAGGGCAGAATCTGTCCTCAAGAAGCTTATACTCTAAGGGGGTTAGAACTCTTGGAAGAGTTGGAAGAGAGTCCTTAAGAAGGCCTTTTGCTTTACCAAATCAAATGCTTCCCTTATAACTAATAAGGACAGTGGCATCTGGTATTGTCAATTACATGATGGTATGGGCTTCTATTGCTTGTGAAAAAAGCCCTCATGCAGATGCATGTGAGGATGATTCTCATGGAAACTATATAGATGGAAAAACATGTACAAGGTCAGTAGTTCTCCATATTTTTCTCTTTTCTGGTATTGACAAGATCAGAGATTTTTTTTCCTCACTATTTTGAGAGCTTGTCTTTCCTCACTTGCCCTGTGAAAGGATCATCTCCAACACACATCTCCTCTATGGATAGTTCATTTATTCCAGTTACCTTTTCTATCTTTGTTTGCTTTGTTCTTCTGTTTATTGTTCTCCTCCCCTTGGCATTCTTAAATATCCTTTTGCTTCCTTAAGTTTCCTCCCAAGTTTACTTTAAACTACTTTTAAACCTTCTCCTAACTCATAAGATTTTACAAATGAGTATCTATTCTAAATGGTTGGTGCCTTTGGCCACCATCTTTGAATGGAAAGAAAGTCAAGTGTTTATTGACAAAGGTGCTTTGGGTTCCATGTTACGGTAATTAATTTACAAGAGTTAAATCTTTACATTAAATGATTGTGATTGCTGTTGATATAATTTCAACTGTAAATTACCCATTTCTCATGATCAATAACTTTTTTAAATAGGTCAGGAATGAACTACTTTGATTGCATGCCACCATTTTCCCTCCTTAATATTCCTTTTCCTAGCTGTATACTGACTTTGATTTCTCCTTTAACAAATTAGCAGTGAAGCTTATTCAGGAATGACTCCCACACCAGCGAATGAGCCCTTTTCTGCAGGTTAAAATATAATCAATTTCCATTTTTGTGACTGTAACTTTGTACTTACCAGGGTCAGCAAATCGTGATTCTACTCTTAAAGAAAGAATTCATCTAAGCTATTCTGAGTATTATAAATACTCAAATGAACTACAAAGGACCCATGAAGGAAAATACTATCCACATCCAGAGAAAGAATTAATAACAGAAATATGCATAGTATAATTTTATCTATCTATCTATCTATATGTTAGATGGTGCCCCTCTGGAGTGCGAAGGAAGGGAGGGAAAGAGGCAGTCTGGAAATTAAAATGGAACAAAAAACATTAAATTTAAAAAAAAGAATACGCAATATGAAAGGACACAGCTTTTGTATAGTTGCTAAGCCTTTGAACAATCTCATTCTTTATTTCTCAGGTTTTCTGATAGACTTCTCAGCATGCTCACCTATCCTCACCTCTACATCGAAGTCCTTGAGCATCAAAGAGGGCATTTATTGACCTTAGAGGGTCTTAGCAAGTCCTTCAACATACCTTTTTACCTCTTCATGCTCTGCAACCAGTACTGGCATAAATACTGTAATTATTTTGATGGCGGGTTTTTTGGGTTGTTGTTGCTCTGGGACACACAATAAAACTTACTGCCAATTCCTTTTTTTGTCTCTCTAAGGAGTCCTTGGGAGCCAGCCTTCAATTTAGCTGCAAGTTGTCTTTCTTCAGGTTTCATTTACAATAAGAATGTCAAGATTGATATATTTTGCTTTCTCCACTAGTGTATCTTGTCACTGATCATTGGACAAAGACTTCACATTTAGTGTACCAACAGTCAAGTTAAAGTTTATAGATAGTATAAACACAGTGAGATTCTTAGCACCCTCTCTTTTCTGCCTCTCTGCTATAAAAGAAGTGGAAGAAGACTGAACACAACTGAGGCTCTTCATTGTTTTCATGAGTTGCTATAACCAAAGAACACATAACTAAATGGCCATCACACATACTAGTGATGCCCTTCTCCATACTTAGCTATGCAGACTCAGAATGTTTGCCAGGATCATACCTGAAGCCTTTCCAGGATGGCAGAATTTGCCAGAGCTTATACTATGCTGGCACAGTCTTTGATAACCCACTATCACATAGATAAGATAGCAGAGGAGAATTCTGTGGAGTTTGCATTTCACGATTTTAATAACAAGCAATACATTTTCCAAGACCTCCTACTATGAAAGAACACCAACTCAAAAACCACACGACTATGCCTTAATCATCAGAAAGCAAAGAAGACAATGGAATCATATATGTATTCCAAAAGGCAAAGGAGTTCAAATTACTACCCAAAATAATATCCTGCAAAGCTGAGCCTACTAATAAGAGAAAAAAAGATGGACCCCTCAAAAAGAAAGACATTTGAGGCACTGTTACCAAAAAAACAAAAACAAAAACAAAAAACCTAAAACAACAGAAGTAGGTAGTATATTTACTTAAAAACACACAAGAGAGGCAGCATGATGTGGTGGCTAGAGAGCCAGGCTTGAAGCTAGGAGGCCCACCTCTGAACTAGAATTGTTATGCAGACCCAGGCAAGTTAATTAGTCTCTCAGTATTCTAGGCAATCCTTGAAGACATTAAGTTGCAGAGAAAGTGCAGTCTTGCATTGATAGAAATTCCATTCCCATTTCTTATCCTTAAACACCCCAAAGGAGAGAAACATAAGATGAATAAATAAATGCAATTATCAAAAAAGACTATGAAAATAAATTCTCTTATATTTATAGACTTAAAAAAAATGAACTGAGTAAAAAAAACAAGAACAAAGAAGGGACATCAAGTGACAAAAATGACCTAAAGGGTTTTCAAAGATTTAAGGGTAACTGAAAGAAGTAGCAGTTAAGGAAAAAAGAAAAGTTGATTAATATTCTATGAACCAAATCCTATGATCCCCCACAAGTGAATTAATATCCTTTGCTAGAGGGATAACAGAGCAGGAAATTGCAAGGGGAAGGCAAGGGAAGGTAAAAGACAGAGGGGAGCTAGGGATCAATTAAATGGCAGGTGAGGGACCAAATTAGGTCTGGGTCAGGGGTGGGGAAACCTGCATCCTTGAGGCCACACATGGCCCTCTAGGTCTTCAAGGGAGGCCCTTTGACTGAATCCAAACTTCACAGAATAGATCCCCTTAATAAAAGGATTTGTTCTGTAAAACTTGGACTCAGTCAAAAGGCCACACCCGAGGACCTAGAAGGTCACATGTGGTCTCAAAGGCCACAGATTCTCCACCCCTGGTCTGGGTGCTATAAACATAGAAATGACAGTCCTATCCCTCAGGGGGCTTAAATTCTACTTGAAGGATATAATACATATTGGAAAGCTTGAGACCAGGAATGGAAGGATTAGTTTAGGTTGTCACAGGAGTTGGGAGAGCCTTTCTAGTAACAATGGCCTTTTCTAGTAACAATTGATTGAATTGTCTTTTTCCTGAATAAGAGGAAAAAGGAAAGAGAGAATGAGTTATACAGTGACAAAGAAGATGGCAAGATGCCTACTCTGGCTAGGCCCTGGTGGAAGGGATGAAACATAGGCAGGAGCTAGCTAGAGCCTGAGGTGAGGACTGACTTGCTCACCTTCTAACTGGGCAACTCTGCACCAAGGTGAGCTGAGTGCAACCCAACCAAGTCTATAGGTAAACAGAAGGGAGAGTAATTTCCTTAATCTTTCAGCAAAAGATGAATGGATCTGTGGAGAAAAGCAAGAGAGGTAAGGGACTGGGTTAGAGGGGGCAGGGCAGGGAAGAAGTGGGTCTCTTGCTCCTTACAGGGAAAGCAAAGAGTGCTACTAAAGAACATTCTTAGGATGGGGGGAAGGGGACAGTGTGTTTCTAGTAAGAAACAAGGACCTTATAATGGGTTTTGTCTAGGGGGAAGCTGCACATTTAGAAGCCACATTCTCTGAGAAACTATTGTATCTTCAAGGACTACATCTAATGCTAGGAGAGAAAATTATGAAAGCCTAAAAGCAGTTAGACCCAGAGTGATATGGGGTCAAAGAAGCAGAGATAGGGTGACTTGATTTAAGAATAGTGAATGACTATAGGGGTAAAGGGTAGGCCAGGCCTTGTGCCTTGGGATACAGAGGACTCTTACCAGATGAAACTGGTTCTATTTAACATTATTTCATTTATGAATTGATACTTCAAATAAGAAAATGCAACAGGTAAAAAGGAGAAGGGGGTAAGAGCTATAAATTGCTAACATATTATTTTCAGGAAAGGGAAAAGGGTTGAAATTTGGTATGCTACCTTTCTGAGGGATACAAGAATAAAGAACAAACACATAAGGCCAATTTGGTCCATATATTGGAAAAGAGAATTCAGACTATAGAAGGGAAGAGAAATGAGGACAAAGAAAAGGAAAAGTTCTTAGAAATGGAAGCAAAAAGAATGGTAGTACTTAAACTTAGAGGTGGAGATGTGTATTTTCAACCCTACCCTTAGTTAGATAGAGAAAGAGGGGAGAAAGAAAGAAATAAGGAGAGGGGTGGGGGAAGCCAGTGTTAGAGTCAAGGGGAACTAAATGGAAGTAGGGGATGGGGAATGGGGAAGGAGTTAATAGGAATTAGTTTTCTAACCACCAAAGTTATAAAATTTAGAACAGGCTCAAGTGCTGACTTAAAAGAGAATAAGGGGGTAAAACCAATTCAAAAGTATACATGAAAGAATAAATAATCCTAACAATCATAAATTTATTAAATTTGCTTTATTTTGGAGGGGAAGGGCAGGGCAATTGGGGTTAAGTGACTTGCCCAAGGTTACACAGCTAGTAAGTGTTAACTGTCTGAGGCAGGATTTGAACTCAGGTCCTCCTGACTCCAGAGCCGGTGCTCTATTCACTGAGCCACCTAACTGCCCCTCAATCATAAATTTAAGTATGAATGGATTAGGAAATACACTAAAATGAAAGAGTACAGATATGAAACAAAACCCAACAATTTGCTGTATATAAGAAACACATTTAAAAATAGACACATATTGGGGGCGGCTAGGTGACACAGTGAATAGACCACCGGCCCTGGAGTTAGGAGGACCTGAGTTCAACTTCTGCCTCAGACACTTAACACTTACTAGCCGTGTGACCTTGGGCAAGTCACTTAATCCCAATTGCCCTGCCCTCCCCCCTGCAAAAAAGCAAAAAATAAAAATAAAAAATGAAATAAAATAAAAATAGACACATATTGAATGAAAAGGAAAGGTTAGAACAAAATTTACTGGAAATCAGATGATCCCAAAAAACCAGGAGTTGCAGTCATGCTACCAGAGAAAACAATATAAAACTTCACAGTATCAAGAGAGTCCCCAAGTTGCTAAGCACTCTCCCTCAGAAATTACTTTTGAATTTTTTTTGTGTGCTTTTTATTTGTGTGTATGTGTGCGCCAGCTTCTTTGAAATACCTAGCTCTCCTGATAAAATGTGGACTACATGAATGTCTTGTTTTTGCTTTTGAATACTCAGCTCACAGTCCATGGCAGATAGTAGGAACTTTAATGTTTGTTAAATTGAATAGAGAAACTACATTATATGGGTAGCTAGCTAGGTGGTACAGTGGATAGAGTGCCAGGTTTGGAGTCAGGAAGATCTGAGTTCAAATCCAGTCTCAGATACTTAGTAGCTTTGTGACCCTGGGCAAGTCACTTAATCTCTACTTGCCTCAGTTCCTCATCTATAAAATGGGGGCATGCTGGTGAAGGAAATGGCAATCCACTCCAGGATCTTTGCCAAAAAAAACCCCAAATGGGATCACAGAGAGTCAGACACAACCGAACAACTCAACAATCACTGGCAATAAAACAATAGCTATACTAAAGATATATATTCACCAAATGGCAGATAATGCACGTCCAAAAACTAAATGTAAACTGAATTACAAAAAGACACAGATGACAGCATTATAGACTACTTCAATGTTTCTTTCACATAGCTGAATAAATCTAACAGAAAGTGAAACCAAAAGGAAAATATAGCATTGTACAAACTGTTAAAAGTAAGATCTGAAATATTTATTATATCTTGTGAATGGGAACATTAAAGAATATACATATATATATATATATATATATATATATATATTTCTCAGCACCTTTATAAAAATAAATCATATCCCAAGGCACAAAGAAATTATAAATATAAAAAAGTCAAAATACTAAATACCTCCTTTACAAACCTTAAGACAATAAAAATAGCAATAGAGAGAATACAAGCAAAAACTTCAGATGCAAATGGAAACTTAAAAATGAAATTTTGATGAATGAGTGGATTAAAGTACAAATCATAGAGACAATTAGTAATGATGTGGAAGAGAATAATAATGAGACAACATGCCAAAATTTTTGGAATGAAGCTAAAGCAGTCCTCAGAGGAAAAAATCATATACCAGAAAATACACAGTAACAAAACAGAAAGACAGTTAATGAATTGTGTATGCAATTTTTAAAATTGAAAAAAATTAGCAAATAAGCAAATCCAAAATTGGCATAAATAAGAATATCCTGAAAGTTAGAGAAGAAATAGATAAGACAGAAAAAAAAGACTATAGAAATGATTAAAAAACCCACAATAAAACTAATGGATGCCCTTTAAATAGACTAATAAAACTGATAGAAATTTAGCTAACCTGATCTTAAAAAGAGAAAAGAAAACCAAATTAATAAAATAAAAAATAAAGAAGGCAAAATTACAACAAGAATAAAAAAACCTACTATGCATAATTATATGCTAACAAAACTGAGATTTTAAAAGAAATGAATTATTTTCTTGAAATATATCAAATACTTCAATATAAAATAGACATAGTAATAGACATATTAAACCACCCCATCTCAAAAAAAATGAAGCTGAGAAAGTCATAAAGAACTGTCCAAGAATAACAAAAATCAAAATCCTAGAATAGTCAGGTTTACATGGGAATTCTATGAAATGTGTAAAGAGCAGTTAATAAGAGCATATTAAGAATAATTATTCTGAAAATATTTTACCAAACTAATTGTATGGTAATAATACCTAAACTGGAAGCAGAAAAACCATTAAGAAAATTAATATAAATAATAAATATATTGCAAACATTTTAAATAAAATTCTGACAAAAAGACCATAGTAACACATATCTCCCCCCAAAATAAGAACATATCACCATGTCTACAATGATACCAATGGTTCAACATAATTATTTCTAAAAAAAATAACAATAATTATATAACCATATTAATAAATACAAAGCCTTTAATGAAATACAAAATTCATGTATATATTTTTAAAAAATAAAAAATATAGACACAGAATGACCATTTTACAATATGATTAAAGACTACATATCTAAAATAAAAAGCTAGCATATAAGTGTAGAAATACTAGAAGTTTTCCTAATAAAAACAAGGATAAAGCAAGGATGCTTCCTCTCTCCACTATTGTTTAACATAGAAATGCTAGGAATAGTAATATGACAAGAGAAAGAAATTAAAGGCACTGCAAAGATAAGTCATAATTGTCCCTACTGGCATATAACAAGATGGTATTGTTGGAAAAACCCAGAGAAATCAGCAAAGAAACTAAGTGAAATAATGAATAGTTTCAATAAAGTAGCAGGATATAAACTATTTCTTTTCTTTCTTTTTTTTTTTTTTTAAAGCAATTGGGGTTAAATAACTTGCCCAAGGTTACACAGCCAGTTTTTTTGTGTGGAGCATTTCCATATAGAGAGAAACAGGACTGGTTCTGCCTGACTCCAGGCTGGTGCTCTTACTCACTGCACCACCTAGCCACTCCAATATAAACTATTTCTATGAAAACCACTGGCATTTCAATAATCATAAAAAAAAATCAAGTAAAAAATATTAGACTAACATGTTAAATTTACCATAATCTTTTTTAAGCAGCCAAACTCCATTATCAGGCTTATGTTTTCATGAGCAATCTACTTTCCTGTTTCTCTCTATATGGAAATGCTCATGTTCAGTGATGTCTGTCAAGAACAGAAAAAAAAATAATGTATTTAAAAAAAAAAAATCTGAATTGTATGATTCTTATTCTAGTGTTCTTTCCACTAAAGTAAATCTTCCTATGTCCTATTATTCTTTCCATTGTCTCCCATCATGCTTTGGGCAGTGTTCACTCTACCTCTATTCCTTCCTGCTTCACCACCTCCCCAAACCTATAGATCGCCCCCCAAAGAGAGAACAGACTGGACATGCCACTTATTCACATGAGGGGTCACTGGCTCAGAGCAATTTCTCTGTCGCTGTTTTGATGGTTTCATGAGCAATCCCTTTTTTCTCATCCCTCTGTGTATATAGAAATATTTTTATTTGTTAATAATACATTATTATTTTTACTTTTTGTTGTTCTCTTCTGGACAAACATCAAATATGAACATTTCATCTCTCTGGGCCTTGGTTTCCTCATTTGAAAAATGAAGAAGTTGGACTAAAATGCCAATGAACATTAAGATTATTACTTCAACCTCTAAAAGTCCATGAAACTATGGATGAGGATGTTGGAATGCTTTCTCAGTGTTTCTGCCTAGGTTCTGAAATCCCTTCCAGCTCTGATAGTGGATGGTCTGTGCCTCGTAATTCTCATGTGTCCCCTACAGAGCCCAGCATGCTGTTATGTGACAGGAAGCACTCAATTAATGTTTGCTAATTGATTTGCACTCATTATGGGTCCACATTATATATACAGTGGGAAGCAAACTTGCCTTGTCAAGATATGGTTGGGACTAAAACTCAAAATAAGCTTAACAAGGTCTTAGATCAATTTAAGGCTGACAAATGCATGATAGGTTATCAAAGTAAACAAGTTAGGAACCAAGAATATTCTTCCCCTCCCCTCTCCTCTTAGTCAAACTCTACTCATTCTTTAAGACTCCATTCTAGGAGCAACCCAAACACGCCTATCCACTGTCATTGCCCATATTTACTCTGTGCTTTATGAGTGACTACCTGTACCAGTCATCAGGAATTTATGGCCTTGCAATTTGTAACTATCTTCTCACATAGATTACTGTCCTCTGCCCTGGCCAGCACATATCTGGAGTACGTGACTTAGTTTGGGGTGTCACATTTTAGGAAACTGATCCAGCAGTTCACAAGAGTTTCAAAACCCAAGCAAAGAATTAATAGTACACTTACTAGCTGTGTGACTTTGGGCAAGTCACTTAACCCCAACTGCCCTACAAAAAGAAAAAAAAAGAATAGTAAAAATCCATGACTTCAAAAGTCCTTTTGAAGGACTTTTTTTTAAAGGCCTTTTAAAGGCTTGTTCAGGCAAGAAGTTCTTAAAGGCCCTAATTCAAGGAGGCAAACAACTTCATATATGTTTGTGTATATATGTACATAAAAGATTCATACAAAATAGATACAAGTTAACCTTATAGGGAGTCATCTGTCATCAGAATATATTAGATACGACCTGGCCTGAAAGAAGAAATAGATGAGGGGTTTTTTAAACAGATCACAAACTTGACACAGAGGAATGATGGGAGACTTCAATTATCTACACATCATCTGAATCTCTCTCTCTCTCTCTCTCTCTCTCTCTCTTGACTTGCTTCAATGAAAATTTAACGTTTTGAAAGGAACCCACAAGGGAAATTAAAAACTGGATCTAATTTTCATTAATAGGAAAATGGCTGGGGTGGAAAGGAAGGGAACACTGGACAAAACTGACCCCCCACTCCCTCCTAGAGTTCATGATAAAGAGAGGAAAGCTTGACACAGTTTGACACATACCCTAGAAATGGGGAAGGTAGATTATGAAGAGTTGAAAGGAAGTTAGGGAGGGAGGGATGAGAAAATCTAAGACTAAAATCCTGAAGACACAAAGGGAAATAAGTACAATAAGGAAAAACAATAGTTGACTGAAGAGACTGATGTGTATGCAGGAGGAATTCAAGAGCGAACAATATTTTTTAGAAGGTAATGAAGGGAACATGATGCAGTCCTGGAAAACTTAGTAGAAGTGCTGAAGTTCAGAGCGCTGAGGCTGGCAAGGGAACAGTTCTACAAAAAGAAGTTTTTCTTAAGAAGTTGTATTAGGAAAAGAGGAGAATCAAAGAAGAGATAGACGGGGCGGCTAGGTGGTGCAGTGAGTACAGCACCGGCCCTGGAGTCAGAAGGACCTGAGTTTGGTTCCGGCCTCAGACACTTAACATACAAAAACCTAGCCCTGTGACCTTGGGAAAGTTACTTAACCCCAATTGCCCTCCAAAAAGCAAAAAAAAAAAAAAAAAAAAGAAGAGATAGGATGGCTATTTGGGATGCATGGGATGGAAATCACTAACACAAGAGAAGGGAGAGTGCTCAATACTATTTTGTTTCTGATTTTTCTGCAAAAGAGAACATCTTTTACAACAGAAAATGCCAGAGCAAAATAAATAATAAGGAGGTAATACCTAAGATTGTAAAGAACAAGTCAGGGGTGGGGAAGCTGCTGCCTCAAGGCCACCTGTGGCCCTCGAGGTCCTCAAGGGTGGCCCTTTGACTGAATTCAAACTTCACAGAACAGATCCCCTCCAGGTCCTCAAGGGCGGCTCTTTGAATCCAAACCTCCCTGAACAAATTCCCTCAATGTCCTCAAGGGCGGCCCTTTGACTGAATCCCAACTGCACAGAACAGATTCCCTTAAGAAAAGAATTTGGTCTGTCAAACTTGGACTCAGTTAAAAGGCCTAGACCTCAAGAACCTAGAGGGCCACAGGTTCCCCAATCCTGTGCTAATTGATAGGCTTAATGAGTTCAGGTCACCCAGCCTAGTTGAACCACATCCTCAGGTTCAGAAAGAATGGGCAGGTAGGATGGTTCAGTGACATCTGAAGGAATGGGAAGAATGGGATATGAGGCCATGGAGAGGAGACCTCCTGCAGGCCTGGAGAAGGGGAAAAATAGTTCATAAATTATAGGCCAGAGACCCTAACTTTGGTTCCTGAAAAAATCCTAGGACAGATGATTACAGTGATAAGATCCAGTGCAGCTTGGTCGTGCCAGCCAGACCTTATTTCTTTCTGGATAAGGTTAGTTGAGTGAGAGATCAGGATACAAAGCATTTGAGAGCTCATCACATACTGTGAAGTGGATATAGAACTGAGTGAATGGACAGACTCAGAGAATTCATTAATAATTCAACATCTATTGGGCAGGAGGTCTCCAGTGAAGTGCCCCAGGGATCTGTGCTGTTTGATGGCTTTATCAATGACTTAGATAAAGGCAGAAAGAGTATGTTCATTAAATTTGCAGATGACACACTGGAAGGCAGAGTGAGAACCCCAAAAGATACTGACAGGCTAGAGAGAGCATTGGGCTGAATCCAATACTGTAAGCTGAAATTCATTAGAGAGAAACTGAAAGTCTTACACTTCATAAGTACAAGGCTGGACAGCAGTGTATGAAAAAGATCTGGGGGTGTCAGTGGACTCCAAGCACAAAGAGTCAGCCTGGTAATGTCTCAGGCTAGGTGAGGTGGGCTACAGTGCTTAGGTCTGGGCATTAGAGATTAGGAAGGACACAGACAAGCTGCCATGTCCAGAGTTGTGAAGTTCGGAGTCTATCCTACATGAAGATAGGTTGAAGGAATTGGAGAAGTTTAGTATGGAAAAGAAAAGGTTAAGGAAGGACATAATTGTCTTCAGATACCGGAAGGACTGTTTTGTTGAAAAGGATTTCATTTCCTCTGTTCTAAGGTCCCTCCCAGCTCTGACATTCCCTGTTCTAAGGCCCCTCCCAGCTCTGACCTTCTGTGTTCCAAGTCTTTTCTCAGGTCTGAAGGTTTATCTTCTAAGTCCTCTTCCAGCTCTGACATTCTCTCTTCTAAGGTCCCTCCCAGCTCAGACATTCCATACCCCTCTTACCCTTGATATTCTAAGATATAAAGCCTCTCCTATCTATGAAATTCTTTATTCTAAGTACCTCCTCAGCTCTGACTTTCTCTGTTCTAAGGCCTTTCCCAGCTTTGATATTCTATGTTCTAAGGTTCTCCTGAACTCTGATATCTCTGTTCTAGGGTTCCTCTCAGTCCTAACATTGTGTTTAAGGTCCCTCCTTGCTCTTAGGACCTCTAAGATCCTTTCCAGTTCTGACAATCAATGCTCTAAGGTCTCTCCTAGATCTGACATTCTGTGCCCCACCATCCCTCATCGCTAAAACAGTATGCATTCTAAGGTCCTTCTCAGTTCTGATATTCCACGTTCAAAAATCTCTACACGTAGACATTCTGTGTCCTAAAGTCCCTCCCCATTCCGATCATTTATGTTCTAAGGTTCCTCCCAACTCAAGCAGTCTGGGTTCTGTGACATACTGTGTTCTCAGGTTACTTTTAGCCCTGACATGCTATGCTCTAAGGCCCTTTCTAGGTCTCCCACTCCATGTTCTACATTCTACCATCTCTGACATTCTCTGGTCAAAGATATTTTCCAGTTTTAACATTCTAAGTTCTAGCTCTGATGCTGTGATTTGTCAGTTTCCTCTCAGCTCTCACATTCTAGATTTTAAGACCTCTTCTAACTCTATGCCCTTTTCCTTAGATCCTCCCTCCCCCACTCCCACCCCGTAGAGCTTGGTATATTGCTAGGTAGTTATGAGCACTCAGGAAATGGTCATGGATTGATTTGGGACCCATTATGGCACCAATTTACACTGTGCCCAGCAAATTTGCCACCCGTGAAGCTGGTCTGTGTTAAAACTAGCAATAGGGTTTGAAAGCCTGCAATCAATTATTATATGACAGCTAGCATGATGGGTCATTAAGAGGAGTGAGGCTGGTGCTGGGGATGACAACAGCACCAACTGTTGCCAAGCACCAGCATCAGTGGGGGGGCGGGAGCCATGGGGCTGAATGCAAGCGATGCGTCTCCTGTTCTCTCCAGAGCCAGCTTCTATTAGACATTGTCTGTTCCTCTAGACAAGTAAGAGGATGAGAAAGGAGGCTGTTCAGATGGCCACATTCCTAAAGCCCTAGTCAGCTCCTCATTATTCAGGGAACCATAGCACCTTCCATTTAGACAACTCACTATGGTGGCAAAGCCCTTTCTTGGACATTATTTCATTTAATTCCCAAAATGACACAGCAAATGGAATCAGAGAATGTGAAAGCTAGAAAAGATCTCCAGAACAATCTAATCCAACTCCTTTTACTTTACAAAAGTCTTGCTTCATGCGGAGTTATGTGAGAGAGTGAGGATTGGAATCTCCAAATCTAGGGTTCTTTGCCACTATTATCACCTCCATTTTATACATAGGGAAACTGAGGACCAGACAGGGGAGTTGCCTCTTTGGATCATTGAATTTTAAAGCTTAGAAGGCCTCCTCTACTTCATTTGATGGCTGAGTGAAGTCATGTGCCCAAGATGATACAGCCTCCTGCCGTTAGCTCCTTCCACCATGGCACACTGACTCTCTAGGAATGGTCAACGAAAGCAGAAGAAATCATTTGTCGCCATTGCTGTACCTCTCAGGATTCTTCTTGGTCCAGGCTAATTTGATCTAGCCTCCATTAAAGTGGAATATCAGTAACTGACATAAAGCTTGCAGAATCCTTGATGTCCCTGTCTCAGGGACTTGACAGCCTAATATCTCATGAACAACATCCTCATGGATTTGCTCTACCATAAAACTCGGTTCTACCTCAGTCCCAACCATGAGCCTTCCAGTTCAGGATTCCCAGAGTCAGAGTTCTATCTATACCCAGCCCCATGGAGCAGTCTGGAGTAGGGGTGGGAAATCTGTAGCCTTGAGGCTACATGTGGACCTCTAGGTCCTCAAGTGTGACCAACCAATTTGGTCAAAGGGCTGCACTTGAGGACCTAGAAAGCTACATGTGGCTTTGAGGCCACAGGTTCCTCATCCCTGGGACTCTGGAGTCTTCCAAATCTGAAATTTGAAAACTGCTCCATATCCAGAAGTTAGGAAGGGATCAGATGCCTCAGCAACAAGAGCTCTTAGGTGTCCAATGTAGCTAGAAAAGGTAGCAGTGCCGTAATAGTGCATAGAGTGCTTGGTCTGGAGTCAGAAAAATCTGAGCTAAAATCTAGCCTCAAACACTTCCTAGCTGTGTGATCCTAAGCAAGTCACTTCCCTCACTCTACTCATCTGCAAAATGGGGATAATAATAGCACCCATCTCCCAGGGTTGTTGTGAGGAGAAAATGATGTAATGTTTATAAAGTACTTAATATATTGGCAGGTATTTGGCGCTTAATAAATGGTAGCTTAAAAAAAGATATATAAGCCCACTAAGACAAACTTTTGGGACTCCTGTTATCAAAGTGGACACCAGATGCCCCGTGGGTATCTTATAAAGTCTCTCTCATACTAAGAAACAAGGTGGACAGTGGTGTTATTTGGTAGACTCAGAATTAGAGTTCAGGGTCACAGGATCATAGGTCTGGGGCTGGAAGAGATCTTAGAGGTCATCAAGTCTGACCCTCTCATTTTGCAAAAGGGGAAACTGAGGCCCAGGAAGGAGAAATGCTCACAGCTACATTGTTAATAAGTATCAGAGTCTGGATTCAAATCCAGGACTTCAGATTCCAGATCCATCATTCTTTACAGTATTTAACCTAGGGTCTATGACTTTAAAAAACAAAACAAAAAAACCCCCAAAACAAATATTCTAGTAATTATTTTAATATATTTATGTTATAATTTATTGTATTAATTAATTTATATTATAATTTATAATATATATTTAATATAATCTTTTGTAATCTTGTATATTTTATGTGTTTAAAAACATGATTCTGGGACCACTAGGTGGTGCTGCGGTGGATAGAGCATAGGCCCCAGAGTCAGGAGGACCTCAAATCCAGCCTCAGATGCTTACTAGCTGTGTGATCCTGGGCAAGTCATTTAACCCAAATTGTCTCCAAATAAATAAATAAATAAATAAAAACATGATTCTGAGAAGGGGTCCACAGGTTTCCCTATCCAGGTGGACCGCCCAAGGGTCTCATGAAATAACAAAGACAAAGAACCCCTGTTTCCAGCCAAAGATGCCTCTCCAGCAGATATTCTCCTAAGAGACTTGCACGTTGAATTTCTAGTGATCACTAAAGAGGAGGACACTGCCCCAGAAGATAGAGAGCTCCCCATCTTTTGATAACTTCAAGCAGGTGTTCAAAATGACCACTTTGGTCGGGGATTCTAGAAGGAATTTTCATAAATGGGGGTTGAATTAAAAATGCCCTAAGAGCAGCTTTACATCCCTGAGATTCAGAAATGGCAATCACAGCACCCCCATTCTTGGGGGCATCTTGGCTTTCCCATATACTTGGGCATCAGTGAGCTCATTCCATCTTCATATCACTGTGGGAAAGTATATAGGACAGGTATTAGCCTGTCATTTTACAGACTGGGAAAATTAGGTGCTAAGATTCATAGAACTACAGAATGCCAGAGTTGGAAGGGACCTCAGAGAGCAAAGGATTATGGTTTTAGAAACAAAAGTAACCTTGCAGAGCATCTTCTCCAATCTCCCCATTTTATGGACAAGGTAACTGAAGCTTGGAGGTGGAAATGACTTGCCCAGGGGCATACACTGAGGGAGTGGCCATACTCATTTGGAGGCTCCCTAATTGCTGGGGCCATGCTCTTTTCAGTACACAGTCTGGTCAGGTTGAGGCATGAGGCCTTTCAGACCTTTTGAAACCCTGCCCCAAGTGCCTATGGGAAGGAGAAGAAGGCCAAGCACTGCACAGCTTCTAAGAGTGAGTCTCCAGGGGGGTTTTCAGGCTGTCTGCTTCCCTCTTAGCTCCCTCCTCCAGAACTGTCTAGAGCTGAGCTACAGAGAAAAATCTGTAATCAAAATGTACAGTCCCTCAGGGAAAGAAGCCCCACACTCCTCACATTAACAGTGCAAAGACAGCCCCGCAACAACCTTGCTGTGGTGATGACATTTCAGCAACTGAGGGAATCAAGGAAAGGAAAAGAAAGGGGGGCAAGAGGGGGAGGAGGGAGAGGGAAGAAGAGAAACGGGAGGAGGGAGGAAGAGAAAAGGGGAGTGGGAGGAGAAGTAGAAGGGAGGGAGGAGAAATGGGGGAGGGAAGAGGAGAAGAAATGGGGGGAGGGATAAAGAGAAGAAAAGGAGGGGAGGCAGGATAAATGGGGGAGGGAAGGAAAAGGAGAAATGGGAGGATGGAGGAAGAAGAGAAAAGGGGGGAAGGAGGAGAAATGGGGTAGAAAATAGGGGGAGAAAGTAGAGGAAGAATAAGGGAGGGAGAATTGGTAAGGGAGGGAATCAGGAGGAAGGAGGAAAACTAAGAATAGAGAGAAGAAAGGGAAGGAAGGGTACAAACAAAAGGTATAGTGGCAGTAACATCTGAGCTCAGGTCCTCTGACTGCTGCTCAAGGTCAAACACACCAAAGGTCACAGTGGGAGAAGGAAAAGGAGAGACAGAGAAAGAGATAAAGACAGAGAGACAGAGAAAGGAAATGAAAAAGCAAGTGGAGGAGACTGAAGGCAAAGAGGAAGAGAAAGATTAAAAAAAGGGTTCAATAGAAGGGAAATCGGGGAAGAAAAGGATAAAAAGTAGGCTAGGAAATGGGGGGAATTGAGGAAGAGAGACTAGCAGAAGGGGAGGAGCAGGTAGAGGAGTCAGGTTAGGGTGGTAAGGGGGATAGTAATCACTCACCCTCACAAAGCTGGCAGGAAACCATCCCTCTTCATCATCGATCTGGCCCCACCACCAGTCCTTGTTGGAAGCATCCAGGACCTTGATGACGTCGCCCGCCTTAAACGCCAACTCCCGGTTGGCCATGGTGACATGATCCCATACTGCCTCAGCACTTACGATGGAACCTCCGCTGATCAGCTAAAGAGAGAATAATAGCAAAGGCTCAGTCTCAACTGATCAGTCATTCCTGACTCCATTGTTCAGCCCCCTGACCTACTTTGAATTCATATGGGTAAAGAAAATCAATGAATTGGACTGCCCCCTCTAACACCATAGTCAACTCTCTATCATCCAGAGGGTGTGATCACAGGTTCCTATGGGAACATAAGATTTAGGAGCTAGGAAGGCCCTCAGACACCAACTAGTTCAAGCTCCTCATTTGCTAGAGAAAGAAAGTGAGACCTGGAGAGGGACAGGATGCCTTGGCCAATTATGAGCCAGTGTAGGCCTTACTCAAGTTCCTGGTTCCCCATTCATCCTTCTAATCCTGCTGCTAGCTAGTAAGTATACTAGAAGAGGACAAATTCCCATCCACCATTCTTCCTATAGAGAAAGATTGGAGGGGGTGAGTTGGTACCAGTTAAGTTTGAGATTAGCTATGATTTCAAATATTCATGCTACACACATCTTCTCTGATGGTGGAGAATAGAGAGTTGACCACATCTTTCTGGGATCCCCAACCCCATGTATGACATACTCCTACATTCTTCAAACACATGAGAAGCCAGTCCTGGAGGTCACTGGCTACCCTGAAGGCCAATCTAGCACCTAGTGAGGTCAATAACGGGAGAGGGAATTTATCTTCTTCCCAAGGAGCCCCATGCACCCAGCAGATAATCTATCAACCATCTCTGAGACTGCCTGGTGAAACTGAGGGCATGGGTTAATCCCTATGATTTTCCGGATGGGGAAACTGAAGCCTGGAGAAAAGGGATGAATGACTCATCCAAGGTCACATAGAAAGTTAGAGGCTGCCCTGGGCATGAGGAAATATGGCCACCAGGACTCATACACCTCTTCACCACACACACACACACACACACACACACACACACACACACACACACACACACACTCTCTCTCTCTCTCTGCCAAAGATACCCTGGTGAGATCAAGGCTGTACATTTGAAACATACAGGTGCCAGTAAAGGGCCCAGGTCTAAGACTATAGTCTCCCAGACAGGCTCAGTCCTGGCCAGGTAATCACGAGCATGCCAAGCATATGGCATCTTGGCCAACAGGATAGGAGTCTAGGCCTGCCAGAATCTTGGAGTAGCAAGAGCCCTCAGAGGTCACTTCTGCCATCCCTTGTTTTCAGGAATGACAGTTATCTCAGGCAGATGGATCACAGAATCTGAGTTGGAAGAAAATTACCCCCAAGCAGTAATCTGCTCTCCAACATGCCCCATGCTGGGGTCTTCAAGCCTCCTTGAAGCTTCAGGGACCAGAAACTCACTATTGCCCCAGGCAAGCCCATCTGACTTTTGAACAGCTCTGCTTGTTAAGAAATTAATGCTTCCTTATATGGTATAACGTGCTCCTTTGTAACTCAATAGGCCAGGAAAGACTGGAAAGGACCTCAGAGGTCAGGTTACTCCAACTCTATCCTTTTACAGAGCAGGTAACTGAGGCACAGTGAGGGGAAGGGACTTGTACAAGGTCACACATGGCAACTCCAGCATTTTATACAGGAGGAAATTGAGGGACAGGGAAGGGAAGAGAAGGGACTTGCCCAAGGTTAAATAAGCAGTAAGTTTCAGAGTTGGGATTTGAACACTGGTCATCTGACTTCAAATATACTGTCATTTGAGTTTACTAAACTACCTGCTACTTCTAGTCAATGCTCCTAATTCTGATATCTGAAGTCAAACAGATTCCTTGTAACCCAACTTTACCATAGTGGGGTGGGGTGAAAAGGGGTGCCAACAATAACTGTCTTCAGATATCTCAAGAGTTGCCTCCTCTTTTCCAGGCTACTACCCACATTTCTTTCAACTGATCCTCTTATAGGAAACTCCAAGGTCTGCCAATACCCTGTCTCTCCCTCTCTGGACATTCTCCTGTTTATTAACATCCCTCCTAAATGAACACAGCCCTTCAGATGTGACTTGACCAGAGCAGAGGACTGTGGGATGAAGTTCTTTCCTTCTGGATACTAGGCCTCAATCAGGGGTGGGGAACCTGTGGCCTCAGGGCTACATGTGACCCTCTGGGTCCTCAAGTGTGGCCCTTTGACAGAATCCAAACTTCCCAGAATAAATCCCTGTAGTAAAAGTATCTTTATCTGCAAGTCAAAAGGCTGTATCTGAGGACCTAGAATGCCACGTGTGCCCTTCAGGCCCCAGGTTCTCCACCCCTGAGACCAATGAAGTCTTAGCTTGAGCTTTTTCTTTTCCTTTCTTTTCTTTTTTTTTGGGGGGGGGGTGCAGGGGGAGAAGCCATGTCACTGTTGATTCTTACCTTATTAAAATCCACAAAACTTCTCAGATCTTTTCCTTCTGAAATATCTAACCACCTCTCTCCCTGCCCACCCACTGATGTCTTTGACTTTTTAAAAACTCAAGTATAAAACTTTATATTAGGAACCCAATCTTTTTTTTCCTGACTCTCATAATCACTTGATTCATCGATTTATATATTCTTCTAGTTGGAACATACCTTGGAGATAATTTATTTGAACACTTTCTTTTTAAAGGAGGGGAAAACTGAGACTGGAGAAGGAAAAAAAAATTACTTGTCCAAGGGCATATAGAAAATCAGTGGAAGATTAGCCAAGATGACAGAAAAGGAAAATGACAAATGCTAGAGGGGGATGTGGGAAAATAGGGACATTTGTTCACCAACAGTGCATTAGTGTCCCTATTTTAGAGAGCAATTTGGAACTATGCCCAAAGGGCTATAGAAGTGTGCATACCCTTTGATCCAGCAATACCGCTACTAGGTCTGTATCCCAATGAGATCAAAGTAAAAGGAAGGAGACTTATCTGTACAAAAATATTTATAGCAGCTCTTTTTGTGGTGACAAAGAACTGGAACCCATCAATTGAGGAATGGCTGAACAAACTGTGATATATGAATGTGATGAAACACTATTGTGCTATAAGAAATGATGAAGGGGATATTTCAGAGAAACCTGGGAAGACTTATATGAGGTGATGCAAAGTGAAGTGAGCAGAACCAGGAGAAGAATAACAGCAATATTGTAAGGATGATCAACTGTGAAAGACATAGCAACTCTGAGCAATGTGACCAACAGTGATCCATCACAGTTCCAAAGGATTAATAACGAAATATGCTAACCACATCCTGAGAGAGAATTATGGACTCAAGGCTACAAAATGAAGTATGTGTGAGTATATATTTGCTTTTTGGAGGGGCAACTGGGGTTAAGTGACTTACCCAAGGTCACACAGCTAGTAAGTGTCACGTATCTGAGGTTATATTTGAACTCCAGTCCTCCTGACTCCAGGGCTAGTGCTCTATTCACTGCACCACTTAGTGCCCTGAAGTATATATTTTTTCTCTTTATCTTTCTTGCTTTTTTTTTTAACATAGCTAATATAGAAAAAGAAGAAAAAAGAAAATGTTTCAGAGTTAGGACTTGAACTTGGGTCTCCCAACTCTAGTCGGTGCTCTTTGCATGCTGAGGGCAAGTGTGATACAGTGGAAAGGGCAATGGATTTTGAGTCAGAAGATGTAGGTTCAAATCCTCTCTCTGTCACTTACTAACCATTTTACTTTGAGCAAGTCACTTCCCCTCTGGCCCTCAAAAGTTCCTCCTCCGTAAGATGAAGGACTAGATGATCTTGAAGGTTCCCTCCAGTTTTATATCTAGGAATCTATGAGCCTATGAATCTTATCTCCTTGGTATATGCAGACTTGGTTTGGGATGGAGAAGAATAAGGCTTTGGTCCAGGGAAGATGCCACCCAGTGATGTATTGGTTTCCTACGTAAAGTGGCACCCAATAGCTCCAAAAGTCTCAAGTGGTGGTAGTGGGGGAGGTGACAGGCAACAAACCACTTGATAGGTAAATCAGTGAGAACTAACTCAATTAGCCCATCCCACCCAAGCAGTTCTAGACATAGTTCCCATCCCAGCCAGCTATCCACTCTGCCCACCACTACATCCATATATTACCTCCCCCCCCCCACCCGCTTCTGCTTCTTACTCTGGGGTCAGTAATCAAATTGACATTGCCATAACCCTATTATTTCTGGATAGGGTGTGTCAATTAACTGTTCTAATTATGCATCAACTTAGCTTCCCAGCATCTTCTCCACCCCCCAAAAAACATTTCCTTCCCTGACCACCACTCCCCTACATATGATGTCTTATCCTATTAGAATGGAGCTCTTTGCACGTGAGGATTGGCTCACTTTTATATTTATTTTTATCTGCAAGGCTTAGCATATAGCAAATACTGAATAAACACTTTTTCTTTATTACATTCAATCTTTGCCCTTGCCATTCATAGTCTTAGATTTTAGAAAATCAATGGTACACTTCTAAGGGATTTTTGAATTAAAATAATTCCCATTATTACATAGTGTTTGGTTTATAAAGTGCTTTCCTCACAATACCCCTATGAAGTTAGCAGTATAAACATTATTATCCCCATTTTACACTTGAGGAAACTGAAGCTCAGGGAAGAAGAGTAACTTGCCCAGGGCCTCCTCACTATTAAGCATCAGAGTCAGGATTTGAATTCAAGTTTTCCTAATTTCAAATGTGGTGTTTATTCTGGAAGAAATTTTTGAGATCCTCTAACCCAATTACAAAAGAGGAAACTGAGACCCAGAGATACAAAAGGACTTGGTCCAGATCACAAAACTTATATGGAGCAGAGCTTACTAGAACTAGAGGCTAGGTATGGATTGAATGCTGGCCAGATGCAAGGCACTAGAAGAAGTGCTAAGTAAAGCATCTGCCCTGGCCTCAAATACATCTGCAGATGTGTGCTGGAAAAATTGGCACCGACATTGGGCAGAGAAGGTGGGAGCAGTAGGGAGTTGCCCCTTCTTAAGCTCCAGAGCTTTGCTTTAGGACTACCCACACAAAAGTGGGCCCTTAATCAGACCCTCAAATTTCTAGAGAAGAGAACTGATTTTGAATTCAATTTTATTATTTATTTTTATTTTTTGCTTTTTGGAGGGGGAAGGTAGGGCAATTAGGGTTAAACTTGCCCAAGGTCACACAGCTAGTAAATGTGTCACGCATCTGAGGCCACATTTGAACTCAGGTTCTCCTGACTCCAGAGCCATTGCTCTATCCACTGCGCCACCTAGCTGCCCCTGAATTAAATTTTATTAAGTGCCTACTGTGTGTGCTGGGCACTGGAGCTACAACAACCACCATTTAATTGAATTCTATTCTTTTTCCTTATATATATGTGCATAGCTCCTCTGGTCCAGTCTTTCTTGCCACAACAATATCCACAACAGTCAGCAAGTGGCATCATTTGTGAAACAGCAACCAACCACCATTCAGAGCATTGCTCAGTGTAGTTTACAGGTCAAAACACAACCACTGGATATTGGGAGACCTGATTCCCAGACCCCATGCCAATAAGAACTATAGTGTAACCTAAGGCAAAGCATCATTCCTACCTGGTCTTTTCATGGTGACATTTCTTTTCTTTTTTTTTTTTTTTTGGAGGGGGGAAGGCAAGGCAAAGCAATTGGGGTTAAGTGATTTGACCAAGGTCACATAGCTAGTTAAGTGTCAAGTGAAGCCAAATTTGAACTCAGGTCCTCCTGACTACAGGGCTAGTGCTCTATTCTTTGGGCCACCTCACTGTCCCATGGTGACATTTCCCAAAAGGGCATTGGAGTCCCAAGAGCTAGGTTGGAGTCATATCAGCAAGGGCAAGTGATCTTCGTTGCTGGGGCTCAGCTCTATCCTTCCTTTGTTTTTTGTTTTTTGTTTTTTAATCAAAGAGGCTGGACAAGATAAGACAATATATTCTTAAACAAGCCTTCTGGCTTTGATATTTGACTAATGTGTACTGATAGAATGTAAGCCCATTCTGAGCAGGGGCTGCTTCACTTCTGTCCCTGTATATCTTTGGCTTACTACTATTGCCAGGCACAAAGCAGCTGCTTAAAGTCTTGTTGACTAAAAGAGAGAGAGAGTAAGTAATATTTCCATTTTTTTGTTTTTTTTTTTTTTGGAGGAGGGAGGGCAGGGCAATTGGGTTTAAGTGACTTGCCCAAAGTCACATGGCTAGTAAGCGTTACATGTCTGAGGCCAGATTTATTATCTCCATTTTATAAGGGAGAAAATGGAGGCTGTGATATGCAAAATGTCTGGCTCTCGTTCACCCAGTAAGGGGCATACATAGCCAAGCCTTGAACCCAGGTTTTTGTTTTTTTTTTCCCAGTCTACAGCCAGGGTTCTTTCCACTAAATATGGCGGAAACCAACTGCACCTGGGCAGCCAAGCCCAGTCTCACAGTCATGGAATCAGAGAGGCCCAGAGTGGGAAGGAACCTGAGGGGCACAGAGTTCAACCCCCAATGGAGGCATGTAGTCCATCTATGACCTGTGCTAGCGACAAAGGGCAGGCAGGCTCTGATGCCCATGTGTTAAGAGGCAGAATTCGTTCTATTCATGAACAGATTCCGTGCTGCTCGCCCCCCCCCCCCCAAAGCCCTGGCTTTCTCTCCCTCACTCCCCCTCCTCCTCCTGTTCCCATGCTGCAGGCAGGAGAAAAATATGTCAGTGGGCATTGAGTTAACTACAAATAGTTCTTGGCCACGGGACAGTACGGTAGAGACACCCTTCCTTCAGTGTGTGGGAGCCTTGGAAAAAGCTTTTCCAAGCCTCTTCCTCCCCCATTCCGTTTACAGGAGTTACAAGCACAGAGGGAGGAAAGAAAGGCCCAAGAGAATTGGCAAATCTCAAGCATCTCCTGCCCCAGGAGGCCAATACAGTTACTTACTAGCTGGTTGACCTGGACTGTCATTTCTGTTCTCTTGGCCTCAGTCTCCCCATCTGTAAGATTAGGGGGTTGCACAAGGTGATCCCCAATCTTTCTCAGCTCTGGCTCAATTTAATTTAATTAGGGGCAACAGGGCATACTAGGTAAGCTCTGAACTTGGGAGTCTTAAAGACACCAAAATTAGCTAAGAGATCCTGGCCAAGTCACTTCCCCACTTTGTGATTCAGGTTCCTCTTCTATAACATGAGGTTAGATTTGCAGGCCTCTAAGGGCCCTCCTAGCTCTAAATCTCGGATCCTATGCCCCTAATTTGATTCAATTCAATAAGCATCCATTAAAGGCTGGCTTTGGGTCAGGCACTGGGCTAGGTGCTCTGGATATAACAAAGAGATGCCAGTCCCTACTACCCCCAAGGAGGTAATAAGCTCCTAGAACCCAGGATTCCATGCCAAAAGTCATCCAGCCCTCTCTGGGAGAGGGCAATTACTGGTGGAAAGAGATGTTACTCAGGGGCCAGGTCTGGGATGATGGCCCTTGGCCAGATTTCCAAAGCTCCTCTGATTTGCTCCAGTATTCAAGCTAAAGACTAACACTGAAAATAGATATTTAATTAGCTCAGGGTAGCTGCCAGCAATATGAACATTTTTAAAGCATCAAGCAGAAGGGAGAAGGGTAATAAAAATGAAATAAAATAAAACTCTAGTGGTCTCTCTGATGTTAGTCCCATGACTAAAAAGATGGCAGCCGTGAACTTGACTTCCTGGTGATACTGAAACAATAGGGAGATAGGAGGGCCAGAGAAAGGCCTTCCCGCATTGATACGCCAGTGTCATCTGGAGCCTGCGGCAGGAGCACCCGAAGTGTAACAATATTGGCACACTCCAGCTCAGCTCACCCTGCTTGGACTATGATAACTGAGCAATGAGAAGGCCCAGCCACTTGGAAACCAAAGCCACTCCCTTTGCCCTCTTTCTTCTTTTCTTTTCTTTTTTTTTTTTTTTTTGCTTTTTGGAGGGCATTTGAGGTTAAGTAACTTGCCCAAGGTCACACGGCTAGGTTTTTGTTTGTGTGTGATAAGTGTCTGAGGCCGGATCCGAACTCAGGTCCTTCTGACTCCAGGTCCATCACTCTATTCACTGCGCCACCTAGCTGCCCCATGCCCTCTTTCTTCTTTCATTTCTCCTTTCTTTTTGATTACAGCTTTGTGAATTCACATGAAGCCTTCATTAATGTCAAGGGAGAAACTAGCAAAAACAGGGGCCTTTATGGCCAGGTTAGACAAGAAAGTGCTCTCTGGAGACCTAGAGCCTAGGTTTGATTTTGCCACAAACTTAACTATGTTACCCTAGGAAAGATGAATGACTTCTTTGACCTCTCAGGTTCCTCTTCCCCCTTCAGGGAGCTGAACTGGATGACTTCTAGGACCACTCCTAGCTCAAATATTCTATGCTCTAAGCTCCCTCTAGTCTCTGACATCCTTTACTGGCTACCATGTGGCCATGGGGCAGGTTCTGATTGTAGCAAAACTACCTTTCTCCACCTAAAGGGAACAAGGCTAAAGATTCTACGATCAAAAAATGATGGGACATGGCAGCTAGGTGGCGCAGTGAATAGAGCACTGGTCCTGGAGTCAGGAGGACCTGAGTTCAAATCCAGCCTCAGACACTTAACACTTACTATCTGTGTGACCTTGGGCAAGTCACTTAACCCCAATTGCCCTTCCTTTCCCCCCCAAAAAAAACAAACAAAAAAAATTGATGGGAGATCTCCTGCTTGGGGGAGGTCTGTGAAAGAACCCAGCTTATCTCTCAGGAAGTGCTATCTTGGCCTTAGTCACTCTGGGAGTCACCAGGACAAAGGAAGGATGGCCACTGCGTTGACCTTCCTGATATACCTTCCTGGGGCTGCTGCTAGAGGTGGGATCCTCTGGCCACATGCCACCAGGTCACCAAGGATGGTGGGAGAGCCATGGAACAATGAAAAGAAGAATAGGCTGGCCTTCTGCTCCTTCTTTCTCCCCCTGTCTCTTCTTGGACTGCCCTTTGGGCCCAGGAAGCAAGGCCATTCTTTCCTGCAAAGTCACAGCAACACAGTCTTCACCCCAAACACCATCTGCCACCAAGTGGTCTGTTCAAGTCAGGTCCCAGGAGTCCAGAGAAGAGGACAGCACCCACTTTTGAGAACCAAAGAATGTCTGACCTCAGAGGCCAGCTAAATCAATGAGAGTACAACTATAAGAGACTGTCTAGAATGTCACCTGAATATATATCACCTCCAATAAGGAAGAGCTCACTATGTTTCTGGAGGTTGCCCGTGTCACTTCTGGATAATACTAATTATTAAGAAATTTTCTCTTACATCAACCAAAACAGACCTCTCTACAACTTAATCCCCCACTACTCCTGGTTCCACCCTTTGGGAGCCGAGAAGAGCCCCCACTTCTCTAGCTGGGGTCTGACCAGGCCTGGTCAGAGGAGCCTGAATCTCCTTATTCTTGGTCCTAGGTCCCATTCACTTTGGGGGCTGCCCCATCATGCTTTTGGCTCACCCAGAACTTTCTGTCTGCTGAATCCCCCTGAGCTTCTGCATTCTGACAGACTGCTGAACACCCCCATCTCATCCTTGTGCCTCTGACTTGAGAAACCCAAATATAGAGCTGTATAGTGAATGGATATAGATTAGTCCATTGTTTGAGGCTCCAATCTCTGAGCACACCTGCTGCTTTGAACATACCTGATATTCCCCAATGCCAAAGTCTTAGAACAGAACACCCACGAGGGAAGGATTATTCAAATTATTAAAGAATCCTTTGCTTACAGAATGAAGCACAGAAATAATGTTTTAATCACACCTCAGGTCTCCACAGACTTGCACGTTTATAAAGCAATAGTGCATGCATTATCTCCTGATCCTCACAATCACCCCAGGAGGTAGCTGGAGTAAGTACTATTATTTTCATTTTCCAGATGAGAAAACTATGGTTCAGAGTGCAAGGTCACATAGCTAATAAGTGTCAGGGATGGAACTCAATTGTCTTCTTAGTAGAAAAAGGAAAGTAATGGATAATCCACAATCTGGGGTGGCTAGGTGGCGCACTGAGTAAGAGCACCAGCCTCAGAGTTGGGATGACCTGAGATCGAATCCAGCCTCAGAAAATGAGCACTCACACACAAATAATGACTGTCTGTGTAACCTTGAGCAAGTTACGTAACCCCAATTGCTTTAAAAAAAAAGAAATGAGGGGTCCTCATAGAGCACCCCAACATTTTTTCATGCTGCACCCTCCTCTGTTAAGGCTACACTAACAATCACAAAGGGCACATGTTTATAAGCAAGGCTGAATTAACAGGACCCAGAGGAAACTCAAGGAACAAATGCTGACAGAGGCTAGATCAGGGGTGGGAAACCTGCCACCTTGAGGCTGTCCCTGGCATGGGAGAACAGGCACTAGAGAGAATATCAGAGTAAACTGGCTTGAGAACCAGCTCTGCATTTTATGGGCTGTGTGAAGTCACTTCCCCTGACCAGCCTCAGTTTCCCCATTTGTAAAATGAGGGGGTTGAACTAGATGACCACTGAGGTCCCTTCCAGCTTTGGAGCAAAGATCCTATGTGGTACCTTGGACACATCACTTCACCTCAGAATCTGAGCTATTCCATCCTCTGTCAGCTAGAGGGGGTTGGCCTATATCAGATCCCTGGGGGCCCTTCTAGCTAGCTCCTGATGTCCCTTTTTAATTCCTCAGTGTAATACTAAACACCTAAGGGATGGGAATTCAAGTTCCTGCTTCATTCAGATCCTCCAAGCCATCTTTTTTTTTTAAAAGCCTTTTTTGAGGGGGGAAGGCAGGGCAATTGGGGTTAAGCGACTTGCCCAAGGTCACACAGCTAGCAAGTGTGTCAACTGTTTGAGGCCGAATTTGAACTCAGGTCCTCCTAAGTCCAGTATGGGTGCTCTATTAACTACAGCGCCACCTAGTGGCCCCCTCCATGCCATCCTGACAAGATGCTTTGCCTTGCAAAAGTGAAATGGTTGACCTTAAACTGGAAACTGAATCCTTTCTAGATGACAAGCAAGATATTTAACACACTCAGGCATTGCTGCTAATCTATTCTGAAAGCAAAGACAGGCTAGCTCAAGGAATGAAGACAAAGAAGGAAAAGACCATAACTCTTTGGATACCCCAGTTCACAGATCAACCAGTAACTTTGCTTGTTTTTCTCTGCACCCTGAGAAAGCATATGGACATTCTTATGACTTCAACTCTCCTCTCTATAAGGCAGACTTCCAAATGGATATCTTGACCTCTCACCTTGGACCAATGCCAATTTCCCATTGCCCCCAGGGTCTCCCTGCTTTGTTGTCTATCATCAATGATAATTTTGACACCAAATTCAACACCCATCTTTTCCTGTTGTCCCTATCTCTTCTCTAAACTGGCCACCTTTGCCATCTTGATTGATTCTGCTAGAGGTACCCTGACAGGCCTGGGACAAGACTCAGGAAACCTAGCTTCTGATCTCAGCTCAGTCACTTTCTAACTCTGGGACTTGAGTTAAGTCACTGCTCTTCTCTGGGCCACAGGGAAATCCTCAGACTTCTTCTTTGTGGGAATTTTCTTCTCAGCCCCCTCCCCAGGGCTCTTGCAAAGAGTCAGTGAGATCATGGATGGCAAGTGGGTTCTAACCATAAGGTCCTATAGGAATGTCCTCAATTAAAACATTACCTAGAGAACACAGATAGAAAGGGCTTTGGATTTCAGGAGGAGACTGGCTGGTGCTGGAATCCCAGTTCTGACATTTACTGGTTGTGTGACTCCAGACACATCACTCACCCCCTCTGAACCTTTGTTTCTTCATCTGGAAAATGTGTGTGTATAGCTGAGAGTCTTGGAAAACTCAGGTCTCTGAAGAATTGGATTTGGGTATCACACAAAGGGCTACAGTGTGGGGACAACATGTTAACAAATAGAGGATTATGAAGGAGAAACAGAGGAATAGAAGTCATAGTGATCAAAAAAGACAATGGGCTGGACATGGTCAAGAGTGAGAGGTAACTGGTGGGTGGCCCAAGTTCTTTACTGAAATATACATAATGAAGGAGAGAACTTTGAAAAGGCTCCTAGACATTGGATGGACTCCCTGTGTCAAAGGAACGGAAGAACATGGGCATGAGTCACCCAGGATAGGCAAAACAGATGGGCTGCCATCTTCTCTAAAGGAGAGATCTTCTCTAAAAGAGTATTGGAGAAACAACCTCACAGTACTGCTGTAAGCAACGTACTTTATAAGCTTTGGAGTCCTCAGTGAATGGTAGGTGGTATATTGTTACTGGATTCAAATTGTAGACCTCAAAATCTGGGCCAATGCCATCTCTCTCTGCCCCTTGACCTCCGAGGCAGAAAATACTTAAGACAGATGGCCTAGCATTCTGTGGGGCCCAGAAATCAATCTCTGAGACCTATACCAGGTGGCCAGTTGGTGTGGACCAGTATTTAAATAGTTAACTAACAACTGCCTGCCAGTGATCAGCTCCTGAATAATAAGTTGCTATTTCCATAGGCTTTCAGAGGACTCTCTCCACCACAAGACACTGGGAAGGAGGGAGGCAGGTTGAGCATGATTACCCCCATTCAGCAGGACACAGATGATCCCTATTCTTTAGTTCAGGAAAATGACAAAATGGTGCTGTGTGTGTGACAGCCCCAGGGTCACACCCTAAGCAAGCAAGTGGGGAGGCTGGGGTGGGGAGCACCTCCAGTCTCTCCATCAGAGCTCGCAAAGCTAACTAGACCAGTCTGTTTCTCTAAGGTGCACCCGACTGCTATGTCCCCAACCTGCCCTGGCAACCCAGGTCAAGACTTCGAAGGGCACTTGGAGGCCCAAGACTCCAAATCAGCAGGGCTGATCATCCTCTCCCCTCCCTTTCCACCCAGCTTAGTAGTTCACACCTGGATGGTTCCAGGCTGAGACTGGTTGTTGCTTTTGGCCATAACAAAATAATTTCATTTCTGAGCCGAATAATTAGTGCATTCAAGTGCAGACAGCTCTCAATGGACTGAAAGAAAGGATGCAAATATTAGCTCTTTTCATGACCAAAATCTTGAATTTCTGGTTGGTGCCTATGCCCCATGAGTCACTAGGCAATGGAGATTGAGGGAGGTGGGGGGGGGGGGGTTGTACCATCCATTTTCCACATTAAACAACTGAGCCTGGCCTTCAGACCAACAGGCACACCCAACTGGCTTGTTCCCAAGCAATAACCTCCTTCACTGGAAAGAAAGCAACGAGGACAGAAAAAGCCCTCAATTAACCCAACCTGTTCACTGAAAGCTAAAATGTTGGGACAAACACCCAAAGGCCAACTCTCTCGAGGATATTCTCTTTCCCACTGGAGACCACATCTTCTAAACTCACCAAAAGAATCAACCAAAGGACGGCTGATGGAAGATAAAAATGGACTTGGGTTAATGCTCTGTGGGGCCCAAAAGAGGACTCTGTGGACATGGAGGAATTTCACAAGCCCCTGAATTACTGAGACAAAGGGCTGTGGCCAGGAGGGAAAAGGTACTCAATGTGTATGCGGATCTCAAATGTGAAAGGCATGATCATGGGTGTTAGACCTGAGAGAGATCTGAAAATAGAGATTAGAACTTAGAGGGACCTTGGGCCACAGATGGTCAAACCAGGAAGAGGCCTCAGAACAGGGAATGTCAGAGCTAGGAGAACAAAGAGCTTTAGAACAAAGATCACAGTTAGGAGGACTCAGAATAAAGAAGGTCAGAGCTGGGAGGGGCCTGAGAATAGAGAAGGTCAGAGCTGGGAGGGCCCTTAGAACAAAGAAGATCAGAGCTGGGAGGGGTCTTAGAACAGAGAAGGTCAGAGCTGGGAGGAACCTTAGGACAGCAAATGCTAGAAGAACAAAAGGTTCAGAATATCAATGAAAAGAAAAGCTAGGGAAGGTGGCCTAGCCATATCAGATCTTAAATTGTATTATAAAGCAGCAGTCATCAAAACTACTTGGTACTGGCTGAGGAACAGAAGGATGGAATCAGTGGAATACAGTAGGTAAAGGGAGACACAATAGTCAATGACTATAGTAACCTACTGTTTGATAAACCCAAAGACCCCAGCTTCTGAGATAAGAACTCACTGTTTGACAAAAACTGCTGGGAAAAATGGAAAACAGTATGGCAGAAACTGGGCATAGACCAATATCTTATACTGTATACAAAAATAAAGTCAAAATGGGTTCACAACTTAAATATAAAGGCTGATACTATAAGCAATCTAGAAGAGCAAGGAATAGTTTACCTGTCAGATTTCATGGAGAAAGGAAGAATTTACGACTGAACAAGATAGAGAACATTATGAAATCCAAAATGGATAATTTTGGTTACATTAAGCTGAAAAGTTTTTGCACAAAGCCAATGCAACCAAGATTAGAAGGAAAGCAGAAAACTGGGAAAGAATTTTCATAACCAGTGTCTCTGATAAAGGTCTCATTTCCAAAATATATAGAGAACTAAAGCAAATTTATAAGAGTATAAGTCATTCTCCAATTGATAAATGGTCAAAGTGTTGTACCTTGATTAATGCGAGGAAGACCCAAGTAATAATTTTAGAATGGACTTTTTATTAAAACACCATGTTAGCTGATCAGGCCACATAGCGGGCTGAGCAGTTACCACCACAGGTCCCAGGTACAACAATAGCAGTAGCAGCAGCCTGCAAACAGCCCCGGATCTGGGGCAGAACCTTAGCTCATAAAGGAGGGGCCTTACGTAAGCAGTGATTGGTCAGCACACGCCTCGAAACTTCCCTGTCTGACCCAGAAGCCCGCCCATTTCTATGCAGGTGAGCTAAGTGGAAAGGGTGGAGACCCAGTGGGGGAGGGCAGAACTGACCTGGCAATCTGTTCACTTCCGGGGGGAGGGGGGGGGAGGAGGAGGAGGATGGGGAAAACCAGGCACAACAAAATATATGAACAGGCAGTTTTAAAGCTATCTATAGTCACATGAAAAAATGCTCTAAATCACTATTGATTAGAGAAATGCAAATCAAAGGTACCACATCTCACTGGTCAGATTGGCAAACATGACAAAACAGGAAAATGATAAATGTTGGAGATGTGGGAAAACTGGAAAACTAATGCATTGTTGATGGAGCTGTGAACTGATTCAACCATTTTGGAGAGCAATTTGGGACTACAGCCAAAGGGTATAAAACTGTGCATGCCCTTTGACCCAGCAATACCACTTCTAGGGCTATATCCCAAAGAGATCATAAAAATGGGAAAAGGACTCACATTTACAAAAATATTTATAGCAGCTCTTTTGTGGTAGCAAAGAATTGGAAATCAAGGGGATGCCCATCAATTGGGGAATGGCTAAACAAGTTGTGGTATATGAATGTAATAGAATACTATTGTGCTATAAGAAATGATGAGCATGGGGTGGCTATGTGGTGTAGTGAGTAGAGCATCAGCCCTGGAGCCAGAAGGACCTGGGTTCAGATCCGGCCTCAGACACTCAATGCACACACAAACAAAAACCTAGCCTTGTGACCTTGGGCAAGTTACTTAACCCCAATTGCCCTCCAAAAAGGCCAAAAAAAAAAAATGATGAGCAGGTGGACTTCAGAAAAACCTAGAAAGACTTATATGAACTGATGCTGAGTGAGATGAGTAGAACCAGGAGAACACTGTACACAGTAACAGCAACATTGTGTGATGACCAGCTTTGATAGACTTAGTTCTTCTCAGCAATGTAAGGATCTAAGACAATTCCAAAAGATTCATGATGGAAAATGCCATCCACATCCAGAGAAAGAACTATGGTATCTGAATGTCGATCAAAGCAGACTGTTTGCTCTTTCTCTCTTTTTTGTTTTGTTTCTTCTTTCTTGTGGTTTATCCCATTGGTTTTAATTCTTCTTTGACCAATGTGAAAATGTTAATATGAATATATACAGAGAGCCTATATTAGATTGCCTGCTGTCTGGGGAGAGGGAGAAAATTTAAAACTGAAAAGCTTATGGAACTGAATGTTAAAAACTAAAAATAAATAAATTAATCAAATATTAAAAAAAAAAAAAGAACACAGAATGTCAGAGCTGGGAAGGACCTTAGAATATCAAAGGTCAAATATAGAAGGGCTCATACAACAACAAAAAATGTCAAGAGCTGGAAGGAATCCTTCAAAATAGAATGTTAGAGCAGGAATGAGAAAGAATATCGCAGATCATCTAGTCCAATGCCCTAATTTTATAAAGTTTGAAGCAGCCTTTGGGAGGGAAAGGGGCACACTTTAGTGTCCAAGGGCACACAGCACAGATAATAAGCTCCTTGAGGGCAGGGACTGTCTTTGGTCTCTTTGTATCATCAGAGCTTAGCACAGTGCCTAGTACAAAATAGGCACCATAATAAATGTTTATTGATTAATTGATTGGATTCAAACCCTCCCCAAATATCTCCTCTCACACTCCTACCACTTCCCTCAAGATGGGGAACTCAATACTTTTAAAAGCAGAATGTTCTACTTTTGGATAGCTCTAATCATTTTGAAGTATTTCTTGACACTGAACTGACATCTGTCTCGGCATCTCTACCTACCTGCCACCTACTGCTCTCAGTTTTTTCTTGGAGGACAAGCAGAACAAGGTAATCCCTCATACATATGACAGCCCTTTAAATACCATACCAACAAGTATTTATTAAACCCTTACTATGTGCCAGTGCCACTGGTGACACAAAGCCCATCCCCTCCTACATCTTCTCTTCTCCAGACTAAACATAGATCCCTCTATCATCTTTGTCCCACTCATCAGAATGGATTTGTTTGCCAATGTCCCTATGATGTTTTCTTCCTGAGTTCAAGTCATGTGATTCTTGTTAGTGTGGGTTACATTGACCCCATCATTTTAATTTGGTCTGATGTGATTTCCCTCCTCATAAAGCAAACAGGACCAAGGAAAGAAGGCAAACTGAGTTTGGTCTATTTAACTTTTGGTTAAAAAGATAGCAGTAGGAGGGTATATCAAAAAGAATGGCTCAAATGGTTTTTGGCTTGGACACTCGATCCCAAGAAAAAGAAACAGAGTAGCACTGACTGGGGAAAGACTCCCTATCTGACACAAACAGCTAAAGGAGATCTGGGAAAGCAATCTGGCAGGAATTAGATTTAGAACAACATCTCACACCATACCCCACAATAAACTACGAATGGACATTTGTCCTAAATATAAACTAGCAAATGGCTTAAAACAATAGAGATGGAAAGGAGAAGCCTCTCACAACTATAGCTAGGAGGGGAATTTCAAAGTAAACAAGGGATAGAGGTGATAAAATTGAAAGGATTTTGTGCAAGCAAAAGAAATACAATTAGAATTAGAAAGGAAACAATTAACTGGGGGGGGGGGGGAATCTTCCAGCAAATTTCTCTGATAAAAGTCTGTTATCTAAGATATGCAAAGAATTGTTACAAATACAAGGTGTCCCCAAAAGTCCCAATGTTATGAATGCTTAAAAATCACACTAAGGGGGCAGCTAGCTGGTGTAGTGAGTAAGAGCACCGGCCCTGGAGTCAGGAGGACCCAGGATGGGTTCTGGAGTCAGTTACTTAGCACCCACACATAAATAACTACCTGTGTAACCTTGAGCAAGTTATTTAACCCCAATTGCATTAAAAAAAAAATCACACTAAGACTTGTACATAAAAAAATATATAGCAATTCTCCAGCTGATAAATGGTCAAAGGACAAAAACAGGGAATTCGCAAAATGAGTTTGAATTCTCAATTCTTTGAATACTCAAAGGAAATTTTTGAAAGAAACAAATTCAACATCATATACAAATACTCTAAATAAGTAATTACAAGAGAAGTGGTCATTAAAGCAACTATGAGGTTTTACTCCACACTAAACAGATTAGTGATGATGGTGAAAAGGGGGAATGGAAAGCAACTATTGGAACAGCTGTGAAGAGTCAGACACACTCATTGTTGGTGGTGGTATAAAGTTGACTCAACCATTCTGAGAGCTATGCCCAAGAAGTCACTCTCAGTATATACCCTTAGACCAAGAGATATTTTGATTAGACATATACCCCAAGGAGGCCAAGGCTCCATATGTGCAAGAATATGTATATAGTAGTCCTTTATGGGAACAAAGTAGGTGCCCACCAATTCAGAAATTGTTTAACAAAATGTGGGACATGAATGGAATAGTATACTCTTGTGCCAGGAAAAATGACTAAGATTCGGGAAAACATGATGAGAATATTATTAATTGAGCAGAAATGAGCAGAACCAGGAGAACAATTGACACTATATCCAAAATGGCGGAAAACAACTTGAAAAGATTCTAGAACTCTAATCAATGCAGTAACCAACCAACAGTGACCCAGAATAAAACATGTTTCTCACCTATCAACACAGAAGTAAAAGAGCAGAGATAAACAATAAGATTTGTCATTTTCAGATATGGTCAATATCTTCATTTGTTTTGTTTGACTATACCTATTCATTACAAGAGAAAGTCTTTTATTTGGGGAGAGGGGATAGGGGAGTTAGTGGATAATGATACAGATACCACTCCCCTAAAGTTAGCATCAGTAAAACATGTTTCAAATATACAGAAGAGGGCACAAACATATGACAATTTTATTACTATTCATTATATTTAATATATGCTTTAAAAACTATATCAGTTCACCATTTTCTTACTCAATTCTATTGTTAATTCATTGAATACTAAAATGTATGTTGGTTGATAATTACATGATAAAAAGAGGAAAAAGGCTTATATATATGTATATATATGTGTGTGTGTGTGTGTGAGTGTGTGTGTGTGTGTGTGTGTGTATGTGTATATATGTATATATAAAAGTAAGCTCCTTGAGGGCAGGGAGAGTTTCAGACTCAGCAGTGCTTGGCACAAATACCATCTTAGTTCTGGCCCCTCATTAAGTTTCACCTAGATTATTCAACCTGCTTCAAGTATCTCCCAATTTCAGTCCATCACCCAGTGTTGCTACTGCTGGTTTTCCTTAAGGGCATATCTGACCATGTCACTCCCTTCCTCCATCAACTCCAGTGACTCTCTATTGCTTCTAAAATCAAATATAAATAAACTCTGTTTGGCTTTTAAAACCTACACAACCTGTTCCCAATCCATCTGTCTAGCACCAATGGACAATACCCTCCTTCCTTCCCTCTATAATTCAAACTGGTGTTATCTCTGTTCCTTACACATAACACTCCATGTGCCTCTGTTCTGGCCATCCCTTGTCCCTGGAATGCACTTCCTCCTTATCTCCACCTCATGGAATCACTCTCTTCCTTCAAGCACTGCCTTCTAAAGCCTTTCCTGATCCCCATAACAGCTAGTGCCCTGCCTCCAAAACTACTTTGGACTTAACTAGTTTATACTTACTCACTTTTATATTTATTCTATATACAGGGTGCCCCTCCCAAGTCTTAGTACCATTTTAAGTTTTAATGGCTTAAAATAGCACTGAGACTTTTGGGACTCTGTGTGTGTGTGTGTGTGTGTGTGTGTGTGTGTGTGTGACATCAAAATAGACTTTGGACACAGAAACATGGTTGGTTGTATGGGACTATCACAGCTGGAGAGGACCACGAAACAGACTGTAAATGACGTGTGGAAAAGACTCCCTGAATGAGGAGCCAGCATCAAGTTGCACCGTTCAGCCTCTCCTCTCCATCATCTCTGAGGCAAGCAGACAAGCCTCCCAAAGACTTGCTCCCCTCATGGTTTCCAACCTAGGTCCTTGGCAGATAGTCCCTACGAGATCAGAAGTGGTGCCTGAGGAGTCATTAGAGCCCAGAGATGAAATCTGCATCTAAACAGCCCATCAGAAAGCTGAAGATACTTTCCATCCAGTTCATTGATTTTCCTGGCCTGCCAGCACTTGGCAAGAGACACACCCAGGCAAGACCAATGCATTCAACATTCTCTGTGCTGCTCCCTTAAGCTTCCAATGGCAGCATCTCATTACTGAAAGAGTCTTGGAAGACCTAAGTTCCAATCTCAGCCTGGACACTAATTAGATGTATGGCCTTGGGTAAGCCCCTTCCCCTTCCTGGGTCTCAGTTTCCTTGTCTATAAAATGAGGGAACTGGGCTAGAGGACCTCTGAGACCCCTTTATACTCTCGATCTGGGAGCCCATGTTGCCTCCTAGCTCTCAAAAGAATTCCAAAATCCCCAAAGTGGTCTTGCTTGGGGGGCAGGCCAGCACCAAGATACCAAGGCAGGTGCCCCAAGGTACACAAAAGCCAGAGACAGGAGGGCTGGGCCAGACATGAAGAAAGTTCCCGACATCCCCTGCAGCTGGGCTTCCCAGGGAAGGGCTGAGGTGGAAAGGGAAGGGAAGATGAGGAAATTTGCTTGATTCCAAGGTTTGGCCTCAGGCAGTCAGTGAAAGTCAGCAGCAATCACTATGTGCTAAGCCACGGAGAAATGAAGCCATCTGAGGCTGAGGAAGCAGATAGTCCAAAGGAGAGGTTGGGAAGGGCCCAGGGCCTGGGGAACAGGGCAGCCAAGGTAGGCCTGTCCTGTGCTTCAGGCTGGCCTGAAAAGCCCTAGGAAGAGCAGCCTCAGTTACCCAGTTGGGTATGGGCCTCTCAACTTCCCCAGAACAGGCTCTAGGCTTGGTCACTGACAGGGCAGGAAACCTGATTTGCTCCCAACAAAAGGCCTTGTGAAGTAGGCCAACAGAGATGGCTTATATAACAGAAAGGCTGCACTTTTTGGCTGGCCTAAGAGGGCTAGGGAAGTGAGGGCACAGTGGATTGTGATCTCTGAGCTACTACCCTTATGGAATCATCGACTTCAAGCTGAGAAGGCTCTTATAGGATCATGGTTCAAATCTCATCTCTGTGTATCCTTGGGCAAGTCATATATCCTTCCCCCCAGGCCTCACTTTCCTCATCTGTAAATTGAAGGGGCACAACCAGATGGCCTCTATGATTCCTTTCAGCTTTAAATTTCTGACCCTATGACCTGCCTGGTTTTGGACCTCAGTTTCTTTAACTGTAAAATAAAGTAGGGAAGAGGGTTGCCTATATGATCTTTTGACATCAAATCCATCACTGTCCAACATGCTCTTGGCTCTGTTCCAGATTCTTGGACAGCTTCCCCTCTTCTCTCCCTCTCACACCCATCCACTATAGATATATTCCCTTTAGTATGCCTTAGTTTCTCTGCATGTAAAATGACAAGGAAGCAGTGTGTTTGCCAGTGAGCTTTAAGCTGGAGAGGGATCACAGGATTAGAATAGTAAATCTGATCCACCCCCCCTCCCTTATTTACAAAGTGATGGCCAGAGAGGGGATATCAAGGTCAGCCAGTTGAGAAGCAACAATACAAAATGGGCATGGTGGAGGGGGGGGGGGGGGACAGAGACAAAAAGAGAAGAGAGAGAAGGAAGAGGGAGAGAGGGACAGACAGAGAGAGAGAGAAATCCTGCCTGGCCCTACCATCCAACAAACTTCCCAGTAGCCAAAGGAATGGGACCAAAGTATTAGGGGGTGGGGAGGGACAGAGAGGAGAAAAAGGATCGGGGCATTTCCTACAACTTCCAAGCAGGCAGTGTGGTACACCAGGAGTAGGCCCTGTGGTATACCATGTTTGGGAGTTAAGAGGCCTGAATGATGTTCTTAACCTCTCTGCACCACTGTCTTCACCTACCAAATGAGAGAGTATTGGCCCTGACCTTTCAGCTCTAACATCAATCGACCTACCAACATGGGCTAATTAAACACCTACTATATGCTAAGCATTGTGCTAGGAGTGGGCTGGAGACACAAAGCCAAAGAAGGAAACAGTTCCTTCCCTCAAGGAGCTGATGGCAAGGGACTAGCTAACATCTGAAATAGAAAGTGCCTTGGACCAAGAGTGAAGGGCCCTGGTTTGTCCCACCAGAAATGCCCTGAGCAACTCCAAGGGCTCCATGGGTAGCAGCAGCCAAATGACTGGCTCCAGCAGCCTGGCATTAGGGCCTGAAGAAGGAAAGAACTGGGACCTAGGCTGGGGAAAGAGAACTGGAGGGCCTCTCTTGGGCAGCTAACCCAGGGCTTTTGCAAAGTCTAGAGAAACATCATCTCCTTGGATAAGGTAAAGGCTGTGACTTTCAAATCAGAGAACCTAGGTTTCAAACCTGGTTCTGCCACTACTAGTTGTGGGGCCTTGGGCAAGTCACTTCCCATCTCTGGGCTTCAGTTTCCTCCTCTGTCAAATGAAAGGATGGGAGACCAAATGTTCTCTACAGGCCCTTCAAGCTTTGGATTGAGGATCCTTAGAAGTCTCCTTTCACTCTTCCCTTCCCTTCTCAATGCTCCCTCCTCTTCAGAGATTCAAAAATAAATGTTAGAAAGATGTGGGCAAATCTGGTACAGCACCCCCATGGGCACCTCTATCCTCAGCCTTCCAACAGTTGGCCAGCCTCCTTTTAGAGCCAATGCCTACAGACACTGCTTATGCTCTCCTCCTGAGCCACTGCTGCCCACCTGCCTCCCAGACAAGTGCCCCCGCAGTGACTGCATTCAAAGCACCAAGGAAGGCGAGTAAGGCAATGGGTACTTCACCGTCGGTATCACCAGGGTTAGTTAGTCTGCTGGCCAAGCTGCCTCACCAGGAGGGAGACAGGGCAGGTAGGGGAGAAAGCCTTGAGCTGTTGAACCGAGTGTGGGGCAGGGGGAGGAGGTGCTCTGTTCAAAGAAGGTTGGGCCCTGGAGAACTGTTCAGAGGATTTTTGAGCAAATGAAGCCAAACATAAGCGTGTCTAGTCCAGGGGAGTCTAAACCTGGGGTCTGTGAACTTTTTAAAAATATATATTTCAATAACTGTATTTAAATATGATGGGTTTCCTTTGTAAGCCTGTATATTTTGCTTCATTCACTGAAAAACATGATTCTGAAAAGAGCTCACCAGAGTGAAAGGAGTCCATAACACAAAGAAGGTTTGGAGCCCCCGGCCTAGAACAACCCACTTATTCAGGAAGCTGGGCAGACTAAGCCTTCTCGACTTCAAAGTCAAATAATTGATGGTAGAATCAAGAGTAAAGATGCCAGGTCTCTGGATGCCAAACCCAATGCTCTTGGCCCTCGGCTGCTAAAAGACTTTGAAAATTATATGGAAGATCATAGATTCAGGACTGAAAGGCCCCTGGATGGTGAGCCATCAAGGCCAAACCCAACATTTTACAGCTAAAGAAACTGGAGCCCAGAGATGTGTGAATCACCACACATAAGATCTTCATTCTAGATTTGGGAGGGCCTTTCAAGGTTATTGAGTCCAACCTCCCCATTTACCAAAGTAGGAAACTGAGGTCCAGGGAGGGGAAGGGGCTATAATGGACCCAAGCTCAGCTAATCCAAGGTCCAAGGTAAGAAAACTGTGGTCCAGGAAGGCTGTCCTATCCTCACCCACTATACCACCTGGTCGAGTGGAGAGAGTGCTGGATTTGGAGTCAGGAGAGATCTGAGTTCAAATCCCGCCTTTGATACTTGCTAGCTAAGTAACCAAGGCTAAGTCACTTAATTTCTCTCAGCCTCAGGGTCCTTATCTGTAAAATGGGGATAATAAATACCATAATGCCAACCTCACTGGGCTATCAAGAGGATCAAATGAGATAATGGATGGGAAGAGCTTAAGGGCTTAGTCAACATCTGCTACTATTATCATCTCCTTGAACCCAGTGGGTAATAAAGTCCAAGCCCAGTTCTACCTTGGACTAGAGTCCAGTTAGACCCTTAACAATGACTTTTAATGAACAGATATGACAAGTGGGGGAGCTGTCCAAAAGAGGCGATTGCCTGCTAGTTTAGGCTTAATAATGAAACGTGCCATGTGAACCCAGCAACACTAGCAGGAAGCCATGGCCCTGGCCCAGATGCAGGAAACCATTTCCCTAGAGACAGGAATCCAGCTGGACTTGCCAAGGACCTGGGTTGCTGGCCATGGCACAATGAGAATGAACCAAGTAGCAAGATACAAACCCAATTCCTGTTGGCTCTTTCCCAAGGTTTCTTTTTGTGACTACAGGAGATAGGGAAGAGATAATACTGTTCAGCTATTCATAGCAGCACGTGCATGCCTAGGCTGGGGCCAGGGAGAAGGAATCAACCCTTGGCTTGAAAATCCCATCTTCACCCCTCTAGGGAGAGATTCACAGCTTCCTGGGGGATAACCGCAAATGCCCAACCCTGGCGCACAGATGGAGAGAATGCAGCTGACATGAAAGACAGGTTTTACCCAATTCGAGTTAGTTTGGCTCCCTTTTCACTCATCAATTCACTCATCAACTCTCCCATGGCTCCATTTACCATTTTTATGACTCCCAAGACCCTCTTCCCTGGCCCCCATTTCTCTAGATGTGCTGTCTACTCTATTAGAATATAAGTTCCCTGAGGGCAGAGACTGTCTCATTTTTGTATTTTTATCTTTAACATTAGCACAGTGCTGGGCAGGAAGCAAATGATTAGAAACAATCCCTTTTTTAATTCACTGACTCATTAAGGAATATTCAAATCAATTCAATAAATACTGAGGTGTCTATTGTGGACAAGCCAAGTCAAGAAGCATTTATTAAATGCTTACTGTGTGCCAGGCACTTGTGCTAGACACTAGAGGAAACACAAAGCTAATAAATGGTACTGTCCATGCCCTCATGGAGCTCACAGACTAGCTACACTTACTTGAGGTAAAGTATCTCAGAGATAACAAAATCAGTTGCTGGGCTGCTCTTCTGGGTGGCCTGTTTTGATTCAGAGAAGTGAGTTGGAAGGAACCTCAGAGGCCTTTTAACTCAACCCATATACAAAAGGTATTATCGTCATAACATATGTAACAAGTGGTCCTCCAACCTCTGCGGGAAGGCCTTTGAGGGCTCAAGCCCTCCCCCTAGGGGCAGCTCATCCCCCTCTGGGCAGCCTCTTATGGTTGGAAAGCTCTTCTCCACAAACTACAATCCAGTCGGAATTTTCCTCTTAACAACTTCCACCCAGGGCTCTAGGTTCTGCCCTCTAGGGCCAAAGAGAACAAGGCTAATTCCCTTCTCCATATGATAACCCTTCAAACACTTGAACACAGCTACCACTTCTTCCCTAAGTCTCCTCTCTTCTCCAGGCTAAACATGCCCAGCTCCATCAACCAATCCTTGTATGACATGGACCCAAAGGCTTTTCCCCCTATCCTGGCTGCCCTCCTCTGCATACTCACCCACTTCTCAACATCCTTCTAAAACCATGGCTCCCCAAGCTGGACACAAGCCTCCATACATGTCTGACAAAGGCAGAGTACAATGATATCACCTGCCTATTTTGGAAGATCTGACCATACTGATACAGACCAAGATGGCATTAGCTTCCTGGGCTGCCACATCAGTGGCTTGTGACCCATTAAAACCCTCAGACCCTTTTCAAAACAATGCTGTCTATCCACACCTTCCAGATCCAACCAAATTGTGAAACTGATTTTTTGTGCCCAAGTGAAAGACTTTACATTTAGCCTTATTGATTTTCATCTTGTTAGATTCAGCCCAAGGCTTTTTAGCCTTTTGGATCCTAATTGTCATCTTTTGTATTAGCTCTCCTCAGCTTTGTGTCATCTATATCTTTATCCAAGGGACTGAAAAAAAAAGCACAGATCCCTGGGGCACTCCACTGGAGACCTCCTACCACACTGGCATTGGACATTACCAATGATAATCATTTAATATCATATTTTGGCCAAAGTTTGAATTAATCAAACAGGCTCCTATGCCTCATTTTACAAAAAAGGCTCCCTTTCTATCTCAGCCATTCCAGAGACCAGATAAGGCTTGGAGTAGGATCATAAATTCCAAATAAACCCAACTTTGTTTTTCTCTCTGAGTGAGCCCCGAGAATACCTCTTCTTGTGTCAACAAACCAGAAGAGGTCTATGTTATGGCCCTTCAGGAGGAGACCCTCAACTCAGGGCATTAACTTGAGATATGGGACTTTTTCTTATCTTAAGATTTTTCTGGGCATATACCATGTTATGGAATGTTAATGGTAAAAAATAAAAACCACAGATATTCTGGATCATAATTTCAATTGACACTTTTGTCATCTCTCTTGTTTTTCTGTATTTATCACTTATCCAATTAAGAAATTCCTTTCTCATACAATGTTTAAACCATTATAGGGATCATAAATTTGTGTGTCTCAACCACCCCTAATTGGGATGGTCCTAAAATGTACTTAAGGGGGGGGGGCGGCTAGGTGGCGCAGTGAGTAAGAGCACTGGCCCCTGAGTCGGGAGGAGCCAGGATCAGTTCTGCCACGGTACTTAGCACCCACACATAAATAACTAGCCCTGTAACCTTGAGCAAGTTATTTAACCCCAATTGCTTTAAAAAAAATTTACTTAAGCTCTCTCATCCTTTTGTTCTGGAGTCAGGACTTTAGTCCTGCCTCTTTGCCTGCAAGTACCTCTAGCTTTAAGGGAATAAAGAACAAATTCTGTAGCTGTATATCACTATTGTTTGTCTCCTTTAACCAATTCTTAAACTGAGGTCTGACACCAACTACTCTTTGAGTCCAGCCATCCAGCTAACCCTGAATCTATCTGAATGTCTTACTGTCTAATTTATCTCTCCCCATCTTCTCCAAAAGAAAAGGATGAGATATTTGATTAAAGTCTTCACTAAAATCTAAATAACATCCCTAAAATTCCCCTCATTTACCAGCATGGTCAGTGATATGCTGGTAAATATTTTAAAAATTAGCTCTCAGAAAGGGAGGTGATATGGGGGAGAGAGATAGAAAATGTCTGACACACTTATTGACATTTTCCCCATCACTTTCTTAAGTCCAGACAATCAACAAAAATGATAAATCAAGCCCTCATTGGCAGCAGTTTGTCAGTTTCCAAGGTGTAAATGCTGGAACTGAAAACTTAACAATTGACTCCCGAAAGCCCAGCCCACTCGTGTGAACAAAGAAGCTGAGGTTAGTTGGGCAAAGACTGTTTTTGTCAAGCTACACAGGAATAATTTATTTCACCAACCTTCTCTTTAATGATCCCTTTTAGAATTTTTTCCACAATCACAGTCAAGTCCTCTGGCCTATAGCTTGGCAGACTGCTCTCATCTTTTTTGAAAATCAGGGTATTGCCCTTGAATAGGGAAACGGGAGTTGTCATGATGTGGCTACACAGGGAACTCTCCAACACAAATTTTTGACAGTTTTTCAGGAGCTGAGTCACGTGACCTGAGTTCAGCAGAACAGCTGGGGACTCTCTTCCTATCTCTACTTCTCCAGGCTATCAACAACCTGTTAGTCATTCTGGGCTTTTCACTGTCACTGGAAAGAAAGGTCATTCTCCTTTGCTGAGAAAACCAAATAATAATTGACCAGCTGGGCCTTCTCTCTATTGTCAGTCATCATCCCATCTGCCCCAAACAAAGGTCCTATCCCTTTTTATGCTTCGTTTTCTCCCAACATAGCTTAAATACATCTGCACCCCTCCTGCCCCCACCCACTCCTTTTTGTCCTCTGTTTCTATCAACAACCTCGGCTTGAGCATTCCTGACACTATATACACAACTGCTACACTCCTATCTCTCCTCTGTTACTTATACTATATTACTGGCCCTGCTTCTAATGTCTGCACATTATCTCTTCAAAATGTAGGATGGCTGGGGGCGGCTAGGTGGCGCAGTGAGTAAGAGCGCCAGCCTCGGAGTTGGGATGACCCGAGATCAAATCCGGCCTCAGAAAATGAGCACCCACACATAAATAATGACTAGCCGTGTAACCTTGAGCAAGTTACTTAACCCCAATTGCTTAAAAAAAAAATGTAGGATGGTGAGCTCCCTGTGTAGCCACATCAAGACAACTCCCTTTTTCCCTATTCAAGGGAATTGCTTCCCCCTGAGTCTTCATAGTTTCTTTCTCAAAACCTTTCCTCAGACAACTTTGAATTCAACAAATAGCAATGTAAGTGCCCCCTCCTCCCTCCCCAACACCCTCAAGATTATCTCCAGTTTATCCTATCTATGCCTAGATGTTTGCATGTTTTCCTCTCTGTTAAGACTGTGAGCTCCTTGTGCCTAGGACACAATAGGTGCTTAATAAATGCTTGCTGAATTGCTGACTTGACCTGCACCATTAAGGGACACAAGACTGGTCAAATACAGTCCAGAAAGGAGCCCTGACCTCAGAGAGTTGATATTATAAAGGAATCAGCCACAGAGGGTCCCTGTGAGGCCATAGCAAGGGCAGGGTTAGGCCATGTCATTCCCCTACCATTGATGTAAGCCATGACCATGGAAAAGCCACTTCTTTCCAACCTGATAAGAAGGCCAGGGAACCTGGAAATTTCTCCTAACTCTCTGTTTCTTTTTTTTTTTTTGCTTTTTTGGAGGGCAATTGGGGTTAAGTAACTTGCCCAAGGTCACATGGCTAGGTTTTTGTTTGTGTGTGCATTAAGTGTCTGAGGTCGGATCCAAACTCAGGTCCTTCTGACTCCAGGGCCAACACTCTACTGACTGCGCCACCTAGCCGCCCCATGGCCTCAGTTTCTTAATCTATAAAATGAAGGCATTAAATAGGTTGACCCTGAAAATAAGTGACCTTATTTTCTAAGGCAACTGGTGGTGTAGCAGATAAAGAATTGGGTCTGGAGTCAGGAAGACCTGAGATCAAATTCTGCCTTACACTAGCTCTGTGACCCTGGGTAAGTCACTTCACCTGTTTGCTTCAGTTTCTTCAACTATAAAGTGTGGATAATAACAGCACCTACCTTCCAGTTGAGAAGATCAAATGAGATATTTGTAAAAAGCACTTAGCACCATGGCCAGCACATAGTAGGCATTGCATAAATCCTTTCTTCCTTCCTTCCTTCCTCCCTCCCACCTCTGCCATTCTATGTTTAAAGGGTCCTTCTAGCCCTGAGTTTCTGTGATTTTGTGGCACAAGTCCTGATTTTGATACTAACTGTAGCTCTGGGCAAGCCATCCATCCCACTACTCTGAGTTTCAATTTCCTCATCTGTAAAAGGAGCTCTAGGCTCTATAGACTCTTATCAGCCAACACTAGCTTACCCAGAAGAGACTAGAGGAAAAGGATGGATGATTGTTAAAGCTGCTATTTTCAGGGAGCAGAAAACAAAACCTTCAATGTAATCCTTCAGGAAATGGACCAGGGAAAGACAATATGGCATATGGAAAGAGTGCTGGGTTGGAGGAGGTAGAAGACCCAAGTAGGAATCCCTATTCTGCTGCTGACTATGACCTTTTAAACTATCTGGGCCTCAGTTTCCTCTGATATAAAATGAGAGGAACAGATTACACATCCTCCATGGTCTCTAAATCTATTATCACAGGCACTGAGCTAAAGGCAGCTAAGACCTTTTGGGCCTTGCCCTAGCCTTTCTGGAAGTGACTGCAGTGTTAGGGATGGGGGGCAGACTTTAAGATGCTCTCTGGGCCCATCTACCTGCAATCCCAGCCTACGAGGTTGGGTTGGACAAGGAGGAGCTCAGGTTGTCCTCCCTTTCCCAAAGGATGGAGAAGAAAGCTTGTCAGTAGTCAGCATGGGTCCCTTAAGAGGCTCCCAGCAACTGGACACTCCACCCCCTCCCCAATTCTAGGGGGTGGGCATCCCAATAGAGATGTGGTGGGCGACCATTACACTGATATGAGCTCATGCTTCCTGCAAGATTCTGGCCTCCCTGTGGATTCAGGGAAGGTCTACTCCCCTTGGGGAGATTATATAACACCCTGTCTGCCTGCCTGCCTTACCATCCACTTGAATTCATCAGAGAAAGCCAGAGTGTTCAGAACCTGCTCTCCCTTCCCCCAATTCAACTCCAAGAGCCAGGAACCAGGCCTAAACCTTTACAGCGGAGGCGAGAAGGCCTCGGTTTGAGTCCTATACCGAACATTCTAGCTGTGTGACCCAGGGCAAGTCCCTCTCCTTTCACTGGTTTAGATTTAGGGGAAACGAAGAGAATAAGCATTAATATGCTGCTTACTATGTGCTAAGCACTGTGCTAAGTGCTTTTTACAAAAATTATCTCATTGGATGAATTTGGCCTTCCCTTTCTCTAATCCAAAGGACTAGAATTTGCCCAGACCACTGCTGTGTACGGGGTTCAAGCAGGATTCTTGGAAAATCAAAGACTAATGTGCCCAAATATTTATCGCAGCATTTGTCACAGCACTCAAAATCCCAGAAAAAAAGTAGAGGAACAGCTGAACAAATTGTAATGCATGAACATTATGGTACCATCCCAAAGGATAATCATGAGAAATTCAAAGAAACTGGGGAAAACGGCCACCAACTTAGGCAGGGCCTCCAACATTAAAGCCCTAGTCAATCATTCAACATTTCTTCTCATTACCACCTCCTGAAGTGAAAAAACCTGCCCTGATTCTCCTCTGGCAGTAACAACCTTCTCCTGCCAACCTCATACAGCATTTTGACCTGTACTTTGGCATAGGTAACTATAGGAAGAGCCCTGAGAGCCCTGGGTTAAAACACTCATTCCTAACACCTTCTAGCTTGGTGACCCTGGGCAAATCACTTTACCTCTAAAGGTCTCAGCTTCCTCATCTGCAAAGCCAGATAGCCTAACCCTGGACTACCTATCTCATGGGGTAGTTGTGAGGAAAGGGCTTTGAGTGCCATAGAGATATTATATATATATATATATATGCAATCTTATGTTTATGTAAGATAATGAAAGCTATTCAAACTTGTGTTTGTCTCCCCCAGAAAGTGCCTGGTACCTGGCCCAATGTGTGTACTTAATGAAAGGCAAAAAAAATTTGTTCAACTCAAAATCGTGGGGTTTCAAATGCCGTGTGGTGCAGGGCAATAATGGGAAAAGAAAACTGAAGGGAGGTGGAGAGATACATGAAGGTGTTTGAAAGGCTACCAGCACCTTGGGACCTTACATCTAGATCCAAAAGATACCTCCGAGTACAAGACTTTTCTTCCTCCTCACAAGGGAGAAACTTAGGCTCAGGGAGGAGAAATGATTGGATCCCACAACTGAATGGGACCCACCTCAGAGACCATCTAATCCCAACATTTCAGAACCAGTTGGGGCAGCTAGGTGGTGCAATGAATAAAACACTGACCCTGGAGTCAGGAGGATCTGAGTTCAAATTCAGCCTCATACACAACACTTACTAGTGGTGTGACTCTGGGCAAGTCACTCAAATCCAATTAATTGCCCTGCATTCCCCCCCTCCAAAAAGCAAAAAAAAAAAAGGACAGAACCAGTAGCAATGGGGGGAGGTGCCCAGAAGCCAATTTAGGCCTGATGTCTCAGATCAAAGCTGGCGCAGAGTGGAAGGGGCTGCCTCCTCACTGGAGGGCTGAAAGGAAATGGCCACTTGTCATCTCTATCGGAGAGAGCTGTAGAGAGGGCTCTCGTTGAGGTCGGGGCTGGACTGGCTGGCCCCAGAGGCCCCTTCTGCCTCCGAGACGCCATGATTCATACTCATAATCATAGTCATTAGGGTTGGAAGCCATTTGAGAGCCCATTCAGACTAAGCCCCTGATTTTGCAGAAGAGAACAGCCAATCTCCGAGAGAGAGGGGAAGGGGCTCCTTCCTCCAAGCCCTTATCTTCCCACCACTCCAATCTGCCATTACACCCCCTTGAGTACTTACTGGCCCTATCTGAGCCGCCCTGGACATTCAGTTTTCCAAAAACAAATCTAAAAGATTTGTGAGGCATACAAAAGGGCAGACCCTCTCCCTTCCCAAACATCTCAGATTGCCCCCAATGGGGCTGGGATATAGAACACCTGAGGCCCTAAAATAGATGATTCCAAGGTGTCAGAGCTGGAAGGGGCAGCTTACAAATGAGGATACTGAGGCTTACACTGGAGAAGTGACTTAATGGTACATGACTAATTAAGTAACAGGAAGGCAGGTCTTCAGCCTCCAAAGCCAGTTATCTTTCCCAAAGCAATGGAGGGCTTGCGTGGTAGGGAGATGGGGAAATCAGCAGCCCTCCCCCTGGCCCAAGCCCTCCCCCAAAGCAAGAGGGGGTGAAAGGGAAGTCCTAGTAGAACGCCCCCCCCCATCCCACCTGGTAATAAAGTAGGACAATGGGGGGGGGGGAGAAGTGGGGGAGGGGAGAAGGCCTGGAGGAATGGAGAGAGATTAGGCTCCACAAAGGGAGTCCATTGCTCAGCCAGGCCCCGATCCAAGCTGCCTGTGGGGTCCTACTTATCGTGCCTTGAGCTTTCTGAGGCAGGGGCTCCCCCGCCCTCCAGAAAGCAGACACCAAGTCCAGCAGCAACTCCTCCCCTCCACCCCCGCAGCCTTTTCTGGGGGGTGGCGGCTGGGTCTTTAAGAGGGCGGGCTCAAGAGCTCAGCAGGAGCTGAGTGATGCACGAGTTGCTAGGATACAGTCAAAGGGCATTTTCTTGAATTCTGAGGTGGGGGAGCCAGGAGCTGGAATCCCCTGGAGCAAGAGTGTATACACCTCCCGGCAGCCAGGGCTTGTCCTTACTGCCCCGAGAAAGGCTGGGAATTGTGGGGGTGGGGGACAGGTCCCCGAAGGGCCAGGGGAGAAATCCGACGTACTTTCTCAGCCACCCCGGCCTCCATCCATCTCCCACCCTTCCCTGTTCACAGGCTTAATAATTAGCCCCCTAAGAATCAGGGGAGGAGGGGAAAAAGAGAAGGAGGAGGGAGGAAAAAGAAGGGGGAAGGGAAGGGAGAGGGAAGAAAAAGAAGGGGAAGGAAAAGGAAGAGGGGAGGGAAGAAAGGGAAGGGGAGGGAAGGGAAGAAAGGGAAGGGGAGGGAAGGGAAGAAAGAGGAAGGGAAGAAAGGGAAGGGGGAGAGAAGAAAAGGAAGGGGGAAGGGAAGAAAAAGAGGGAATGAAGGGAGGTGGGGGAAGGGAAGAAGGGAGAAAAGAACAGAGAGGGAGGAAATGATGGAGAGAGGAAGAACAGAAGGAGAAAGGGAGGGGAAAAGAAGGAGCAAGAAACAGAGAGAGGGAGGAAGGAGGAAGGGAAAGGAGAGGGAGGAAGGGCTAGAGGAAAGGAATGAAGAAGAGACAGGAAGGAGGGGGAATCATAACTCCTATCTCTATAGCACTTTGTGGTTACTGGACACTTTATATACATTATTCCATTTGATTGAAGAGGAAAGAAAAAAAGCTATGAGTTGGTTGTATTTTTTTTAATTAGAGGACTAGACTCCTCTAGGATGTAATCCTCATTTTTTTTCTCCCCACTGGCTCTTTCCACATACCCTCCGGAACCTCAAGGGGAAAATCTCCAAGCTTTAGGAATAGCGATATGGCCAAGCCATTGCTGGCTGGCCACTTTTCCTCCCCTGTTCCACAAACTTCCTTCCCTTCCTTCCTTGTCACTGTGGGGTGCCTTGCCCATAGCCTTGCCATCTGCCATGAAATAAGCCCCTTGTTCCCTTGGAGATGACCGCTTTGGAAATGCCCTCCCCTGCCCTCACCCATGAAAAGGGCTCACCATCTGCCTTAAAGATCAGTTAAAGGGGACATGGTCATGCCCAAAGCTCCAGGGTCCCCCACCTACCTGTGCCTAGGAGCCCAGTCAAATGCCCGGCAGGCCACGAAATCCTGGCAGGACTGGCTTCACTGTGGCACTCACCATGCATGGGGCGTGCAGTGCGCTGCCTGACACACACACACACACACACACAGGCACACGCACACGCACACATGCACGCACACACTGATCTGCCCCGTGACACATCCATGGGCTGTCTCCACACCTGGCTTAGTGGTGGGGGATGGATTCAGCCTCATGCAAATCTGGCTGGAGGCAGAAGCAGATGCCATATCTCACCCCAGAATAAGAAGAAAAACCTCAACAACAACCTTCCGAGACTGGGAGCCCCAAGTCACAAAACATCAGAACTGTAGGGATCATCCTGTCCAACTTTCTCATTTTATATAGCATTCTAGATCTAGGGCTAGAAGGGGACTCAGAAGCCTTCTAGTCTAGCTCCTTCCTTTTACAGAGAAGGAAACTGAGGCCTAGGGAGGGGAACGGACCTGCCCAGGGTCACAAAGTAGCAGAATCAGGATCTGAACCTAGAAACTCTAACTCTTTCCAGTAGCTTCAGGCAAAACGAAAGGAGTTTGACCAGATATTTGGCAGCCAAAAAAAAAAATCCATTTCCCCCACACCCATGGTTACAAATTCAGTCCCTTTCTTCTTCCACTTGTCTCATCAGCAATACCTCAGGCACCCAAGGGAACAAAATCCAAACCACCCAGCCAGGAAATCTGACTGATCTGATCAACACCTCTGGAACCAAGAACTCCCATTCCATTCCTTTTGCAAGGAACAAATCATCTGTTGTCTATGAGTTGTCTATGAGGGGACCACAGAGTAATACATAATTAATACCAGCCAAGTTCCTAGATTGAGTTTCCTCATGGGGAATATCCAAAAGGGAAATTGCTTCCTCCCACCCCCAACCAACCCCACTGGAAATGCTGGAGAAGGCTCCCTTTCCTCCATATCCAGCTGCTATCCAATCATGTCAAAATCATGTTGGTTGGTGTCCTGGCATGAGCCATATTTTAGGGAGCCTCTCTCCACTCATTGCCTCTGTCCATCTGCATTCAGTGCTGACACTGAACCACTGGATGTGTGTGTGTATGTGAACGCACCCCAGTTCATTTCGACACAAGCCATAAAAATCTCAAGTCATATAGGCAATATGGAATGAGAGAAATCTGCCGACATCAGCAGGAAAACAAACAAATAAAAAACCAAGTATTAACAACCAGCATCAGAAAATCAGGAATTACCCGGGTACCAAAGGGAGCTTTCCCAGGCCAAAAAAATAAAAATAAATAAAATAAGTGACAACAACAATAAATAATTATTATTATTATTATAATGCTAACCACTGGCACTTCTATACGCACAATCTCAAATTGTAATTCCTGCTTGTAAGCCATATTTTCTCAAATCTTATCGTCTTTAGCCGTCATTCACCCATCCAGTCACTCTTTTTCGTGCCAAAAATTCCCACCTCAGATCCTTCTAGATTCATTTGGCTTAGAAAAACCTCCTAATGGAGAGACCACCAACCCAGCCAAACGTTTTGCAAAATGATGTTCCAATGCTATGATACCCAAGACAGCACTTAATTTTCAAGAAAGTCATTGTAAATTAAGTAACTCAGTACTACCCATACATAGCCCAAGGCTGTTATTCCGGTTGAAGATCTTGGTGGGGGGAACCCACAGTAAACTCAAATGCAAACCTCCAAACTCAAACCCTGAGACGAGAAGGGGGAAAATGACCTTTTGTGGATTTTCCCTCTTGCCAATTCCCCAAGATCCACACCCCAGGGGACCAGTAAGAGAGCCGATGGATTCCCCACTGAAATTTGACATTTACCACTTTAAGGAAAAAGACTGCTCCCCAGCAGGGATGATCTGGAGCCCTAGAAAACTTGGATGGCCAACTGAGATTTCGAGGGAGAAGGTCCGGTGCCAAACCCCAATCGCGGCCCCCACCCCAACCTCATCTCTCAAAAAAAAGAGCAAGCTCTTCTGGGGGGGGGGGGGGCGGGGAAGGGATCGAAAGCTGAGAGTCATTTTCTCAGTGCCCATCGCTTTCCCGGGATTTTGCTTTTCATTTTAGCAGGTCCAATGTGAAACCCAAGGCTCTCTTGGATAGTGAGAATTCATCCCTCTTTTCCATAGACCTTAACCTTAGGCAAATCCCCGCCCCTCCCCCCTCCTCTAAAGAACCTAGGGTGGCCGAAATTGAGACAGAAATTCCCTGAAGAACCTCAAAGGTTAGGTTTGGGTATTTTTTACTCCCAAACCAGAGTCCCGAATGCTGGAGCTGGGGACACACACCTTCCCCCGCAGCCCCCTCCCAGCCAAGCGGCACCCACACACAGACTAGGGAGAAGTCCCAGCCCCAGGGAAACCAAAAAAAGCCCTAGCTATACCCAACAGACAAGGCTCAACAAAAGATTTAGGGAGAGAATATACCAACGTCATACACATCACAGTGAAGCCATGTTGAAACTCCAGGCGCCTTCCCCCCCAGGCAGAAAGCTCTGTCTCTGGTTCTCCTCTCTGTCTCTGTCTTGTGTCTGTGTGTGTCTGTGTGTGTGAGTGTGTGTGTCTCTCTCTCCCTCTCTGGGTCTCTGCGCCTCCTCACTCTCTCGCTGTCTCCCTCCAGATGAATTCAGAGGCTGGAGCCCTCAGGAGCAGGAGCAGCAGCAGCAGAAGCAGGAGTAGCAGCAGCAGCAGCAGCAGCAGCTCCACTGGCCACACAGTCCAAGCGTTCAGCGGGTCCCCAGGAAGAACATGAGAATGACATTGACGAGCAGGAGGACCACGATCACGGCAAACACCACGATGGTTTGCACGTCCAGGGTCATGGTGCAATGCAGAACGCTATAATGTTCCAGGTGTGGGGCCGGCAGGCTCGGAGTCGTCAATCTCTGCTCTGCCAAACTGTCCATACATCCAGCATGCTAGGGGAGAGGCTGCAAATGGAGGGGGCAGTGGGGTGGGGCGCGGCGCGGCGCGGCGTGGCGTGGAGGGGGCGCGCGGCAAGCTTCCCCCTCTGCGCTGCGCTGCTCTGCTCTGCTCTGCTCTCCCCCGCTGGTTGGCGGAAGCTTAGCTCACGCTCAAGTCGGGGGAATCCAGCATACTTCCGATCAGCACCTGGAGATGCTGCCAGTCCAACTGGGGAGAGTAGAGAAGCCCGAGCCTCTGGGCCCCCCTCCCCTATAGATCTCCTCTGCTCGCAGTCTCTCTGTCTCTGTCTCTGTTCTCTCCCTTCCCCTCCTCTCCTCTCCTGTCCTGTCCTGTCCCTCTGGCTGCCTGCGTGAGCCCGAAGCTGGCGCTGCGCTCTGCCCTGCCCTGCCTAGTACCCTCAGTCCCAGCCTCGCACCCGCGCCTGAGCCCACACCCGGCGGCCCCCAGCCTGCGCAGCCCCGCAGCTGGAGCGGCTCGTCACGCAAACTAACAGGCGCCCCCATTGGTTAGCGCGGGCCCGGGAGGGAGAGGGGGGGAAGGGCCGCCTGTCAATCAAAAGGCCCAAGCCACCGAGGAGGTGCCTTTACGTCGAGGGGAGACTGGGAACGGCAGAGGGCACGGAGGTCAGGATAGCAGTGGTTGGCAAGGAAAGAGGCCAAGAGGAGGCATGGAAAAGGTGGCACCGGGTGGGGAGTAAGCCAAGCATCATAAACTCTAAAGTCGGAGGGCCCCTTTAGGCTAGTGGAATCCAACCTCTACCTTCTACAGAGGGGGCAATCGAGGCCCATCTAGGATCATCATATGGGCACAGAGATGGCACTGGAAGGGAACTGATGAGATCTAGCCAACCCAACTGGGTCACTTTACAGAGGAGGAAACTGAGGCCCACAGAAGGTCAAAAACCCATAGATGACTGGAAGATTCCTGTCTCATACAGGATCTACTCAACCCCCCTCTTCTTTACAGATGAGAATAAGACTCAGACGGAAGAGGTTGACCCAATACAACCCAGAGGCCACAGAACTCGGTTTCTGCCCTGGAATCTCCATTTCTTAGCCCAGTGCCTGGCACATATTACTGATAACTCAAGGTCACATGGTTAGGAAGTAACAGCCCATGATGCAAGCCCAGGACAGACAACCACAAAGCCTAACGGCTCCCATGGCATCCAGCAGCTTCCCAAGCTGGGAGAGAATCAGTTGAAAGAGATATCAGTGAGCATTTGCTCCAAACTCCTTACTTCACAGATGGAGAAACTGAGGACCACCGAACTAAAGCTATTTGATTCATAGACAATGGCTTAACATCCTGATAGATCCAACACATTTTCCAGATTTTCAAACTGAGGCTCAAAGAGAGGTGACCTGTGCACAGCTAGTAGGTATGGGGCTATATAGCAGAGCTGGAAGGTCCTACGGAGGCCATCTAGTCCAAGCCCTCTGTTATGCAGGGGGTGAGACTTGCCCAAGGTCACACAGCTAGTAAGTACAGAATGATAACAAGATCATCAGAGTTCACTTATTCAAGCTCCCTCATTTTACAGATGAAGAAACTGAGGCTCAGCAAGATTAAGCACAGAATGACAGTATCATTGGAATTAATTTATTCCAACTCTATCTGACATGAGGAAACCGAAGTGAAATGATTTGCCCAGGGTCACACGATTTGCACTCAGTTGGCCAAGCCAATCCCTGCATCACAAAGTGCCAGATCTCCCTCACTGGCACTAAGGTCACAGGACCTGGCAAGGATATTAGGGGTCATCTGGGCCAAATGCCAACCAGCTCCTCTGCCCAGTGCTCTCTTCCCGATGGTCCTAGGAGATGGGGTGAACAGAAATATTTCTCATTCATTTACAGGGGAGCAGACTAAAGGATGGAGGCACATTTCCTAAGATCACACAGCTAGCAAGTACCCCAGACTGGTCTTAAACCCCAGCCATTTGGCCCCTGATCCAATAAGGTCCACTCCACCAGAGATAAGTAAACCAAGACCCACAGAGGGAAATGACATTTTGTGAGATCACCAGGCTTTAGTGACAGGGTCAGACCTGGTGCCTGAGGCTCCTTAATCCCACCCAGGCCAGGGCTTTTTCTGCTACTGCCTGTCTAATTCCAATGTACTGAGTCAAAGAAACTGATATCCCAGTCTAGGGAGGTAACCGGTTCCCTGCGGAAATAAGGGACTCCTCCACTATAGATAGTAGAAAACTAATTTCTTTCTGGCTTTGAAATGCACCCTCTGATTCCTCGGTCTGGTCCCCGGCATACTTCTATCCCTAATTACTCTTTGATTGGGCTGATGGAGAAGTGAACTGGCATCTTCCCAGCAAACACTGGGATGCAGTGGACAAACCGTTAATTAGCTCAGTAGGCAAAGGCTCTGGGTTCCTGGATCACAGGATCCTAGATATAGAAAGGGCCCTCTGAGGCCAGCTAGCCCAATCTTCTTGTGGTATAGAGGAGGAAGTCAAGGTCCTGAGAAGGGAAGGAGCCTGTCCAAAGTCATAAGAGCTAAGTGGAAGGGCTTAGGATTTGAACCCAGGTCCATTTGACACCAAATCTTTTCCTCTTTAAATCTTGCTTGCATGGATGACCTTGGGCAAGTCATTTCTTAGCTTCCTCAGCCATCAAAATGCTTTTAAAACCATGAGTCTTGGCTTCCTCAGCCATGAAAATGCTTTTAAAACCATAAAGAACTATAGAAACTGGACGAATTATCCCATGATCCTTCTCTGGACCTTCCCCGCTTTGCTTCTCCACTCCACATCATCAGAAATTGAACAGAGCAATGATGGATGTGCTTGCCTGCCTCCCAATTTTCTGAAGGCGTCAGCAACTCTCAGGGGGAGCCCCTGGCCAACAAAGTCCTTGCTATCCAGCAGAGTCCCAAACTCTCAAAAAAGGGAGTTTGGTTGGTGATTATATGAGAATAAGTTGAAGATAACTACTCAGCAATGGCCTGCCAGTTGGGGCGTGACAGGGGCAAGGGTTCAGCCATAGGATAGATCCCCTGGGCCTGGGAGTGAAGAGTGAGGAGGGGGAGATTATTGGATAGTTTAGAGAGGAAGCAGAGAAGGAGAAAGGGAGCAGTTTAACAATTATTAAGCTTTAGGGCATTTGATCCTATAAGGTAGGTATTATGTCCCCATTTTAAGGAGGAAGCAGGTCTGAAAAGTAAAGTCAATTAACAAGACTGGGAGCACCCTTTTCCAGATTTCCTGACCCCAGGCCAGTGGTATTTCCAGGACCTGTAGGGACATCCTACCCCTGGAAGCTACAGGCTTGTAGAGTCTAGATAGATAGCCCCTGCCTTGAATGTGGGACAGAGAAGAAGATCTGCTGGGTGTCTAGGAAGATACCTTTCAGGCTGCCTTGTAGACTCAAAAATAGAGAATTTCAAGGGCCTATTTTGGCCTGAGCAATCTTTTTTCCTCCTCTTGGCCCTAGAGCCTACACTATGGTAAGGGAAGCAAGAGACTTAGGTTGGAATCACAGCCCTGTCCCAAAGTCATGTGTGTGAGGTCCCCCGGTCTGGACCTCAGTTCCCTTGCATAGAAAACAAGGTGGTTGGACTCTGAGCCTTAAGCTATGCCAATCTAGGAATCTCCATGAATTTCTCTAAGGTTACTCCCAGCTCTGAATCCCAAGAGCCAATGATTTCCCCCAGGGAAAGAGAGTGCCTGGGCTGTCCTCTAGTGGCCAGAGCCCAAATAGAGATGCCCAGTAAGTAAGTAACCTAAATTTCTTGCCAGGATAATTCTTGCCTCCTGGCCCACAGATCTCTTGCTGCCCATTTTGAGGTGGTCAGCCTTTACAAGAGAAAATGATCAGGGAGTGGCAGGCCTAACTTAGACCATGGACAGTAGCCTTTGGATCACCTTGGGAGGCTCCTGGTTAGAGGAGAGAAGTGGGATAGAGTTGAGAGTGCTCCTAGAGAACACTGGGGCCACACTGGAGTCTGAAGTCACTACTATGGATTCTGAGGCCAGTATGTGGCAGTCAGAACTCCCTCCCTCCCTCCCCACCTCCACCAGGCTTTAGACTCCAAGGTCAAAGTGAAAGAGCACTGCCTGGCTCTGCAAACAAGCCCTGAGTTCAGGGCTGCTTGGGGGGCCTGGCCCAAGCCCCTTCCCTTCTCTGGGCCTTAGTTTCTTCTTTAAAATGCTGGCACGGGAGGGCCCTTCCAACCCTAGTTGTAGGATCCTTAATATGACCTTGGACAAGTCATTTAACTTGGGGCCTCAGTTTCCCCCTCTATACAATGAGCAGTTTGCACTAGATGACCTCTCAGGCAAGTGGGCAGTCTCAAGCAAGTCCCTTCTCTTTCTCGGGACTCAATTTCTTCCTCTGTAAAATGGGGTGAAAGAGGGAGGAAAAGAACAGAGGGGTAAAAGAGAGAGCAAATAGATGGAGAAGGGAAATATGAAGGAGAATGAGGAAAGAAAAAAGAAGGGGGTAGGGAGAAGTGGGCCTTGCTGGAGGATATAGGAAAGGGGGAATGGTGATGAGAAGAAAGAGGTAAGAAGTAGGGGACAGAGGCTGGACATGTGACAGGAGAGAAAAGAGAAGGGAGAAAAGGGAGCAAGTGAGGAAGGGAATAGAGGCAAAAGGGTAGTGGCTACTGAGATGCTACCAGGAGGAGAATGGACTTGGGATTCAGAAGGGTTCAAAGAGGGCTGGGGGTTGCCTGGCAAGGGGAGGTTGGAGGTTGGGAAGAGGAAGGAGAAGCCTAGGTAGGAACATAGCTATAGAAACCTATGGGCCCCCACTGGGAGGTTTTCTCAAAGCCCCAGTATATTCTGGTACACTGGATCCTGACATACTGTGTGTGGGGTGGGGGGATGGGGATGGGGGGGCAGGGAGAGAACACCAAGTTGGTGGTCAGAAGATAAACTAAGGCTGTAGTACTATCTCTGCTCTGAAGTGATCCTGAATAAGCCAAACTCCCATTCCGGTGCCTCAGTCTACAAAAACTGTCCTTTACGAGATGAAATCGTCTCAGAGAATAAATTGATGCTGCTCAGATGGTCAAATGTATTTGTCTAAACAATTTGGTGCCTGGAAGTAAGCTCAGGCAGCTAGCTACCCCACTTTCCAAAGGAGAGACGAACAGAGCAGGAACAACTATCCCATCAGGAGATGGCAAGGGTTTCCTGGCACTTTTCAAGGAGGTGGCACAGGTCTTCACTACCACCATCCTTCCCTGGCCCTTAGCCACTTTCTTGCAACAGAAAAAAGGGCAGCCTGAGCCCCAAATCCCTTCCGTCAGTGGCCCGGACTAGCTTCCTCTTTCCTGACACCCCATCTCCTGTACCGTGTAATGAAAAACAGCTTGGCCTTGGAATCAGAAGGACCTACCTCCAAGTCCATGGCCTCCCAAGGTGCTGGGAGAACTGACAGATGTGATTGCTGAGTCACTGTCTTTGAAATTGGGGAAGAAATAGGAGACATATTGCAAGCCAGGGAAAGGACAGAGTCCCGATTTTTAGAAAAGGAAAGCAAATGGAGTTTGCAAAGATCCCAGAATGGGTTATATAAAGGGATGATATGTGAAGATCCAGACAAGGAAGCAGTGATCAGGAAGAAGCAGGATGGGTGGAAGTGACAGAGAGGTAAACTGAGGTTCAATTAAGGAAAAACCTCCCAACAATTAGAGCACACCTTAAGTGGAAAGGCTCCTCTGAGGACCCTTTATCAGGCATGGTGGATTTTGGAGGTCAGAGATTCTTTGATTTGGGGTTGGAGCCCCAGTTCTGCCATTTACTAGGTGAGTAATCCTGGACACTATTTTCCTCATCTGCAAAATAAAGATGATAAAACATGCACTCTATTCTGTACGGGGGGGGTGGGGGGGGCGCAAAACCATAGCCCAAATGAGTGACTGTTAAGTCAGCCATGAGTTCTAATTATATATCATAGAACTTTGCAGTCCTAGCAACAGACTGTGTCTGCTTCTCGAGGACTGGCCTAATTAAGTACCGAGAAGATGATCACTGCCAGTAAGCTGGCCAACTTAGCAATGAATTCTTTGACCATGGCAACCCATGAAGCAGAGAACAATATAAAACCCCCCTCTCTTCTGTGCAGCCCCCTTCTGTTACTGCAGTGATGACGGCAGAGCAGGCGAAAAACACAACAATGGCCACATGATATTAAAAATAACCCACTTTTTTTCAGCTGATCTATAAATATGAAACAACAGAGCTGTTGGGCCTCAAAAACTGAGCTTCTTGTACAATGCCCAACAAGTAGACGTGCAACTGGACCAAGGAGATCTGGACATTTGTGCTGTAAACAGAACCAGGAGACAAAAGGAAAACGCTGCTAAAAAGAGGGAAGGCAAAGAAAAGAGTTGGCAGAACTGGTTTGATCATGTGTCCAAAGGCAACAAGAAACATCATTTCCTCCACTCAATCATCTCCTTCTGCAGCGCTCACGAAAAATATTTGCAAAAAAACACACCATGAAAATCATGGCGTATGTACCAACATCTGTTGCAGAGGATGAAGAGATAGATAAATTCAATAAAAAACTCGATAAAACCCTCCAAACAAAATCAACATGCACATGGATGCATAATAACTTCAATGCAAAGGTAGGCACAGGGGAGGCCAAAAAGACAATGGTGGAAAATACGGTTCTAGAATAAGGAAGCGAGAGACCAAAGAAGTTTCCCATCTGCATGTCACGAATACTTTATTTGAGAAAAGAACTGTAAACTGCTGGGGTAAAGCAATCACAAAACACCACCATCCAAAATCAGACTGATGATATTTTACCAGACAACACATTCCTGATGTTGGAAGCATTCCCACAGTACAGTCAAACCGTGGTTAGGTCACAGCAAAGACAAAGACTAAGACAAAGTTAGAAGGTAGTATAAAAATGCGAGAAAAAAGATTGTCACGCAATTAAAACAACTCTAATCTTACCTATTTAAACTAGTATTGACACTGGAAAATAAGATACGTATGGAAGAAAGGACAGAGACAAAGATGATAATTATTTCATACAGAAGTATAACTCGTGTAAATCAATTGCCGTAATGAGAAGACCAAAAGAGCCTAACAAGAGACTCATCAGCAAACACTTGATAAAATTGCCAAGTAGAGGGAGATGGCAGCCAAGGATAATACAAGTTCAGAATATAAACTCATCTGTAAAATCTTCTGTAGAAGGATGGTGCAAGATTATGAGCAGTTATCACTTCATAAACCAGCAGAAAGAGCAAAGGGAAAAAAACTGATTTGAAGAAACCTTGGTGACAGATCCAACTAAGCAAGTCATCCTGAGAGTATTTCAGGATGAAGCTGGAAGGAGAGAAGCAAACAGATGAAAGATAGAAAAGATCTGTAAAGTTTCTATAACAAACTCTTTTTAGCCCATCAAGGACAATAAATCCCAAAGACAATAAATCCAAGATTTGGACTCTTGCCATCCAGGGGTATGAAGGTAAATGTTTAACAACTAGCTTTTTGTTACCCTCCGCCACCAAAAGTTTGTAAATTATAAACTCTTTTTTTTTAAATATGTTTCAATCTTTATTTTTTTTTGCTTTTTTTTGAGGGGCAATTAGGGTTAAGTCACTTGCCCAAGGTCACACAACTAGTAAGTATTAAGTGTCTGTAAAGGATAAACTCTTAAGTTGAACTTGCATTATTAACATTTTCTCCATCATTTTCTAAGACTAGACAATTAACAAAACCAGCTCTGATAGGTAGTTGGCTGATTTCTGAGGTGTAAATGTTCCCACTGAAAATTTAATGATCAGTTCTTGAGGTTCAAACTGGCTTTGGCACACGTCAGCTAACATCACAGCTCCCAATATACTTCTGGAGGAAGTATAAATCATACTGAAGAAAACAAAGAGGGAAAAAGCAGTTGGGTTAAGACTATGTATACACAAAGGACAACTATGCTTAAGACAATACAATTTGGGGGTTGTCAAGGGGACAGTTCTCCAGGTATCTGATGGAAAAAAATAAAAAAGTATCTGAAGGAAGGATACCAAAAATGCAGGGAAACCTCCCTCCAGACCTTATTAGCAGGCATCTGGGGATGAGGATATTAGAAGGGAGCATTTCACAAACAAAATGTTATCATAGATGCACCTTGACCATCACATCAGACAGAAAGATGTAGCAAGTACAAAATCCCACTGTTTATTGACTAAGGGAAAAACATGGATCCAGCCAAACACTGCCCTAACGCTTGCTTCCAGCAAAGTGTTTCCTGGAGACCTGTCAAAGTTGGTGAAGGTTCCTTGAAAGATGTGTGAACAAAGAGAACCTTGTGAGAGAACCCTCTGATCCCAGCATTGTTTTATCATCATCTTCATTATTTTGGAAAGGGCCAGTGGGGGGAACTCCCAAAGAGATAACTCCCTCTACTAATGTATGGATCTTCTCTGTAATTTCTAGTATCAAGAGAGTTGCTTGGGCCACTGAGAGGTGAAGTCATTTGCCCAGGTTGGCACAGCCAATATGTAACAGGTCTTAAGCCCACATCTTCCCAAGTAGGAGGTCATCATGCAATACACAAGGCTGCCTCTCCTGGTAGTTAACAAACATTTTAAATGGTATAGGATCCCTGGAAAGATATAAAAACAGTGAACTTGGTTTGGGGAGCTTATCATCATCATCATCATCATTATTATTAAGCAAAGCATAAAACTGGAAAGATGTAAAAGCCTAAGGGGTTTTGCCAACAGTCACCAATTAATCAACAAGCATTTAATGACTAATCATCCAGTGTCAGGCATTGTACTAGACCCTGGGGATATAGAGACAGAAACTTAAGCAGTCCCTCCCTGCCTGGATAGGAATTGGAAAATACAGAAGGGAGACATCAAATCCCCTAAATAAAAGGATTTGTTGGTCTAACTAGGACTCAGTCAAAAGGCAGAACCCAAGGACCTAGAAGGCAACAGGAGGCCTTGAGGCCCACAGGTTCCCCACCCCTGAGCTAGACTGTAGAGTGTGTGGAGGGGACTAATGTGCAATGAGGCTAGAAAGGTAAGGCAGGACCAGGTTGTAAAGAGCTTAAAAACCCACATAGCCAAGTTTGTCTTTGTTTCTAGAGGTATGAGGAAACCACTGGATTTTATTGAGTTGGAGGGCTACAGGGTCAGACCAGCATGTTAGGAAGATCATTTTGACTGCTGAGTGGAGGCTGGATTGAGGAAGGAAGACCAGTTGGGAGGCTTTCCCAATAGTCTACTTTAGAGGTGATGAGGGTCTGTCCAAGGGTGAAGGCTATGGGAATGGAGAGAAAAGGATGTATAGGGGACACACTGGGAAGGTAAAAAAGGCAAAACTGAACAAAAGATTAAACATGTGGGCCAAGTGAGAGTGAGGACTCTGGGTTGAGCCTGGGAACATGTGGTGCCCTTGACAGGGAAGTTTGAAAGAGGGAACAGTGTGGGGCAAGGGATTTGTTCTGTGAAGTTTGGATTAGGTCAAAGGGCTGCACCTGAGGACCTAGAGGGGGTCTGTTATGTGAAGTTGGGATTCAACCAAAGGGTCACACTTGAGGTCCTAGAGGGCTACATGTGGCCTTGAGGCTGCAGGTTCCCCACCCCTGGTTTGGGAAGAAAGAGAATGAGATCAATTGGGGACATGTTGAGTTTGAGATGTCTACTGGACATCCAGTCAGAGATATATGAAAGGTAGTTGGAGATATAAGACTGGAGGTCAGCAGAGGGTTGGTGCAGGATAGGAAGATTTGAGCATCTTCAGCATAGAGATGGTAAGTGAACCCATGGGGGTTGATGAGATCAGCAAATGAAGTGGGATAGAGAGAGAAGAGAAGAGGGCCCAAGACAGAGCCCTGGGGGGCACCTATGGTTCAAGAGTGTGATCTGGAGGAGGATGGGGCACAGGAGACAGAAGGAGCCATCAGAGAGTGAGGAGGAGAACCAGGAGAGAGAGGGGCGGCCCAAAAACCTAGAGAAGAGAACATCAAGGAGGAGAAGGTGATCAACAGTGTCAGATGCTGCAGAGAGGTCAAGGAGAATGAGGATGGAGGAAAGGCCAGCTGAGAATATCACTGCCAGAAACAGATAAACGCACAAAACCCAGCCTGAGAAGCCAGTGTCCATCACTGGTCAGATAGGTTTCCAGTTTCCCCTAACAGATACATTCATTTCCTGGAGCACACACTCGTAAGCCACCCACACTGGTGGTCAGCCCCATCAGCAACTTTCTCACATCTTGTCTTTCTGTGCTATCAGGCAGGAAAGAGGACCACTCATCTGCTGTCCTCCCTGACACCCCAATCAGCCTGTTGATTCTGAGCAGAGCGAGCCTGCCACTCATGTCATTCCATCTATTTGACAGCCTGGTGACACAGTGAGTCAGAAAACCCTGGGCCTAGAGTCAGGCAGATCCAAGTTCAAATCAAGCCTCAGATAGTTAACTAGCTGTGTGACCCTAGAAGTCACTTCAGCTGTCTGCCTTGGTTTCCTCACTTGTAAAATGGAGATAATAATAGCACCCACCTCCCAAGGTTGTTGTAAGGCTCAAATGAGGTCATATTTGTAAAGTGCTTGGCACAGCAGTTGGCATATAGTAGGTGGCATCTTCCCCTTGCCCTGTATTTCTGAGATCTCCAGGATGCCGCTGAGGCAGGCGTGGCATTTCATAGAAGCTGTTGCTAACTCTTGTTGTGCCTGCCATCCCCGATAGCCCCAGGGGAGATGGGAAGTGCCCCCCGCCCCCCCGCCTGCTTGGCCTCTTCAGGAAGAGTGGCCACCAGCTGAGAGGGGCCATCAGCCCCAAGACCCATGCAGGAATGGGTACAATCTGCAGGGCTGGGGGCACTCAGCCTGACAAATGGAACAAAAAATGGAAAATTGGTCACAGGAAGCAAAGCAGTATGTAATCAAGGGCTGAATTCCTGCAACAGATCTGTGCCAGATAAAAAGCCCTCACACATCAGTAATATCCAAGCACCTTTCTTTCTGCTGAATCTTCTAGGCAGCCCTGGGAGGTGGGCCAGAATTCTAATTTCCATTTTCAGGACAGAGGAACTGATGTTCAGAGAGGTAAGAATCCTTGCCATGGGTAAGTCAGCTAGATCATGCCAGACCTGGGGCTGAAAGTCAGGGCCCCAACTCAAAGCCTAGGGTCCTGCATTTGGGAATCAATTACTCTGCCTGAGCCAGATAGTAGAACTGAGATCAAAAGGCAGAAGGTAGAAAGGGGCAGAACTGGCCCTGATGTCAGGAAAAAGGCTGAACAATGCAAGCTATCCCAAAGAGATAGGCTGGCTACCTTGACAGGTAGTGAGTTCCCCATCTCAAGAATTATATAAGAGAGGGTAGATGGATCATTTGTTGGGGATGCTTTAGGGGTTGAACCAGATGCCCTCTGGGGCCCCTTTCAGATTGGGCATTTGGTGATCTTTCTTCAATTTAGACTATCCTTCGCCAGAGCCAGCCGCTGGCCGCTGGCCTGCAGTCAGGAAGTTTGGTCTGTCCTATCAGCCTATCAGGAGCAAACCCATGACTCTCCCCATGGCAAGTAGGGAGAAAGTGAAGGAATGGGAGGATAGAGAAAGTGTTGACCTGACTACTTTATCCTGGAATCAGGCCTTGTGACTAACATAGCTTCTTGTCTTCCACAGTCAGTACCCCTTTGTCTATTACCAGGGTCAGAGCTAGACCAGATTCACAAAGACCCAAGCTTGGGAAGCATCCTGCTTAATAACACAAAGAGCGGACACCTACAGTTTATAGAAACCATTTTATTGGCACATCACAAGCAGCCCATGAGGAAGGCCTCACTGGTACTGGCTCCATTTTACAGATAAAGAAACAATCTCAGGGGTACTGGCTCCATTTTACAGATAAAGAAACAATCTCAGGGGGCGGCTAGGTGGTGCAGTGAATAGGGTGCCAGTCCTGGAGTCAGAAGGACCTGAGTTCAAATCCGGCCTCAGACACATGACATACTTACTAGCTGTATGACTTTGGGAAAGTCACTTAACCCAAACTGCCCTCTAAAAAAAAAGGGGGGGGGGTGGGGGTGCGGAGCCAAGATGGCGGAGTAGAAACAGCTCATCCAAGCCTCTCTGCCCCCAGATTCCCCCCAAACTATGTAAAAGGGGACTCTGAACAACTTCTGGAGCCCCAGCACCCACAGAACGACACAGAGAAGCTAACCTCCCGCTGAGGACAGCCCAGCAGCCCTGCAGGAAGGACCAGCGCAGAGGTCTGGGACCTGGCAGCGCGCAGAGCGCAGAGCGCAGGAGCCGAGCCGAGCCCAGGTCCGCGTGAGCCGAGGTTTTAGCCCCAGGGCGGCAGGGCCAGCAGCCAGCTGGAGGAACCCCAGAACACCAGGAGCTGTGGCGACTCCAGAATTATCAACATAGACATGCCTAGGACAAAGTAAGAGGTTAGTGTCCTATGGACTTTGGGACCTGTATTTGGGGAATGCGTCAGCTCCCTCCCCTGGGGGCTAGAAGCCGCTGAGGACAAACTCCATTTTGTAGTTTTCAGAGGCAGCTCCCGCTCCCAGCCTGCAAATTTGTAGGGAGATTCAGCGATCAGTCTTGGGGGGTAATCGCTCTTGCTTTAACCTCCCTGGATCTGGATTGTGATCTAGGGTGGAAGTCGTGGGTGGGTTTACAGCTTGCCAGAAACGGAAGTTGCCCCCACACGTTCAGGACGAAAATTCCTCTATCTGGCCTTAAAGCCATAGTGTGGCAACAAGCCCAAAAGTCAAGCAATTAAGTGGCAACATGCCAAGGCAAAGGAAACAGAAAAATGCAACCCTAGACTCCTATTTTGGGGGCATAGAGCGGGAAAAGGACTGTGAGGTCAGAAGTCCTGCTCCAAAAGCCCCAGGGGAAAACATGAGCGGGTTGCAGGCCATAGAGGACCTTAAGAAGGACTTTAAAAATCAAATAAGAGAAGTGGAGGAAAAATTGGAAAGAGAAATGAGAAGGATGCAGGAAAAGTATGAAATGAGGGTCAACAGCCTGACTGAGGAAACAACACCTTAAAAAATAGACTAACTCAAATGGCAAAGGAGGCCCAAAAGGGCAATGAGGAGAAGAATGCCTTAAAAGTCGAATTTGCCAGATGGAAAAAGAATCTCAAAAGTTCACTGAGGAGATTCATTCCTTCAGAGTTAGACTGGAGCAAATGGAAGCTAATGACTTTATGAGAAATCAAGATGCTGTTAAGCAGATCCAAACAAATGAAAGATTAGAAGGCAATGTGAAATATCTCATGGGAAAAACCACTGACCTGGAAAATAGATCCAGGAGAGACAATTTAAAAATTATTGGACTACCTGAAAGCCATGATCAAGGAAAGAACCTAGAAATCACCCTTCAAGAAATTCTCAAGGAAAACTGCCCTGATGTTTTAGATCCAGAGGGCAAAATAGAGGTTGAAAGAATCCACAGATCACCTCCTGAAAAAGATCCCAAAAAGAAAACTCCCAGGAATATTATAGCCAGGTTCCAGAATCCCCAGATCAAGGAGAAAATACTACAAGCAGCCAGGAAGAAACAATTTCAATATTGTGGAAACACAATCAGAATAGCCCAGGACCTGGCAGCTTCTACACTGAGGGATTGAAGGGCATGGAATATGATATTCCAGAGGGCAAAAGAACTGGGAATGAACCCAAGGGTCACCTACCCAGCAAAACTGAGTATCTTGTTTCAGGGGAAAATATAGTCATTCAGTGGAATAGAGGACTTTCAAGCATTCTTGAGGAAAAAACCAGAGTTGAATAGAAAATTTGACATCCAGACACAAGAAGGAAGAGATGCCTGAGAAGGCAATCAGGGAAAAGAAATCAAAAGGAACTTATCAAAGTTGAACTATTTACATTCCTATATGGAAAAGCAATAACTGTGACTGATGATATCTTTCTCACTATGAAAATAATGGAAGGGGGTGTGGTCATATGAATACATATGTGAATGTGTGTGTATATGGTTACAGTTATATATGGATAGAGGGCATAGGTTGAATTTGTTGGGAAGGGAGAATACTCAAGGGATGAAATTATGAGGTGAGAGAGGAAAGTGGCAAGAGGAGATGGGGAGAGACAGGGTAGGGTAAACTATCCCATGTAGAAGAAGCAAGGGGAAGTGGTTGCAAAGGAGGGGGAGAATAAGGAAAGCTAAAAAGGCAAAACCACATTCACATTGAATTTGGTTCAGGGAGAAAATGACATACATACTAAATGGGATATCTCAACCTGCAGCAGGATAGGGGGAAGGGGGATGAGAGGAGGGATGATGGATGGGAGGGCATCCTTGGGGTGAGGGGAGGTTGGAAGTACCCACTATAGAAGAGGGACAGGATCATGTAGGGAATGGACCAGGTGGGGGGTGGGATGAGTGGGAGGGAATTATAAGCAGCCTTGTACAATATATCTACTATGATAATGTTTTACATAGCTAGACATGTACAACATATACTGAATTACTTATCTCCCAAGAGGGAATGGGTGACAAGGGAGGAAGGAAATGGATCTGAAATTTGAGGTCGTAACATTAAATGTTTCAAATATATATAAATACTATTATTAATACTCTTTTGCTTGTAATAGGGAGATAAGATGTGCAGGCATTGGGACACAAAGATTCACCTTCCTCTAATGGAAAAGTCGATGGGGGTATGGGAGAAGGTATGGGAGAGAGCAGATTGGAGGAAGCGATATCTTGTGGGACTACTATTCTGGGAGGTTGGGTAGGGGAATAACTGGGGGAAAATGATTGTAACTCAAAATCTGGCAGAAATGAATGATGTAAAACAGAAGTTAATAAAGCATTTGTTTAAAAAAAAAAGAAACAAACAGAGGGTAGGTGCTAAGTATCAGAGACAGTATCTGAAGTCAGGAGTCTCAAGCACTCAAAGGTTTATGAAATACTTCAGAGGTTCATAGATCGAGAGTTGGAATGACCTCAGAGGTTAGGGCCATGCCTTCCATTTTACAGATGAGGAAATGGAGGCCTCTCTAAGAGAAGTGCCTTGCCCAGGTAGGCAGTGATAGAACCAGGATTTGCACCTCAATTTTTTCCAGTATCCAAAACGAACTCCTGTTTTCTTCACCCCAGCCCAGTGAGGCAGGGAGCATCTGTCCCATTTTCCAGTGAGGAAACTGAACCTCCAAGAGGTACACACGGCATGACCTGAGCTCATACAGCTAGGAAATGGAGCCAAACCCTGCCATGTGCATCTCCTCCTCCTCCTCCTCCTCTAATGTCACATCTTGGTGTGGAGCCGCAGCCTGGCCTATCTAAAGCCATGCCAGCCTGGCACACAAGCTGCCAGGTTCTACCAAACTGGAAGAGTTTCAAGCATGGGCCTGGTGAGTCGAGGAGAAGCCTCACTAAGTGTGGAGAGGCTCAGATCCAAAAGTCGGTCATCAGGGAATGGAGGCAAGCTACTGTTGTGGGAAGACTGCTGGGTGGGGAATGAGATGTATTAGGTTGGAATGTAACATGAGGAAGATCAATACTTCCCTTTTTGCTCTGAGTCTATGAAGCTATGCATGGCCTTAGGCCAGTCCCTTCTCTTTCCTGTATCTCAGTTTCCTCATCTGTAAAATGAAGCCTCTGAGGTTTCTTGCAGCAGGAGATCTAGGATCCTCTGATTTCAATATTCTGGCCATGACTGCAGGCCTGCTAAGGCCCAAGGATGTTGCTGGTGGGGCTGCTGAAAGGATGCCCACGTGAATCTGATTAAGGACCCTTGAAATCTTGAGCTGTCAGATCCAAGGACTGTCTGTGCTGGACTGCTTGGAGATGAGCTCTGTCTCTTAGATTCAAAGTGGGAGGGGGACCCACTGAACTGACATGGCCTCTCTCTGGGCCTTGTAGGAAAGGGTGGAGAAAGTGTTTACTAAACCCTGCCCCCACCACCCAACCCCTTGAACAAGGCCAAACTTCTCTTTATGAACTGCATGAATTCACTGCCCCTATGCACCACCCAGCAAGGAATGAATTTGTATCTCCCATCAGAAGATGAGGAGACTTTGGTCCTCAACAATGGCATAGAACAAAAGCCACCCACTCCTAAACAATGATAACAACTAACATTTCTATGGCACTTGAAGCTTTGCAAAACATTTTACCTACATTATCTCCGTTGATTCTCACAACAATCCTGTGAAGAAGTTGTTATTATCATCTTCATTTTACACTTGGGGAAACTGAGGCTCAGACATGCTAAGTGACTTGTCCAGAGTCACACAGCTAAATAGGGATCTGAAGCTGGATCTGAACTCAGGTTTTACATAGCACTATCTGATATGGCCCCTAGGGCAAGGTACTGAGAATCAAGAGACAGCTTGTACCACTTATGTGCTTGCTACCTTGGGAAGAACCCTTCTCCTTCCTGGGCCTCAGTTTCCTCCTTCTCTTTAAAAAAATTTGAGGCCCCTCCAAAGAACTTTTGTTTAGGTGAGTTATATCTGTCTATCTATCTATCTATCTATCTATCTATCTATCTATCTATCTATCTATGTCTATACATCTGTATATTCATCCATCCATTTATCTATCTATCTACCTGTGTATCCATCCATCCATCCATCCATCTATTTACCTACCTGTCTGTCTGTCTATCTATCTACCTGTCTATACATCCATTCATTTACTTACCTGTCTGTCTGTCTATCTATCTACCCATCTATCAATTTACTATATTAAAAATTAAATTAATTAGAACTAGAAATTAAACATCTTGGAATTATTATGAAAATCATTTTGGCCTCATGGACCCCCTTTGAAGGGACCCCAAAGGTACCTTGTCTCTAAGCAGAAGTAGGCCATAGGGTACCCTTTCCCTGAAAGTTCTTCTGAGAGACTTTGAAGACCACTAGTCTAGATGACCCCAAGGTCACTTTCAGTCTCTCCATTACAGGATGCTTTGATTCTGGGGCCTGTATTCTGCCCTCCTATGACTCACAATACTGGTCTCTCTTGTTGTGGGGGTTACAGATCACGGCCCTTCCACACCTTTGGAGATGGTTTTTGTGTGCTGTGGTTGTCAGGAAGTCATACCCCAGGTGCTGAGCTTTGTCTCCAAACTCTACTCCTGTTTGGCAGGGTCTGTCAGAGCTTGTGGCCCTCCAGCCTGGCCTGCAAGGATTCAAGTGGCTCACCTACACAAGGCACCATCAGGAAAGCAATCCAACCACGTCCCATAAATACAGGAAAGGCCTGTGATTCATGACCCTTGCTTAGGGTCACATAGCTAGAAAGCATCAAGGGTGGAAATGAACCCAGGCCTTCCTGAGTACCCCCTCTACCACATTGCCTCTACATTCCTCCATGCCTTTTTGAGGGGTCTGGGGGCTATAATTTCACAGGTTTTGGGGACTCCAGGTGGAGAGATTTCCTCCACCGCTACAGACCAGGCACTCCATTAGACTGGGAGCTCCTGGAGATAAGAACCACGCTTTTGCCTTTCTTTGGCTCTCCAGCTTGGTATATAGTGCCTGGCATACAGGAATTGCTTGTTGACTGACTGACTACAACCAATGGTCAGTCTTAGAGAGTAGCTTGGGCCCCTGAGAGGCTGACTTGTCCAAGGTCACACAGTCAGAGGCTGTGACTCCTGACTCCAAGGCCACCTCTCTCTCCTCTGAGATCACCTGACCGAATCCCCACTTCCCATCAAAGCCATGCCCACCTTCCATCCCAGACCAAATCTTAAAATTCAGGATTATAGCCTTGAAGACAAGACCCTAGAACGAGTGATTTGAGTAGTCTTGGGAGAGATCCAGACCAAGCAGAAAGGCCAGAAGATCTGGATTAGAATCCTGGCTCTGCAACCTTTGTGACCCTGGGCAAAACCCCTCCCCTACCTGAGCCTCAGTTTCCCCTCTGCCAAATTCGGGGATTAGATTCAATGGCTTCAAAGATCCCTTCCTGCTCTAAGGAGCTTAGGTAAAACCTTGGGCACCCAAAGTCCCTTTTCCTGGGTCTCAGTTTCCTCTACTATAAACTGAGGGAGTTACATCTCTAAGGCCTCTTTCTAGTTCTAGATCTGTGGTCCCATACGTGACCTGGGGCCTGAGGCCATGGAATACACAGGATGGGAACATCTGAGAACCATCCATATAGAGATGGTCATTAAATCCATGGTCACTTCCCATCACTGGGTCTCAGTTTCCTTCTCTGTCAGATGACTAGGTTGGCCTCAATAGTCTCTAAAGGTCCTTCTAGGGCTAGAGCTAGAGGTCTTTCATCCCATTTCTTTCATCTCAGGAGAAGTTTCAGAAAAGAGAACCCTATGGCCAACTTCTGCTTAGACAAGGGACCTTTGGGGTCCCTTGCTAGGCCACAACCCTGTGGCAAACAGTTCCCTCTCACTCACAGGAAGGCCTGTCTCGCCAAGGCCCGGTGTAGTGAGCCATCACACTATTAATGTTGTCAGCCACCCCACCTCTCCCCCAGCCCTCCAGCCAGCAACAATGGAACCTATTTGAGACTAAGTTCAGTTGGTGAATTCCACCCTCCCCACCATTATCTAACAGCTTAGTCACTCATAGAATTAGTCATATTCAGACATGTAAAGTCTCCTGAGTATCCCCTCTGAGTAATAGCTATTGTCACCAGGTGTATAGAGATGTCAAGGCCTCCCTGACAGCCAGGAACTCTGGGGCTGACCTCAGCCAAAGGCCTGGGAGGCCTTGGCTTGGGGTGGGGGTGGGGTCTGGTGCTCTGGGGTGTATAGGTGGATGGAGTGGCTGCTTCCTGGTATATGAAGAGCTATGGGAAGCTCCTCCTTTCCACCTTACCTCCTGCCTAGATACCCCCCTGCCCTTCTTGGGGCAGCCAGTCACTCTGCCTGGATGTCCATTGTCCCCCTTGGCAGGAGACTGAAATAGCCGGCCTCTTAAATGGCCCATAGACTATCAGAGTAGAAAGGGATGGGAAAGGGAACACCTGGCCCAACTCATTCATTTTACAAATGAGGAAACTGAGGCTCAGAGAACTATTGTGATAGACTTAGGATCTAAGAAAAAGGAGCCTCCTAGACCATGTCCTGACTCCCTCCTCCTCTTTACCTACCATATTAAGTCTAAAGTCTTGATTCTGGCATTTAAGGCCCTTCCCAATCTGGCTTCAACTTACCTTATCACTCCACCTGCCCCCCCACCCCCACCCCTATCCCCAAGATACAATCTGCTAGAGGCAGGGACTATTTTCTTTTCCTCTTTCTATCCCCAAGGCTTAGCATGGCCTAGCCAGACACCCTTCTCTCCTGCTTCTCCTCCCTCTCTGACCACTCCTTCTCTGCCTCCTTACTTAGATCCTCTTCCAGATCAGGCCTTGGAACCATAGGTGCCCCTGGGGCTTTGTCCTGGGCTCTCTTCTCTTCTCCCTCTAGACCACTTCCCTTGGGGCTCACATCCATTACCATGGCTTTCATGACCATCGTTACTCTAATGATGCTCAGATGTTCCCATCCTGTGTGTTCCATGAACTCAGAGCCCAGGACACCTAGCAAAGTGCCTTGCTCAGAGTGGGCCTCAGCAAACTCTTCCTGAATGGAATTGAATTCTTAATGGCCCTAATTAATGAAAATCCATTTTGCCATAAAGGCTAAGGAGAGAGAACAGGCAAGGCTTTTGTGGGGAAAACTGGCCTTCTTTAACCTTTCTCTTTTGGGGACAGCTTTGGCAGCCTGTGACCTGGCAGACACACTCTTTTTTAATCAGCATTTGAATTCAAGGTTTGGAGGTTGGGCCATTTAGGAATTCCACTCTGGGCCTTCCATGTGAATGTGCCTCTTTTACTTCAGAGATACTGCAGGCCTCCCAGCCCCTTCCTTAGTCCTTCCTCCAGTGCTGAGCTCCACAGGAGGCCAAAGGCCCTGTCTGTGCCATTTACGATAATGAGGAGTGGGGGCAACAAGCAGCTAGAGAAATATTTGTAGACTGACTACTTGATCACTTATTACTCTCTGCACAAACTTTACCTTCCCTTGCCCCCCTTGTCTTCCTACCCTCTCTCATCAGTGCTTCTAGCCCCACAATTCCCCAGGGTCTAGAATCGACTTCTCTCTTCCAGTCCCACTCTGTAAATGTCCCTTACTTCCATCAAAGGGCAAGGGGGTTCTCATGACGCCTCCTCTTCAGGGAAGCACGTACCTCTGGTTGTAAGGACCATGTGAGGTAAAGAGCTTAGCACAGAACCTGGCACATAGTAGGTACTCAATAAAGGCTTCTTTCCCTCCCTCTTGTCTTTCCTCCCTCTCTTCCTTCCTTCCTTCCTCCCTCCCTCCCCCCTCTATCCCTTCTTCCCTCCCTCCCTCCCTCCCCGCTCCATCCCTTCCTTCCTTCTTCCTTCCCTCCATTCATCCCTTCCTTCCTTCTTTCCTCCCTCCCTCCTTCTTCCTTCCATCCTTCCTTCTTTCCTCTCTCCCTCTTCCTTCTTTCTTCCTTCCCTCCCTTCCTCCCTTCACTCCTTCCCTTCCTCTCACCACACCCACTGGCTGAGGCAGGAAGAGGTCAGGCCTCCAACGCCATCCAGGGTAAGGAGAGAGGTCACAGGGCCTGCAGCTCATTCATACCAAGGGATGGGTCACTGGTACCTAGCAGAGCCTTTCCCCTGAGTTGCTTGGGGCTGAGGAAGGATTGGATTAATTGGTCTTATGAGTTTCCTCTGGCCAGAAGGCTGCTGGTATATGTTTAACAATGGGCTCTCCAAAAATGTGGGCAAACAGCAGTTTTCTGTTTAATCTGCATGATTAAATTTTTCGCTACCACTTTCATAAATCCAGATGATCAACAAAAAAAAAACATCTTGTCCATTGTGACTGATGTACAGAGATTGCCTGAACATTTTACAATCACTCTGCAAACCAACCAAGCTAGCTTCCAGCCTGCCCTACTTCAGGGTCCTTCTAGCTCCAAAACAATATTCCCGTGAATCTTCGAACAGAGGATGTCAGAGCTGGAAGGGCCCTAAGTAAACAAAGAAGAGCTGGGACCTCTACCCATTCTCTCAACTGAGCAAACTAAGGCCTAGGTGGCCACACAGTTGGCAAGATAGAGATTCAAACTCGGTCCTGTGACTTCAATCAGGTGTCCTTCCTTTATGGTACTATCTCCAAGAGGCTAGGAGGAAAACCTCTTCAAATGAACAATCTCAAGGCCGCAATCACAGCCACTGAGCTACAACCACCCAGCCCCCTGAAAGCTTCCTGTCCCCTCAGCTGGGAGGCAGAATATGGATCTCTCTGTAAAGAGCTATTCAAGTTACCTTACCTTGAATTCACCAGAGGCAATAAATTTCTTTAATTCTTTTGTTCCAGTAAAAATCTATACCATTTAAATTCATTTTCAGGTTAATTAAACTCATGAGAGGCAGTACAATGGAAGATCCCCATTTCTACAGATAAGGAAACTGAGGCTCAGGATCAGGCTCATAAATGTTAGACTGAAACCCAGGCCTTCTGATGTCAAGAATGGGGCTTTCTCCCACTTCCTCATAAGTGACTCAAATATTCAATAAGTTAACTTTTGAGATATCCTGCAAGTCTACATATAGGTCAGGCAACCTAGAAATGTGCCCACACAACCAAGGCCTAAAAAAAAAAAAAAAATCAAGGGATAGGGACTAACTCTACCATTTCATTCTTAGAGGTAACTCCCAGATTAAAAAACAAACAAACAAACAAATCCTCTTCTTTCAGGGTCTCCTGGGGGCAATGGTTGGTTAAGTGACTTACCCAAGGTTACCAAGCCAGCATGTATCAAGACTTGGACCCAGGTTTTCCTGATCAAGAGGCTAGCTAGCTTGCTAGTCTCTTCTGCAAAAAAAATCAGACAGGGCCTAAAAGAAATCAGGCCACAGATGAGATAAGCCAATTTGGAAGTTGTTCGGGATGTGAAAGCATCTATAGCGAGATTTAATAAATGCCTATTTATTGGGTGCTCAACTATGGTGGGGGCTGGGAGAGATTCAGATCTTCCATGAGACATGTTTCCTGACCTCTAGGAGCTCACAGTCTAGCAGAGAGAGAAGATACAAAGAAAGATAATTGCAGTATACAATGTTGCATGACAAACACATTCCAGAGGCATGTTGTTTCCTGACCCCATTTGATGTTTCCTTGGCAAATATACTGGAGTGGTTTGCCATATTTCCTTCTCCAGCTGATTTGACAGATGAGAAAACTGAGATAAACAGGACGAAGTGACTTGCCCAGGGTCACACAGCTAAAATGAGTCTGAGGGAGACCACTACAAACGGTGATCAAGGAAGACTTCCCAGAGGAGGGGGCATTTGAATTTGGCTTTAAAAATCAGGAAAGGGAAAGGGGAGCCATGTCAGGAGGCCCCACAGATGTCGGGAGGATAGGGAGGGAGCAGAGTGGAATCCAATTCAACTAAAGAGGAGGAGGTGGTGAAAACTAGTCTTTGTTAAGGTTGGAAATGTAGGTGGGGGCAACATTGTAAGGGGCCTTGAATGCCAGGCAAATGAATTTGAACTTTAAATAAGAAGCCATTAAGACTTTTGAGGAGAGGTGGAATAAAAAAAACACCGTAGCAAACTGTCTAGCTCCCCCAGAGGAGAAAGGCAGTGAAGCCTGGTGGATAAAGCTCTGGGTCAGGAACCAGAAGGCTTGGGTTCCAACCCTATCTCTGATGCTGGATGACCGTGGACTAGTCACATCATCTCCCTGGGCCTCAGTTTCCCCCTCTGTAAAATGGGGAGAGGGGTTGTACTAGATATCCTCTGGGGCCCCTTCTAGCTCTTAACTTTATGACCCCATTCCCTCGCGATACTGACAACAAAGTACCTATGAATGGTGGGAGGGGGAAGAGCAGAAAGGAGCTCATCTGAGTGAGCCTAGTGGTCAGGGACTCTGTTTCTCACCTCATACTTCTGTGGGGAGACCTTAGGCTGGTCACTGAAAGGGAAGAGAAGGCTCTATGAGAGCACCAAGAAAATGATGTTTGGAGTCAGGAGACCTAGGTTCGAATCCCAACTCTGCTATTTAAAACCTGGGTGGCCTTGGACAAATTCCTTACCTTCTTTATCTTTAAAATGAGGAAGGTTGGGGCAGGTAGGTGGCACAGTGAATAGACCACCGGCCCTGGAGTCAGGAGGACCTGAGTTCAAATCCGGCTCAGACACTTAACATAAAAAACTAGCCATGTGACCTTGGGCAAGTCACTTAACCCCAACTGCCCTACCTCCCCCCTCCAATAAACAAAAAGAAAAAATAAAATAAAACAAGAAAGGTCTGAGGTTCCTTTTCAGCTCTAAGATCCTGTGATTCTACATTGTTTCAAAGCTCAGTTTCCTCCTCTGTGGGATGGGGAAAATACTACCTACCTCAATGGACTGTTAAAAGGCAAGTCAGTCAATAAACATTTATCAAGCCTGTACTTTGTGCCAGGCACTGTGCTAAGTATTCTGTGAGTGTGGAAATGCCAGGGGAGCTGATGATAGAAAGGATAGTCCTCTTCCTCTTTAAAGAATTGGTGAAATAAAGAGTCTTATTTATCCCAACTTGTTTAGCTATTGTCTCTCCCCAAGGCAGGATAATGACAAATATGACCTATGTCCCTTCCAGTGATCTATGTTTGGATGCCTGTTCTCATTCCCTTCCTTATTGTCTTGCCCACCCATTCTACTTTCCCATTCTGGGCAGAACAATCCACTTCTGAAAAAGAGAGGGCCTTCCATTGATTGGGAAATGGCTTAAATGGGAGTACATAAGTGGGATGGCATATGACTGCACAGTAAGAAGAAAAGAATAGGAAGCATGCAGAGAAGGATGAGAAGACTTCTATGAACTGACACAGAATGAAGTCAGCAGAAACAGCCAAACATTTCAACACAATGATTCCAGCTATGTCAACAGAAGGAACAATCAACTGAAACTGACTACTGTATAATTATCCTGACCAAGCTTGGCCTCGATAAGAATTGAAAAAATACACATCCTTCCCCATTCTGTAGAGGGGGAGAACTATGAGTGTGAAATATGGCAGCTACTATGAGGTTCAATTCATGTGTTGGTTAGTTTAGCTGAATTGCTTTATGTGGATCTGGAATCAGAAGAATTTGGTCAAATCCTCCCTTGGAAGCCTACTACTTGTGTGATCTCTGGTTAATCACCTTACCTCCCTGGGCCTGTTTCCCCATTCCAAAAATGATTAAGTCTTTCTAGCCCTATAACTATGATCCTATATATGACTTTGGGCAAGTCACTTATGTTCTCTGGGACTCACTTTCCTCCTCTGTAAAATGAGGCAGCTGAGCGGCATGGCCTCTGAGGCCCCTTCTAACTCAACAGCTGTGATCCTATATGTGACCATGGGCACTCAGTCAACAAGCATTTATGAAGAACTTATTCTGTTCCAGCACCAAGTAAAGAACTGGGAATATAAAGAAGCAGAGAAAGAAAGACAGCCCTTGACACTCCTTGAGGGAGTTTATATTCTAAAGGGGAAAGAGAACACATAAAAAGAAGGTAAGAGGGGAGGGTAGTTACAGGAACCCAGAAGGGATAGGAGAGAGGGAGTCTGGAGTGCAGCCTGGAGAGAAATGAGACAGTGGCTGGCCTGGGCCCCCTGTTCAAATGGGAGTTCTGTCAAGAAATCTCCAGTCTGTGGGAGAGGTCTTAGGGATAGAGGGTACTTCTAAAAAGTCAGTTTACCTCCCTGGGCCTCAGTCTCTCCTCTGTCCTCTTTTGGAAGCTCAACCCCAACTCTTTTGTTTGGGGGGAGGGGCTTTTTTTGGAGGGGCAATTGGGGTTAAGTGACTTGCCCAAAGTCACATAGCTAGTTGTGACAACCCCAACTCTTAATGCAGCTCGAGGTCAAATTAGCTTTTCTGGCACCCCCATTCCACTACTGATTCCCACTAAGCTTGCAGTCCACTGAAACCCCCAGATCCTTTTCAGAATACCCGCTGCCTATCCATGCTTGCCTCCCCCAACTTATATTTGAGGAGTTGATCTTTTGTACCCAAGTGCAAGACTACATTTAGCCCTAGTGAATTTCATTTTTAATCAGACACAGCCTATTGCTTCCTCAACCTGTCAAGATCCTCATGGATCCTCCGTCTGACACACAGGTTCCCCACCTCTGATTCTAGTTTTCTAGGCCGCAGGCTCCCCACTCCTTATTCTAATGTTAGCTCTCTCTCTCAGCTGTGTATCATACACAAATATGATGAGCCTACCATCTGTACTTTCATCCCAGTCATGGATAAAACTATTAGATGGTACAAGATCAAGCATAGATCCCTAGGCACTCCACTGTAGACCTCTTGCCACTTTGAGCCAGAACCACTGACATCTGCTCTTTTTTCTTTTTTCTTTTTGGTGGGGGGAGGGCAGGGCAATTGGGGTTAAGTGACTTGCCCAAGGTCACACGGCTAGTTTTGTGTTAGGTGTCTGAGGCCAGATTTGAACTCAGGTCTCCTGACTCCAGGGCCGGTACTCTATTCACTTCACCACCTAGCCGCTCCCATTGCTCTTTTAGTTCCAGCCATCTGAGAATCTACCTAATTGCTTTACTTTCTTACCCAATCACTTCACAAAAGATACCAGTTAAACTGTAAAAAACCAAACCAACCAGAATGAGGGTGATTCTACACTTGCTTGATGTGGCCATGCTGGAACATACCATGGCCAATCCCAGAGCATCATAGCCTCTGCCAGATGGGTCCCCAGTGTTAAGGAGTTACCATGTTTAGGTACCATGTTCCTGACTAGATGTATTCACTAGATGACCCTGGCCAAGTTCCCTCTAGGCCACACAGGAAGTACAGGTTAACTCAACATCAAGGAATTTCCAAAGAATAACCACTATCAAAAGAGGGGAATGGGCTACTTTGGGAAATGGGGGGGTTCCCATTATTAGTGGCCTTCAGGTAGAGACTGGCTGATCACTGGCTGGGCACATTTCAGATAGGATTTGTGTTTGGCCCTCTGAGTTTCTGTGATTCTGAGACCTGTGATTAATCCAATTCAGGCAACATCTGTTAAATGCCTACCGTGTGCTGGATCACTGTGCTAAGCTCTGGGGATACAAAAAGAAGCAAAAGATAGCCCCTGTCCACAGGGAGCTTACAATCTAATCAGGGAGCAAATCTATACAAAGCAAGTTATGTAGAGGATGAATTAAGAGAGGGAAGGTATTGGAATGAAGAGGGATTGGGGAAGGCTCCCTGTAGGAAGTGGGGTTTTAGGTGGGACTTAAAGGAAGTCAGGGAGAGCAGTAGTCAAGGCCGAGGAGGGAGAGAGCTGCAGTAGGCTACTGCAGTAATAGAGGTATGGGGTGAAAAGGGTCTGCACCAAGATGGGGGCATGGCCAGAGGACTGAAGGAAGAGTATTGGAGAGATGTTTGCAATGGTGAAATCACCAGGCCTTGACAACAGCCTGGATCTGGGAGGTGAGAGATGGTGAGGAGTCCAGGACAATGCCTAGGTTGTGAGACTCAGGAACTAGGAGGATGGTGGGATCCTCTACAGTAATAGGGAAGGAGCAGAAGGGAGGGTTTGGGGAAAACATAATGAATTTGGGTTTGGAAAGATTGATGTCTATTGGGCATCTAATTCAAGATTGTCTTAAGCTGGACATTCAGCTTGAGATGTCTGAAAGTCAGTTGGAGATGTAATTTCAAAGAGATTGGGGCAGAAAAGGTAGAGTTGAGAATCATCAGCATAGAGATGGTCATTAAATCCATGGGAGCTGATGAGATCTCCAAGTGACATAGAGTAGACAGAGATGAGAAGAGAGCCCAGGACAGAGCCCTGAGGGACAGCTCTGGTTAGAGGGCATGAACTGGAGGACTGATAGCTAAGGAAAGTCAGGAGAGAGGGGAGGAGAGGGTGATCAGAGGTGTGGTCAAGGAGAATGAAGATGGAGAAAAGGCCATTGGATTGGGCAGCTAAGAGATCATTGGTAACTTTGGAGACCAATTTTGATGGAATGAGAAGTCAGGTTGTAAGGGGAGAGAAAGAGTGAGAGAAGAGAAAGTGGAGGCGCCTAGTGTAGACAGCCCTTTGGAGGAGTTTAGCCACAAAGGTCAGAAGAGAGACAGGCTGATTAGTCACCAGGGATGGAAGGGGCAATGGAGGGGGAGACATGGGCATGTTTGTTGGCAGTAGGGAGGGGGATGGCTAGTGGACAGGGAGAAATTGAGGGAGTAGCAATGACAGAGAAAGGGGTCAATGGGCTGGAGGAGACAGTACAGAATGGGATTGTTTGAACAACTACTCCCAGATAGTGTCAGCCATCCATGGCCCACTATATCCAGTGTCCAATTGTTAGACTCAAAGACTCTTGAGCTGAAAGGAGTCTTAGAGATAATCTAATGCAGGGGTAGGGAACTTGCAGCCTTGAGGTCCTCTAGGTCCTCAAGTGCGGCCCCTTGACTGAACCCACGGGACCACACTTGAGGACCTAGAAGGCCACATGTGGCCTCAAGGCCGTAGGTGCCCCACCCCATCCAATCTAACTCCATTTTACAGAGGAGAAAAATGGGTCTCAGAGAGAAGTGGTTTGTCCTTGGGGTCACCCAGGTGACAGACTACAAAGGTAGAGAAGGATAAACAAGATAACAGGGCCAGAAAGCCAGTTCTCCTGACTCCCAAGCCAGAGTATTCTTTATTCTGTCCCTAGACCCTATCTCCAGGCTTTCTGTATATAATATGCAGAACCTCAGAACCCTAAAAACCAACCAAACAAAAAGCTTCCTGGCATCTTTTCCCCATGGCTTTAGGTTCTGCCCTCTGGGGCCATGCAGGACAGGCCTGATCTCCCTTCTTAGACCAGGACAACTGGCTTGCCCTCACCTCCAGCCCTTCTCTTCTCCAGCCTAAAAGAGGCCCAGTTCCACAGGCTTCTCGTCTTCTGTATGGCCTGATCCCCTCACTATCCTTGGCCACCTTCCTCTGGACATGCTCCAGTCTGGCAGTGCCCTTTCTCCAATGTGGTGCCCAGAAGGGAAAGCAGACAGAGCTCCAGATGGGGCTTAATGCAATGCCTCCAAGTGGTCAGCTGCCCTACAGTGGCCAGACCGGAGATTCGCACATACACACAGGCTCACATGAAACTGGCAATAATTCCAAATTCTCTGTCAAAGACATTCTTTGCCATTGGGTAATTCAGGCCCCCTGAGGTACAATGTCTTTGGAAAGGAAGAGAGGTTTCTGAGCAGCTGCTGCTGCTGTCAGAGCCCCTTATCCAAAGTCCACGCCAAATGGGGCCCTGCCAAGAGACCATCTCCCTCTCCCCAGACCACTGTTCTCTCTGGCACTGGGCAATAGCTGCAGAATGAAGCTGCATTCGGGGAGATAGTGACTGCTGTCATTCCTTAAATACTTCAGGGATGGTAAAGCTCTTTTCCCACAAAGCTTCTGGATAATAGGTCTGCTGAGAATGAATCCCCCCATTTTTCAGGCGTGGAAAGTGAGTTTTCGAGGCTCAATGTCAGTGTGAGGATCAAGAGCCTAGATTTTCTGACTCCATCCAAACTTAAAGCTCTTGAGACAACATTAGCAGACTTGTCAGTGAGGTCAATAAATAGGGCCTTGCACTCCAAATCAAAACCCACCTCTGACACTTACTAGCTGTGTGACCTTGGGCAAATCACTTTCCCTCTCTGTGAAAAAGATGAACCTGGACTCAATGGCCTGGAAGGGTCTTTCCATTCCTAGGTCTAGGATGCTGCTGAGGTCAATACCATTTCAGGTCCCTTCAGCAATCACCAGAACAGGCCCCCCAATGGAGGGCTAAAAAGTATGCAGACAGGGGAATGATGGAACATCAGATCTGGAACCTTTGAGATTTAGTCTAACACCTTCACAGTGGGAAAATGACTCACCCAAGGATACACAACTAGGAAGGGCCAGACGTAATACTCATACCAAGTCTTCTGCCAAAGTCTCTGGCACGGTGAAATGCTTCAATATCAGAATCCAATATGGACATGATGTCAAAGAAAAATTTGTATTAACCATCTACATTGCTGCTATAAGCAAAGGACCACTGGGCCTATCCACTGTCTCCACAGCTGAAACCTCAGGAATACTCTTCTTCCTGAGTTCAAATCCAGCCTCAGACACTTGTTATGTGACCCTGAGCAAGTCACTTAACCTTATTTGCCTCAGTTTCCTCATCTGTAAAATGAACTAGAGAAGGAAATGGCAAACCACTCCAGTATCTTTGCCAAGAAAACCCCAAATGGGGTCACAAAGAGTTGGACATGACTGAACAACAACAAAGCATGTAATCGATGTTTTTATTTCACTCACTCACTCACTCATCCATCCATTCCTTCCCTCCTGACTCCCAAAATGCATGGTTCTTTCTCTAAATGGTCATTACATTGCAGAGTCGTCCTCCCAAGAAGGCCCCAATAGGCCCTCTTTAGTCACTGTGCTTCCCCTGGTAGACACTTAATAAAAAAAATCCAAGGTGTTTGAATGGGACATCCCTCACTGCCCAACCAAAGAGGACAGTGGTCCAGATATCGGTGGGTCAAGGACAGATTTCTGAGTAGACTACAATGCTGTTGCCAACTCTCAGAGCTCTCGGGTTCTCCTTGGGAATGAGAGGTTCCTGGGGGACCAAGGCCCTAGGTCCTGCTGAGATCTTTGAGGCCAAAAGCCTGCAGTGGCCCTGCCCAGGTCATAACTGTTCCAAATGCCTGCAAATTCCAAGGCCCAGCACCTAGCTCCTGGGTGCTTGGGGAAGGTCAAATTAAACCCCGAAGAGGCAACTTAGGGAAGGAGAAACTGTGATATAGCCTTTGGACAATGATCTTGTGCATGCGTGGCCCAACAGTCATTTAGCAGCTATGACAACCAGAAGGTACCTTGAAAGTCTCTATTTAAGCCCCTCCTTTGACAGGTGAGCAAACCAAGGCCCCATGGGGGCAGAAGACTTGCTTGTTCAAGGTCAAATCCTAGTCATTATGGTCCCAGTGAGTGAGGGGCAGGGCTGTGGGCTAGGCCAGGACCATGAGTTTCTGGAGGCCACTCGGCCTGGCCAATGCACCAGCTGGCTCTTTCACATATGCATTCACCCAGGCAGTCACGTACCCACATGCCACCACATACTTAGAAATCTGCAGAGACAATGATGATCTCCCGTGTGATTATATGCACACATTGCCTGCACCCCCCCACATATCTCTGCATGGCTGTACAGGTAGCCACCCAGTCCTACATATTCACACGTACAGACACTGGCACCCAAATGAACCACAAAGGATCACAGAATTTGGAGTCAGAAGGGACCTGAGAGGTCATCTAAATCTACTCATTCTACAGAAGAGGTAAATAAGATCCAAAAAGAGGAAGGAATTCACCCTGGAAGAAGTGGAGCTGAGATTAGAACTTGGCTCCTTTGACCCAACCCCACCAGGGCTCCTTCCACTATGCTACACTGTTCAGGGGCCCTGGCACACATCGTGTGTCCTTTCAAAGCCCTAACAATAGCCAAATGAACTGAAAGTAATCTGGCATGTACATATGTATAGGAAACATATGTATGCACATTTCTCCACATGAGCACACACATGAATACATTCAAACAAATACACAGCCATTCTATCAACGCTTATTTGCCCTTGAGGGACTTACAATCTACTGGGTAAAACATCATGTACACAATTAAGTCAACACACAGTATATTGGACTGGATTTGAAATTCCTCTGGTACACACAACTCCCTGGTCATACAATTTCTTTGTTGTCTAGAGCACTGAGAAATTAGGTGACTTGTCCAGGGTCACATAGGCAGGACTTGAAGTCAGGCTTTCCTGGCTCCAAGGCCAGCTCTCTATTCACTACACTTGGCATAATAATAACAGTAATAATAATAATAAGAAGAATAACAATATCTAGCATTTCTATAGTGTTTTAAGGTTTGCAAAGCTCTTTACATAAAGTATGCTGTAGGGAATAGGGTCCTAGATTTGGAGTCAGTAAGACTTAGATATAGATCATACCCCAGACACACACTAACTATAGGACCCCAGGCAAGTCATTTATTTTCTTGGTGCCTCAGTTTCCCCATCTGTAAAATGACGGGGGGGGGGGGCTGTGATTCAATGGCTTCTATGTCCCTTCTAAGTCTGGTTTTATGGTAATAGAAGGGTATTAACAACTTGGGGGATCTCTCTTGAAGGGATTGAAGGGTAACCAAAGGCAGAGGGGAGTCTTCCAGGCACGCATGCAAAGACACAGAGGTAGGAGATGAGACATAGCATATGGAAAACAGAAAATGGGCTAGTTTAGCAGGAGTGAAAAGAATGTGAGGTGAAGTGATGGGAAATCAGTCAAGAAAAGGAGACCGAGTCAGATTGCAAGGGCTTTAAATGGCGAGCAGAGGAGTATGGATTTTATCTTGAAGGCAATGGGGAGCCATGGGAGTTGGAGGAGTGGCAGTGCCAGAATCAGATCTGCCCTTTAAGATCATCACTTTGGCACTATGGAGGATGGACTTTGGAGGGGAGGAACCAGCGGAAGGAGGCTCATTGTAGCCCAGGAGAGAGCTAAGGGCCTAGGGTGGTGGCTCTGTGAGAGGAGAGCCCGGGATGGATGCTGGGATGGATGCTGGGAAAGTCCAATCTGCCAGAATGCCCCAGCTCCACTCATCCAAACATCCACATTCCCACGCTGCACACGGGCATCCAGGCACACATATAATGCAAATACACACGCACACATTCACAGGCAACCCCTCCCCCTCAAAAAAAGTTGAATGAAAACGCCCCCTCCCTGGCTCTGTTGTTCCTTAATTCCCCAGTTCCAGCGATCACACGAGTGGTGAGGGGTGGGGGTGGGGGAATTCCCATTGCAGGCCTGGGTCTCCCCTCCAGATACCCACAGACACCAAGCCCAGGCTGGGGTCAGGATCCGTGCCAGGGCCTGAAGCTCCCCAGCCTGCCTGTTCCTTACCGGCTAGTGTCCCTTTGTTCTGGATTTAACTTCTTCCACGCCAGACTGGGACCGCTAATTCTGCCTCTCCCCTCCCCAAATCCCAAGCACTTGGACCCCCGGCCCGCAAACACCAGAGGCTGCCCCCAGCCCACCCTCTTTTTCTCTTCCAACTAATCAGCTGCAAGGATTTGGGAGCTGAAAGAACCTTGGTGATCAGCCAGCCCAACCCCCGCATTTGATTATAATAACAATAAATCCCCTTCCTTTGGCACTTCAAGGCTTTCCTCGCAACAGCCAGGGAGTTTGGGGAGGGCGAGGATGGTTACTCTCCTTTGGCAGAGCAGAAGGCTGAGGCCCAGAAGGGAAGTGACATGCCCAAGGTCACACTGCTAGAAGCAGCGGCGTTGGGATGGGGGGGCCAAGCCCCCCTGCCTCCCCCTCTGGGGCACTCGGCAAGGCTGCTCTGAATGAAAGCCTCTGCCTCCCTCCATGCACTCCCCCGGGGTGGAGGTGACTCAGTGCCCTCCCCCGGGGCCCTGCCCCCGCCCCCGTGACCTCCCCTACCTCCCCTCGTCCACCGGCTTTAGCCGGCTCCGGGCAGAGCTGCCCCGGGGCCCTGAGGGGCAGAAAATGGCCCCGGTGGCCGTTGGCGGCCTTGGAGGAGGCGGATGCGGGGATGTCGGGCTGCAGGAGCGGAAGAGGAGGAGGAAGCCTGAACTCCCTGCACTCACCATTCCGGGGCCACCCCGCAGCCACTGCATGGTCCCTTCCCTTTTCTTCTTTTGTGGCCGCCGCAGCTGCTGCTCCCGCCGCCGCCGCCGCCGCCGCCGCTACTGCCGCTGAGCCCCGAGTCCCAACTGGCAGAGATCGAGCTGCCGGCGGAAGCGGGAGGCACGAGCTGGGCGAGCTGGCGGGCGGGGGAGCACCCCCCCCATCCCATCCTGGCCTTCCGTCCGGGACAGCTCTCCCCCCACCCCCACCCGGCCACACCGGCAGAGCTGGAAGGGGTGTTTGTGGGATGGGGAAACTGAGGCCCAGAGAGACCAAGGGACCTGCCCAAGGTCACACACCTAGGAAGCTTCGGCCACTGGATTGCAGCCAGATTCCCAAGCAGTGGAACCTGGGAGAAAGGGAGTAAAGGAGAAAAAGGGATCCCATAAAAAGGGGGCACATCGGGGAAACCTTTTCCCCTGGAACTGTTTGACCTTAAACTGGTCACTTAATAGGGGTCATTCAACAAGGATTTGTTAAAGCCCGCACTCTTCAAGCACCCTGTTTGTATTCCCAAGGTTAGGGAGACAAAAATCCAACAATCCCTGCCCTCCAAGTTATATGGTAAGTCATTTCTGTAATATGTTAAAGTTTGCAAAGCACTGTCCCATATTAAACCTGACTTGTCCATGACAGCAAAACCAAGTGCTATGATTATTCCCATTTTGCAGATAAGGAAACCGAGGCAGACAGAGTTGTTAAGTGACTTGCCCAGAGTCATACAGCTAATAAGTGTCTGAAGTGGAATTTGAACTCAGGTCCACCTTAACTCTAAGCCAGATACTCTCCAAGACACTATGCCACAAGCAGCCTATCCAGGACACAAAAGCTGAATTCACTGTAGAATCATCACTTAACACCTGATAGCTGTATTTAGAGTCACCAAGCTATAGGATACTGGGTCTGGAATCAAGGTCTGGGCTCCAATCCTGCTTCTGTGGACATCTGTGTGACCTTGGGGCAAGTTATTTACCTGTCTGAACCTGTTTCCCCTTCTGTAAAATAAGGTTAGGCCAGCTGGCCTCTAAAGTTCCTTCCAACTCGAAAATTTCTGATCCTATGTAAGGAGGAGAGTAGTAGAGCAAGGGAGTCCTTGATTTATTTCATGAGTTCCCCAATCATTTGTCCTTTGTTCAGAGGCATCAGAGTGAGTATACACCTAAGAACACCATAATGTTGGGGGTTTCAGACATTTGGACTGACAGACTGAAAATCAGTCATTCCTACCAATGGCCTATAAAAGTAAGTGTCTAGCTTTCTCTCCCTTTCACTTTGCTTCCATCTCCCTCTTAGATTTCACTAGAATATCAGAATGTTGCCTGGATCACACCCCCACATTCAGTTACCTTCTGGGGGCTGTTTATGCCCTGTATGACTCTGATGCATTTTCAGTGTCCGTTTAGGAACTCCTGTGAGTTTTTTGCATCTTCAGCATTGCTGTGAGGCAAAATAGAGGCTGTCCTATATTTACAATGCACCTGTTATCTTGAGTATTTCTACAGGAGCTAGGGACTCTCTTTACCCAAGATATTCTCCAGAAGCAGGATTCTCCGGTGAGGACAAAGAAAAAAAGAGAAAATTAGCCTCTTGAGGTCAGTCCCTAGATAGAACTCAGTCTGTGTACCTTGGAAGGAGGTGTCCTGGGTGACATATTTTAAAAGAATGCATGGAGGAAAACATTTGCCTGGGGTTCTGGAGGCTCTGCCACCCACTATTTCCTTCTCTTTAAAACTGGACTTGGGGATGAAAGGGGAGAGGGCAAGGAGGTGGACTAGATCGGTCAACCATAAGCTCCTTTAGGGAAGGAGTTGTTTGTTTTGTGACTGTGTTATTTCTGCTGTTTAGATTTTCCCACTCATGCTACATAGGCATAGTCCCTTCCCTAGCTGGAGGGTTTGGGGCTAACATTCTATAACAAGGAGAGTCTTCTTCTTAGAGGCTATACAAGCCCCTTTCCACTCAAGTATTTTGCAAACTACACTAAAGTATTTCAAGGATGGGTAATTTCCTAGGCACTGGGAGTCTCTCTGCCAGGGCAATTCCCAATCTCTCTGTAATTTGGCTTTTGAAAGGTAGGATGATGAAAAATCCATCACTCTCCAGCCAGCCTGGTGACAAACATCTCTGAACTCAGCTAGGCTAGTCATCATTGGATACCAGGCATACATCCAGGCCTTCACTGGCCCGTACCCAAAGTCTTTCCAACTTGGTAGGACCTGTCTGAGCTTAAGCTCCACTATCATAGGCTCAGACAACCTTGGGTCACCTTCATGGCATGGGGAGGTTTGGGAAAGAAGAAAGGAGAACCAAAACACTTGGGAATATGGACATCAGCTTGGCAAAGATCATGAAATGGAAAATGACAATTGTTGGAGGGGATATGGAAGGACAGGCACACTACTGCACAGTTTATGGATCAACTTAGAACTATTCCCCAAAAAGTCACTAAACAATGCATACCCTTTGACCCAGTGATGCCGCTACTAGGCCTATACTCCAAAAAGATCAAAGAAAGAGGGAAAGGTCCTATATGTAAAAAATATGTATAGCAACATTTTTAATAGTAGCAAAGAACTGGAAGAAAAGTGAATTGAAGAATGGCTGAACAAATTTTGGGATTTGTGAATGTAAGAGTATTATTGTGTCATAAGAAATGACAAAAGATAAAAGGTGATACTATGAGCAAGGAATAGTTTACCTGTCAGATCTATGAAGAACAGAAGAATTTATGACCAAACAAGAGCTAGATATAATTTTTATAATATAAATATAATTTTGATAACATTAAATTGAAAAAATTTTTTGCACAAACAAAGCCAATACAACCAAGATTAGAAGGGAAGCAGAAAGCTGGGGAACTTTTTACAGCCAGTGTCTCTGATAAAGGCCTCATTTCTAAAATATATAGAGAACTGAGTCAGATTTATAAGAATACAAGTCATCCTCTGATTGATAAATGGCCAAAGGATTTGAACAAGCAGTTTTCAGATGAAGAAATTAAAGCTATCTACAATCATATGAAAAACTAAATCACTATTGATTAGAGAAATATAAATTAAAACAACTCTGAGGTACCACTTCACACTTATCAGATTGGCTAACATGACAAAACAGGAAAATGATAAAGGCTGGAGAAGATATGGGAAAATTAGAACATTAATGCGTTGTTGGTGGAGTTGTGAACTGATCCGCCCATTCTGGAGAGCAATGTGGAACCATGCCCAAAGAGTTATAAAACTGTGCATACTCTTTGATCCAGCAATACTGCTACTTAGGTCTATATTCCAAAGAGATCATAAAAAAGTAAAGAGAGCCCACGTGTACAAAAACATTTATAGTAGATCTTTTTGTGGTGGCCAAGAATTGGAAATTGAGAGGATACCCATCAGTTGGGGAACAGCTGAACAAGTTGTGGAATATGAATGTAATGGAATATTATTGTGCTATAAGAAATGAGGAGCAGATAGACTTCAGAAAAACTTAGAAAGGCTTAAATGAACTGATGCTGAGTGAAGTGAGCAAAACCAGGAGAACATTGTATACAGTAATAGCCATATTATGCAATGACCAACTTTGTTAGAAGACTTAGCTCTTCTGAGCAATGCAATGTTCTAAGACAATTCCAGAAGACTCATGATGGAAAATACTATCCACACCCAGAGAAAGAACTATGGAGTCTAAATGCAGATTGAAGCATAAAATTTTCTCTCTTTTTTCCCTTTCTCATGGTTTATCCCATTGGTTCTGATTCTTGCTTCACAACACAACTAATGTGGAAATATGTTTAATATGACTGCATATGTATAACCTGTGTCAGATTGCATGTCGTCTTGGGGAAGGGGAAGGAGAAGGAGGGGGGGAAATTGGAACTCAAAATCTTATAAAAGTGAATGATGAGGGGCAGCTAGGTGGCGCAGTGAGTAAGAGCGCCGGCCTCGGAGTTGGGATGACCCGGGATCGAAACCAGCCTCAGAAAATGAGCACCCACACACAAATAATGACTAGCTGTGTAACCTTGAGCAAGTTACTTAACCCCAATTGCTTTGAAAAAAAAGTGAATGATGAAAACTAAAAATAAAATAAAATCACAAAAGGAATGGACTGAGAGAAATCTGGGAAAATTTGTATCAGTTGATGCAGAATGCAGTCAGGAGAACCAGGAGAAAAATTTCTACAGTGATATTAAGCAACGGTGAGACTATGAAACTCCCATGGTAATTGCCTAATAATGGCTCTAGAGGCCAGATGATAAAGCATAGTTCCTAACTCTTAGCAGAAACATGACAAACCAGAGGGGTAAAATGAGACATTTTCTGACAGGGGAAAAGGAAAATGATTTTGCCTCTAGAAACGACAGAATGAAAATGACTAATCAATAGGTGATTCCCAAGATAAGTAAGGAGATAGTGAGAGAGTTGCCCTAGATGAATTCAAGTCACCTGGCCCTTGGGACTTGAACTGGCAGACGTGATGGCTGAATTATTGTCGCTGATATTTGAAAGATCATGGAAAACAAAAGAGGTTCCATGGGACTGGAGAAGAAAAATGTTATCCTAATTTTCAAAAATCAGAAGAGGATAGAACCTGCAAACTCTAGGCCACTGAGCTTGACTGTGATTCCTGGGACAATTCTCCAAAAGATGAGTAAAGAGATTTCTAACTATTTAGAAAAGGAAGCATCAGGGTGGCTAGGTGACACAGTGAATAGAGAACCAGCCATGGAGTCAGGAGGACCTGAGTTCAAGTCCAACCTCAGACACTTAATACTCACTAGCGTTTGTGACCTTGGGCAAGTCACTTAACCCCAATTGCCCTGCCCTCCCCCTCCAAAAAAGCAAATAAATAAATATTAAAAAAAGAAAAGGAAGCATTGATTACAAAGAACCAGCTTGGCTTCATAAGAATAAGCATGCCAGGCCATTTCCTTGACGGGATTACTAAGCTGGTAGATGAGAGAAATGCCAGAGAGCGAGTTTATACCTAGATTTTAGCAAAGCTCTGGATAAAGTACTCATATTATTCTTGTTGGGAAGATGGAGTTAAATGGATTCCAAAACAACTGGCTAGTCAAACTCAAAGAGCAATTATCAATGGTTCCATCTCAAAGTGGTAGGAAGTCTGCAGTGGAGTGCCCCAGGGATTTGTGCTTGACCCTGGGATAAAAATACAGATGGCAGGCTCATCACATTTGCATATGACACACAGCTGGGAAGGAGAGCTAACACACTAGATGTCAGAGGAAGGATCCATGAGGATCTTGACAGGCTGGGGAAGGGATAGACTGCATCTGATAAAAATGAAATTCACTAGGGCTACACTTGCACTTGGGTACAAAAGATCAATTCCCCAAATATAAGTTGGGGGAGAGGAGCAGCTAGGTGGCACAGTGAATAGAGCACTGGCCCTGTAGTCAGGAGGACCTGAGTTCAAATCTGGCCTCAGACACTTAATACTTACTAGCCATGTGACCTTGGACAAGTCACCTAACCCCAATTGCCCTGCCTTCCCCCCTCGAAAAAGGAAAAAAAAAAGTTGGGGGAGACAGGCATGGATAGCCAGCAGGTATTCTGAAAAAGATCTGGGGGTTTAAGTGAACTGCAAGCTCAGAGGGACTCAGCACCGGGATGGGGGTGCCAAAAAAGCTAATTTGATCTTGAGCTACATTGAGAGAGGCCTAGCTTTTAGGGAGAGGGAACAATCCCACTGTCCTCTGCCCTTCTTAGACCTCATCTGGAGCCTAAGAGTGCTTGGTTCTGGGCACCAGGCTTTAAGAAGGGCTCTGATTAGCTGGAGGGTGAGCAGAGGAGGGCAGCCAGGATGGGGAAGAGCCTTGTGAGGATCAGTCAAAGGAACTGGGCTTGTTTAACCAAGAGAAGATTTAGGGAGCATGAGATGTTTTGTGGAGGAGGGCTGAGCCTTGTTCTGCTTGGCCTAGAGAGCAGAGCCAGGAAGAAGAGGGAAAAAGACCAACTGCCTCTTGAAAATTTCCTAAGCAAGGTGGCTAGGTTCCACAGTGAATAGAGCACTGGCATAGGAGTCAGGAGGACCTGAGTTCAAATGCAGCCTCAGACACTTGACACAATTTCTAGCTGTGTGACTTTGGACAAGTCACTTAACCCCATTTACCCTCCAAAAAGAAAAAAAAAAGAATGTATTTGTATTATCTGGGTATCAAGCACCATAAAACTTGGGCCCTGGAGGAGAGGGGCATCTCAGGTCATAAGGAAGATTTGAGGTCCACTTCATCAGAGGGGGCCATCGACCCTTTAATAAAGTGTCATTGACTCAGAGCTCTGCCTCAGTTTTCTTTTATTGTAGGTTGGACAATTTTAGACCCCACACTGGCCATCTGTTGTATATGTTATAGTAAGATTTCCTTTTGTATGTGTTGTACTATATGGCTGCTCTCTTGGATGGGCACTGTGCATGGACGAATGGGCCCAACATTGGATCCTGTGATAATACAAAAGGTTCTTAATGACCTCAAGATTCTCCAGGGAGCCAAAATCTACTTCATAACACCCCTATTTCTCTAATGAAGCTATTGCATTGGGTGGCACAGAATAGCAGTTTTCTAAGATTAAAGTGGTCACCCAAAGGTCAATGGAACGACAGGGATGAGCACAAGTGGGCTGCATTATATTCCCAAAGATGAATTAAGACAGAAGAGCAATGTCAAAATGTCACCAGAGAGATGTAGGACTAGAAAAGGAGGGCCACTCATGCAGTGAAAAGGAGAGATAGGCAGCTGATATACTGCCCCAGTACCCATGCAAAAGAGATGGACAAGATTAGCACAGAAGGGAGCAGCGAGGTGGTGCTGCAGTTCAAATGTGGCTTCAGATTCTATGTGACCCTGGGCAAGTCACTCCGCCCTGTTTGCCTCAGTTTCCTCATCTGTCAAATGATTTGGAGAAGGAAATGGCAAACTACTCTTATATCTCTGCCAAGAAAGTCCCAAATGGGGTCACGGAGGGTTAGACACAATGAAAACAACTGAACAAGAAAAGCAGAGTACAAGAGAGCATGGATAGTCTGTGATCTACCACTGGAGGGGTTCCCCATATTGATAAGATCCCAGATTCATCAGAATATTATGTCTCAGAAAGATCAGTTGCAGGTGGGAGGAGGAGGAGGAGGAAAGACACACAGAGAGAGAAGAAGGCTGGAATTCCTAAATGGCCCAAACTCCAAACCCTGAATTCAAATGCTGATTAAAAAAAGAGTGTGTCTGCCAGGTCACAGGCCGCCAAAGCTGTCCCCAAAAGAGAAAGGTTAAAGAAGGCCAGTTTTCCCCACAAAAGCCTTGCCTGTTCTCTCTCCTTAGCCTTTATGGCAAAATGGATTTTCATTAATTAGGGCCATTAAGAATTCAATTCCATTCAGGAAGAGTTTGCTGAGGCCCACTCTGAGCAAGGCACTTTGCTAGGTGTCCTGGGCTCTGAGTTCATGGAACACACAGGATGGGAACATCTGAGCATCATTAGAGTAACGATGGTCATGAAAGCCATGGTAATGGATGTGAGCCCCAAGGGAAGTGGTCTAGATGGAGAAGAGAAGAGAGCCCAGGACAAAGCCCCAGGGGCACCTATGGTTCCAAGGCCTGATCTGGAAGAGGATCTAAGTAAGGAGGCAGAGAAGGAGTGGTCAGAGAGGGAGGAGAAGCAGGAGAGAAAAGAACATCAAGGAGAAGGTGATTGAGAGTGTCAAAGGCTATAGAGAGATCAAAGAGAATGAGGATGGAGAAAAGCCCAGAAATTGGGTAGCTAAGAGACCACGGGTAGCTTTGGAGGGAGTGGTTTGGCTGGAATGATGTTGGAAACTGGATTGTAGGGAGTTGAGAAAAGAGTAGGTGAAAGGAAGTAAAAATGGCCTCAAGCAGTTTAGTCTCAAAGGCATGAGAGATATGAAAGGATAGTGACCTGGGATAGATGGATCAAGGCTCCTCAATAAAAGGATTTATTCGGTGAAGTTTGGATCTAGTCAAAAGGCAGCACTTGAGGACCTAGAGGGCCACATGTGGCCCTGAGGCTGCAGGTTCCCCACACCTGATCAAGGGAGTGTTTTCTGAGGGTAGGGAAGGCTTGGATGTATTTATTAGGCAGTAGGGAAAAGAGCCAGTAGACAGGGGAGAGAGTGAAGATTAGGGAGAGGGTGGGACTGTTAGTCTGCTGGAATGGGATCACTTGTGCTTGTGGAGGCCTTTGCCTTGACCAGAAGGGCCACGTCCTTACATGAGATAGAGGTGGGGGAAGAGTTAGTGGGTGAGTGATATGGGAGGAAGGGGGAAGGAAGAAGAGGAAGAGGAGGAGGAGAAGGGAAGAAGAGGAAGCTCCTCAAACAGCTTCAGGTTTTTTTTTTTTTTATTAGGAAGTGAGGATTTTGAAGCTGGTCATCTGACTCCAAATCCAAGGAGTCTGATTTCCACTACAAAAAGACTGCCACTAATTAGGTTTATTTGAGGATGCATTATGTGTTCCCTGCTAGGTTGTGTGTTCCATGAACTCAGGGCCCAGGACACCAAGCATACCGTTCTTGAATGGAACTGGACTCTTAATGACCCTTATTAATGAAAATCCATTTTGCCATAAAGGAGAGAGAACAGGCAAGGCTTTTGTGGGGAAAACTGGCCTTCTTTAACCTTTCTCTTTTGGGGACAGCTTTGGGCAGCCTGTGACCTGGCAGACACACTCTTTTTTTTCTTTCAACTCCCTTTTCCAGGTGTAAACTGGGCCAAGTCACTAGGCCTCTCTAGGCCTCAGTTCACACATCTGACTTTGAGGTTAGTCCATTTAGGATCTCCACCCTTCTTGCCCTACCTGACCTCTCTGCTGACCTCCAATCTGGGATCTCCATCTACCATCTACTGAACTTCTCCAACTGGATTTTGAATGGGCATCTTCAATTCAACATGTCCAAATCTAAATTCATTAACCTTCCTACTAGACCCACTCTCCTCCCAACGTCCTTAGTACTGTCTAGGGCATCACCATCCTTCCATTCTTCCAGGTATCTCTCTCTCAGCTTCCATATCCAATCTATTGCCAAGGCCTGCTGATTTTGGCAACAAACACCTCTCAAATACACCCCCTTCCCTCCTGACACTGCCCCACTCTGTGCAGGCCCTTACCACCTCACTCCCTCACTCCTGGACTATTACAATAGCCTACTGCTGGGTCTGCCTGCCTCAAGTCTCTCCCCACTCTTTTATCTGTCATCCATTCAGCCACCAAAGTGATTTTCCTGTAAAGTATAGGTCCAGCAAACTTATCCCCCCCACTCCCTCAATAAACCCTGGTGACTCCCTATCGCCTACAGGATCAAATAACAAATTTCAAAGCTCTTCATAACCTAGCCCACACTTCCCCTACCTCTCCAGTTTTCCCTTCCAAGACATGGGCCTCCTTGATCCCCAAGCCTGGAATAGGCCTTCTTCCTTATCTTTGCCTCAGTCTTCCTTCAAGTTGCACATAGCAGGGTTAGGAAACCTGCAGCCTGGAGGCCACATGTGGCCTTCTAGGTCCTCAGGTGTGGCCTTTTGACTGAGTCCAAGATTGACAGAACAAATCCTTTTATTTTTTTTAAAGCAATTGGGGTTAAGTAACTTGCTCAAGGTTACACTGCTAGTTATTTATGTGTGGGTGCTAAGTACTGAGGCTGGAACCAATCCCGGGTCATCTGACTCCCTGACTCCGGGGCCAGTGTTCTTACTCACTGTGCCACCTAGTCGCCCCAAATCCTTTTATTAAGGGGATTTGTTTCTTTAAGTTGAGATTCAGTCAAAGGCTTGCCCCTGAGAACCTAGAGGGGATTTGTTCTGGGAAGTTGGGATTCAGTCAAAGGGCCATCCTTGAGAACCTAAAGGGACACAGGTAGCCACAGGTTCCCCATCCCTGGGCTATAGGAAGCCTTTCCCATCCCTCTTAATTCAAGTGTAGCCCCTCCCTTGATTATTTCCAATTCGTCCTATATATAGCTTGGCTGTTCAGAGTTATTTGCTGTCCCTTTGTGGGCTCTGAAGACATGTTCTTAGGCTGACTGACAACTCCCTTTTCCAGGTGTAAACTGGACCAAGTCACTAGGCCTCTCTAGGCCTCAGTTCACATATCTGTAAAATGAAGGGGTTAGACTAGAGGACTTTGAAGCCCCTTCTTGTTCCAAATCTATATCCCTCAGAACCTGGAGAATCAAAGACTTGGGATCAGGAGAGCTTTCTTCAACTACTGATGGGCCACTGTGCCTGGCTCCCAACAGCAGAACTAGGAACAAGGAGGGAAGATTGCAGAGGGCACATATGGACTCCATACAAGGCAATGAGAACTACTGATGTGGCTGCCGGGGGATGGAGGGCTTCAAGTAAAGGCAGGGAGACCACTTCTTATGGTGGGGATTCTGGGTCAGGCAGGCATTGGCCTCTTCTAGCCTTCCCAAGGCTGAGATTTGATGATTCAAAAAAATCACTTTTTCTCTCTGGCCTTACTTTTCCCCATCCACAAAATGGGGAGAAGAATCCTGATCCAGCCTATATCCCAGGAATGCTGAGGGGGAGCTTACAAGATTATGAATCACAGAGATGCTGATCACTACCAGTGAATCCCAAGCAAGCCACCTTCCCTGGGATTTCCCCTAGTACGTGAGATTGTTGGACTAAATGATTACTAAGGCCCCTTCCAACTCTAACCTTTTGTGTTCTCTGTTCTAAGACCCCTTCTACTACCAACTTTCCATGTTTTATGTTCTAAGGCTCTTCCAGCTCTGACCTATGTTCTCTGTTCTCAGACCCCTTCTACTACCAAAATCCCATGTTTTATGTTCTAAGATCCTTCCAGCTCTGACCTGTACTCTCTGTTCTATGTTTTAAGACCCCTTCTAGATCCAACATTCCATGTTTTATGTTCTAAGACCCTTCCAGCTGTGACCTGGGTTCTCTGTTCTCTGTTCTAAGACCACTTCTAGCTCTGACCTTCTGTGTTCTGTTTTCTGTTCTAAGACCCCTTCTAGACCCAACATTCCATGTTTTATGTTCCAAGGCCCTTCCAGCTCCAACATTCATTCTGTTTTCTAAGTTCCTTTTCAGTCTTTCTGTTCTAAATTCATTTCTAGATGTCATATTCCATGACCCTACGGATGGGTGGGCACTCTAGAACCTTACGGGAGGTGGGGAGTTCTGCTGCAAATGGTCTGCAATCCTAGGAAGAAGAGGAGCCACTGAACAGAATTAGGTAATGGTTTCTTTAAGGCTTGACCTAATTTCTTTCAGGCACTGAGTCTATTGGGTCATGTGAATCTTTATGCGGCTTGAGGGTGCTGCTATAGTTTAATAACACGCTGAGGACAAAGAATCCAAAGTGGCAAGGCCACAGTCACCACCTGGAGACCAGAGAGTCTCTTGCTTGGTGACCTAGTATGCTGAGGCTTGGGGGGAACGTGGCTAACATCTTCGATTCAAACCCTTGTCTAACTAGAGCCATCTAGGTGTCAGGGGATAGCACCTTGGACCTTCATTCCGGGAGTCCTGAGTTCAAATCCTGCCTCACATATATACTGGCTGTGTGGCCCCAGGCAAGTGACTTTGCTAGCCTCAGACTCCCCATCTGCAAAATGGAAGTAACAACACCTCCTGCCTCTCATTGTTACTATGAGGGTAAAGTGAGATCATGTTTGTAAAGTGCTTTGCAAGCCATAAAGCACTATATGAATGCTAGGTTTTAACCCCTAAGGATGAGGCAGAATGGTGTAGTGTGATAGCCCCAGCCTGGGAGTCAGTCCTATGATCCAGTGACCTATGTGTCTAAAACCTGACTTAAACACTTGCCATAGGTAGACATTTATTTCATTAAACCCCCTCATTTTGTTTTTCTTTTTGGAGGGCAATTGGGGTTAAGTGACTTGCCCAAGGTCACATGGCTAGTTTTATGTTAAAACTAGGTTGGATTTGAACTCAGGTCCTCCCAACTCCAGGACTGGTGCTCTATTCATTGCACCACCTAGCCACCCCTAAACCCCCTCATTTTACTGAGGCACATCCCAGAGGATTTCCCCCAACTTGACAAAAACCTCACATACCTACCAAAATGAATCTCTCTTTTTCTCCCTCTCTGAAGAAAGTGAGCCCCACAGAGGTAAAGTGACTTGCCTAGTGTTATACAGGCAACAAACATCAAAGGTGAGATTTGAACCCAGGTCTTACTGATTCTCAGTCCACTGAAAACCTGGGTCTAAAAAGGGGGATAGATAGGTCTGAGTTTGAATCTAGTAGTATGGGTCAGAGGCAGGAGGCAATGAATGGGTCATGGTATCCAACCACCCATCCATCCATCCATCCAACCATCCATCCAAATCTGTCTCCTTGTGTTAGGGACTCTAGTTTCCCTTATTTGTTGGGAGATTTGGGGACAGACATTGGAGGCCATAGGTTTTCTCTCCTTCCTTGTCCTTTGAATTAGATTATTTGGTTGATGGGTAGATGGATGGATACCACCTCCCTTCCCCATCTTTTTGAGTTTAAGCCCTTTGAATTAGATTGATGGGTGGATACCATCTCCTTTACCAATCCTTTTGAGTTTAAAGCCCTTTGGATTAGATTGATGGGTACATGGGTTGATGGATGGATGGAAGGAAGGATGGATGGATGGATGGATGGATGGATGGATGGATACCATCTCCCTTCTCCATCCTTTTGAGTTTAAAGCCCTTTGGATTGGATTGATGGATGGATGGGTAAATGGATGGATACCATGACCCTTTGCCTCCTGCCTGATCCTTGCTACTAGATTCAAACTCGGGTCTTCTTGAGCACAATCCATGGTAACATCTGGCTCCCTAGCTCCTTGCTCTCCTGGAAGAATCTCATCTGTTTCACAGTTCCAAGTGTCTTTTTCCTTCTCTTCCTTCTCCTTGTGACATTCTTTCACCCTTCGGACTCAAAACACTGGCCAGTTTTTCCCTTCTCCACCTAGGATTCTGCACTACCCCCTTCACCCACTTATCTAGCAATGCTTTGTTGTCCCTAATTATTCTCTCTAAGGACTTGGAGAGCAGAAAGGCAGTGGTGAAGAGATAGCCATCACATTCCATACAAGTTCTGGCAAACCCTTTTCTGATTTTCATATGGATTGAGATTATTTTCACAACAGCCCTGCCTGTGTCTGCTCATGTTACAAATGAGAAACCCAAGGTCCAGCAAGACAAGGTATTGTTAGAGGTCACACAGTGAGTCGCGTAGGTCTTATGACTCCTACTTTGATATATTCTTTCTACTCAGTCTCATATATTTTGGAGCTGAAAATGATTTGAGGGGATAATATGGGCTGGTCCCTGCCTTCAGACACATAGGCCATGGATCCTCACATTACAGAGGCCTGAGGACACATAGGGAGTGAGTGGCAGAACCAGGAGCTCAGGTGTCCTTCCTGGCTCACTTGTCCTCCAATCCCCACAGCCACCAAGAAGGCCAGCTCATGCTCCAAACCATTTGGGCTTTGTCAGCAGCATTTTACAGACTCCCACATCCTGCCTTAATTAAAGCGTGGAAGTAGGCTGCTAAAATTCGTAATCTGTTGCTATGCTGCCCCCCTTTTCCATCCCACCTACCCACTTCAAGCCCCCATACACTTCAGTGACTGGAACTTCAAAACCTACCAGTGAATTATACTCCAGGAATACAGTAAACAGCAGCCTCATGTGGAATCAGCTAACCCAGCCTCCCTTCTCCAAAGCTGTGTAGCCCTCTGCAGATGACAGCCCCCTTGAAACTCCTAACTACAACAGCCACTGGGCCACACTGCCAGGAACCAGGCCAATGGATAGAAACCTTGGTCCAAGCTGAACAGACCATCTGGTCACTGGCATCTGAATCACAAACTCATAGAATGTCTAAGCAGGAAGGGTCCTTAGACATGCTACTTGCTGCTATCTGGATCCTCTTTGCTGCTCCTTCTAGCATCACTCACAGGTTTTGTGGCCAAGATGTCATTCCACTGTCCCCAGGTTACAAATGAAGAATCAGGTCCAGAGGCTCATGCCTGTAGTTCCGAGGAACTACAGGCATGAGCCTCTGGACCTGGAGTTAGGAGGACCTGAGTTCAAACCTGGCCTCAGACACTTAACACAAAAAACTAGCCATGTGGCCTTGGGCAAGTCACTTAACCCCAATTGCCCTACCTTCTCCTCTCAAAAAAAAAAAAAAAAAGACAAATAAGGAAACTGAGGTCCACTGAAGGGAAGCTATTTTTGCTGATCTGGAAAGTCATTTCACCTCAGTAAGCCTTAGTTTCCCTACCTGTACCATGGAAGGAAGGGGGAAATATTCTCTGTCTCCCCCCAAGTTTGGCTTGCCTACTAGGCAGCAAAGCAAAGGAAGAGGCAGAGAATGAGATAGAGAAAGAGAGACAGAGAGGAAAAAAAAGGAAAGAGAGACCCACAGACAGAGACAAAAGGAGGGAAAACTTGACGATTCTTGACAGTGGATAAAAATCTGTAAGCCCGACCACCAATAGAGTAAAGTAGACCCCATCCCTGTGCAATTTTCCTTTCTCTGTCCCAATCCTCACTAAACTACCTAGAACACAATAGCTCCTGCCTCCCTGCCTACAGGAACACCCCCAGACCTTCCAGTTTCTCCAAGCACTGCCCTAGCCCACCTGACCCTCCAGAAGACATCAAGGTACAGTGGAGAAAGGGATGATCATTCCTTCTGAATGGGTACAATGACTTGTTGGAGGTCATGAAGGAAGCTAGAAAGAGGAGTGGAAAGGGATCCCAGAGGCCTAGCAGTTCAGGCTCCTGCCTCTCTCTCTGAAATAATCTCCATTTTATCATTTATCTATGTATACACACACCCATACACATGTATGTGTGTATATATCTCTATATAGTATATACATAGTTATTTGCGTGCTGTCTCAATATTAAATTTTGAGCACCTTGAGGTTCCCAGTGCCTGGCATCTGGCAAGCGGTTAAAAAAATGCTTGTGGCCTAGACCACACCCCACTCCTACTCAAGAAAACTCTAGTGGCACCCTATTACCTTCAGAATCAAATGTTAAATCCTGTTATGCATGTAAAGCACTTCATGACCTGCTCCTTTTCTCCCCTCCCTGTTTTCTTATATTTTACTCCCAACCAGGTCCTCTCCAGGATGAAGCTACACTGGCCTCCTTGCCTTTCCTTATACTCACCATCCTACCTCCCTCAACAAGCTCTGGTTATACTCCATCCCTGGAATGCTCTCCCTCCTTACCTCTGATTCCTGGCTGCCTTCTGAATGACATCTTTCTTGGAGGTCTGCTCTCCCCCACCCCCACTTCTATTGCCATGTCTCTCAGATCACTTAGCTTTTATATTGGGTATAGAACTCATATGCACATTTTTTTGCATGTTACCTCCCCCATTAGAATAGGAGGGCAGAGACCATGGGTTTTGTTTTTCTTTGTATACCCAGGATTTAGCACAGTGCTTGGCACACAGTAAATTTAAATCAACCTATTGATTGACTTTGGGCAAGTCAATTCCCTTCTCTGGGTCTGTTTTTTCTCCTGTTAAATGAGGAAGTTGGACTAAATATAGGGTTGCTTCCATCTATGATAGTACCCAAATGAGAGTCACTCAATGTGTTTCCCTTTTTTTCCTAATATAAAATGAGCAGCTATGAATATTTTGGGATACATAGGGACCTTTCACACTCCCTTCCTTTCTCCTTCTCTAATGCCTAGTGGAGAGACTGCTGGGCCAAAGGGTATATACAGCTTACTGTTTTTTTCCAGCATACTTTCAAATTGTTTTGCAGAATACTTAGACTACTTCTTCCCTGCAGAAACAACATTACACCAATATGCCTGTCTTCACACATTCCCTCCATTTTCCTCTTGTCATCCATGCTGTTCAATTTGGTGCCCATGCCTTCTCAGAGTCCTGCTGATGCATATGGAGACCCTGATCATCTCTCTTTCAAGACAAATTCATACTGCAACAGACAATGAAGGCTGAATAGCACACAGGGATGCAGGTAGCACAAGGACTGTTACCCTCATTTCAGAGATGTGCAAAATAGGGCTTGGCCAGGGGAAGGAACTTCCCCATGGTCACAAAACTAACTCATTGGTATCAGAGGCAGGATTCACTCCAGGGAAAGAAAACTTTCCATTACACCAGGGGTGGTGAACCTGTGGCCTTGAGGCCACATGTGGCCCTCTAGGTCCTCAAGTGCAGCCCTTGGACTGAATCCAAACTTCTCAGAACAAATCTCCTGAACAAAACTTGGACTCAATCAAAAGGCTGAATTCAAGGACCTAGAAGGCTACATGTGGCCTCAAGGCAGCGGGTTCCCCACCCCTGCTACACCAAGGTTGGTGCCTTTCCCTTTTTATACCCACTCTCCACCTGTAATAGTAATGGGATTTGAAGATCTTCCATGCCCCTTGTATTGGCAAGCAAACAGGTCCTTAGCACCTTGTTTCAAGTTCATGAGTGTGTCAAGTATTAAGATCCAAAACTTGTGAATCCCACAGTGGGATGAACTTGTGGATGTAACAGGAAGGAGCTAATACCATATATAAGGAAAAGCCCAATCTGAGAGAGGCCAGAACTGCTGGGAGTGAACATCTGGAGGCTGAGCAACTACTGGAGAGAAGAGAAGAGAACTGAGAACTGAGAACTTCTCCTGAGAGCTGCTGAGAACTTCTGAGAGCCAGCCAGAGCTGCCAAGAAGAACTGAGAAGAGAATTGAGAAAAACTGAGAAATGAGAAGACAGGAGAACTGGGAGGAAACATGACTGTGTAACAAGTGAAACAAACTGTACTTTGTCTGTTTTGATGTTCCTTTGTCAGATTCATCGGTTGATAGAGGATGTTGCTGTTGTTACAGAAGCCCTGGGACCTTACTGCTGGTTCAGAAGCCCTGAAAGAGGATTTCTTGTTGTATGTTTACAGAAATCCTGGAGAAGGATCTTACTGACGTTTTCAGAGGTCCTGGGACTATACTGACGATTTGTGTTGATTCCTCAGACGTTATTGTTGGATCTATGTTGATTTCACAGGCAGAAAGTGAATTCATGAAGATGCTGGCAATGTGCATGAATGTCATTGTGGCTTTGTTAAGCTTTGTCTTCCCAGGAACAGAAATTGTGAAGAACTTGAGGTGGGACCATGGAAGATGAACCATGGAAGCTGAGAGCCTGCCTGGAGTCAAGATGAAAAGACCTCTCCTTGGGTATTTAATGCAAAATAATAAGATCATGATTTACTGTGGCCTAGGGGTGGTGAAGTCTACTTTGTATCCTGTACCTTTTCAGGATGATTGAATTAAGGATGATTGGAAACTAATTTCCAATTAAGAAGAAAGAAGACTTTTTGATTGAAGAGATTAAGACAATATGACCTAGGGGTGGAGAATTTTGGCCCTTACATTTAGATGATTGAGTTAAGGACTTACTAAATGATTGTATTTTGTTTAAAACTATGTGGCCACTTTAATGATAAGTTGTTAAGTTTTAACATTGTGAATGCTGTACTTTGATTCAGGTCAATGTTTTGTCTTAGTTTGTTACTGAATAAATAGAGAGTTCACTATATTGTGTAATCAGAACCCTGAAGCTGTCCACAGCAGCAGTCCTCTGGAAAGCTGCTCATGCTTGGCTTTACACCACCCCAAATTCCTTCCCTGATCCTACTTTCCAAACCCTTTGGTTACTGTCCCTCAGTTGCTATGTTCCCAAGGAAGGAGGGTGAGGAAGGAAAGAGGGGAAATTGGAGGCAGCTTTCAATTAGCCCATATCAAAGGATACCTGAATCTTGCTTGGGATTATAATCTGAAATCCCTGGGTACATGATTCCAGTGCTCCCAGCTGCTACTGTCCAAAGCAAATCCTAGGATCTGAGTTCTCCAGCTGGGGGGAAACTTTAGAAATCATCTGGATTAGATTAATATATTAAATTAATTACATTAAATAGATTAAAAATTAGCTGGAAACTAAATAATTTAATCCTAAAGAATGAGCTAGGTGGTGCAGTAAATAGAGCATGGGCCCTGGACTCAGGAGGATGTGAGTTCAAATCCAGCCTCAGACACTTAACACTTACTAGCTATGTGACCTTGGGCAAGTTACTTAACCCAAATTGCCCTCCAAAAAGCAAAAAAAAAAAAAAAAAAAGAAAGAAAGAAAGAAAAGAAAGAAAGAAAAAGAAACAATAAAACCAAATCAAAAGAATGAAAAGTTAAAAGAAAATGTGAATATGAGTGGGTTACAGGCCATAGAGGACCTTAAGAAGGATTATAAAAACCAAATAAGAGAAGTGGAGGAAAATTTGGGAAGAGAAATGAGAAGGATGCAGGAAAAGTATGAAATGAGAATCAACAGCCTAACTGAGGAAAACAACACCTTAAAAAAGGTGTTAGACTGACTTAGACTGACTCAAATGGCAAAGGAGGCCCAAAAGGGCAATGAGGAGAAGAATGCCTTAAAAAGTCGAATTTGCCAGATGGAAAAAGAATCTCAAAAGTTCACTGAGGAGATTCATTCCTTCAGAGTTAGACTGGAGCAAATGGAAGCTAGTGACTTTATGAGAAATCAAGATGCTGTTAAACAGATCCAAACAAATGAAAGAGTAGAAGGCAATGTGAAATATCTCATGGGAAAAACCACTGACCTGGAAAATAGATCCAGGAGAGATAATTTAAAATTCTTGCTATTTCCTTCTCCAGCTCATTTTACAAATAAGCACTTAAGGAAAACAGGGTTAAGTGACTTACCCAGGGTCATGCAGCTATTAAATGTCTGAGGCCAAATCTGAACTCACGAAGATGAGTCTTCCTGATTTCAAGCCCAGTGAGCTATCCACTGTAGCACCACCTAGCTGCCCCATTCACATAATTAGTCTGCTAAAAAAAACATTAAACACCTACTATGCACCAGGCACTGTGCTTAGCACTAGGAATAGAACACAAAGGCAAGAGATAGTATGTGCTCTCAAAGAGCTCACAATACAAGGATATCCCTAAAGTCTGGACACATAGGACATCTCATTAACCTATGAATATTTTCAAGAAATGAATGAAATTTTCAACATTTTATTTAATTAGCATAAAATTTAGCCATCACAATTTCACATAGAATAAAAGCTTTCATTAGCTATTGGGGACTATTTTCCATATTAATGGGATTAATTTAATTAATGAGATTTCCTATGTGTCTCCTATGTCTTCCTATGAAATCTTATTTACACTAATTAAATAAAATGCTGTTGAAAATTTCATTCATTTCATTTCTTGGAAATATGCATAGTTAATGAGATTTCCTACGTGTCCAGACTTTAGGGACACTCTGTAATATAATAGGGGGAACAACAAGCAAACAAATATATACAAACAAGCTACATACAAGAGGAATAGGAAATAATTAATAGAGAGAAAGCTCTAGAATTAAGAAGGTTTGGGAAAGGCTTCCTGGAGAAGATGGGATTTTAGTTAGAACTTAAAGGAAGCCAGGGAAGTGAGTAGAGGAAGATGAGGAGGGCATTTCAGGCAGGAGGGACAGCCAGAGAAAATGCCCAGAGTCAGGAGATGGGCCAACCATGAATACTGAATCACTATCCAATTACTTAAGCCTTCTTTATTTCTTTTTAAATTAACTGTCTTATCCTCCCACTTCCCTTCACCACTCCCACAACCACAATTGAGGAAGCAAAAAAACCAAAATCCCTGTTAGAGATATGTATAGTTAAGCAAAACAAATTCCCACATTAACTATGTACTCAAAAAAAGTCTCCCTCTAGGGACAGCTAGGTGGCGCAGTGAGTAGAGCGCCAGCCCTGGAGTCAGAAGGACCTGAGTTCGGTTCAGACATTTAACACACACAAACAAAAACCTAGCCGTGTGACCTTGGGCAAGTTACTTAACCCAAATTGTCCTCCAAAAAAAAAAAAAGTCTCCCTCTGGGCTCTGGCTTCACGAGCTAGCTTTCAGTCACAAGGTCTTCCTTTAATTCTTGAGTGTCAGATGGGTTGTACCAACCCTGTCTCTTACAGAGGAGGACCAGAGAAGGGAGCAGGCACTTGTCCAAGGTGATGAAAGTAATGTCAAAGCCTGTACTGAATAAACCCAAATCTTCCAGCTCCAAATCCAGGATTCTTTCTGGTAGGACACACTGCTGGCTGTAAGTGGGCTTCAAACACTGAAGGATAACCTCTGAATCCCTCCCAGCCTAGGTCCAAGCCTGTCTGCCTACCCCTAGGAAGCCCTGGGTGATCAGGAAAACCTAGGATCCTTTCCCCATTTCCCCCTTTTCTGAGCTTAGTTAGCAGGAGGGATGGGCAGATTTCCCCTTTCTAGGCCTCATTTTCCATCTAGATAATCTCTAAGGTCCTTTCCTGATCTAAATTCAGATCCTGAGTGGTATGATTTGAGGGTTTTGGTAGCACTACTAGGCCCGGAACTCCCATCTTCCCAACGGGTATCTGCAGCTATCTTAAGCATGGCCCTCTCCAAGTGTGGCTTTCAAAGTGCCAGTCCCTTGAGGGACAGGGGGAGGGAAGAGGGGTATAATAAGTCACTTATGAAAATGAGCTTTTCTCTCTGGGAAAAGATTGGGGGGAATGTAGGAGGGGAGAAGTAGATAAAGCAGAAGGGTCATTGAAAGGGAGGGAAAAGAGGAGAGGGCTCAAAGAATGTTGATGATTTCAACATTTTGCCAAGGACAGGACATACAGGACCTACCCAGACAAGGGCCTGAGGGGCAGGTTGTATCAGTTCAGGGGAGGGGGGTCTGCCCAGCATTAGCTGTAGCAAGAGGCAAACTGAGGGCTGGCTGGGCCCTGAAAACAAACATTTCTAAGACTGACATCATTGAGATAATAAGATGAAAGATTTAAAGCCAGAATGAGCTTCAGGGGTCCTAAGGTCTTAGCTCTAGAGCTGAAAGGGACTTCAGAGGCCAGTCAGTCCAATCCCCTCATTTAACAGAGGAAACTGAGGCCTAGGGAGGGGAGGGGACTTAGCTGAAGTTACACACAGGGTTTTAGCTGGAGAGATGAACCAGACCTTGGAGGCCTAAGTACAATCCTGTTCAAAGAGAAAGAAGGCCAAGTGGGGGACAGTCATCATCCCCAAATCACACAGCTATGAAATAGCAAAGACAGGGTCGTATTTGAACCATTTTCCTCAGTCTTCATATCATGCCCTCAATACCACTCCAATTCATGCTCAGAATATAAACGATAAAGTCACAAGATTTAGAGCCGAAAGGACTCCCTTAAGTTCAGTCACATCATTCGACAGAGAAGGAAACAAGGCCAAAGAATCATAATTTGCCTAAGGTCACACAGGTAGCAAGGGGCATAGACTTTTAGAGCCAGGAGGAAGTTTAAACCTTCCAAACAGCCTGGAATATTAGACCTAGAAGGTAATCCCAGAGAACATCTAGACCAAGGGTGGAGAACCTGCAGCCTTGAGGTCACATGTAGCCTCTAGGTCCTCAAGTGTGGCCTCTTGAGTGAATGCAAACTTCCCAGAACAAATCCCCTTAATAAAAGGATTTGTTCTGCAAAACTTGGGCTCAATCAAAAGGCCACATGCAAGGACCTAGAAAGCTACATGTGGCCTCAAGGCCACAGAGGTTCCCCACCCCTGCTCTAGACTAAGGATTCTTAACCTGGGGTCCATGAAATGTTTATTTAATTGTTTGATTTAATTATACATTTAAATTTAATGAATTTTACAATTACTTAATTCAATTATTTAAAAACAGTAATTGTTTTATACAAAATATTTTGATAATGCTAATTCGATATAATTGGTTTCTTTTGCAATCCTTTGTATGGCATTTTATGCACTTAAAACCTTTCTGGCCCATCAGCTTCAGCAGATGGTCAAGGGGCTCCATTAACATGAAAGAACAAGAACGCTCACTTAGTCCAACTCCCCTATTTTCCAGAGGAAGGAGGTGAAATTCAGAAAGGATGCTGACTGTCTCAAGGCCATACAGCTGGTGACTGATCAGAGCTTGGTTTCCAGGCTCCCTTTTGGCCACACAACAGGCCTCCCTTTCAACTTCCCCCCAAAGCACCTACTGTGTGCTGGGCTCTGTGTTAAGCCCTTTTCCTCATGCTGGTACATTCAGGGGTTTTCTTCCCAATTCAGAAGTTGAAAAAGCAACTCATGAATAATTTTGGAATTAATGTCCACCACCCATCTCAGCCCTGGTGATGCCAGGCTACAGCCTCTGCATCCAGGCCAGGCCCATAGAGCTGGTTTTTCTATCCCATCCAACTATATTAGGTTTGAAAAGGCATTGTTTTCACTCAATTAATCACCAAGGATATTTCTCTTACAAAGAGAATTAAGCCCTCGGCCCAGTGGAAAGACCCACTCCTAGAGAGCTTCCTAAGCCTGTGGACACGGACACACACACACACACACACACACACACACACACACACACACACACACACACACACTCTCTCTCTCTCTCTCTCTCTCTCATTACTCTCTGAAATTGCTTTTCAAGCAGAAAGTGGTCTCCTTCACTCACACACAACTCAGAAGTAACTGAATAAGCTAGCTCTGACTCAAAATTTCCCTCCTCCCCCAAGCAAAGGGGGGGAAAATATCACCTTGGGGCACAAGCCAATCAATGAGGAGTTCATCTCTGAAGGACAAGATGTATGTGTGTACATGTGCTCTCTCAGGTTAGCCATATAAATTGGCACAAGCCTGAGGAAAGTGAGGAATCCGAAGCTGTCAAACAGCATCCAACCAGGACCTGAGAGACCTGGATTTGAGGCCTAAACTGGGAGACCTGGATTTGAGGCCTGGTCCTGGGAGACCTGGATTTGAGGCCTGACCTGGCAGACCTGGATTTGAGGCCTGACCTGGGAGACCTGGATTTGAGACCTGGTCCTGGCAGACCTAGATTTGAGGCCTGACCTGGGAGACCTGGATTTGAGGCCTGACCTGGGAGACCTGGATTTGAGACCTGGTCCTGGGAGACCTGGATTTGAGGCCTGGCCTGGGGCACCTGGATTTGAGGCCTGACCTAGCTACTGCCCTTCATACAACCTTCTGTCTCACCAGACTGACCATCACTTCCCCCATCTCAGAGCCTTGCCCAGACCAATTGATGAAATAACTCCCTCCTGGCAGACTCAGCTCATTGACTGGTTGCATTTAGAAGCCATTCTGGATTTACCCAAGAGCTAATGAATTCCCTCCTCAGTCCCCCTTTTGCCACATAGATATTTTTATTTATTTTGGATATATTTACATGTATACATATTACCCCTCTTGATCTTCTCCCACCCCTACCTCCACCATGCAAAGATCTTTCAGGACAGGGACCATCTCATTTTTGTCTTTGAATCTCCATCACTTGACACAGGTCATGGCATTTAGTAAGCAATTAATAAATGCTCTGGGGTGGGGGAATAGATTATAGAGATCACTCATTGGTTCTGCAGTGAGAATAACCTGATGGACTTTGGTAAAGTCCTCATGCCCTCCCTAGCCCTCAGTCTCTTCCTCTGTAAAATGAGGGGGTTGGACTCAGTGGGCCAGCTCTAAATCTGTGATCCTTGGTGTGGCCTGGGGTGGGGATGGGAAGAACAAGTCCCTTTACCTCCCCTGGGCCTCAGTTTCATTCTCTTTAAAATAAGAAGGTTGGACTCAAAGGCCTTTGATTCTAAAGTCATGCTATAATTCTATAATCTGGAGGGATTGGGTTTGACAAATAGTTACCAAGAGTTTGCTTCCCAGCCAGGGCCCTTGTGCTTGGTGCTGAGGAGATAAAGGTGCCCAACTTACGAAGAACCTGCCTTGAAGAGCCCATTAGAGCCAATGGCTTCCCAGTATTCCTCTGCTCATTTGGATATTGAGGCTCAGACTCTTAGAATTGTCAATCCAGGGGATGGCTAGGTAGCACAGTGCATAGAACACCGGTCCTTGAGTCAGGAGAACCTGAGTTCAAATCTGGCCTCAGACACTTAACATACACAAAAAAACTAGCCCTATGACCTAGGGCAAGTCACTTAACCCCAATTGCCCTGCTTTCCCCCCTCTAAAAAAGCAAAAAAAAAAAAAAAAGAACCCAAACCAACTGTCCATCCAGACACCATCCAGTCCAGTCCCAATATTTCACATGAACCAGAGGAAACACTTACTAAGAGCTTGCTGACTCCACTTGACTGGGAACTGGAGAAGGGAAGGGATTTGCTCCAGGTCCATGTAGGACCAGGGATCTAGAAATGAAAGTTCATCTGGTTCAACAGTCTCCTTTCACACTGGAATAAACAAAGGCCAGAGCTGCCTTACCTGTTGTCAGACAGGTTCTCTGACTCCAGATCCATAACTGCTGCCCAACCACAACCATGTGGTTCCCACCAATTCTAAAATCCTAGGATCTCCATCTCAAAGAGGAAGGTTATTAGCTGAGATTTCCAAAGGTTTCATCTATAGGGATCTATTAATTGTCCTGAGTAGAGATGAAGACTTAGGCAGTTGGGCTGGGAGCCAGGAGGAGGCCTACGTTTGAGAATTAGATTTGGCATTCCCCAAATTTCTATCGGGCAGAGGATGTCAGAACTGAAGGAAAGTTAGAACAGAGTTGGAAAAACCTTAGGGCATAATTATCAGAGCTGGGATGATCCTTAGAACCCAGAATGTTAGTAGTGAGAGGAACTTTGGGAGACAGAAGGAAGAGGTAGGAGGGTCCTTAGGATTCAGAAGAGAAGAGGTGGGAGGGTCCTTAGAACCCAGAATGTTAGTAGTGGGAGGAACTTTAGGAGACAGAAGGAAGAGGTAGGAGGGTCCTTAGGATTCAAAGGAGAAGAGGGGGGAGGGTCCTTAGGATTCAGAAGGGAAGAGGTGGGAGGGTCCTTAGAACCCAAAATGTTAGTAGTGGGAGGAACTTTAGGAGACAGAAGGAAGAAGTAGGAGGGTCCTTAGGATTCAAAGGAGAAGAGTGGGGAGGGTCCTTAGAAGCCAGAAGGGAAGAGGTGGGAGGGTTCTTAGAAGCCAGAAGGGAATAGGTAGGAGGGTCCTTAGAACCCAAAATGTTAGTAGTAGGAGGAACTTTAGGAGACAGAAGGAAGAAGTAGGAGGGTCCTTAGGATTCAAAGGAGAAGAGCGGGAAGGGTCCTTAGAAGCCAGAAGGGAAGAGGTGGAAGGGTTCTTAGAAGCCAGAAGGGAATAGGTAGGAGGGTCCTTAGAACCCAAAATGTTAGTAGTGGGAGGAACTTTGGGAGACAGAAGGAAGAGGTAGGAGGGTCCTTAGGATTCAAAAGAGAAGAGGGGGGAGGGTCCTTAGAAGCCAGAAGGGAAGAGGCAGGAGGGTCCTCAGAACCCAAAATGTTAGTAGTGGGAGGAACTTTGGGAGACAGAAGGAAGAGGTAGGAGGGTCCTTAGGATTCAAAAGAGAAGAGTGGGGAGGGTCCTTAGAAGCCAGAAGGGAAGAGGTGGGAGGCTCTTTAGGATTCAGAAGGGAAGAGGTGGGAGGGTCCTTAGAAACCAAAATGTTAATAGTGGGAGGAACTTTGGGAGACAGAAGGGAAGAGGTGGGAGGATCCTTAGGATTCAAAAGAGAAGAGGGGGGAGGGTCCTTAGAAGCCAGAAGGGAAGAAGTGGGAGGGTCCTTAGGATTCAGAAGGGAAGACGTAGGAGGGTCTTTAGAAGCCAGAAGGGAAGAGGTGGGAGGGTCCTTAGAACCCAAAATGTTAGTAGTGGGAGGAACTTTGGGAGACAGAAGGGAAGAGGTGGGAGGGTTCTTAGAAGCCAGAAGGGAGGAGGTGGGAGGGTTCTTAGAAGCCAGAAGGGAGGATGTGGGAGGCTCCTTAGGATTCAGAAGGGAGGAGGTGGGAGGGTCCTTAGGATTCAGAAGGGAGGAGGTGGGAGGGTCCTTAGCATTCAGAAGGGAGGAGGTGGGAGGGTTCTTAGGATTCAAAAGAGAAGAGGGGGGAGGGTCCTTAGAAGCCAGAAGGGAGGATGTGGGAGGCTCCTCAGAGCCCAGAATGTCCTAGGCAGGGGCAGAAGGTGAAGTGTCTCTCAGGCCCATTCCAGGTCTCCAGCACCTTCCAACACTCCCCTCCCCAAACACACATATGCAAACACACTGGGAGCCACCTCTTCCTAATTCTTTCACAAGTCCTATTTTGCAACCCTTTTTCTGTGCCTCAGTTGCTATGTAGCCAACCAAGGGAAGTGCTGGGAAGGACCCTGGAGCACAGAGTTTCAGAGCTAGGAGGGCTAGCACAGAATGTGAGACTGGAAGAGGCCTGAGACCATAGACACCTGGAGGCAGGAAGAACCTCAGAAATCATCTAGGCCAAATATTTCACTTGACAAATAAGGAAATTGAGGTCCACTGAAGGAAAGCTGCTCTTGTTCTGAGAAGTCATCTCACCTCAGTAAACCTCAGTTTCCCCACCTGGACTATGGAAGGAAGAGGGGAATATGCTCTGCCTCCCCAAGGCTAGCTTGCTTACTGGGCTACAAAGCAAAGAGACAGACAGGGAGAATGAGAAAGACAGAGACAGAGAGAGACAGAAAGAGAAGAGAAAGCCTGGCTTGGTTGACATAGCAATCTTAAACACAACTCTCTGGATAATGGATAAGGACCCAGAAACTCTTCCACCGCCCACCACTTGAGAAAAGTAGGCCTCATCCCTGTGCAATTTTCCTTTCTCTGACGTGATCTTCACCAAGCAACCTGGAACACAATAGCTCCTGCCTCCCTGACTACCGGAACACACACAGACAGGCCTTCTGGCTTCTCCAAGCACTGCCCCAGCCATCAGCCCACCTGACCCTTCAGGAGACATTGAGGCACAGGGGAGAAAGGGATGATTACTCCTTCTGAACAGGTACAATGACTTGTTGGGGCTCATGCGGGGGAACTAGGAAGAGAAGGGGAAAGGGGCCCCAGAGGCCTAGCAGTCCAAGGTACTGGTGCAGGCCAGGACTCTCCTCTGCACCATGCCTAAAGGGGCCTCAGAGCTCTAAACCTGGCAGGGACCTCAATGACCCTCTGGTTTTGACAGAAAAGGGCACTAAATGTCTTGACTCTGGTTACACAGTTGGTAGATGTCAGAATTCAGATATGAACCCAGGTCAATTGAGCCCTCACTGCATAAAGGCAATCCTTTTATACCCATATAATAAATTTACTACTCACCCCAGCAGCTTTTCCAGCTTGCTATGGCACCCCCTCCTCCCCTTTTCAGCTGAGGACTGATAGGCCTCATATCACACCTCCCCCAAAACTGAAGGCCCTTTCTCCTTCTCTCCTTCTATTATCTTTCTCCACCCTCCACTACTATGTCCTCCTTCATTCTAGCTCAGATACAGAGATGGCCCTTCTTGCAGAGGCCAACCCTGCTTCATAGACCCTGGAGCCTTTCCCCTCCCTTCTTCTCCAGTAGACTATCTCTGAAATACTTGCTCTTTAATCTCTCCTCTGCCTAGCTCCTTCCTTTCTGTCTATAAACACCCCCATGTCACCCCCATGACTTGATCCGTCCACCCCAGACAACGTTACCGTTCTATATTTGTCTGCCGCTTGTTGACTAAACTCTGAGAAAGCCGTCCAAGGTGTTTTCACTTCTCTCCTATCCGGCTGCAGATCCTGTGGTTTGGTGTCTGAGCCAGTCCTACTCTCCCACAAGTTTCCTGAAGCTAATAACGATCTCTTCCTTGCCCAGTTTAATGGCCTTCTCTCAGTCCTCAACCTACCTGACCTCTATGCAGCCTTGGACACTTGTCAATCACCCTCTCTTCAGCAGCAGCCTCAGTCCCCAGGTTTCTAGACAATGCTGGTTCTCTTGCTACCTGGCTGACCATTCCTCCTTTGTTAGAACTTCCTCCAGGTTAAGCTTGCCTCTGTTCTGGGCCCTCTTCTCTTGTCCCTCTATCCTAGATGGATAGGAGGCCTCATCATTTCCCAGGGGTTCAACCATCATCTCTATACAGACAGTTCCCACATCTACACATTCAGCCTTAATCTCTCTCCTGAGCCCTAGCCTGGTGGACATTTTTATTTCTTGACCCAGAAGCAACTCAACAAGTCCAAAGCAGAACATAAGCTCTTTTTCTTCTCTTCCAAATGTCTGTCTTCTCAGTCATCCCATCCTTCCCAGGGACCCAGACTCCCAAGCTTAGCCTTAGCCTCGTTCTTTGCATGGAATCCATCACTAAACCTTGTCATTTCTGCCACCCTGACCTCTCCCACATCCACCCCCTTCTCCACACTCTCAGTACTGCTATTTTGGTTCAGGCCCTCATCCCCTGAATGAATTATCACAACCACCTCCTGAGAGGTCTCCGTCAAGTCTCTCTCTCTGGCCCAATCCATCTTCTGCCTAGATGCTAAGGTCATTTTCCTAAAGTGTAGGGTTGACCATATCACTCCCCTACTCAAATCCAGCCCCCAAACCCCCAAAGGCCTTGGCCCCTATAACCTTGAAATATCTGTTTGCCTTTAAAGCTTTTCACACCTGGCTCTCTCCTACCTTTCCAGTTTTTTCTTTTTGCCTTTTTTTTTCTTTTCAGAGGGGGAAGGCAGGGCAATCGGGGTTAAGTGACTTGCCCGAGGTCACACAGGTAGTAAGTGTTAAGTGTCTAAGGCCAAATTTGAACTCAGGTCCTCCTGACTCCAGGGTCAGTGGTCTATTCACTGTGCCACCTAGCCTCCCCTCCTTTCTGGTTTTCTTAAACCTTACTCCCCCCACCTATGACTGAGGGACACTGGCCTCCAGGCACATACCACTCCATCCCCTGACTTTGTGCCTTGGTGAGGACTGTGCCCCAGGCCTAACATGCTCTCCTTCCTTTCTTGGCTTCTCTGGCTTCCTTTCAACAGAATTCTGAGACAGAACTGACTCCAAACTTCCCAGAGCAAATCCCCTCTAGGTCCTCAAGGGTGGCCCCTTGACTAAGTCTAAACTTCACAGAATAAATCCCCTCTAGGTTGTCAAGGGCAGCAGCTCTTGAACTAAATCCAAACTTCCCAAAACAAATCCCCTTTAGGTGCTCAAGGGCAGCCCCTTAACTAAGTCCAGACTTCCCAGAACAAATCCCGTCTAGGTCCTCAAGGCTGGCTCTTTGACTGAGTCCACTTTGTTCTGTCAAACTTGGACTCAGTCACAAGGCCACACCCAAGGACATAGAAGGCCACAATTGGTCTTGAGACCCCAGGTTCCCCACCCCTGCAGGACCAGACCTTAACCCTAGGCTCCTGGAGCACACTGAAGCCATGCCATTCAAATGGCAGGAAGGGGACACCTCCCCAGGCCTTCTCAAGTTTCAGCCCAGAGGGTTTTTTCATTTCAGGCCTCCATGAAACCTCCTAGTCAGAAGGGGCCTTGAGAGCTCAGGGAAGCCCCTTAGCCTCTGGACCCCATCCCTCCTCTCCTCGGGTCCACATCTGAACAAGCCAAGCCAGTAAATGGTCTGAAGATTATTCCCTATAACACACTGAGGCCTGTCTGGTAATTGTCCTCTGCAGCCTATCGATTATAGCTTAAGCTCTCTGTGTGTCCTCTGTGAAGGACCCTAGACTGCAGGGCACTCGGACCCTGGAGAAGAGAGGGGACAGGCTTCAGCTATCTCCAAAGAGTTGACTTTGTCAGATGTCAAGGCTAACAATGTGTCTTGCTTTCTGCCTCCCCCCTTCTGTGCCCTCCCCCACCAGATCACCTTCACCTTTTTAAAAAACTGATTCCCCAGCCGAGTGGTTGGCAGGGTGTCCTCTCCACGTGTCAGGCCTCATCAGAGAAGAGCTATTCCTTTGGGGGTGGGGGTGACTGCTTCCTTTCCTCTCCCTCTCGGCTCTTCTCTTCCTCTGGCACATCAAGGGCTAATTATGCAAATTTGCCTCATCTCTGGAGTGGCAGAGACTTGGAAACTGGTTTGGGGCTGCAACCCAAGACAATCCTCAGCACTAACTATCAGGCCTCCTTGGGTGGCCAGGGTTTCTATCATTGTTGTATTTTGGATTTTATTTCAGCCCCCAGGCTATATATACCCCCACTGTTGGTAGAGTGACATCCCAGCATGGAAATGCCCTTCACTGATGCCTTGTAACTTAGTCTTTTTTCTTTTTTTTTGGAGGGGGAAGGCAGGGCAATTGGGGTTAAGTGACTTGCCCAAGGTCACACAGCTATTTTTTTGTGTTAAGTGTCTGAGGCCACATTTGAACTCAGGTCCTCCTGACTCCAGGGCCATTGCTCTATTCACTGTGCCACCTAGCTGCTTAGTTTTACTTAGTCTAACTTAGTCTTAACAAGTTTTCTGGGGTACTGAGAGGTTAAAGGACTTGTCCAGGGTCACACAGCTAGCATGGGTCAGTGGTGGGATTTGAACTCAAATTTTCCTGACTCTGGGGTTATCTCTCTATTATTAGAGATGCTAAGTGAAAATAATAATGTTTTGTTTCTAGTAACACTGTGATAAAACCTATTAACAATGCATTGTCCTTGAGGGCTCACCATTTACAGAGAGCTTGTCTCACAACAGTCCCAAGAGACAGACACTGGAGGGCAGGAATGATTAGCCCTATTTTACATATGGAGAAACCAAGGGGAACTCACATGCTCAAGGTTAATAACATCAAGGACCATGGGGCAGCTAAGTGGTGCAGTGAATAGAGCACTGGCCCTGGAGTCAGGAGGACCTGAGTTCAAATCCAGACTCAGACACTTAACACTAACTGTATGACCTTGGGCAAGTCACTTAACCCCAATTGCCCCCCCCCCCAATAACATCAAGGACCAGACAGGCACCTAGCCTTGAACTCAGGTCTTCTAAAAAGAACATTGAATTGGGAGTATGAGGGTATAAATTAAATTCCAGCTATACTCCCCTATACCTATGTGACCCTGGGTAAGTCCCGCCATCTACCTCTGCCTCATCTATCAAAAAATTGGGTTACATTAAGTGATGTCTGAGATCTAACTGCTTTGATTGATTATTTCCTATTTAGCCTAGTTATAGCTTGTTTCTTCAGTTATTTGCTTTTGGTCTGTCCCCCATTAGACTGGGAGCTCCTTGAGGGCAGGGGCTAGGATTTTGTCTTTCTTTGTATCCCCAGTGTTTAGCACCAGGGCTGGCATATAGTAGGCCCTTAATAATAACATAATATTGATGCTGCTGCTAATGACAGCTATAAGACAACCTATAAAATGTTGCCTGAAATGGATGACCTGTAAGATCTCTTTGGACTCTGCCTTTCTGTCATGGGATCAGAAAGTCCCAGATCTAGAGCTAGAAAAAAACTCAAAGAGGCCTCTCATTTACAGAAAGGGAAACTGAGGTCCAGGAAGGGGAAGGGACTTGCCCTATCACAAAGATAATTAAATTTGAACCCCAGGCCTTTGATTCCAAAGCCAGTACTCTTTCCACTGTACCATGATTATCAGTTGACCTCTCTGGGCCTTGATTTCACCATCTTATAAAGGTGGGGTTGGACTTGAAAAAGTATGCTGGCTTTATATCAGAAGACAGAGGGTTGAAATCCAGCCCTGCTCCTTATTTGTTCTTAGGCAAGTCCCAACCTCTCTGGGCCTCAGTTTTCTCTCTGTACAATGGGAGGCATAGAGATGTCTCTAAGGCCTTGCCACTCCAATCCCATGATCCTCTATGGTTGGTGCTCAGTTCAGTGTCCTAAGTCTCCACCTGCCATTTTGGTTCTCCTGAAAGCAGAAACTCCACTCCATAGTTGTCTGATTCTTCAAGTGGTGTGTTTAATACAGTTACTTAATCCTGGGCCTGGTCTCTTAAGAGGCCATTTCCCAAACAAGACATTTGTAAATCTAACAGAAATAAGTCCCTCTTCCTTGGTTTCCTCTTCTGTGAAATGCAAGGGTTGGAAGAGATGGTCTCAAATGTTCCATTCCATTCTAAATTTGTATGTAAGAGGGAGAGCCCCTTGATGAGTGCCTCAGTTTCCACATGTGTAAAATGGAGATGATAATACCTACTTTGCAGCCTGATGGAAGCGTCCAATGAGAAAATGTATATAAAATTCATGAGGATAACTCAGCTTATGAGTCATGGCTCCCCCACAAGCTGTGGGAACTGGGCAACTCAGTTCATCTTAGAGGTAGGAATGTTCTCAAACCCGACTCAGTCTCAAAGACCTGGCTACAAGTTCTATTGCAAGCCCTTGCTAGCTGTGTGACTCTGGGAAATTCCCTTCCCTTCTCTGGGCCTCAGTTTCCTCTTATGTAAAATGACTGGATGGTTTGTGAGGTGTCTTCCAGCTCTAAAACTATGGTCCATAGGGGCGGCTAGGTGGGGCAGTGAACAGAGCACTGGCCCTGAAGTCAGGAGGACCTGAGTTCAAATCTGACCTCAGACACTCAGCACTTACTAGCTGTGTGACCTTGGGCAAGTCACTTAACCCCAATTGCCCTCCAAAAAGCAAAAACAAAAACGACAAAAAAATACCTATGGTCCTAGGTGTGGCCTTGGGCAAGTAATTTTCCCTTCCTGGGCCTCAGTTTCCTGCTATATAAAATAAAAAGGCTGGGTTAGATGACCTCTGGGAAATCTAGGGGCCTGCAAACCTCAGTTTTCCCATTTTTGCAATGGAAATTCTCGTCATGCCACTTGCCTTAGAATATCATTCTGAGGAAAGCACTTTGTGAACCCCAAACCACTAGAAAAGGAACTCTGATGATAATGAAGAATGTGGTAGGGCACTGGGCCAGGAGGCCTGCGGATACTGCCAGCTGAGCCAGCCAGCCAGAACTCCAAAGGCCCAACACAGATCCCCAGGCTCAGGCTGTTTCCAGGCCCCAAAAGGTGCTTTATCTTGAAGACTTTTGGAAGAACTGTTCTACCTTGACAGAATTTCCCACTCCACTCAAATAGGTACCACCCTAGTTAAGGTCCAGCTGGGTGGCAGGTGCAGTGGATGGAGTCCTAGGCTTTGAATCAGAAAGACGAAAGACCCTGAGTCTGAATCTGAGTTTGAATCCAGCCTCAGACATTTGCTGGCTGTATGACCCTGAGCAAGTCACTTGACCTTGTTTGCCTCAATCTCTTTATCTGTAAAAGGAGCAGGGAAAGGAAATGAAAAACCACTCCAGTATCTTTGCCCAGAAAACTCCAAATGGGATCATGAAGAGTCTGACAGACATGCCTGAAATAACTAAACAACAACAGTTAAGATCCTTATCCCCTCTGGCCTGAACAGTATACTATGCTGCCCTCCTACAAGGTCTCTTAGCTTTCCTCCATCCTGCCAAAAAACTCTCCCTAAAGCATAGGCCTAGTGTCACTCATCTGCTCAAAAATGTTCAATGGCTCCCCACTGTCTCTATAATAAAATGCAAGCTGCTTCAGCCCTGAATTTAAGACACTACACAATTTAGCTGCCACATACCTTTCCAGCCAAATTGGAAGTCCCCCAAGCTCGACATTCCCTGTCCCCTACCCCTATACATTGGCAGAAGTCATCCCATACCTGGAACGTCCTCCCTTCTGTATCTCAGAATGCTCATCTTCGGGCAGCTAGGTGATGCAGCGAATAGAGCACTAGCCCTGGAGTCAGGAGGACCCGAGTTCAAATCTGGCCACAGATACTTAACACTTACTAGCCATATGACCTTGGGCAAGTCACTTAACCCCAATTGCCCTGCCTTTTCCCCTCCAAAAAGCAAAACAGACCAAACCAAAACAAAATAGAATGTTCATCTTCCCTCATGGCCCAGCTCCAGGGCTGCCTCATTTGGGAACCCCACCCTGCCTCCACCCCCAACAAATTTCTATGTGTTTACTTGCGCATATACACACACATACATATATGTTTGCATATATATTATGTGTATGTGTGTATATGTATGTGTATATATTTGTATTTTTATATAGATATAGATGTAGATAGTTATATAGATATAGATATAGGTATAGATATTGACATAGCTATAGATATATAGATATAGGTAGATATAGATATAGATATATTGTCCCCACCACCCTTGCCTCACACCCTGGTAGGATGGAAGCCCCTTCTACTTTTCTCCTCGGTAGCTGTGGTACCTGCTGAAGGCCTTCTACAGAGGAGGTATTTGTTGAATTTTAAGAAATCTGAATTTTAAAAAAAAAGAAATCTCAATCAAACATCTACAGACCACAGTGCTAGCCACTAGGGGATGGGGGGAGGTTAAATAAGAAATAGTTCCTGCCCTCCAAGAGCTTCCAGCCTCATGGGCTCCCAGTAACTCCCATGGCCAGACTCTTCCCACTACCCGAGGTGGCCACTGCCAGAGTTGGGCAATGAGCTGCCCCCAGAGCTGAGTCGAAGAATCATGGGATCATGGATTTTTAGCTCAAAGGGCCCCTGGGGGATCTGCTCTAGGGCAGGCAGTCCTCTTCAACGGCAACAACCCGCATTGCAGCACTATAAGAAATAATACAAAGAATGGGAAGGCCTGTCTGAACACAGCTGAGGTGAGGAGACAGTGACTGCTAATATAAAAGGGCCCAACTCAGAATCCCAAGGGCCTAGCTGGATACTGAAGAAGGGATGAGAAAATGCATCTCCTTAGCAGAGGGGAGGGGGCTATGGGTGTGGAACATTGTCAGTCTTGTCAGACTCACTTGATGTGTTTTGTTGGTTGGTTTTATTGAACTGTTCCCCCCTTCTCCTGCTTTTTAAAAATATTCTTTGTTACCAGAAATGATTGGATGGGAGGGTAGGGGGAGGCAGAGAAAGGAGGGAGCAAATCTGTGACTAGGAAATGAAGGTTCTGTCAAAACAAAAGATATCAACAATTTTTAAAAAGGAGATAAGGTGATACTGGAGAAAGCATGCAGCTGTTTTAATGAAACTGAGCTGCTTGGCGCCCCCAAGCCCAGCTCTTAGTACCAATGTTCTCCCGGGGACACTCTGTGGTTATGAATCATAAAACACCATATTCTCCGAAGAATCACAATTCAAGGTGGAGACAGATGGCAGAAGAGTGTGTGTGTGTGTGTGTGTGTGTGTGTGTGTGTGTGTGTGTGTGTGTGTGTGGTGTGTGTGATAACGGCTCATATCTCTACAGGGTAAGAAGGGTCACAGAGCACTTTTTCCACAACTACCAAGCCACCATGTGGAGAGCACAACAGTTATTGCCCACGAAGAAACGGGCTCAGGAGGGATGAATTGCCTACTGAGGTGGTAAGTGGCAGGACTGGAACCCAAGCCACCTGCCTCTCTCTGCCCACTAGCTGGGTGCTACGAACAGGTGACAGTAATGACTTATACAGAGGGGCAGAAAAGTCCTCAGGGATGGGCCAAATTTGAGAAGTGACAAAGGCCAGGCACTTCCACTGAGTCAGCCAGTGGAGGAGGCTGGGGAGGGAAAAGAGGATGAAGGGAGAGAGACAGAAAGCCACTAGAGTTTATTGGGGGGTGGGGAGGAGACAACATGGTCTGACCTGAGCTTTAGGAAAATCACTTTGGCAGAGGAGTGGATGGATGATGGATGAGAAGGGGGAGAGCCATGAGGCAGGGAGACCATCCGGCAGGATATTGCAATAGTGCAGGGGAGAGGGCTGAGGGCCTGCGCCGGGGGTGGGGGTGGGGGAAGGTGGTTGACAGCAGAGAGATAAAAGATAGCCTGCATGGCTCACTGGCATCCACAAGATATTAAAGAATCAGAAGAAGGGCTCTAGCACATTGGCTGAATCCTCTCTGGAAAAGTTCCTGAAAGGCCCAGCTAAGTGGCACAGAGTGAGCAAGTATGGTGCAGATTACCATCTGCCCCAGTAGAGAGAGTACCCACACCAATAAAAGCCCAGATCCACAGAAGAATCTTGGCACCTAAGTCACTGGGCAAGGATGGTGAGACAGCAGGAAAGGAAGGCAGTACATATATATGAGAAGATTTCCTGAGGTCTAATTAACTGAGCTGTGAAGACAGGAAGGCAGGAGGGAACACTGATGGGTACACGGTCCCCCTAGAGAAGAAAGAAAGGCAGTGGAGGGAGGGGGGAGATGACAAATTCACCAGACTCTTGCCTTAAGTCTAGCAAGAATGGGAAACCTGCAGACTCGAGGCCACATGTGGCCCTCTAGGTCCTCAAGGGCAGCCCTCTGACTGAATCCCAACTTCACAGAACAAATCCCCCTAGGTCCTCAAGGGTGACCCTTTGACTGAATCCAAACTTCACAGAACAGATTCCCTTAAGACAAGTTCTGTCAAACTTGGACTCAGTGGCACCCAAGGACCTAGAAGGCCACAAGTTTCCCACCCCTGGTTTTGTTGCTTTTGATTCCTCCAAAAGCAAGGTACTGGGAAACAATGGAAGCAGAGGTAAGGAAGGAGTCGTTAGCATGTAGGGAAAGCTTGTAATTCAGTTTAATGCAGGGACCCTGCACTGGGGAATCAAGCCAAGGCATTAGAGGCCTGGGTCTGTTTCTTTTCATCTTGAGTAATCAAGATAACTTACTTACTCGTGGGGTTTCTCTGTTTTGATTACAGGCACACACTCCAGTCCTGGGGAGCCCTGGATACTAACAGCTTACATCACTTGAAAGTTTATACAACCCTTTCCTCTTAGCAGCTGAGAGAGGAAGACAATGTGAGTGAGTATTAGCATCCACAGCTGGAAGCTGAGATGGGCAGGGCCAAGGCCCCAGAGCTAGAGTGGCAAGGCTGAGATTAGAACCCAGAGCTAGGAGAGGGGAACCTGCAGCCTCAGGGTCACATGTGGCCCTCTAGGTCCTCAAGGGCAGCCCTGTGACTGAATCCCAACTTCACAAACCAAATCCCTTCTAGGTCCTCAAGGTTGGCCCTTTGACTAAATCCAGACTTCACACAGAACAGATCCCCTTAACAAAAGGCTTTGTTCAGTCAAACTTAGACTGGTCAAAAGGCCTCACCCAAGGACCTAGAGGGCCACATATGGCCTCAAGGCTGCAGACTCCCCACCCAAGTACCAGACCTTCTGCTCCAAGATGTCCAGCAAACTAGGCACTCTGAAGAGTGGCCCCTTGGAATCTGGGGCAGCCTCCTGAGGAAGACAACAGCTGGAGTGGTGTAGCAGATAGGGCAATGCAACTGCATGAAAATCCTGCTATAGCAACTTACTAGTTGTATGACCCTGGGCAAGTCTTTTCCTCAGCTGGGGGGTTGGACTAATGACTTCTTGTTCTGGATCTAGGATCTAATATGGGACCTTGAATAAGTCATCCCATTTCTTTGGGCCTCAGTTTACTCATCTGTAAAATGAGGGAATCAGCCCCTGAGGTCCTTCCCAGCTCTGAAACTCTGATGCTCCTGAGTCCCTGAAGGGAGTGGGCAGACAAGAACCACACCAGGTTAATTACTTGCAAACTATTACCAATCACCCTGAAAATCTGAAGGGCTATTGAAACCCTAATTAAGACACATTTTCGTGTTAGATTTCTTTGCCAAAATGACCCTGGAAAGGTACTCAGCCCAGAAGTAATAAGAAATTAAAATCAAAGATGGTGAAGGTTTGAAATTTGCTCCTGCCCCCATAAAACCAGCTCAGCTACTTCCCAAAGAAAATCCATGGGATTTAGAAACACTAATAGCTCAGTGATCCCACACCACCAAAGCAGAGGGATGTACAAGATGAGTTCATGTGACCTTTGGACCCCCACCTCCCTCTCTGATCTCCCTGGGATGGATAACCTGTTGCTGGTTCCTCTTTTTCTGACAAGGGTACAGTAACAACCTCTGACACATTCCTAGAACAGCCTTAGGGAGTAGAAAAGGGTTTATGTAGAAGATGCTGGTAGCTGTCACTGACCTGGGGGAAACACACTTGGAAGACAGGGGAGGGCTGGCCAAGAATAACTTGAAGACCTCAGGCATCTCACAACACAGTGTAACACACAAGACTTCCTCCAGAAATGGCCAACACAGGGAAACTCAAAGAGGTAACCAAACTCAAAGTCATTCTCACTCTCCACCCAAATCCAATCAGTTGTCAAAATATAGCTAAGTGTCACAGTGGATAGAGTGCAGGACCTAGAGTGAGGAAGACTCAAGTTTACCAGTAAAATGGGGATAATGAGAGCACCTCCCTCAGAGTTGTGAGGATCAATTGAGATAATATTTCTAAAGCTCTTAGCACAGCACCTTAATAAATAATATTAGTGATGCTTCATAAATTCTTGTTTCCTCCTTTGATAATCCAAAGATGCTAAGTCACCTAATATTACCATACAAAGATGGGTCAAATGATGGGTCAGTGGGTAGGAGAGAAGTGAGAGGGAAAGAGAGAATCTGGAACTCAAAATTAAAAAAAAAAAGAATAAAAAAAAAATTAAAAAAGAATCTGAGTAGAGGGTATAAACACAGGCCAAATTTCCAAATATTATTTGTCTTTTTTTTTTTTTTTGGAGGGGGAAGGCAGGGCAATTGGGGTTAAGTAAACTTGCCCAAGGTCACACAGCTAGTAAGTGTTAAGTGTCTGAGGCTGGATTGGAACTCAGGTCCTCCCAACTCCAGGGCTGGTACTCTATTTACTTCACCACCTCACTAACCCTAAATATATATTTTTTTGCTTTTTGGAGGGCAATTGGGGTTAAGTGACTTGCCTAAGGTCACACAGCCAGTAAGTAAATGTTAAGTGTCTGAGATGAGATTTGAACTCAGGTCCTCCTGACTCCAGAGCCAGTGCTCTACTCACTATGCCACCTAGCCACCCCAATGTTATTTCTTAATACAGCTATTTGACTTGTTTGAATAAAAAAAAGTATGATGGGGACACTTAACACACACAAACAAAAAGCCTAGCCATGTGACCTTGGGCAAGTTACTTAACCCCAGTTGCCCTCCAAAAAAAAAAAAAAATTTAAAAGTATGATGGGGACCAATGGCTGGTGTCCTAGACGACAGCCCAGGAGAGACAGTGTGCAGGACTAGGGAGATGATGGGCCCCTCTGGTCAGGCCACACTAGATCCTTGTATTCAGTTCTGGGTATCACATGTGAGCAAAGATTTTGACAAGATGGAAAATGTCCAGAGAAAGATAGCAATCCAAAGACCTGTGCTAAATTCAACCAATAGCTCGATAACCAGAGAATCTGCCAAACACACTTCTGAAGGAACTGGGTAAAACAGAAGACTTAAAAGGCAATAACCTAGCCAACTCCAAGGATGTGAAAGGCCCAAACAAGGAAGGAGGGATCAGCCCTGTTCTCCTAGTCCCTAGAGGGCCATACCAAAATTTTGGTTGCTTATAAGGAAAAGCTATCCAGCCACTGGAGCTTTCTCAAAAGTGGAATGGGCCTTGTAAGGTAGTGAGTTCCCCATCACTGGAGGGCAGATGGCCATCCAACTCAATGGAAGGTTACAATGGGTTTCATGTTCAGATAACAGGTTGGCCCCTCTTTAGTGCTTTTCAAATGCTGTTTCTGAGGTTCTCTGGCCTGGTCTCAGCCCTCCAATCCAGTCCTTCAGAAGATCCCAATGGTAGAATTTAGCTGTGCCCACTCCCCAATCCCATGCCACACTCCACATAATCAGGACATCCAAGAAGAAATATATCGGTCTCCTTTCTCCTTTCTCTGAACCCTTCTCCCCTCCCAGGTACTTCTGGGAGTCATTTGTAATCATCCTGACTAGGCCTACAGCTCCCTCAACTCTTTTTCCCCATTCCTTGTTCTATGCCTCTCTGCCTCCCACGAACTATTCAAATCAGTCCCTTTCCTCCTTCTGCTGCTCACACAGTTAGCTGTATATCTAAGCAGCAGGGGAGAGAAGACAATTCGGCCCCGCATGCCGGGTGGATCAGAAGTATTGCAGGCCTCCTTCTTCCTGATATTATTCTGATTAAGCCTCTGGGGAGAAACAAGACAGCCCAGGCTGAGCCTTCAATGTCAGCCTGCAGCAAAAGCCTTGGGGAAGAGCAGAGCTGTGGGTAGGGGCCCTCTCTACTCCCTCTTCCCCTGGTGAGAAACCCCATGTGACCTGGCCCAGCTGCCACCTGGGGGCCAGTTTGGATGGGCTCTCAGTGGCTAGATGGGTTTGGGATAGGCTGACAGTAAGTGTAAAAACCCAGCAGTTTCCAAACTCAACTGATTGGCAGCACCCATTAATGGGTTTCAAACCATCTGTTTATTCATTTAACAAACATTTATAAAGCACCTACTATGTGAAAAAAAAATCTCTGCTCAGCCCAGGGGATGCCAAGATGGAAAAGATGTTTGGTGCAGTTCTTGGAGCTTCTGATCTAAAAAGGAAGAGGTGGGGGTGGGGATGATGGGGGTTTGAGAAAGGAGACCTCATATATTCAAGATACCTTCTCCTTATTTCTTCCCAAACTCACTCTTGTTCTGGCTTCCCAGTGTCCATCCATCCTGCCAGTCCCTTAGGGTCACAAGCACAGGGCCATCCTCACACCTTCACACCCTCACTCCCCACCCAGAGCCCAATATCTAATCAGTTGTCAAGACTTGCCAAATCTACCTTTGCCGTATTTTTCTCATCCACTCACACAGCCCTAGTCCAACCTTCATCCCCTTGAGCGTGGGCTGGTACAGTAATTTCCTGACTGATATTCTTGCCATCAGTCTATACCCTCTACAATCCATCCTCCACACAGCTGTCAAGGTGATATTCTAAAAATCATGTCACTCCTCTGCTCAATTATCTCCAGTGGCTCCTTATTACTCCTAGGTTCAAGTACAATCTCCTCTGTTTGCCATTTAAAACCCTTCACATCCTGTTTCCAATCTACTTTTCCAGCCTTATTCTATATCATGCCCCCTTCACACAATCTTTAATCCAGTCAACTTGGCCTTCCTGCTATTCCTACTACACAATATTCCATCTCCCATCTCCAAGTCTTTGCATTGACTGTGCTCCCTACCTGGAATTTGCTTCCTCCTCACCTCTGCCTCCTCCTACTTGAGGTGTTTCCTGATCTGCCCTTCAGTTGCTAGCACCTACTCTTCTAAAATAATATTCTATTTCTGGACATGCTGCATCTCCCCATAGGATGTAAACTACTTGAGGGCAAGGCCTGGTTTGGTTGTTTTTGTATTCCCAGTCCCTAAACAGGCACATAATAAGTGCTCGTAAAAAAAAAAAAAATGCTCGTAGACTTGACTTAGTAAGCCCTAATTATGTACCAAGTCTGCACTAAGTCCTAGGGCTATACACAAGCAAGGACTCCAGTCCCTCCAGAATACAAGAAAGCAAAGGCCCAGAGTGCTCAGAGAAAAGTGAGGTGGGAGGAGAGGTCAGCTTCACCTAGAAAGTCAAGGAATTCCAGGTATGGGGAGATTGTGTGAATGAAGGAGCCAAGGGGCCATAATGTCAGTATGATCCAATTCTGAGACACGGTTGGAAAGGTAGGCTAGAGCTGACCATAAAGAACTCAATGCCAGGCTGAGGTGTCTGGATTATCTCCCAGAGGGAGTAGGGAGCAATCAGAGATAAAAAAGGAAGGTAGGAGCAGACTTGGGATTAAAGAAGTGGTGTCCAGAGTGGCCTTGGAGGGACAGAAAGTTTAAAATATCATTATATTAGAACTGGAAGGGACTTCAGAAATTGTTGAGTCTCACCCCCTCATAGAGAGAAGTTAAGAGATTTTCCCAAGGTCGCATATAAAGCAGGAAAAATAATGATTACAAACAAAAAAAGATGAATTATAGAGGAGGGGTGAGAAAAGGGTGAGAGATTGGCAGGGGGGGACCTGACAGGCCTGTTGGGCTGGCTGAATCTCCACATCAGCTCCTTTTAATGACACAACCACATTTCTGCTACAGCTCCCACAGCTGAGGCCATTCAATGAGCAGTGTCTAGGGATAGCCTGCTTGGCAGAAAATGCCCACCAAGGAACAGCTGAGGCCCAGAAAACCCAGCTGGGCCCCTGGGACACAGGGGAGTGTGAGTTCAGACAGGAAGTTATGGAGGAAAGAGGGTGGAGAGGGCCTCCAAAGAGCCACTTAGGAGCATTTGCAAAAGAAAGTTACAGTAAATCCAACCAGAATCAGGAAAGGGAGATATACAATGATTACCATAGATGTAAACAAAAAACTCAAGTTTGATCCATCCTCACTAGCTATCATCCCACATCTCTCCTTTCCTTCTCAGCTATGCTTCTAGCTGATGCCTCCATTTCCCCTCTTGTCACTCTCTGAACTCTACAGTCTGGTTTCTGGCCTCATCATTCAACTCAAACTGTTCTAACTAATGATCTCTTAATTGCCAGGCCCTGTACTAATCACTGTAAATATCACCTCATTTGATCCTTCTAACAGCCCTGGGAGGAAGGTGCTATTGTTAATTCCATTGTACAGTTGAGGAAATGGAGGCAGGCAGGGTCCCACAGCTAGTGTCTGAGGCCAGTAAATTCAGCTCTTCCCTCTGGACCTCCCTCCAGCCTTGCTGCTGCTGCTGCTGCTGCTGCTGCTGGCAGTTACTGGTTTCTCAATCTCTTTTCTGCTTTATTCTCAAACTTGGTGATCTCATCAGCTTCCATTGATTCAACTCACATCTTTATGCAGCTAATTCTCTAAGATCTACTCATCCACTCCTACCCTTTCACCAAAGCTCTGCGTCACATGGCCAGCACCTGGAAAAGGATGTCTTCTCTATCCTCATATCTCTTATATATGGCCCCTTCTTTTCATTCACATTGCCAACCACCCTAGTGTAGGCCCTTCATCACCTTAAGCCTAGACTACTACAGTAATTTCTCTCTCTGCTCTGAGCTACCCTCCACACAGCACAGGTCTGCTCTTGGCACTCTCACCCTCTACTTGATAAACCCCAGTGGCTCCCAATTACCTCCTATAGCAAATAAAAAATCTTTTGTTTGGCTTCACAACCAGGCCTTTTCCTACCTCTCCAGTCTTGTTACAATGATGTGCTCAATGATCCAGCCAAACCAGTCTTCTTGGTGTTCCACAAACAGAACGCTCCATCTCCCATGTCCGACCATGCCCCAGCTTTTACCCGGGCTGTACACCATCACTAAAATGCACTTCCCCACCCCCTCTCCTTAGCCGCTCAAAATACTCCACTCAGGCCCCCAGCCAGTGGAAGCTTCCAAACAGACCTTTCCCAGTGGCCCCAGCAACTAGGGCCTTCCCCTCTCCCCTATAAACACAGTGTCTTGTAAATGCCTGGTTATTTACATGTCCATCTCCCCATTGGAATGCAAGCTCTCAAAGGGACCCTTTTGTTTTCCTCTTTGTCCTCCCAGAACTCATCACAAAGCCTGGAAACCTACTAGGCTGAGCTTAATAAAAGCCTCTCTAGTGATTGACAGACATAGAACAATGAAAGGAAACCCAATGTTAAGTACTGTTCTGATAGCTAGCACTAAGAACCGAGTGGAGGCCATCTGCTAAATCCTATGGGCACATCCTTTGGTTTTTACTTCTTTGTTTGTTAACTGATATCTTTATAATTTTTAAATCATAACTATTTCCCATACAGTCTGCCCTCCCCAATTCCCTCCTTTGTAGTAAAGAAAAACTCAAAGAATAAAAAGCCAAAATGTCTACTTTGACTCACTCCTGAGAATAATAGCGAGAATTTTCAATGGTGCTCTTCCTAGTGTGTGTGAGGTAGGGCTGTTATTATTCCTATTATTCCCATTTTATAGATAAGAAAACCGAGGCTCAGAGTATCTCACAGTTAGTGTCAGAGGTCACATTTGAACTTCTGGACTCCAGGCCCAATGCTGCCTCTTTAAAGAGGAAATTCCCTCTCTTTCTGGGTGTTGTCTACTTCATTGAGTGGTCAAGTGCCTTGCCTAGGGTCATGTAGGCCTAGTTCCATAGAGGCAGGACTTGTAGCTGGGACTACTTGGTTCTGAGGCCAGTTCTCCACTAGAACCGATAAAATTGGGATGGCTAAGTAGCGTAGAGAATAGAGCACTGGCCCTGGAGTCAGGAGTTCAAATCCGGACTCAGACATTTAACACTTACTGTAACCTTGGGCAAGTCACTTAACCCCAATTGCCCTGCTCTCCCCCCTCCAAAAAGCTTAAAAAAGAAGAAGAAGAAGAATAGATAAGATTATCCCCATTTTACAAATGAAGTAACTAAAGTTGAGAAAGGGCCAGTGATTTGCCAAAGAGAAAGACCTGAGCACTGACCCACATCTAGTGTTTCTTGTGTTGCTTCAGGCCTGCCTGTTCCAGGTGCTGTTCTGGGAACTGTCAGCTCTGTATTCTAGGCACAGTGATACCGCTGGCTGGCCATGTTACCTTAGGGAAGGCATTTCCTTTTTCTGCTCCCCAAATGAGTAGAGTAAGCCTTCATCCCCTTTCTCCCTAGGATAGAGTAAGAGGATTCATAGTGTGACTGATGTGAAAGGGCTTCAACATATCAGCACTGTGAAAATATAAACCTGTTTGCATTAATCCATCATGCCACTGAGCTGTCAGGAAGACCTGAGTTCAAATCCGACCTCGGACACTAGCTGCATGACCCTGGGCCAAGTCACTTCACCCTGTTTACGTCAGTTTCCTCATCTGTAAAATGAACTGGAGAATGAAATGGCAATCCACTCCAGTATCTCAGCCAAGAAAACCCCAAATGGGGTCACAGAGAGTCAGACATGATTGAAACAACTGAATGTGAAAGCCAGAGGACAGGGATTGTTTGCTTTTTGCCTTTATTCTCCAAAACTTAGCAGGGTTCCCAGCATACAGTAAGAATTTAATAAATGCTTGTTAGATTGGATTGGTTTGGATTAGAAGGGGCCTTTAAAATCATCTGGGATGGTGTCAGTTCCCAGAAATGGAAACTGAGGCACAAGAATTGGGAAGTGATTTACCCAAGGTCATATAGCTAGTAAACAGCAAAGCTTGAACCCAGGTCCTCTGACTGTGAGTCATTTATATCTCACAAAAGCCCACAGAGCCCATCTCAGCCTGGTAAGTCCTGAGTCATAAGAAATGAGGCTGGTTTTGAATTTCAAACTCCCCAAATGGCATGTCTTCTCACTAAAATCCTTGTTTCGGGTCAGGCTGGTCTGAACACAGCATGATTACTTCCCTGGCCCTTCAGACAGGAAGAAAGCACTTCAATTTGGGATAATGGATATTTTATCTCATTTCCTTTAGGTAATTAGCAGGTAGCAAAAGCCTCAGTGCTGAAAGGACTTTTTTTCCCCTTCTTTTTTCATTAAGAAGAAAGCTTTTTGCAAGAACTGAGGCTGTACCAGAAACCTCTCTGGCTCTCTTTTCACCAAGATGCCCCCTGATCATCTGCTTTGCCTTCCACTCAGCCTCCCTCCTCCCCAAGTTGCCACCTGATTCTTCTACCTGCTTACAATGGAAGCTAATACCAAGTGTTCAGATCCCAACTACAAGGATATTGTATATTTCTGGAGCTCTGTAGTTTATAAAAAATATTTGAGTTTCACAACAATGCTATGAGATAGATAGTGCATATGTTATTGTGACCATTTTGCAGATGAAGAAACTGACGCTGTCTTTGAATGGCTTCTCCAGATCTCAGAATCTCAGCTGGAAGGGCCCTCAAGGACCAGAACTAGACTCCTAAAGCATTCCCAATCTCAGCCCATCCCACCTGGGCACAGCCCTCATTTTCAGGAAGGATTTCTTGACATGGGGCCTAATTTGCCTCCCTTCAGTGCATGTACCTATTGCTCCTGTGTTCCCTCCTTCCCTGGCCAAGGGGAATCTGTTTTACCCAGCATCATACAGTAGCTAAGAAGCAGGATCAGGATTGGAACCCTGCCCTCTAATTCCAAATTCAATGCTCTTCCCACTTGCTTCTCCCTCTATACAAGTCCTTCTCTGGTGCTTTCTTGAGTCAAGGGGACAGTGGGCTTTTGAAGATTATGGCAGCAGGAAGCAAGAGGGAGCAGGCTCTTACCTGACAGGAAAGGCTTCCTGGAGGTGTCAGATAGTGCCAAGGAGCAGTCTAGTTTCAGTAAACTGACACTGATAAACAGTAAATAGATAAATCCATAAACAGGCTGATCATCAGGATACTGCCCAATAGGTCAGAGAGAGAGAGAGAGAGAGAGAGAGAGAGAGAGAGAGAGAGGAAGGAAGGAAGGAAGGAAGGAAGGAAGGAAGGAAGGAAGGAAGGAAGAAAAGAAAGAAGGAGGAAAGAAAGAAAGAAAAGATCAGTATAAATTTCTATAAAAAACTACTTTATACATAAGTGACAGTGTAGCCAACACTTCTGGACTTTATGGTTGCCACCTTCTACTCCTCCATTCCCCAGAATAAGGATGAAAAATTATACTAAAGAAAACAAAGATAGAAAGAGCTGCCAAAGCAGACCAAGTATGCCCAGAAGAGGTCCGTGCTGGAGGCAATACAATTTTGAAGGTATTGAAGGATTAATTTCCAACATCCCAAATGATTGGGGGGAAAAATAAATTACTATTAATTTTTTTAAAATAGGTTGATCAAGACATCAATAATAGCCAATCCATACACCTAGTCTCTTTATAAACACTATACATATATTGAAGATGAAGAATTCTTGATGAAGAAACACGATAGGAACAGGCCAGCTTTTCCAAATGATAAGTCTCTGGCAGAGTACATCTTTCCAGCCCCACAACTGTCTGGAAGGGTGCAGAAAATACAGAATTGCATTGTGCTTATTGTTTGTTGCGTAATCAGTTTGATCTGGGAGAACAAAATGGCGCTTTTCAGACTCTCATACAACAACGTGCTTCCAATGTGTATGCTAACATCCTATGGGACTCTTGGTTTGGCACAAAAACATAGAGTGTGGTTTAATGACTCTCTAATTAGTGATATTAAACAAGGAATAGACCAGAGAGAGATATGCTCATCAAAGCTGTTCATCACTGTCAGGAAAGATGCCTCATGCTGAGTTCAAGTGAAAGCGGGATGATTCTCTGTGGATGGTGAGGTCCTCAAGGTGTCCCTGTTTGTGGTGAAATGTGCATGCCCAGGGACTCGGCAGAGATTCCTAAATGAGATCCATTTCTCTCTCCCTCTCTTTCTGTCACCCAGACCTATCACTTCCTTGGTATTGAGCAATGATGTCAATTTCAAACTCAAGTAGAAAGAGAACCACTAAGCTATACAGAAGGATCACTGTGTGCCACAAATTGACTTTGAAAACCACACATTCCATTTTAATCTGGTTCAGGGACTCACAAGTGTGGTGGGCCACAAGAACCAGAAGGTCACGTGTATGACACTTCTAAAGAGAATTCTTGGTAAGGAGATTTCCTCTACCAATGAAAGTTGGCACCTGTTCTGCAACTTAGAGTCTTTTGTTTGTTTTTTGCGCTTTTTGGAGGGCAATTGGGGTTAAGTAACTTGCCCAAAGTCACACAGCTAGGTTTTTGTTTGTTTGTGCATTGTGTCTGAGGCCGGATCTGAACTCAGGTCCTTCTGATTCCAGGGCCAACACTCTACTCACTTCACCGCCTAGCTGCCCCCTTAGAGTCTTTTATGGAAAAAAAAAAAAAAATATATATATATATATATATATATATATATATATAATTTATTTTTAACATTCATTTAAAAAATTTTTTTTGAGTTCTGAATTCTCTTCCACCCTCCCACCCATGGAGAAGGCAAACAATGTAATATCAATTCTACATGTGAAATTATGCAAAACATACTTCCATATCAGCCATGTGCAACATATAGTCTTAAAGAGTTGTCTAGGTCACTAAGAGGTTAAGTGACTTGCCCAGGGTCACACATGCATCTGAGATGGACTGGAGGATTTCCTCTTCAATGAGATGCTCAACACTCTAAAGAATTCATCCTAGGGGCGGCTAGGTGGCGCAGTGAGTAAGAGAGCCGGCCTCGGAGTTGGGATGACCCGAGATCAAATCCGGCCTCAGAAAATGAGCACCCACACATAAATAATGACTAGCCCTGTAACCTTGAGCAAGTTACTTAACCCCAATTGCTTTAAAAAAATAAAAAAGAATTCATCCTAATTCTCCCACCACATAGATAAAGAATGCCTATGCTATACCACCAGATGGTCCACCCATAGAATTAGCCAAGTGGCGCCTATATCTCAGACACAAATGGACAACCACAGAAAATGAGGAGGAAAGTCGGCTGACTATACGGAAGGCTGTGCAGTGACTTCAATGCCCTTGAGTTACTCTGTGAAAAGAAATTCATAGGATCATAGATTCAGAGCTCTTAGAGGTGACCTTTGGGGTCACTTAGCCCGCCTACCTTTTTTAAAGCAATATTCTCCCAGTCATGCTATTTGACTAAGAGTCAGTGGAACACCACCTCCTTTGAAGAATCCAAATTACAAGTCACGAAAAGGCCAATGGAAAGACACATAGTGAGCACAGCTAGACGGCAGCATAGATCACCGAGATGAGTTGGACAGGAGGAGTAATGCAAAGGATGGCTTCAGGGAGGAATAAAGGGGATGAGCATATCTCCTCAGTGATGAGAGCCCGATTCCACTGAAAGATGCCACCATGCCCCAGTGCTTCTAGCTTGACAGGGCCTCCAATTCCACACAGAGGTGTTGGCGTCATAGAAAGAGAACAATAACTCACATTTTTACAGTGCTTTCCTCACAACAGGTAGTATAGACATTATCAATCCCATTGACACTGAAGTTCAGAGATGGCAAGCGACTTGCCCATGGTCACAAGTGTCCAAGGCCCAGGGGGCTCATCACTCTCAGTCTGGTGATCTGGCCTGCCCATCTGGCATCAATAAGGTCATGCTGGGACTTGTTTCTCTGGGAAGGGACAAGCTGAATTACCTATTCCTGATCATTCCCATACCTGCCAAGTGGAATGCACTTGGCTCATGGAAAGCTGGGGTTAGGGTCACAGTCTGTGTCTGAGGAACAGAGAGAAGCAAACTGGGTTGAACTAGAGACATCCACCCACAACAAGACTTTCTAACAATGGCAATGTTTACCATAGTCTTTGAGGCAGCCTGCTATAATAAATACCTCAAGGTCAAGCTCAAATGGAGTTCAACAGCCAGTCACTGAACTCTACAGGAGCAGAGTTCTCTATGGGTACATATTGACTTATAAAATCATATATTAACATTATTTGTGCCTTATTGTATTTTTCTTTATTTTGTTAAATTTTTTATTTCCTAATTACTTATGACGCTGGTTTGGGGCCCCCTGGCAATAGGGGTAATGTATAGGAAAGTGGACCTGAAGTCAGGAAGATCTGGATTCCAATCCTGCCTCAGATGCCTACTAGCTGTGTGACCCTGGGCAAGGTACTGACCCTCTGCCTCAGTTTCCTCATTTGTGAAATGTGGCAGTTGGACTCTTTGTCCTCTTAGATCCCTCCTACATCAATCTATGATAAAAGCTAGGTGGTGCACTAGACTAGAGTCAGGAAGACTCAAGTACAAATTTGACCTCAGATACTTGTTAGCTGTGTGACCCTGGGTAAGTCACTTCAGCTGGGGGCTTTGGCTTGCCAGTATTATGCAGCCCTAGGCCTGGCTCTTGGCACTGAGCCACCCTACTTGGTGCCAGAGCTGAAAGTGACCTTAGAACCTACATGTCAGAGGAGGAAAGGACCTTAGAAGCCAGAATGAAGAGCTAGGGGAAACCTTAGAAAGGAGGGCATTGGGGAAACTGGGGACCTCTGAGCACTGAGTCATTGAATGTGAGAGCTGAAAAGGCAGTATATGTCCAGTACATAGTACATCAGAGCAAGAAGGGACCTTAGGAAATGGTGGAGCTCAGAGATTATTAGACTGCTAGGGGCCATCAGGGACTGTAGAAGAGAAAATGACAGACCTGAATGTAGCCCTCATCTAATCTGACTCCCATAGTTTACCATTGAACAAACTGAGGGGAATGACCTGTTCAAAGTCACAGAGCTTGTGAGGGACAGAACCAGGAGAGATAAATGGTCTTCAATGATGGCATCAGATGCCTTTCATCATCCTTGATGATCAGATCCGTGGTCATTGGGCTAGATGCGTCTGAATCATCTCCCTCCATTCTCAATCTCCACCTCAACTACTGCAGTGTACCTGGGATGTCCCTGATCTTCAATGTGCCTTCCTCCAACCATATGCCTGCCCGCCCATCCTGGGTGGCTACCGTCCACACCCTCCCCTAAGCTCACCACAGGGGGTCCAGCCCATGATGCCAGAGGCCTTCCTCACTTTCTCCTGATGGGACAAGGGCACCAGAGAAGCACTGGGTCTGCCTGCCCGCCCATCCCGGGTGGCTACTGTCCACACCCTCCCCTAAGCTCACCACAGGGGGTCCAGCCCATGATGCCAGAGGCCTCCTTCACTTTCTCCTGGCAGGACAAGGGCACCAGAGAAGCACTGAGTCTGTCTGCCTGTCATCCCTCACCCTCACCATGTGACCGGACCATCTGTTCCTCCTTATCATCTGCTTCCCTTATGACATTCTTAAAATCCCTCACTGGTTCTGGGCTGTAGCTTGCTGCCCCCCACTGTGTGTCTCACCATTGCCCTCTGTGTGATATTCCTTTTCAGTACTTGGGAAACTGGTGTGGCCCATGTCTCACAGCACCACTATAAGTACCCTTGGGAGAAACAGAGGTGTGGGCAGAACTGAATAGGCACCCAACCCACCTCTAGGGAGAATACTGATAGTGAAAACATGGGTCTTTGTTTCTGGGAGAAGATTGAGCTCTGTGAGCCACAATGGGATGGGGACTGGGCTTGTGAAGTCATCTGGAACTCCCAGGTAAGGAAATTTCTTTCTCCGATGCCGTTTGTCACCACCTCTGCAACTCCCATTCTGAACCAGCTGCCTTGATGAGAGGTGAAGCCACTTGCCCTCCCAGGTCACATAGCTAGGATGTTATGAAGGCCCAGCTTAAAGTCATCGTTCTCAGGCTTTGAAGCTGGATCTGTAACCACTGTATTACCCTTCCTCTTTGCAAGCCATAGACAGTCTTCAAACTCTGTTTCACCAACAGCTACAACCCTATTAGGACTGATCCTACCTCCTTCTCACATTATCTTCAAGGATCTGACATATAGAACAAATCCATTTGTTCTGTGAAGTTTGGATTCAGTCAGAGGGCCATACCCAAGGACCTAGAGGGCCACATATGGCCTTGAAGTTGCAGGTACCCCACCCCTGGTTTAGAACATTTGGCTCCAGAAGTTACAAACAGGGGTAGCAAGGGTGAAAGATACAGAGGGGTGGATTTAGACTTTTTGGGGGGGAAAGAGGGGAGAACAACATAATTTAAGATGTCTCCAAATGGAATAGTATATTTTTAGGTAGTGAGTTTCCCATCAACTGAAGTGTTTGAGAGACCAAATGACCAGTTGCTAGGAATGTTATTGAGGGTATCCCTGTTCAGCATCAGGGTGGCCTAGAGGGCCTCTGAAGGCTCTTCCCATTCTGAAACACTGTGCTTCTGTGACCACTGGCCCAATCTCCATACCAGGTCTCTCGGTGGGCCCCAGTCTATAAACCACCAAAAGGGTCTAGGTGTACATACTTGGGGCTGCCTGACATGTGAATTACTATTATTATTAATCATCATCTTATTACTGGGCCTATTCTTCAGGGAAGAAGACAAGTTTCTTCTCCAAAATCATGCAGCTTCCCTCTGAACCAAATGCCTCTCAGCAGGGGGGCCCCAAGCTCCTCTAAGCCTCTGCATTTTCTCCAGGGCAACAGCGGTCCCCTACCTCCAGCCCCAACCCAGCCCAGTCCAGCTCAGCTGAGCTTGAGAACAATTCTGATTGGATGTCAGACATAGGCTTACTGTGAGGGCCTACTGTGGCCCACCAGAGGGGAGGACTGGGGATTGGTCTGTGGAGGGGGTTGGGTCATGCTAATTTACAGAGCAGCCAGAGATGGACTGTCTCCTTAAGAATTCTGCCACAGTGAAATAGCATCACTAATCCCAATGAAGGATGTTATGTAAGTCACAGAACAAGATACTCTCAGAGAATTCTAAGAATCAGCCTACCAGAGTTGGAAGGGGCCTAAGGACCTAGAATGTCCAAAATAAAAGGCACCTTTTCTATGGAACGTCAGAGCTGGGAGGGAGGGCCCATAGAACCTGGGATAGAAGGGCCCTTAGAGCACAGACATGGGCCAGGGGAGGTCTTCCTAATCCCATTCTCTTATTCCCTTCCCTTCCCCCCTCCCCCCCTGCAATTCCCAAATCTTCTCCTCCAAACATTTAACCCATTTTTATCACTCCTCCTCCCCGACATCGCCCTCAGGTGGTGTCTTCCACCAAGTGCCAGGGCCGTCCAAATGAACCTCATTCCTTGGAAGAGGAAGTAGACAGGCTGTTTGGATATTTTAATTCTATTCCAATGTATAGAAATGAACCCTAGAGATGAAGAGACAGGCTAGCTAACAGCTGGATGGGTCTCTGCATTGGTTAGTAACGTGCTGCGCTGCGGGGGGGCCGGGGCCAGGCTCCTACAAGTGGTTGATCCTTGGCCGGGCCCTTCTTGCCGGTCTCAGAGGTCCAATGTCCTCTGCTGCTGCCTGAGTCGGGTGATGGTGGAAACAGAGCAAGCAAGCTAGCAAGCAAGCGAGCAGTCTGGAGCTTGGGAGGAGGCAAGATGGCACTGGTGGGTGGGCCCTGAGGGCAGGCTGCAGGCAGGGAGGGATGCTGGCCGCTGGGCAGGCAGTCTCTGGGCGCATTCTCTGCTCTGCAGGCCCTAATGCGGAGCAGAAAGAGAGCCAGATGGAAGGAGAGAGAGAGAAGAGGGGCAAGCTGGATGGATCTTGGAGGGCACTGGGAGAGAGGAGGAGAATGGAACGGGGAAGAGAAAGGGGCAATAGGAGGGTCGGGGAGAGGGAACTAGAGGGAGAATTGAGAGGAGGAACAGGAGGAGTTAGATTGCCTGGGGATGGAGGAGAGGAAGGAGAAAGACAAGGAACAGGGGAAAGGGGGAAGGGAAATGGAATGAAGGAGAGACCTTCATTAGTAAGGGGAGAAGTCAGGGAGAGGAGGAATGGAAGGAAAGAGGAGAAATGGGGATTGAAGGATCCAGGGATATGGGAAATGAAAGAGGGGAGGTTTTTTTATAAATATACGGAGAGGGGGGCGGGGTAGTGGAAGAAGAGTGGAAGAAGGAGGCCCAGGGAGGGACAGGAGAGGAGGAAGGGGGAGGGGGTGGGGGAACAGGGAGGGGTGGTGAAAGGGAGAGGGGAGAATGGTTGATGGGAGGCAGAGGGGAGGAGAAGGGCAAGGAAAGAGAGGGAAGAGTATAGGAAGTTGAGGGAGGAGGAGAATAGGGGATTGGAGGTAGAGGGAGGATGGGGATCGGGAGGGAAGAGGAATGAGAGCAAGAAGAGGGAAATGAAAGGAGAGGAGGGATGGGTGAGGAGGGAGGAGGTATAGAGGAGGGAGAAGGAATGGGAAAAGAAAGGGGAGGGAGAGGGGTGGAGGGAGGGCAGGAGGAGGTGGGAGAGAGAGGGAAGAGAGGAGAGGGAAGAGGGGTTGGGGGCAGAGGAGGAGTGGGAAGGGAGGAGGAGGAAAGCATAGGACAGAGGGGGGAAGGAAGAGGGGGAGAAAGGGAGAGGGGTAATGAGAAAGTCAAAGTGAAAAGATTCAGAAGAATAAAAGAGAAAAAGGTAAATCAGGGTGCAGAACCCAGAGAGAATGAGCAAGATGTAGGAATAAACAGTTTTACTAAGCAGGAGAGAAAGAGAAAGAAATTGAAAGAGAAGGAAGGAACAAGAGTGAAAGTGGAGGGACCTTTGATTGGGGGAGGAGGGAGAGGAGAGAGAGACAGAGACAGAGAGACAAAGATAGAGAAAGAACAGTCATCACCAAGGCTGAGTTCCCCAGGGGCCTGCTTCCCATCCACACCCGGTACTAACTTCCTAACAGACATCACAGCCACTGAAGCCTGTCAAGGCTGTCACCCTGCCAAGTCATGGCCACCAAGCACACCTATCAACAGCTGAAAGGCACAATTATGCCGTGACAAAGCTTAGAATTTCCAGGAATTTCATCCAGGGGCTAGCAAAAACCTACAACCTCTTGCTGGGGCTGGACCATCTATGTCTCAC